>OY829541.1:24976250-25576250 GCA_963691705.1 Viola odorata
GTGGTGTCCATCAATCTTAAGCTCATTGACAGGTGCGAATCAATTTCATTATGCTCTAAGAGTTTCTCTTTTTACTTCAACTCATTATGACTGGCAATCTTGAGTTCATTGTTATTACTGTTGCATGATTCCTTTCATGAAATTGACAGGTGCGGTTCATTTACGACATTTGAAATAACTGACATATTGAGTAGCAAAGAGTCTGCATTCAGAAGAAAAGTTACTTATTGTGTTTATTATGATCCGTCGAATCTAGATTTATGCTGCTAATGCCGTCTGTTTTAGTTTAAAGGAATTATTTGCAGACATATTGTGAAGGTGTTAATTGAGGAAAATATACATCATGTTCCATCTGAATATGTCTTGCATCGTTGGAGGAAGGATGTTAGACACAAACATACATATGTCAAGAATTGTTATGATGACGACAAGGATGATCAATTTAGAATGAGATACAATCATTTGAATTCGGAATGGGCTAAATTTCTAGAGGTTGGAGCTGAGTTTGTAGAGAATTATGAGTGTCTACTGAGCTCATTAGATGAGGCAGCTTCAAAACTCTCAATTGGTGATTCAAGTAATTGGAAAAAACAGTCCGCAGGAACCTCTTCAACGATCATGACAGAGGACTGTTAAAGATTTTCGAGTCCTTTGAAGGTGCGAACAAAAGGGCGTCTTCCATCCAAAAGAAAAATTTCAACACTAGAACAGAAAATGAAAAATAAAATGGTATGTCAAGGTTTTTAGTTAATTATTTCTTCTCAATAATATATTTTCTATATGTTGTATTTATATGATGTTTAACTTCTCAATAATATTTTTTTCTAATAGAGTACTAAAGCAAGGAAAAGCAAGAAAGATCATTCTGAGTCAGAAAATCAATTTGGAACTCAAGAGAGTCAATTTGGACCATCTGAACCATCAACTGTTAATCATTTTGGAACTCAAGAGAGTCTGGTATGAATGTTTTATTTCTTTGGAATTTTGTGTTACACATGTTGTAGGATGACAACTAAATTTTTGCTTACTGGAATTTGTAGCTGAAGGATGATAATGATGATAAAGATGAGCATGAAGAGACGTTATGTGGTGCTTGTGGGGATAATTATGCATCTGATGAATTCTGGATCTGCTGTGACATATGCGAGAAGTGGTTCCATGGGAAGTGTGTGCAGATCACTCCAAGTAGGGCAGAGCATATGAAACGGTACAAATGCTCCGCTTGCAGCAACAGTAGAGCACGACGTTATTTTTAGGCCAAGAAGATTTCATAAATGGATGTTGTCCTTTTATGAGGTATTTTGAAGACTATATTGGTTTTATGTACTCTTGTCAAACAAGAATTATGGTTCAATTCTGTCTTGGTGCAAAAGAAATTGATGCGCAGGTTTGCATTGTAATTTTATTATGATTTTGTATATAGCTAATTGATGGCATCATGGCCAGTGGTTCTCTGTTAGAAATGTAGGAGTCCTTTTATTTACATATATCACTAACTTATTATTTTGAGCTTCAGCTAAGTTTTATACAAACATCCAATTCATATAACTACCATGTTTTACAATTCCAAATTTACAAATCCATTTGAAAGTAAACAACATTAACTTAAAATTTAAAATTAAACACAACATTTACATAAACAAAAACATCATTCCAATTCAATCCATCAATTTAGTATTTCATCAGTTCCAACCACTTACAAACCATCAAACCAATTGGCTTAAAATTATACAAGCTATACATATAACAACACACAAAATAAAACCTACTTTTACCCCCTTCACAAAAGCACCAGAATTCTCCAATCTTTCCCTGTCGATTTCATATTGCAAACATGAAACCTCAGCTACCGTTTCCATGTGTGCATTTTGCAAACGATCTACTTTTTCATTCAAACATCTAACATCTACTTTAAGATATATCAAATCGTCATTTTTATCTTCGTACTAGTCAAAATCATTGTTTACTTTTTCGATATTTATCAACTGTTTATTTAAATTCTCGCATTCATAAACTGCTTATTTATTTTTCAAGCTATCACTAACACTCTCATTTTGTAGGTTTAAGACTTAAGCTTCGCTCAAAAGTACGTCTTTCTTTCCCCTTTATTTATTCAAAGCTTTCCGTAAATATTAATCGTATGCATGATATATAAAATTGCTAGAATTAAAATCAATCCACACGAACAACTTGTTTAATGACTCGCTTTAAATGCCATATTCATTTGTGTTAAATTCCATTTATATTGACTGCATGTGTTTGGTGGCTTCGATCCCATATCGGTTTATCATTTTAAATTATCTCTCATTTAAATTTATACTCTGTTAGCAATCCATGATAGAATCACTTAGTAGTTAATTTAATCATGCATGGCCTGATGAAAAAGAGGGCGCTCATTCAATCTTACGAAAAATTCAGTCCCATCACACTACGGTCAGGAATAATCGATAGATCTTGAAAACGGTAACCCCGTCCAACGATTAATTATTCCTGAACGGTCCCGACCATGGAAAATACTAAAGTGACGATTCCTCTAAGGACCCCCTTTTTAAAATGCATTTTTATCAAACATCTTTTAAACACCTCTCTTATCAACCGGTAACCGTTTTCAGATGTGACTCGGGTGCCTAACACCTTCCTGAGTCCATAATACGATCCGAACCTTTGATCTTGGGTTTAGACCCTCTTTTTGTTCCTTTAGTTTTTGTTTCTATATTTTATTTTATTTTTATGCCATGACGATTAGGTTCCCTAAGCCTAGAGATAAAAATTAGGGTGGCGACTTCATTGCATGTTGCGAGGCGTCCTTTTACGCCGAGCATCGTAAGGTCTCAGATTCGTCGTACACTTGTGAATTCTCTATATTGATTTTCGGGGCGCGACAGTTTGGCGACTTCACTGGGAATGTTAGGGTCGGAGTCGGTTTTATTTTTTTGAGGTGTTTATTTGTTTATTTACCTGCTTTGATAAATTGCTGATTTGTTTATTTATTCGCTTTGATATCAATTGTCATATCCATTTCATAGTGCCCTACACCCCGGGGACAATTACCAAATTAGGAGGTAGTAGTGACGCCCTAGGACATATGTTCTGGGTAGTGTTCACCAATCCCAACTCGGATGAACCGCTAAAGATAGTCGAAAGGTTACATGATTCCGCAAGGAATCGGTGGACATTGGACGGCACTTTAGGGACCTTTTCATGGTATCATCCGGGAACCGTTCAAGCCGGTTAGAAAAGTCAGAATCAGAGCCCCAGCACATGCATCATGATCATATCTGCTTTGTCGTGGATCTATTTATCTTATTACCATGATTTTCATTTTTTGTAATTTTTCTTTTATACGAACTGTAAATTTCTTTCACGTACAGATTACTTTGCACTTAAAATTTTATTTCTGTCCCACAGGACCCATCTTGCTCATTCGAAATGACAACACCTACACTACTTTCACTTGATATTTTTGGGGGATGAAGTTTCGAGGATCAGGCCACGCGAGGAGACCTGTTGGAACTTGGGTTCACCCCTGACATCACCACTAAGGTCAAAGTAGAAGTCACAGATTTTGACTTAACTAGGATTCGGAAGTTGAGGAATGAGTTAACTCAAGATGAGGAGACACAGTTTGAATGTAGTTAGGGAAAGCTACTGACCTTGGTTGATGTAAAGACTGATTGGGGTTGCATCCGGGCAGCCCTAAAATTCTGGGATCCCTATTATCGGTGCTTCTCCTTTGACAGAGGAATAGACTTGACTCCCACGCTAGAGGAATATTCCGTTCTGGTATGCTTCTCATCTCCTATATCGGCCATATACCAGAACGTTCGACTCGACTCCTCTAGTGTCAAAATAAGACTTGATAAGTTGTTAGGAATCACTACTTGTGTTAGAGAAGGTGACTACTTCTGGTGTTGGTCGTATATTGAAGCACGATTTCAGTTGTCCAACGGGGAAAAACGCTTAAGGATTCTGGCTTTCGCAATCATAGGATTTGTCCTTTTTACTAAAATGAAGAACGCCATCGATTTTGCAACGACCAATGTCTTTTACGAGATGGAGTCAAACGCCATCAATCCTACAACAGCCATCTTGGCTAAGACTTTTAGCTCTCTAGACTCTTGTCGAAGGAAAGGGAAAGGAAGACTTACCTGTTGCACCCAATTGCTAATAGTATGGTTAGTCAGCCACTTTAAACAGACACCAGATCAGTCCATATTCTTTGCAAGCTACATAAAATCGTGCCCTTTAATCAGAGTTATCAACGCAACGACCACAGATAAATGGAAAATGAAGAATAAAGATGTCTGGGTCGATAGATTCATAAACCTCTCGGGAGAAGACTTTAGTTGGCACACCAAATGGCTGCAGGCCTCCAATCCCATCGTCTGCTCCAGACCCTTACCTTGGGTTCCTTTGATCGGAGCATGGGGTGCATTCACTATTGCCCCGCCCTCGTCCTCAGACAGGTTTGCATCACGCAAGTAATCCCCATGACATTTGGCATGATAGGGTCAAACCTGCCACACACCGGAGAAAATTAGAACATTCAGCAGTACGCCCAAGACTGGACTCACCCCTTTTATCTCAAGGGATGCGTCGGCACTGCAGCAACGATACCGGAATATCCATAGTGGAGGTTAAGACGAGTTAACGACAATGTCTTACCCCGCCCGAAAAATCAGAAACCAATGGAAGATGAAGGGGAATCTCAGGTGAGCGAAGGGATGAATGCCATGGCTTACGCTCAAGTAGTGGAACAGATACGAGCAACGCAAGAAGAACGGGATCAGATGGCAGAGGAAAGGGATGATTCCGTAGCCCATCAATGTTACCTAGAACTCCAGATGAATGAGTTAGAAAGGCGTAGTAAGGACACTGTCCGCATGCAAGCGACAAAATAGAAAGTGGCGCTTAAGGACTTTAAGGAACGTTTGAACAACGAAATCCGCAAGAAAGAAGCATCAAGTGCCATAATTGAAGACAAATATTTGGTGATAAGGATCTTGACTACTCGCATAGACTTGGGAGACAGGAAGAGCCAGGCACTGCAAAGCCGGATTAGCTTTAGAGGCCGAGATAGACATGCAAAAAGGGGAGATGGCCTCGATGGAATACCTTTGGTAGGAGCGAGTGGATCCCGACTTCCAGGGTTGACACCTTCATAGGAAGACTCGAAGGTCGGCAACCCTTTTTCCTTTTTCATATAACTATGTTCCCTGATTTCATCTATCTTAGCCATTTTTGATGAATTTAGGTAGTTGGCAAGTTTACCATATTTTGTAAACCCCTTTTTAATAAAGTCGTACTCTTTCGGATATTTATTAAAACGCCTCTACTTTCTATATCAATTGTCCATCCAATACAACTCAAAATCACAAAAACAAAAGAGAAAATCCCTCCGGAATAAACACAATCGTTTCACCAAAATTTAGAAAAAAAGAAAAAGAGAAAAAAGAAAAAATTCCTACCGAATACTCAAAACATCCAAATATTGCTCATGGCCATGTCCTCCTTGCGCATCACAAACTCCAAATTCGGGGTATAGATCATCATCCCTCTCCTCAGACAAGTTTCACCAGGCATTAGGCCCTGCATCGTCTGAAAGCATAGTGTAAAAAGAGATCTTCCTAGCATGGCGCCATTGGTTGCCCCTACTGATTTGGGTTTCGCTGATAACATCTCAGATTGCTTCACGTCATTGGCATGAATAGAGGCTTCCTTCGTATCTTGTCACTAACCGGGATGTCTCGCCTCTCCGGCCGCCCTGAAAGTATCATGTGAAAGTATAGCCGGAAAAGCGAATGAGCAACGTGGAGGCCTCGGGATTGTACATCACCTACATATCATCACCTATACTTACTCCTTTTTCTGTATTTCTTTTTTCAGGTTCACGATAGCTCCTTGAAAGCAAGCTACTCTGCACAGGCTCCCCGTACCTAGGCTTCAAAAATGAAAAATGACTGAACATGCTAAGGCCGATGAAGTACTAACAGCCAGAATCGCAGAGTTAGAGGAACAAGTTAAGATTACTACAGAAAGGGCCGCCAAGGCTGAAAAGGAGAGAGATGAAGCTACCACCGAATTCCCACCGGATTTTTATCCCACTCAAATAGCAGGACCTCCCTCTTCGCTCGCCTTCGCTAGACCTTCAGCACCTCAGCCACTTTCTGTCCCCGAGAGCTAATGGAAATGGATTAATCCCTTCACTATACCCACCGCTGCAAATCCTATGGTTAATACGGGTGAAGAAATTGCTACGTCACTTCAGCGCCTTTCAACCAACCCTGTCGTGGACTCCGGCAAAAGTCAGGCCCACCTAGAAGCCTCGTATCTCTCTCCCCTTCCTCCAAGCACAGTTCCCGGACCTGTGGGAATTCGACCTCCTGCTCCCTACCCGGTACAACCTCAGTTCTCGCTGGAACCTCTACTACCCTTCGGTTCTAACCCCATTATGGCCGAGAAACCGAAAAGTGACAGACTAAATCTGCTCGAAGAAAGACTCAGAGCGATCGAAGGGGCTGATCCGTTTGACCCTACTGGTCCCGCTGATATGTGCATGGTCCCCGGGATCGTTATACCACCGAAGTACAAGATCCCCGACTTTGAAAAATATACTGGGGTCGAGTGCCCAAAGACCCACCTCAGAGCATATTGCAATAAGATGGCAGAGATGATCCATAACGAGCCATTGTTGATTCATCTGTTCCAAGAAAGCTTAACCAAACACGCCCTAACTTGGTATATGGGTCTAGATAGAGCCAGGATCAGGACGTGGAGAGACCTGTCTGATGCCTTCTTCAAACAATATAAATTCAACATGGAGGTAGCTCCCTACCACGCCGACCTGCAAGATTTGGAAAAGAAAATCAGCGAGTTCGTGAAAACCTATGCTCAGAGATGGAGAGAGTTGGCTTCTAGAATCTCTCCTCATTTAAGTGACAAGGAATTCTTGTCGATTTTCTTGCACACCTTCAAAGCTCCCTACTACACCTACCTGATCTCGAATCCGTCAAACAGTTTCTCTGACATGGTCCTAATTGCCGAAAGAGTCGAGCAAGGGATTAAGTCCTGACGAATCATAACTTCGGCACCAGAGTCTGCACCAAAGAAAGCGCCCGTCGTGAAAAGAGATGTTGGATTTGTCGCTCCCTAAGCTAATCACATGCAATCATTTCCACCACCTCCGCCTTATCTATCACCACCGCCCTATCATCCGCCATCGCTATATCAACCCACCTTCTTTCCTTTTACCTCACCACCCGTTGCTAATATCACACCTCAAAATCCTACACCATTTCTACATTTCCCACCACCTCCAGCACAAAAATTACAACCCATGCAACCTAAGCCATTTAACCCACCAAAGGACCCAAATAACCAAAACACGTCAAACAATCGGTGGAACCGAGAGCCATTGCCTCCTCTTCCTCTTCCTGCGGGAGAAATCTACAAACATCTCTTGGCAGCCGGACAGAACGTACCAATTCCAGCTCAGCCCCAATTGCCTCCTTACCCGAAATGGTATGATCTCAACGTAAGATGCGAATACCACGCTGGAGCCCCGGGTCACACTTTGGAAAACTGCTTCGCCTTCAAAGTAAAAGTTCATCACATGATCAAAAGTGGATGGGTATCTTTCGAAGGGTTGGCTAAAGGACCCAACACATCCACCAACCCTCTCCCTAATCATTCTCAAGGAAAATGGAGTGGTAAACACCATCTCAGTAGGAGAAAGCAACGACCCTTTTTCTTTGGTATCAAGTTGGCCACAAGAATAACTTTTCCTGGCCTTAGCTCGAGGAGGATATATACCATATTCGAAAAGCAATCCAAGTCATTGTGTGTACTGCAAGGGAAACAACGGTCATGAGATCCAAGGCTGTGAGTTGTTTGCAGGAAAGGTGAGACAACTCTCGGGTTTCGGAGTAATACAAACCCAGAAAGCGACCCACGGGGAAGGATCCATTAATGCCATCGGAGATGAATTTCCTATCCCGCATTTGCATAAAATCCAAAGGAACCCCACCCCCACTCCAAATCATCTAAAAGAAAAGGTCGACTTCATCATACAAACGGTTTTCCACGCGCCGCGATGAGGGCGACCGTGAGATTGACACCCTAGGCCAGCCTTCCGGGAAATTCGACTATCTTGTCAGGTATTCTGCACCACCCTCCCACTCTAGTGAAGCGTCATTACCATCCTCTTGGGAATCCCTAGATTCCAAATCATACCCTTCACCGACGTGGTCACCTCCCCTATTTCCTTTGAAGGAAATCTACGCAAGCCTCTTAGCAGACGGGCAGATTGCGCCATCCCCGCTCTCGCCTCAACAAACTCCTTACCCTAGTTGGTATGATCCAAAGGTTAGTTGTGAATATCACGCCGGAACCCGAGGACACTCCCTGGAAGACTGTTTCGTCTTTAGAGAAAAGGTTGATCATTTGAACAAAAGTGGACGAATCTCTTCCAAATGTCTAGCAAAAGGTCCTGACGTGGCAACCAGTCCTCTACCGTACCATAATCCGGGGGTGAACGACATTCTTTCCGAAGAAATCAATGATTATCTCCCTTCAGTGAAGGAAGCGCCCAAAGAAGAACTTTTCTTTACGTTGGCTAAAAGTGGACACCTACCATACCTAGAGAATAATCAGGCCCAATGCCTATTTTGCCAAGGGGAAAGCAAGCATGAAATCCAGGATTGCAAACTTTTTCGGCAGAAAGTCAAGCAACTTACAACATTCGGGATCATTCAGACCGAAGGGAAAACCAGAGGAGCAATCAACGTCATCGAGGACAATTCTCCAGCACCCTATTCCTTCGAATATGTGGCCAAATAGGGAATACGGCCATGACCCCACGCAAAGTGGTATTCACATTTGCTGTGAATACTCCTAGCCAAGACTTACACGCGGTCCCATTTAACTATGGATACACGGTGGTCACCACCCCTCCTATCGTCACACCAACAAGGCTCGCTATCGGCGAAACCTCTCATATCGGGGGCATGACCCGCACCGGAAGGTGCTACATATCGGAGGAAGTAGAGAAACAACGACAAGCCAAAGGAAAAGATCCTTTGGTCCATGAAGAGGCAGTAGAAGAGACTCAAAGGTTTAACAAACCTGTAACCGAGGACGAGACAGCTGAGTTCCTCAAAATCATGAAACAGAGCGATTCAGCATCATCGAACAACTGAAGAAAACCCCGGCTCGTATTTCCATCATGGAGCTAATCCTTACTTCAGAACCTCATCGCCAAGCTCTCTTAAAAGTCTTGAAACAAGCCTTCATAACTAAGGATATCACCACGGAAGGGGTGGAAAACCTTGTTGGAAGAATTCAAGCCCTAAGCAGCATTTCCTTCTCCGAAGGAGAAATCGACCCCGCAGGAAGAGGTCACAACAAGGCCCTATACATCACGGTAGAATGCAAGGGACATGTCATAGCAAAGGCCCTAATTGATAACGGGTCCGCACTAAATGTCATGCCCAGGCATGTCCTTGAACAACTACTGGTTGATTTTTCTCACATGAAACCTAGCGGAATGATGGCTAGGGCTTTCGATGGCACCACTCGAGAGATCATCGAGAATTTTGAATTGGATATGGTCATCGGGCCCCACACTTTCGCCTTGACATTTCAAATCATGGAAATCCAACCAGCTTACAGCATGCTTCTAGGACGGCCATGGATCCATTCGGCAGGAGTCGTCCCCTCTTCCCTACATCAGTGCCTCAAGTACGTCAAAGACAATGCCCTCGTCACAATAAAGGCAGAGGAAGCCTTAATCCTGGCCAAACATTCGTCCGTGCCTTACATTGAGACTACTGAAACTTTGGAGAGTTCTTTTCCAGCCTTCAAAATCGTCAATGCGGATTGGATCGAGGAAAGATCCCCCATTTTCGAAGCCTCAAATTCTGAAATGGCCGAAACAACCACTAAGTTGATACCAGAGGGAAATTTCCAACTGGGAAAAAGGCTAGGGGCCAAGTTACAAGGGTTAAAAGGTTTGGCATCTCCAAAGAGCTTCGGAGACCGCTTTGGTTTAGGGTACCAACCCAGCGAGGCAGATTTTGCCAAAATTGCCCAAGAAAAGAAAGAAAAATAGTTGGCTAAGCTATTTGGATGTGTCACGCCAATGGGTAAAATACAGATCCCCAATATCAGAACCACGTTCCCCTTCGTAGCTGAAACCATCAATGAAAGCCCGATCAGGGTTTTGGACCTCCGTATTTGCACTCTAGAAGAAGAAGAATCATCGCCTAGTTCAGTTATTTTTGTAAAGAAGTCAGGGGAGTCCGTGTGCTACTGGACTACCACCATGCTTCCGGATGTCTCTTTGTAATTACTCCTTTTTGGAAAAAAATATAATAATATGATGTTTGCACGTTTTCTTACGAAAACACTTTTGTAGGAACTCACGTTCCCCTATGTCTTTACTGACAAAGAAATTGTCGTCACAACCGAAGACAAGGTCGAAATCCCCTGCGAATTGGCCCGTTTACTGGAAAGTTCGGAAAAGGAAATAACCCCTCATCGGGAGGAATTGGAAAAAGTAAATTTGGGGGCAAGCAATGAGAATCAGAAGTTGGTTAAGATCGGAACCACCCTGGACACGACTCAGAGAGAAAGGTTGATTTCCCTCCTCAAAGACTACTCGGACGTATTCGCATGTCATACGCCGATATGCCTGGTCTTGATCCCTGGATTGTTGAGCATCGTATCCCGTTGAAGCCTGAGTTTAAACCTATCAAACAAAAACTTCGGAGGATACATCTAGACATCCTTTTGAAAATGAAAGAAGAAGTTACCAAACAACTAGATGCGGGTTTCTTAAGAGTTGCCGAGTACCCAGAATGGATCGCCAATATAGTGCCAGTGTCTAAGAAAGATGCGAAGGTCCGCATGTGCGTGGACTTTTGGGATCTTAATCGAGCCATCCCTAAGGACGACTTCCCACTTCCCCATATCGACATCTTGGTGGATAGTGCCGCCAGTAACGACATGTTCTCCTTTATGGACGGATTTTCGGGATACAATCAGATCAAGATGGCACCCGAAGACAGTGAGAAGACGACCTTCATCACACCTTGGGGAACCTTCTGCTACAAAGTAATGCCCTTCGGGTTAAAGAATGCAAGAGCCACTTACCAACGTGTTGCCGTCACCTTTTTCCATGACATGATGTATAAAGAATTGGAAATATATATCGACGACATGATAGCCAAATCTCGCGGGACACAAGATCATGTAGACATCCTAAAGAAGATATTCAAAAGGTTGAGACAATTTCAGCTACGGCTAAACCCAACTAAGTGTACCTTTGGAGTGACCTCCGGAAAGTTGTTAGGATTCATCGTCGGCAACAAAGGCATAGAAGTGGATCCTGATAAGATAAAGGCAATTCAAGAGCTACCCGCTCCCAGCACCGAAAAAGAAGTACGAAGCTTCTTAGGACGCATCAACTACATCGCTCGCTTTATCAGCCAATTAACACTTACCTGCAAACCGATGTTCAAAATGTTAAGGAAGCACGGAGATGCAGAATGGGATGAAGATTGCTAGAAAGCCTTTGAGAAAATCAAGACATGTCTGCAAAGCCCACCTGTACTAGTTCCCCCGACGCCAGGACGTCCCTTGCTCATGTATATGACAGTCACGACTAGCGCCATGGGCTGCGTTTTGGGACAGAACGATGAGTCAGGAAGGCGTGAACAAGCCATCTACTATCTCAACAAAAAATCAACGAATGCGAAATGCGCTACTCCATGTTGGAACAAACTTGTTGCGCCCTAGCATGGTGCGCCCGAAGGCTCCGGCAGTACATGTTGTATTACACGACATGACTAATCTCCCGCATAGATCCCCTGAAGTACATCTTTGAGAAGCCGTATCTATCAAGTCGCATTTGTAGATGGCAAGTCTTATTGGCCGAGCACGAGATCATATATGTAACATGGAAGGCGATTAAGGCAAGTGCCCTCGCGCGATCACTTGGCTGATCATGCCTTGGATGAATATGAGTCATTGAGTTTCGACTTCCCGGATGAGGACATCGTATTGATTAGTGACGAGATCGTGGAAGATCTTAGAGAAGATGATTGGTGGACCATGTTCTTCGACGGTGCGGTGAACCTCTTAGGCAAGGGAATAGGAGTCGTGGTCATAGCCCTAGATGGCCGTCAATTCCCCATAGCATGCAAGTTGAACTTCTTATGCACCAATAAAATCAGCGATCTGACGGCAGCAATCGACTTAAAAGTAAAAAAGCTCAAAATCTTCGATGATTCGGCCCTCGTCATCTACCAAACCTAGGATTTATAGCAGACACGGGATTCCAAGCTCATCCCTTATCAGAGGTTACTCACCCAACTCACGCGAGAATTCGAAGAAACCAAATTCGACCGAGTCGATAGAGAAAAGAACCGCTTCGCAGACGCGTTAGCCAAGTTGGCCTCGATGTTCAAGTTAGAATGCAGAGTAATGCTTCAACAATTGAGAGTGGAAGTAAAGGAAACTCTGGCATGTTGTGTCACCTTGGAAGAAGAACTTGATGGGAAGCCATGGTTCCACGACTTAGCATGATTTATTAGAAATTGGGAGTATCCACCGGGGGCAAGTCGGGTTATCAAAAAGACCCTTCAATGCTTGGCTTTTGATTTCTACCTCGACGGTGAAGTTTTGTATAAAAGGAGAGCTGATGGAGCATTACTTCGTTGCGTCACTATAGCGGAGGCCAAGAGAATCATAACGGAGATCCACAAAGGGGTTTGTTCCACACACGCAAGTGGGCATATGATGGCGAGACAAATAATAAGACAAGGTTATTTTTGGCTCACCATCAAACGAGATTGCATCGACTCCTTCTGAAAATGCCACAAATGTCAGATTTACGCGGACCATCTCCACGTCCCTCTGGCCCCTCTCTTCAGTATGACATCGCCTTGGCCTTTTGCGATGTGGGGAATCGACATCATCGGCCAAATTCATCCGAAAGCCTCTAATGGCCATCGCTTCATCCTCGTGGCAATTGATTACTTCACCAAGTGGGTGAAAGCCGCCTCTTACTCCATCATCACTCAGAAAATAACCATGTGATTCATTGAGAAGAACATCATTTGCCGCCATGGGGTCTCGGAAACGATCATCACAGACAACGACACTAATCTAAACGGAAAAATGATCGACGACCTTTGCCAACGTTGGAAGGTGAAGCACCGAAACTCATCACCATATCGTCAAAAAATGAATGGCGCAGTCGAAGCGGCAAACAAAAACTTGAAGAAAATCATCCAAAAAATGGTGGTCACTCACAGAGACTATCATGACATGCTTCCTTTCGCACTGCATGCTTACCGGATAGCAACTCGTACGTCCACATGAGCAACTCCCTACTCTTTAGTCTACGGTATGGAAGCCGTAATTCCTCTTGACATCGAGTCCCTTCTCTCAGAATCCTGGCAGAATCAGAAGTAGAAGAATCGGATTGGGCAAGGGTGAGGTACGAGCAGTTAAACCTCATTCCTGAGAAACACTTGGCCGCTATCTTCCCATGCGCAATTGTATCAGCAAAGGATGGCCAATGCTTATAAAAAGAAAGTGCGACCTCGCAAGTTCAAGACCGGGGATTTAGCGTTGAAAAAGGTTCTCCCTCATAAGGAGGCTAGTCAAGGAAAGTGGGCCCCAAAGTACGAGGGTCCGTATTTAGTTAAAAGTGCATTCTCGGGGGGTGCCCTAATGCTAACCAATATGGATAGAGATGACCTACCAAGACCGGTAAACGTCAATGCCGTGAAGATATACTTTGCCTAAGGTTTCGCAGACCGTGCATCTTGTCAAATCAAAGACATAGGGTTTCATCATGACAATACCGCTCAAATGTTTATCTTGAAATTAATAAAATGAGTTTTTTCAGGAGATGCTTGTTATTTTAAAAACTTTTTCTTAAACTTATGAGAAGACAAAAGGAGGCATGGCATTGGTGGCTCCCAAGGAGTAGTTCGAGACACAAGACCCGACGCTTAGACTAACGCCACTAATCGATCTTAAGTTTTGCAGGAACATAATGTCTCACACCTCATCTCATCATCGCGATAGGACCAGGGAATCCCCCTCATAGCAGCTCCTGAATTGCCGCAGCAGGCCGCCATAAAGAGCAAATCAGGAAAGATTTTAAAAACCAGTCACTATCTAAATTGAAAAATTCTTTTTCCTTGCAGTACTACCAACACCTCCTGCAACCAGTCTCAAATGACCGAACGCATAAATTGAGATCACCCCGCAAAGCTATCATCCGATCATCGAGAGGATTGTCTAAACCTGTAACACTATTCAAGAACTTAAGGGCCACCCATTGAGGATCCGTGGGGCACCGTCAGAATTTTGCAGCAATACTATTATCCAGTTTGAGCGAGGACTGAATGCTGGACCAAAGTCACAAAGCCCATCCTATGCCGACCGAGCTGTCAGAATGCTAGTGGCATGAGTTCCCATCTCCATTCGCCTATTCGGAGGAGTTCACCATCAAGACGTCGTGGTCGCCAAGCGCCCTTTGCAGGCAGAATTCTTGGAGAAGAAGCACGACGAAAAGCTGCCCTCCCAGGACCACAATCAACATACTTAATGCGGTCTCATTCAAGAAGTTTCTCAACGTCTGTACCATGATCAACACGATGAAGATCAATCCTTTAATTTGTGGGCTACTAACTGCTGACTGACGGTGATCGCATTCACTTATTTTATCCACAATCTCTTGCTGTAAAAAGTGTCAGAACTCCTCTCCGAAGAGGGATAACTGGACTACAATTATCACCCGTGCCAAGACGGGAATTGCGGCAAAGCATCTAAAGCAAAGCTATCATCAACCAACATCCGATGCAAGTCACGACACGGTGACCCACGGACGGCCCGTCCAAAAAGGAGAGCTTAAAACTTATCAATCGCATTACTCTTTCTAAAAATCACCTTTCATTTACTCCTCATTCTTCTCTCCTCATTTTTTTCAGGAATTGGATCACCCTATTGTTGCTTGCATGAGACTGGTAGAAGACGCCCTCGCAGCCCCGCTGCACATTTCGGGGACAAAAGATTTTCCCCTTATCCTAGAGCAATCACGGAGCAAATCAGCGAAAGCCTAGCAATGGGCAGTAAGCAAATGAATAAAAAATGCGGATCTCATCCTCCCTCCGACCTAGATCGGCGGTTCCTGCAAAGCATCTGAAAAAGAAACCAATCAATCAGCATCTAAGCAAAGCATTCCTAAGCTGGGACCACGCCGGACTTGAATCATCCCACTATCATCCGCATAAAGCTTGTGGAAGACGGCCTCGTAGCCCCGCTGTAAATTTCAGAGGAGTCCATCTTTCTTCCCCCCTTATTAAAATTTATTTTCGTTCCGGCTCATTTTGTTAGCTTTAATTTGCGTACGGTCGTCTGGCCCACTGGGGCAACCCTTGAGATTCTCGTTGGACTCTTGTAAATAGGTTGTCCCCCGCGTCCTAGCTTTAAACTATCAATCAATCAAAAAATCCTTTTTAGCCCGGCTAAAACAAAAATCCATACTACTCTCATAGCATATTCATGCATTTCATAGGTCGGGGATGTTCAATCCCTCTGTTAAGTAAGGCATCCATTGAAATTACGTATCATACATGATCTTACTTGTTTGCTCTTATATCCACGATTTGCTCAGACGTAAGCAGTCACAGACAAATCCCACTAAGCATTTTCGAGCCATCGCGCCTTATCTTTTCATGAGTGTAAGTGCCTGACTAAGTGCTAGTTGAATTCGCATAATATCCAGGGTACATGTGCTATTAGACATGGGATAGGAGTAAAATGGCGTGAGACTTTTACAATTTCCTCCATTCTTTATTTATTTATTTATTCCCTTTTCCCACCACATGTGTCATCACTGCTAAAAAACCTTCACTATCACTCATACCCCGGGAGCCAAGGAGCAGTGTCAGCTAAGATTGCTAGCCAGAAGTAAAAAGCATGCCAAGTTCAAGTTCACGACGAAGGAGACGGAGAAAGTCACCAAAGGATCGCTAAGAACCATCGCTAGAGAGAGGCCAAAAACCCAAAGATGAAGGCCGAGGCCTTAAGTCAGAACTGGAAGAGATCGAGACAAAGGTTGTGCTTGCTCTGCTTTGATACATTTCAAATCAAACAAAAAAAAAGAAGAAAAAAAGAGAAAAAAAAGGAAAAGGAAACAAAGGAAAGGAGAGAAACACTTAGAGATATTCAAAGGACACAACAATCAAAAAACAGAAGCAAGCACAGCCTAGGGACAACTAAACTCAAGAAATCTCGAAGAAAACATTCCCCAGTGAAAACTCGAGAAAAAGAGCCTAGGGCCAACTCAAGCAGTTAATCTCGAAAAGAGCAACGACAACGTTCTTCAGTAAAGACTCGAGAAAAGGGCCCCTAGCCGACCAGAAAACAACATTCCTAGCAAGGATCCAAGAACTCATGCACTATGTCGAGGAAGCACCCCAAGCAAAAAATGAAGGAACTCGCGCGCCAGTCCATCATCAGGCCCAATCGATAAGCATTACTCATCAAAAATCTCCAAACCCTTCAGAAAAGTACATCTTTACCAAAACAAGCTTCTTTCCAGACATTTCATATCCCTTCATTATTTTTTGTGAAAGTCCCATCGATTATTAGAATGCCCATGCATGTGCATCTTCATTTAAAGTCTATTCACTCGGATTGACATTGCGAATTGGAAATTATGTACCATGTTAGTTGCATCTTTATGAGCGTAAAACACTTAACCTTATTTCAGAGCGTGAGTGCAAACACTAATATCAGGTGAGGATTGCATACGACTACAATTTGTGGGAAAGTCTTATCCTTGGGGTCGTTACCTCCTGAACAGGATGCAGATGCATTCTAGGTTCGTATCAAGGCTGCTGGTAACAAAAGTGAACGGCTCTCCTCCTAGAGCGACATCATACATTTCCTCCTCCAAGAGTGATCATTTGTATTTTTCTCCTCCTATAGTGGCATCATACATTTCCTCCTCCCAGAGTGATCATTTGCATTTTTCTCCTCCTAGAGTGACATCATACATTTCCTCCTCCTAGAGTGATAGCATCTACGTTTCGTCCTCCTAAAGTGACGATTAGATTATTTTCGCACCTCGCGTCTTACCCTACGGGATTGACATCATTTAAATTTTCGCATTTTTACATTTCCTCCTCCTAGAGTGACAACACGTATTTCCTCCTCCTAGAGTGACAGCATCTGCATTTTCCTCCTCCCAGAGTGACAGCGTCTGCATTTTCCTCCTCCTAGAGTGACAGCACGTATTTCCTCCTCCCATAGTGACAACATCTGCATTTTCCTCCTCCTAGAGTGACAGCGTCTGCATTTTCCTCCTCCCAGAGTGACATCATTTGCATTTACCTCCTCCCAGAGTGAAAACATTACATTTCAAAACATCGTTACACCTTCCTCCTAGAATAACACCTTTTTGCATTTACGCCCCCTAGTGGAGTCGTCATTTACCTTTCCATAATTCACTTTTGGTTCCTATCAAGGAAGTCGTCATTAACAAATTCTACAATTTATGTTTCCCTTAATATTCGTATAGATCTAAATTTACATCTTTGTAGGACGTCCGGTCAAAACTCGATTCACGCAATGGCTTCCAAACCTATCTCATCCCTAGTGACATCAACAGATTACCTCCTCCCAGAGTGACATCAATGACTTATCTCCTCCTAGAGTGACATCAACATATACCTCCTCCTAGAGTGACATCTACGATATATCTCCTCCCAGAGTGACATCAACAATTACCTCCTCCCAGAGTGACATCTACGACTTATCTCCTCCCAAAGTGACATCAATATATACCTCCTCCCAAAGTGACATCAACAATTAGCTCCTCTTAGAGTGACATCAACAATTACCTCCTCCCAGAGTGACATCTACGACTTATCTCCTCCCAGAGTGACATCAACATATACCTCCTCCTAGAGTGACATAAACAATTACCTCCTCCTAGAGTGACATCTAAGACTTATCTCCTCCCAAAGTGACATCAACAAATACCTCCTCCCATAGTGACATCAACAATTACCTCCTCCTAGAGTGACATCAACAATTACCTCCTCCCAGAGTGACATCATCAAATTATATCTCCTCCAGAGTGACATCAACGAACTTTTTCCTCCCAGAGTGACGTCATCACGCTCTTTTAAGGTAAGACCTACCTTGTCGCCAAAATTCAGATATGGGGGGGCAACCATCTTTACTGCTTATCAAATACTTCGATAAGACAGTAAAGAGGGGGCAACTGTTGATGCCCGAATTTTGACGCCATTGTCAATTGAATTTATCATTTCTGTTATTTTACTTAACTTACTATCATCTTTTTTAATTTACTGTCGTTAGTTTATTTTCTAATTCTCGTCACATTTTATCATCGTTATTATTGTCATCAGCATCATAAATCGCATTTTTAATTTTTCGTCACAATATTTTCATTATTATTACTATTAATATTTTCAGCCTTAAAAATCATATTTTTAATTATCCGTTATTCATTTGCAATTTATTTTTCCGTTTTAGGTCATCGCATAAAATTTAGGATTTTTAGTATTTTATCACATTTTTTAGCATTTTTTTATTATTATTTTTGTTCGAGCTTTTATTGGGCCCGAGGAAGTTCGCTCGGACCATTGATCGAACGCGTTATTTCTTCAGTTGACAATTACCTACTCTTCTTTTTCATTCACGCTAGTCAATTTCGTCTCGTGCAATTTTTGTCGTAACGTCATTTATTTTTGGATCGAACATATTCATGTTTCCGAACGAGAAAATAAACACGATAAACAAAGATTTTCCTTCATTCGTTGTCGACTAGTAAATTCGTCTCATTTTTCTCTACAACTTGGTCACCTCGGATTTTTGAGCTCTCTCTTGTCAAGCGAGTTCGCTCGTACCACTACTCGAGTCAAATATCCCGTTCGAGCTCATTTTTTATCCCGAGTGAAATTTCTTGGAGAAAAGGCTCGAACATCTTTTCTTATCAGCTAGTTATTTTTTATTATTTTTCTAGATCACGACACCTCTTTTTATTTCGTAAAATTAATTCCCTAGTATTTTTCTCGTTCGATCCTTTCTCGTTCGCAGATGATTTTTTTTATCGAGGCTTGGGATGAACTTTTGTCGCACACTGTATATCAATTCGCTCGCCTTATTTTTCTCTACGCACTGGCACTTTCGGCTCGAGTTTTTGAAATGGTTGTTCGCAAAAATGGCTCGAGACCATTTAAATAAAATTAAATGGAAAATTGATCATCAACGGTTCACCATTTAAGTGTGCATGGTGCACATGCACAGTGACGACGAGCAGCAGCGGAGCAAGCCACCGAGTTGCATGCTCCTGTCGCTTCCTGTCCCGTCCGCCATCATCACCAACGGCCTAGCCCCGCCAGCACACGCCCTAGCCCCGCCAGCGCACGCCCTGCGCCTCCACGTGCAGCACCGCATCTCCCTCCACTCGCCAAAGATGCCTATAAATAGGCCACTGCCTTCAACAAAAATGGACACAAATTCACCTAGAGCTCTTTGCTCCTTCTCCCTCTAGACCGACTGCTCACGTAGAGCATCAGTTGCCTCAGTCTTCAAGCTTTTTTTGGTGAGTTAGTCTTCGGCGTTTTATGCCATTTTCAGCTTTAATTATTAGGTTGTTGTTTTGATTAAACCAATTACTTGTTTGTGTCTTATTAATTCATATGCATGCTGTAGATAATTACCATGCTTTTTATTTGTTGATTCGTTGATTGAGAAGAGCGAATTTCAAGTTTTTTCGTTAATTATCATCTTTGACGTTTTCATGAAATTAAATGTTGTTCTTGCGGGTTTCAATCCCTAATTTTTGCATAATCCTGTTGTGGAGGAGGAGAGCTTTCCTCGTAGCTCAAAACCAGGCGATTTGGCTGCCCGGTCAGAGCTCCCCGTCGCCGGCAGTGGCGCCGGCGACATGAGGAAGACGATGAACAGTGCCCCCCTTGGGCTTGTTCACGCGGGAAGGGAAAGAAAGGTGATGGGCTCGGCCCATCACCATTAAAAATCTAATTTTTGGGCCAGGAACTATTCCTGGCCTATTTCTTGTATTTTTCAAGCTGGGCCCGCCCCATTTTCATTCTTTCCGAGATCTCGGTTAACGTTTTTCGTGTAAAATGCTCGCATACTTCGTACGATATTTGTTGTGATTTATGCTTTGTTTTTCTCATGTATCATATGCATGAAATGTGTAGCTTTTTTCTCAAAAATACTCGTGCATTATAACTATTTTTCGTACTATCTCTTTAAAATTTTGCACCTATCAACTGTTTAAATTTCTGCAATTTATTCTCCGCATTCTATCAACTGTTTAAATTCTCCGCACTTTAATTTTCTGCAATTTACTTTCCGCAATTCAAATTCAGTCATTTAATTTACCACCTATATGGTCGGTCACATTTTAATTTCCGCAAATATGAACTGCTTTGAATTTCCGCAAATATCAACTACTTTGATTTTCTGCAAATTATCAACTACTTAAATTTTCTGCAACTCGTCAAATCTTTAATTTTTCGCAATTATCATCATTTAAATTTCTCGCACTTATCACCTATCATCATTTAAATTTCTTGCACTAGTCAAATCATCATTTAAATTTTCGTATGCACCAAATCATCATTTAAATTTTCGTATGCATCAAATCATCATTTAAATTTTTGGCAATTATCATCATTTAGATTTCTCGCACTCATCAAATCATCATTTAAATTTTTTGCAATTATCATCATTTAAATTTCTCGCACCCATCAAATCATCATTTAAATTTCTCACACTCATCAACTGTCATCATTTAAATTTTCGTATGCATCAAATCATTATTAAAATTTTCCTGCACTTATCAAATCGCCGTTTTTATCTTCGTACTCGTCAAAATCATTGTTTACGTTTTTTATGTATATCAACTGTTTATTTAAATTCTCGCATTCATAAACTGCTTATTTATTTTTCGAGCTATTACTAACACTCTCATTTTGTAGGTTTAAAACTTAAGCTTCGCTCGAAAGTACGCCTTTCTTTCCCCTTTATTTATTCAAAGCTTTCCGTAAATATTAATCGTAATATATAAAATTGCTAGAATTAAAATCAATCCACACGAACAACTTATTTAATGACTCGCTTTAAATGCCATGCTCATTTATTTTAAATTCTGTTTATATTGACTGCATGTGTTTGGTGGCTTCGATCCCACATCGGTTTATCATTTTAAATTATCTCTCATTTAAATTTATACTCTGTTAGCAATCCATGATAGAATCACTTAGTAGTTAATTTAATCATGCATGGCCCGATGATGAAAAAGAGGGCGCTCATTCAGTCTTACGGAAAATTCAGTCCCATCACACTACGGTCAGGAATAATCGATCGGTCTTGAAAACGGTAACCCCGTCTGAAAAGATTTTTAAAATGGTAACCCCGTCCAACGATTAATTATTCCTAAACGGTCCCGACCATGGAAAAGACTAAAGTGACGATTCCTCTAAGGACCCTCTTTTTAAAACGCATTTTTATCAAACATCTTTTAAACACCTCTTTTATCAACCGGTAACCGTTTTCGGATGTGACTCGGGTGGCTAACACCTTCCTGAGTCCATAATACGACCCCGAACCATTGTTCTTGGGTTTAGACCCTCTTTTTGTGCCTTTAGTTTTTGTTTCTATATTTTATTTTATTTTTATGCCATGACGGTTAGGTTCCCTAAGCCTAGAGATAAAAATTAGGGTGGCGACTTCATTGCATGCTGCGAGGTGTCCTTTTACGCCGAGCATCGAAAGGTCTCAGATTCGTCGTACACTTGTGAATTCTCTTTATTGATTTTCGGGGCGCAACAGGCGGGAGTGAGGATCATTGTATGGGTAGTTGGATCTCCTAGGATGTGTTATGAAAATCAAAGAAGGAAGGTGATTTGGAGTTTCGCAAGTTAAGGGAGTTTAACCTCGCCATGTTGGCCAAGCAGGGTTGGCGGATTAAACACCATCCAAATTCCCTCATGGCTAGGGTGTTAAAAGCTAAGTATTTTCCATCAGGGAGTTTTTTGGATGCTACATTGGGATCTCATCCAAGCTATATTTGGAGGAGCTTTATTGCAGGCTGAGATGCTCTAGTGAAAGGATGTATTTGGCGGGTGGGAAATGACGAACAAATACGTATTTAGGGCAGTCCTTGGGTCCCGAGTTCCTTATCTAGGGTAGCTCAGTCCCCGATCTCCCGATTGCAGGCGAATGCGAAGGTGAGTGAGCTTATGGAGCATGAGTTGGAGAGTTAGAAGGTGTCATTGGTTCGGGAGATTTTTTTGCTTGAAGAGAGTGATGCCATTCTAGCGATGCCAGTTAGTTATTTCCGTCCTACAAATAGAATTGTCTGGCGCTATACGACAACAGGGGAATATTTAGTGAAAAGTGGTTACCATAAACTTCTGTAGGATATGCCTGGCAGCGGGCAACAAGTATTAAATGATTTCTGGTGGACCTTCGTGTGGCAAATTCAGGTCCCACTGAAGTTTAAGATATTCACCTAGAGGCTAGTCCATAATGGCCTACCAACGAAGGAGAACCTGTTGAGGAGAGGCATCGTTGGAGAGGACAAGTGTTCTTGTTGTCAACAGGCGGTCGAGACGGTTGATCACTTATTCTTACAATGTGAGGCATCGAATAGTAGCTGGAGGGCGAGTCACTTACCTTCTAATAGCATGTATTCACCTAATGCAACACTTCGTGGATGGTTGGTCGAACTGAAGGCCACGACCTCGGTCGCGGTGGTGGAGGAGGTGGTTTCTATCCTATGGGCAATTTGGAATTCAAGGAATGACCAAGTCTTCAATTTGGTAATGTCATCTACACAAGAGGTCTTGTTCCGTGGTGCACGGTTACTAGGGGAGTACAAGGTGGTTAATGGGAGCAATGCTGAGGAACAGGGTACTACACCATAAGAAATTGCGATCGAATAGAGCCACCTTGGAGAAGATGTTATTTGCCTCAATACAGATGCTGCGGTAGGTCCTACCCGGACATGATTGGGAATTATTGCCCATGACAGAACATGTAGATGCATCTTTTTGTCATATAAGTGTGCTCAGTTTCAGATGAAGGTGACTATGGTTGGAAGGGCTAATTGTCAGGAGAGTGCTCCAAATCGCCAAACACCATGGTTTTGATCGGATCCAGGTCCTGTCGGATTGCTTTGAAATGATACTATACTCGTCAGATCTCAGACCTTTTCAAGGCTAGGAATGATTGCAAATGACATCACTCGCTTTGCACATCTTTTTTGCTTTTGCGAATTAGTTCATGTTAGGAGAACTATTAATTTAATCACTCATGCTCTAGCAAGGAGAGCTTTTGAGTTAAGTTAGTCTGAATGCTGGCACGGATTGTATCCTGTAGTACTCAATTGTCATACGATTTCCTAGTAATAAAAATGTTAATTTATTTATAAAAAAAATTGATATAAATCAACGTGAATGAGATTAATTGATTTGAGTAGCGTTGGTATATCAAGATCAAGTATGGGAATTAAAAAGAAAAAAGACTTAAACCTTTATTTAGGATTAATTTCTAGTATAAATTACATAAAAACTCTATAGTTTACAAAATATTCCACTTAACTCGTATAGTTTAAAATTGTGTAATACAAACCTCATAGTTTTCTAAAATTGCAATCTTAACGTTTTAAATGCTTAAAAAATCCAAAATAAATAGTAAAAAATTGAAAAAAATAAAATTTGGACAAAAATTTAATTAATATGTAGAAATTAATATAGTGAAAAAATAAAATAAATTTTATTTACAATTTATATTTAATTTATTCATGTTTAAATATTTTTTAACAAAAGTTCTCACTATTTTTAATTTTTTTAGTGGAGTGAACTCTCCTATATTTATTACATTTTCTTAGAATATGCAAATTTTTTTGAATTATTTTATTTTAAATTTTTTAACTATTAGAAAGTTTAAGATTTTAATTTCTAGAGAATTATAGGGTTTACATTGCAAGATTTTACACTATAAAATTAAGTAAAACATCTTATAAACTATAGGTTTTTTTTTTTACATAATTAATTTACCCTAATTTCTAATGTACCTTTTCGTGCATGAGTTAGTAGGTATAATGTCTACTACATACGAAATTACTTTAGTGCAGCTTATTTTTTATTTCATAATTCATCGTTAAAGTTATTGAATATATGAGACAAATATTTTATACTATTATTATATTTTATTAAATTATTTCAATATATATATATATATATATAATATTAAATATTTCATAAAAATGTAACTTTTTTAACCAACAAATTATTTACATACTTATTTTACAACGTTTTTTTCCCTTTAATTACATACTTATTATATGAACTTATATAATTTTTCTTTATATAAATTCCAGAAATATTTTGCTTATTTTCTTATTTAAATCTTATTTTTTTAACTTTAAAAAAAATCTTACATGGTATCTATAAAAAATATTAAAGGATTGGAATAACTATTTTTAGAAAAAATGAGACTAAAAATGGTGTTCACTACCGATGTTAGTGAAAGTTAATAAAAAATTGAGAACCCGACGGAAAGCTAGGCGCAAAATCCACACTAGTTGAAAGTTAAGAGAGAAAAAAAGTTCGGGTGCCCATATAATATTTATCTTTTATTTTTTACTTTTCTCATCATATTCTATAAATGTATGTTAAACACATCAATTTTATATTAAAAATACATATACTGAGATATAAATCGATATTTTAAGCGGAATTGATATATTTTATACTGATAATAAAACCGATATGCTCACCTGGATCTACGATCTTCAAAAATACACAACCTCAAACAGACGTGAAATCTTCCTGAAAATATTCAACTAGTAATTTATGAATTTTTTTCACAATTGTAAATGTTTAAAGTTTGGAACTCACTTATAACGTGTCACAATATCATAGGTCGCTTTTAATACATCCCAGTTCTTTTCGTACCAAATCAAAGAACTACACCCATCAACCATCAAAGAAAGCGTGTTTTTGTTCCGACGCGTGTTTCAAATCCAATCCAATAAAGAAAGCGTGTTTCGACGCGTTCACAGCGCGTGAATGACCTACCTATAAATATTGACGGAGGAGGACTGTATACCTTTAGTAAAAGAAATCCCTTTTTTTCCACACCGATGGAGCAATCACCAACCGCAAACCCCATCCACGTCGGTTCGATGGAGGAGCTGAGAACGATATTCAAGCAAATGGACCGGAACGGCGACGGTAAGATCTCGTGTAGTGAGGTGAAGCACAGTTTGGGTGTGCTGGGGACTCCAATGACTGCGGAGGAGGTGGAAGTCATAGTGAAGGATTTCGACAAGGATGGCGGCGGCTGCATTGATTTCGACGAGTTTGTGGATTTCATCCAGCGCGGCGGTTCTGACGGGGGAGAGGATGTGGGGAAGGAGCTTAAGGACGCGTTCGATCTGTACGATATGGATAAGAACGGGTTGATTTCGGCGACTGAACTGCACGCGGCGCTGAGGAAGCTGGGGATGAAGAGTACGGTGGCTGAGTGTAAGAAAATGATACGGCAGGTAGATGAAGATGGAGATGGCAGTGTCAATTTCCAGGAGTTCAAGAAGATGATGAGTAATGGGCCTTGCGTATGAATTTTAAGCGGTAAATGCAATCAATTACTGCTAATTATTCATGTTTATATCTGACCACTGATGATCGATGATGGTTTCATATGTTTGAATTGCGCGTAAGAAACTCTTTTCTTTTCTAAATTAGATTCAACTAGCGATGGCTCAATTCCTATAAATGAGGATTATTGTTGATTCAACTAGTTGCTTAGTATCAGTTCATCTTTAATGATTAGTATGGTTTAGGAATAAAGAAAGATCCTGATTCTCTAATGTTTTGAGACTTTAATTTGGCTTACTGCCGCATGAAATTAAGCAAGTGCGAAGATACCCTTACTTAGCCCTAAGTGTTTATAACGTGAATGTCAACTAACTTTTTACACCATTTCATATAAAGAGTGGGTAGAAATTATACACAAACTTTACATCTCACCGTGTGCATAAAAATTCACTATATTAGTGTGTTATTACATATAAACAAGTCCTTAAGAGTGCTTAAAATTTTCCAAACATAACAACCTCATTAGTGGTGCTATCTATGTGTACACGATAAGATAGAAAGATAGGAGCAGTATATAACTGAGCATGTGACCGACTAAGGGTTCGAATGAATTTTAGTATTCAACTCAAACTCTCACAAGCCTAACTTCATATTCATTGTATTCACTACATATAATATAATATAACTACTAATAACCAGATCCTATAACTCATATACTAATCATAATCCAGTAAACCATCAAAACACAAATAAACTCAAGATCAGACCATGATAATTCACATGTCAGCACCATAATCCTTGCAAGCTAGGATATAACTCAGACCGTGATATGCTAGGATATCAACTCAGACTATAATCCCATCACTTGCCAACACCACTATCCTTGTCGGCTAGGACATTAACTCAGACCGTGATCCAATCACGTGCCAACACCACTATTCCTGTCGGCTAGGACATATGAATATCTCAACAAACCTAAGTGCTAGCATGTTCCTGTCGGCTAGGACATATGAATATCTCAACAAACCTAAGTGCTAGCCAAGCCACTTCGTTCTACCGCCATAACCTCCGGCTAGCTAAGGTATAATAGACCATGTGCACATGTACTAACACCGCCCCTGTTAGTTAGGGTCATAACATAATTCATATGAACAACCAGCATGCAATATTATCATGCAGTTTATACTTTGCATTATTCACTCACAGTCTGTATATATACAACAAAAGTCACTTCACATGCCCAGGTTACTCCAGGGTAGGATTCATCGGCTTCGCACCTAACACCAGCTAAATATTATATTGGTTATTTACACAATAATCATATAAACTTCAGACCTGTACAAATAATTAAAAGACCACACAATTTCTCATCTCACTTTATGTTATTTATTGTAATATGCTCCTCACACTCTTTTCCCTCTTTCTTCCCAATTTTAGCTCCTCTCTATTTTCTTACAACCAATTAATTAAAACTCATCTAATTATCATTTCTTACAATCTTCCTAACAATCAATCATAACCATAAATCATCACTATTTTCTATACTCTTTCTTAGCACTCACGTAGATAAGTGAATGCATGGTCAAGTGGCATGTCGCCCGAAAGAATCATATATGCAATGTGAAACAAGGAATCAAATTCAATAATTAATATAACAAACAAAAAGAAAACTTGCATGACATATAAAGTAGTTACAACAAACCTCTAGTACACCAATAATTATCCAATATATTTCACATTTAAAACTAGAAATAACTTTCCCAAAACTGATCTTGTTGTAGGGACAAATTTACAAACGCTAAACATTTTAGGACTAAACTTCACCATCTTCATAACTCTAGGGACTAAATTGTAAATAAATTTCTATAATGTTTTTCTAGAATTTTCAGAATAATTTCCTACATCACCGACCTACCACAACACCTAAATTTACCACTTAATTAGTTTCACACATTTTTCGCATGAATTTCAAAATTAAAACTACTTAAACTTCAAATTGTCTCAATCCCCAAATTCGTACATCAATAATCCTAAACACCGAAGTCAAAATTATTACCCATGCGCCAATCACTTCATTTCTAATTTCAATTTATCCCTATAAAAGCTCTATTGCTCTCAACCGATTCTTACCTAACTAAATTACTACATATGCATGTTTAAAATCACCCAAACGTCAACCAATCTCTCTCTTTTGTCCTTCTCTTTCGTTATACTTATCCCACTTTTTGTCAAATGGACAAATTTCTTTCTTATCTCAATTATTTTTATTTATTATTTATTTATTTATTTTTCTTACGAGAAGCAATTAGTTTACACACCAACCTAACAAAAATAAACCCTTAGTTTTCTGACACCTGGAAAGAATGTGAAGGCTTGTGGTCTCTAATTTCTACATACAATTTATATCAAATATTAATTCTTAATATAGCTAATAAAAATTAGACTTGGTACCAATGATTGAAGATAAATTTCTAACTCTCTTCTAATCTAACCAGTACTCATCTAACTAACCAAAATAAATCTAAGTCTCAATTTCTAGGGGTCTCACAATCATCATAATTACGTGGGGTATGAAAGTAGGTTCTACCACACTTATGTGAGTCGGACAGTAAATTTGATTAAAAAGTATTTATCCTTTTCCTCACATTTTTTGTGAAAGGACGGACAAATTCTTCATTCTCCGTCATTTTATATTTAAAATTTAAGAATTGAAAGGAACCGTTATAATGATTTTAGTATAAAATCACACTTTTCCTTTAACTCTTTATTCCTTCTGAATAATATTATTCCAGAAAATAACTTACTAATTTTTCCTATACTTTTCTTTTGGTAAACAAAACAAAGAAATATTTTTCGGTAAATAAGAGGCATAAAGGAAGGAAAACTATTCTCCACGAAATAATTTTGTGCACTTCTTTATTTTTCAAAGCTAGGAATGATAAAATAAAACACATGAGACGTGTGGAAAAGAGTTAATAACACCTCACAAAACAACATCTTAATAGGGGCGTTTGGTTGGTGTAGACAATTCTAACCAATGATGACAGTTGATGTTGAGACAAGAAATGAAAATACAAATGACAATTAATAAAAGATAAACAGAACAATTAAATAAACAGGAACGAGAATACGGCAGGAGAATAACAATAAAAATGGTAAAGACTAACAGTTGCAGTAAAGGTAATAACGAAGTAAGTAAAGATAATAGATCAGGTAAAAGGAGAAATCTTAGCAGGGGGTAGACGGTGGATTGTGTCGAGGTCTAGTCGGTCATTAGTGCAAGGATAGATTGTTTTCATGCCATAGACATGCTATAGGAATCCTGTTTTCATGTGGATCCCCTACTTCTCTTCTCAAGAGAAGTCACTCCCAAGGTACGCTTATGGGAGTGGCCGTGACACTGCGCCTAAGGTACGCTTATGGGTCATACGCGCAGGTCCGTGAAGTGGAGAGAAGACACGTCTAGGGCTAGACACTGAGAAGTCTACCCTAACCGGTTTCTTACCCTAGCCAGATTGGACCAAACGACATAGTGACTCTGGACTAGGTGCCTACTCTATTCCATGGCCTCACATTAGTTATTACCATGAAAATGACAATATTCACGAGAAGCATGCAAATAGATGATCAAACTACCAACAAACCTCACACGAAATGACAATGAAATGGCAAGAAAGCGGATACAATAATGAAAACATTTTAAGAGCAATTTGACCTCCCAACTATCCTCTTGCAATCCTTAAAACACCCTTGCCAAGACTAAGAGACTTAGCCACTCATGCTGAAATTCATACACAAAACAGATGGAGAAGGCAACATAAACGGAGAAGAGGTGAAGATGAAAATGAGAGTTTGGATTAAAAACCAACTGGAGCTTGGGGCTCCGATTTCTGGAAAATAAACAAAGAATGGATCCCAATGTTAGAGAGGCGACTAAAATGATTGAAAACCCTAAAAATCTGGAAAATATTCTAAAGAAAAACCTCCTTTAACCCTAAGAGTTAAGGTCCTATATATAGCCTAACAACCCCACTAGGGGACAAAATGGCAGAGGGGAATATTCTCTGCTGAGCTGGATGAATTTTGCATGGAATCCCGTTAGAATCTTTTTGGCATCTTTGGTCAAGCGTCATCTGAGAAGAAACATGCACGTGCGTCGTTTAGGCCTGGACATAAGATATCTTCAGTAGCTCATCTAGGTCCCGATGACATAAGGGTGGATAGGCCTCGACGACAAAACTGCGTCTAGGGCTCGACAATGTAAGATCTGCAGAAATGCATCCAAAAGGTGCGCTTTTCCTCAAGTTTCTCCCTTTAGTCCAGACCCTGCAAAATCGTTGGAAAACATGGCAAATTAGCAGTATCAAGAGTAAATTTGGACTTGAAAGGAAGGGAAAAACATGTATAAAAAGACACCATATCAATGGGTCATAACCATAAGAAAATCAACACAGGATAACTCCACCTTGAACACGACAATCTTAACGTACTGTCGGTTCTAACACACACACTCTCAAAAGAATTGCATATGATAATCTTACACTATTATCATATGCTACACTACAAATCTCTCTCATGACAACACCTTATAAAACAACATCTCAACAGAGGAGGGCAAAGCCGACAAACTTACTACACCTAATCTTTATTTATAGAGAGTGCATGCCTTGTTAGATAAGACAACCTACACAATTAAAGAACCCCTAAATTATTACCTTTTCATCGTAAACTAATATTTTCTATGTAGACTACACAATTAATTAAATTAAGACAATAAATAAATAACAATCTCCGCCTTCCTTTTGAGATCATGTGTGATGCCAACAACACTACTGTTGGAGTTGTCTTGGGCTAGATGCAAGATAAAGAGACATTTGTCATTTATTATGCTTCTAAACTTTTGGATGAGGCTTAGCGCAATTATACCACAACTGAGAAAGAACTTGTTGTAGTTTTTGCTTTAGATAAGTTTCGATAATATATTTTTAGAACTAAAGTAACTTTTTTTAGATTATACAGCACTAAGATGCCCCTTGACCAAGACAGATGTCAAACCCTAATTGATTAAATAGATCCTACTACTTTAGGAGTTTGAGTTGGAAAACAAGGATAAGAGAGGAGCTGAAAATCTTGTTGTCGACTATCTTAGCAAACTTCCACTGAAAGAGGAAGACAACCCTAAGCTATCCAAGATACATTCCCTAATATGATCATACCTAGCCTAGCCTTGAGGATGATCGCACAACATGTTGAGGCCTGTACAAACCTAGGCCACCCGCGTGGCCGAGCTATCTCCGCGCATGCATGAAATTCCCCACAACCAGTCTCTTAACGGTATACCGTTAAGCCTTAACGATATACCTTTAAGAGACAGTTTTTAAGGAGCCAAAATTCCAGTGGCTAATGGCATGCCGTTAAGCACTAACGTTATACCGTTAGCTATTGAAAAATTAGGGCATTTTGAGGGTAAACTTGTCACAAGTTGCCCATTTGGTGTAATAGTATAAATAACCACTTTTCTTCTTATTTTCCTTAGTTTTTGATAAGTGAATATTGATTGAGAGAGTTCCTCCTCCTTATTCACCTTAAACTCATTTCTTGTAAGCTTCTAAGTTTGATAGATCTTTGATACCTTGCAAGCAAAACGTAAACCATCACTTGTGTGTAGTTTGTTGCTACTTCTTTTGAGTGAGCTTATGAATATGAAATATTGAGTGTTTGTGTTCTTGATAATTTGTACCCGTGTGTTCAAGATGTGCTTCAAGCAAGACTCAAGTTTCAATTGTTCGTTGGTTTAAGTTCCATCTCAAACCTCCATCCGCATTCTTCAATCCGGGTATATTCATTCCTTTGTTTGTTATTCCTTTATGAGTCTTTTCCACCGCGTTCCTCCCTCATTTCCTCCATATTTCTATTGTGTTTTCTTGCTGTTTTGTGTCACTAACTCATAGAGCTAGATCCTCCCTAAGTAGCATACATTCGGCCTAAGTAAAAGGAGGTCGAACTGTATCAAGTGTTCATGGGCTCTTGAGTTTGTCCTTGTTGTGTCTCTATTTCTACACAAAAAAGATTCCAAATTTCTCTAAAAAATCCTCCATTTATGTGTCTTAAACATTGATCTTGAGTTTTCTTAACATTTGGTGAAAGTTTCAATCCATTTGAGCACCAAAGTTGAAAGCTTGCAACTTTCCAATTTTGGTGTTCTTGGTGTTCATCTTGAGTTAGTAATATTTGCATTTTCAACCGAATTTATTTCTTCTTTCTTGGTTGAAACTTGTTGTTCTAAGTCTTAAAAAGTGTTTAGGGTTAAGTCTTAAAAAGTGAAAGGTAAAAAGCCGGAACTAAGAACATTCAAAGTGTTCTTCATGTGTTCTTAAGGTTCTTGTTGAATCCTTCAATTTCAATCAATTTTTTCTGCCTTCCTCTGTCCAATCCTGTGTTTTTTCTTCAGTTTAATCTATTTTAACTGAACAAAGTCAACAACCAACAACCTCTTACACCTGTTCAACAGCCCTCTTACACCTTTGCTATTTTTGGTGCTAGATAAGAAAAAAAAGATCTCAAAAGCAACTTGCAGTTCCCCTTTTGGTTCAAGTAACAACTGACCATTGTAGAAAAAGAAAAACCATTGAAGGAAAATAAAATATCTCCCAAGTCCTAAACAAAAGGCATCAAGTGGCAAACAAAGTCCCAAACCTAAAATACTCCAAAGCAACTTGTCTTGTAAGTGAAAAAGTGAGGAGTTTAAAAACTTTAAAGAGCGAGCTGTCAATTTGTTCTAAACTCCAACTTAAAGTCTTCTATTTTTCTGCCTCCAAGTCCTATTCATAAATGCTTAAGTCCTAAAGATATTTTCATGTTCCCTAGTCCAAGTCTCAAGTCAAGTAACAATTTTCCAGCAAGGTGTCTTTATGTCTTGTCTCTTTTTTTATGTCTTGCTTTGCTTTTTTGACTTGCATTCTAAACCGTGGAAGCGCCGATAGAAGGGATGGTGGAGAAATTTGGTACGAAGCGCCGATAGAAGCTATCTAAACTGTGGAAAGATCTAACTTCACTTGCATTCTTAGGTTGCGACCACTCCTTAATGGCCTTCACCTTATGTTCATCTACTTGTACACCATCTACACTCGTCACAAAACCAAGAAAATACACTCGATCCAAACAAAATTTAGACTTAGATAATTTCACATACAATTTATGAATTCTAAGTGTGTTGAGTACGGTGCGTAAATGGGTGACATGTGCATCAATTGAAGGACTATAGATAAGAATGTCATCAAAATAAACAATAACAAAATATCCAATAAATTCTAGCAACACATGGTTCATCAAGCGCATGAAGGTACTAGGTGCATTAGAGAGACCGAATGGCATTAACATCCATTCATACAAATCATATTTGGTCTTGAATGCGGTCTTCCACTCATCTCCCTCATGCATGCGGATTTGGTGATATCCGCTCATCAAGTCTATTTTGGAATAGACTTTACTACCACTTAACTTATCCAACATGTCATCAAGGCGTGGAATAGGTTGACGATACCTTACGGTGATCTTGTTGATGGCCTGACAATCCACACACATGCGCCATATTCTATCTTTCTTTGGTACCAATAACACGGGTACGACGCATGGTGACATACTCTCTTGAATAAAACCCTTACTTATGAGGTCGTCGACTTATTGTTGGAGCTCTTTGGTTTCCTCCGAATTGCACCTATAGGTCGGTCAGTTGGGTAAGGCCGAGCCCGGGACTAGATCAATTTTGTGCTCAATGCCTCGGACAGGAGTAAGCCCTTTGGCATCTCCTTCGGAAACACATCATCAAATTCCTGTGAGAGTGAGACAATTGGACTAGGTAGGGAAGAAAGATTAGAGCCAACATTTAAGCAATGTGCTTTGTACCTAAGTACAAGGCACATTTTTTTAGAATGCAATGCATGCCTCACATCCCTCCCCTTTCCAAACACACTCAATGATTTGAGCTCACTCTCTCGGCCATGCTTGCTCTTTTCCTGGCGTTTGTTTTGCTTACTTCTTACCTTTTTCTCTCCACTATTTTCCCCCCGCAATTGCTCTTGCTCACAATAATTACCATGCTTACTCTTTTCATGGTGTGTTTTACACTCTCGGCTTACTTTCTTCTCTCCACTCTTATCTCTCAAACTCCTCACTATATGGAATTCGGCGCTAGCCTTTTCCATTTGCCTCTGGTCCTCATGGACTTAAGATGGTGAAAGATGTGGAATGCTAAACTTCTTACTGTGGTGTGTAAGCAGAATTTTATTGGTGCGCCCATCATGAATCACGTTCCTATCAAATTTCCATGGGCGACCGAAGAGGAGATGGCTAGCATCCATCGGTACAACATCACACAAATGCTCATCCTTATACCTACACATCTTGAAATTCACAAAAACTTGCTCCTTGACCTTAACCTCCCCATCATCATTAAACCAATAGAGTTAATAAGGCTTAAGATGTGGTGTCGTTGGTAAATTCAGCTTGCTCACCAAGATATGATAAGATTTGATCTTCTAGAGAGGGGTAAGGCGAGGAAAGTGGCCTCCTGGGTTGCTGATCTCGCCGTCCGATGTACCTGGAAAGTGCCGGAGGGGGTCTCAGGTGTAGAAACTCCGATGCTTAAGTCAGTATGGTGGTTCAAAATGGCAGAGCTTCGACCTGCTATCTTAGGCTTACCTTTTTGTCTTAAATGTAGGGGTATTTATAGACAAGAAGCAAACGTTACCTAGAGAGGGCATTATCTTAAGTCGATAACGCCTTATAACGCCTGGGATGGGATAACGCCGTTTGTGCGAACAGATATCATGTGAGACCCCCCCCCTCCCGCCCTAGTTGATGTCGACCATCCCAGGTTTCCGTGGAAGAAGTGGGAGGCGAGAGCTACAGTAGTTCAGTCCTGGCGACAACTACAGTACTCTGGCCTTGTCAGCGAGTGTAAGGACGAAAATGCCCCTGAAATCACTTCTATAGTTATCATAAGCCCAACCGAAAACGAGCCCGAGTGTTCACCAAGGGCTACCATTCCATTTTCAGCCCTGTCTTCTTAACGGTCTGTGTGATGACGATGTGGTTCACTTTTCCAGGGACGCGTCTTCTCAAACGGCATTCCCTTATGCCTATAAATTGAATCTTTCTCTGAACTGTTTCTTCACATCTTTTCTACATCTTTCTCGGTATTTCTACTATGGACAAAGTGACCCAAAATTTTCTGCTTTCAAAGGCTCATACTTTGAAGAGTCTCACCCAGGCTGACATTAGTTTCCTGGAGTCCATGGTGACCAAGACTTCTGAAGATGTTCTGGAGCTTCAAGGGATGCTAAATCCTTTATTGGCCCGACAAGGCATGGCTTCCATAGAGGACTTCAACCCCTTGGAGAATGTGTCGAAGATAGCTACTTTTGTCTCTCACATCCATGTGGCCATAAATATGCTGCAATACAGGAGGGACTTACTGGTGTGCTGTTTGAAGGGCATGAGAGCTTCCTCCTCTGAACTGACCTCCATTGTTGACGCTTTGAGGGATATTCCCTATGTGGACTGGGATGACGACGCTGTGTCCGCTGTCTGACTGCTTGTAGCCGCCTTTATATTTTTCTGTTTTTTGTTTTATATATATATATACGTGTATGCATGCTCGGGCCATTTAGGCCATGAATAAAGTAGTTTTTGCGTTAATCTGCCTGTAGTGTTTTCCTTCGGAATGTACGAATAATGCCTCGAACGAGATTAACATTTCTCAGCCCAACCGAAAACGGGTCTGCCACCAGGTCGAATGAGACTAACGTTTCTCAGCCCAACCAAAAATGGGTCTGCCACCGGGCGGGCTTCGGCGACGTTTGCTCTTCTTAGTCACTGAATCTAACTGGTGATAATAAATATTCATTCTGACCGTTTCTTGCATTAACTTCACACCCTATTCCCAACGCTAACCGATTGGGGAATTTTTTAGGCGCCTCTTGATTTGCACGACTTTCAAATAGGCGTGGCTAAAGAATCAGATTTCCCATTATGACTTGTGCTCTCGAGGTGTATTAATTGCTATGGCATACGAAAAGGTAGGAATGCCTCTCCACCGTGGCAATTTAATGGAATTTTTCTTGCTTCACCCTGTTCACTTTCTTCCGTTCATTCGTCCGCAGAGACCATTTGAAATACGATGGATGATTCACACTCCTCGGAGGTTGCAGAACATAATCCCTCGAATACTCCCCCTACTTCCCCTGATTCCAACGATCTTTCTCCGCCACGCCTCAAAAGGCAGTTTTCTCAACGTAAGGCTTATAAGAAGTTGACGAAGGAGGTCTCTGGAGTACCCGACATTTGCCCTGACTCCTCTACGTCTATGGTGCGGGGCGATAATGTACTATTTCCTCATGTAGAGCATTTTATGTCTAGAGAGGCACCTCCAGCTCGTTACGACGGTCCCAAAATCTCGGCCCCTGCTAATTGGAGGGACTGGTACGTGTCTCCTTTAGAGGGATAAAGGCCTCCTGAGGTCCTTCGACCAGAGCAAGGCAAAGAGGAGATGCCTAAAGAACTTTTTCTCTATCAGACGAAGAACTGCCACCTCTTGAGGGAGATGATTACTATTGGCCTTCTAGCTTGCTTGACGAGGATTGACACGCGCGTCATGCGCTTTGTAGATGCCGTATGGCTTTTATGCGAATAAACAAATGTTTTCATATTTTTTCTCTTTTCTTGTCACACTCTCACATTAACCTTACGATCGCGGGGTGGTTAACGCCAATCGGTCAACTATTTCTTTAATGTGGACGCCACATAACCGTCTTTCTAACTTCCCATGTTTAAACGTCCCCTCGAGCAATGTGACTGCTTAGACTTAAATTTTCTTTAATGCTTTTCCACGTGTCATCTTCTATTCCCCACGTGTTTCATTCTGATAGGTCGTCTGGCCCCCACTGTGATGTTTGACCTTTTAAAAGGAAACAACTTCTTTCATCTTACCTTTTTACTCGCATTTTAAATTTTCCCTACTATCCTCCACTCTCTCATTTGCTCGAAGAAGAACTTCTCAACCGTTCGTCGGCTCAGGCGATCTGTCTGCCATTTTCTTCTCTAAAGTACCTTATTTCATCTTCCTCAGAGTTTTCTCTTGTTGTGTCTTTACTATGCACATCATGAGATCTCAAATAGGCTCTCAAGGGCACTTAGATTCTGAGGTCTCAAATAGGCTCTCAAGGGCACCGTCGAGACTATTTTGCGGTTCGAGTTAGAGAACCACGGTATCTCTTTCCCTAGGGGTTACACAGTTATGCTTCCAGATAGGAGTATGAGGCTTCACGACAGATTGTGGGGAACCTGTAGGTTGTTGTATTTTAAGATGTTTCTTTATGGCTTTCGTCTTCCTGTTCATACTTCAATAGAAAATATGCTGCGCCGATATAAGATTAACCCGGCGCAGATAACTCCCTCATCGTGGTGCAGTATTTATGCTTTTCTTCATGCTTGTGAGAGGAAGAATATCTTTATTCCGTCTATCGATTTGCTTCACAAGTTCTTCAGCCTCGATTGTCGCAACGGTTTGGTCAAGATCACTCCGAGGTGGAATGTCGCGTACGTCCAGTCATTCTGGCAGAATTTTTGAGAGTTTGAGGATGTCGTTGATGACTGGAAAAGTGGTTTCTTCGTTGTTGAGTTGCCCTCCCATTTATGGTGCTTGGGGTTTAATTAGGGCATTATCGATATTGATTGGGTGAAATCGGCAGTCTTCTCTAAGAAGGAATTGGCTCAAGTTGACGCCTTGTTAGAAATAGAGATGCCTTTCCATGCTCGAAACTTTGCGTTGTACAAGTCCCTGCCCGAGTGCGTCGTGGGTGAGTCTTTATATTCTAGCGTTATCATTCTTTTTCCTCATTTATTGATACGGCTTTTTTTTTGCAGGACACGTTGGCGGTCAACCTTCTGTAGGGAATGACGCTCCTCCTAGAGTTGCGCCTCCTCCAACAATACGCTCTTCTTCGTTATCTAGGGCTCCACTTTATCAGAGTATCCCGTCAAAGAAAAGAAGGACTTCTAGGGCGGGTTCTGAAAGGGGGCGCGGTATTTTTACTCGCGCCTCTCGTTTTGTTGAAAATTGGTTGCCGGTTTGAGGAGGAAAGGTAGATTCAGGCCCATCAATAATCAAGACTGAGACAGTCGACAACGATACTGAGGAAATGGATAGCGAAACAAGCCTTCGTCAAGTTTCCAAGGCTCAACGAAGAAAACTCAGAGAGGCAAAGGAGATGCAAGCTACTGGGGTTTCTTCTGGGAGGCTCGATGAGATTCCTCCTGTGAGTGTTGGCATGTCAGCGGTAGCCAGTTCTCCCCGAGTGACTGAAATCCCTCCTACGCCAATTGAAGTTCCTTCGGTGGTAAATTCTTTTACACCAGTCAGCTTACCTGCAACCACAATTGGAGTCCCATTGGTAACGAGTTTGCCTCCGTCGGTTAGTGTCCCTAATTCTCCTATTTCTTCTTGTATTCCTGACGTGGTAATAACAGCTCTAAACTTGGGTGCGTTTCCTGAACCGTCAACGAGGTTCCTCAACCATTGTTCTTTACCTTAGTTTCGGGCGTTAGCAGTTTTGTTGGTAGTTCTGCTCCTTCTCTTATTGTCAACCTTTCCTCTCAAGGGCCTCAAGGAGCTCCTTCCCATCAGTTGAATTTGACAGATTTTGGGAATGACGGGCTTCGTGCCCTAGGGGTGTCGAACCCATTTTCAGGAGATCAACTAACAACCGCTTTAGTGGGTGGAATGCTGAGCCTTCCTGAGGATAATGAAAGGTTTTTGCAGCTTTCTCCCAGTTCTCACTATGCTCGCGTTATGAATGATTCCTTGGCCAACGCCCGCAAATTTCATTACTTTGCCGAAGCTCACGGTAGTAGATTGCAAGATTTGTCCAGCACGATGAGTGCTCAAAAGGGCCAGCTCGACTGTGCATTGGCCAAAGTAAGGAAGGTAACACGACTTTAGAATCAGACTCAAATAGAACTGGATAATTGTCGTGTCGTCCTAGCGAGAGAAAAATCCAAAGGGAAAGCTAAGGTTGAGGCTCTGGAGGCAGAGCTAGTAGCTGAAAAGAAGAAAAACTCTCTTCTTCATGAGGAGATGGCGGCCCGAGACGAAGATCTAGCTAAAGTCCCGTTAAAGATAGAGTGGTGGAAAAGGAAAACCATGTGGGCCACTAACGCTGGGTTTGAAGATTACTGCAGCTGCGGCAACTTCGACCCATCTAAGATAGCGGATTGCATTTGCAAAAGGATAGGCGAGATTGATGGGAGTAAAGAAGGTCTTCCTTCTTCAGGAGAAGAAGAAATGGGTGATGACAACGATCACAATATGCTCCCGTTATCGAATGATTTGGATGCCACGAAGGACGTGGAAACTTTCGCTCCCCCCACATGATTGTTCTCTCCTTTCGATGTGTTATTCTTTCCACATAATTTGAATGTTGACGCCATTTGATTTGTAATAACGTTGACTCTTTTGAACAATAATTAATCTTTGTAGCGTTATCTTCCTCCTTTGTGGGGCGTTTGATTGACTTAACGCTCTGTCGCACGTTATCCTGATTGATGCGTTACTGCGTGAATTTTGAATATTTTAATCCAAGAACTGATTCTATTTTTCAGAGCATTTAATGCTTGAGAATCTCCCATTAATGCGATAGAGGAAGTCATGATGGCTAGGGTGCGCTTGTCTCTTCGTGGAGGTGTTAGGGGCTGGCACCTCCTAGGGAGTCATAAAATCAAAGCATCTTCTCGTTCCCCCGAAATTGCACTCATTGCGCGTGTCTTTTTTTCTTAACGCGTCCTTTATCAAACGGCGGCTGTTTCAACAGTTGTTTCGATTAACCCCTAGGGTTATAAAACATACCACATGCTTCTTTTTCTTCTTTTATCACTTCATTTTCCCATTAGCATCGTAAGAGGCGATTCACATTTCTTCTCTTCTCCGTCTGGGGAATTTCGGTATTCCTTTAGAAGGTACACTTATTCTTCCTTTTCACTTTCTTCGTCTTTCTAATTTTAGTATGGCGAGAACTTGTCGTCCCCAGCCAAATCTATTGGGGAGGAAAAGATTGAAAACATTCTTCCCTCTATCGGTTCTCCGGCCGTACTCCGGCAACAATTAGATAAATACAATGCTCACATCCTCGATGGTTGTTCATTTGATGTTGCCCCCGATTCACACCGCCTTAACAGTGAATTAACCCATAATCGTAGGATTCTGTATGTCAAAATGTTTCATTATGGTTTTCAGTTTCCTCTTGAACCCTTAGTAGAACAATTACTCTCCCAGTTCGATTTGAATCCTGCCCAACTGAGTCCAAATGCGTACTGTGCCGTTTACGCCTTTATAAAACTGTGTAGATTAAAGGAGATTGCTTCTCCCTCCCTTTTATTGCTTCGTTCCCTTTTTCAATTGTATTCCCACAGAGGTGTGATAGCAATAGCGTCGTGTTATGATGACGAATCACTAAAACCCTTTACCTGGAAACTCATGCACATTGAATCTTCCATTTCTGGTTGGAAAGATGGGTTTTTTGTTATTGATCTGCTCGACCCCTGGTGGAGAACTGGTTTTAACCACGATATCAGGGACGGGGCATGGGGTAAGCGAGAGCCTCTTCCTTCACTTGAGCAAGGTTGGTTGGAAAAATTGCTCCAACTGGACTTCAGTGTCCACACTCGTAAATTGGCCTACAGGATCGACCTCCGAGATTGTGTTGTTGGTGAGTGCTTTGCCTTTTTCTTTGTTGTTCTGAGAAATACTAACGCTGACATCATCTTGTGATTGTGCAGTTCCTCCCTGTGGCTAGAAACCTGAGTGCATAAGAAGATGGGAGAAAAGGGCTCAAAAGAAGATGAGAGGAAGTTGCTGCTGCCATTAATCCTGCTCAAGCGACTTGTTCTCGAGCTCGCGTTAAAAGAAAAAGGAAGAGAAAAAGCGTTGTTGCCCCTACTCCGCCTTCTGGTGTAGTTATCTCTTCAGAGGCAACGGTTGACAAGGTAAGCCCCGTAGGCGTTCCCTCAATCTCTCCGTCATCTCAGGTATATTTTTTAACGTTTTCCAGCGCTTTCTTTTATTTTTCGACTTTTTCTTGATACGTCGCTTCGTTCTAGGAAACTGCTATCGCTCCCGTTCCTGTTTCTTTAGGTGACAACATGGATTTGTCGAGAGTCTTCCAAGATCGCCAGAAGAAGGCACGACATGATCACGAGGCTGCAAGGGTGTTAGAAAACCGTGTCACTGATCAGGGAGAACACGGTAACATTTCTCTTTCTGAAGTGCCCTCTGACGGTGGTCAGGTTTTTGACTTACTGAGAAGTACTAGTGTCGTCGGGCCCTTTCACGCTTCCCCTGTCTTCCCTTTTCATGGTTCCCTCAGGCCTGTTATGGGGGCTTCTTCCAGTCAACCTCCGTCTCCTACCACTTTGTTCTTTGTTCCTTCGAACACTCTCGTGCTCCCATCCTCTAAAGGGGAGGTTGTCGTTCCCCGTCTTGTCGCTGGTTTAAGCTCGTTAGGCCCTTCTGGGCCCGTCACTCATCAGATTGACTTGGGTGACCTACGTAGAGTGGTATTCCCTGCTTTGGGCAGCGACGGTTCCTCGGAGTCTTCTTCTCTGCTGGCAGCTTACCTGTTATCGCTCTAGGAGGAAAATGAAGCTTTCCTATCTCACACTCCTCAAGGGTAGTTGAACTCACTTCGTTCCGGGATGCTCTCTTCTTTCTGTGATCTTCATTATTGCGCGGAGCACATGGTGGGAAAAATTACTTCTCTTACTTCCTCGTCCAATGAACTACTTAACGCCCACAACCGGATTTCGAAAGATCATGCAAGAAAATAGGAAGAAGTGGAGAAGTTAACGGGGGAGCGTCAAGAGCTGGTGGAAGCCTTAGCGGCTGCTAGGAAGGAAGTGGAGGACGCCGCTAAGAGGGAGGCTGATATGGCGAAGCAAATTTCTAACGAGGCTGCCAGGGTTGCTGCTCTTAACGCAGAGTTAGAGCTATCTGCGGAAAAGTATCAGTGGTACTCTCTGGAAACTGCGGTTGCCATGGTCGACTCTTTCATGGAGCGTTACGGGGTGAAAGAGTTTTGTGCTGATGACATTTCTGCTCTCTTTCGGGAGAAATCAGTGTCCATTAACGACGAGAATTTTCATAGAGCGAGGGCGAGGGCTCGTAAGGGACAAGGAGATAGCGGGGTAGCAACGCTTCCATAGGCATCTCTAGCCATTGCTTCTTAATTTTGGGATATCGTCCCCTTTTTTGTTTCTTTGCAGGGAGCTTTTAACTTTTTGTAACCCTTGGGGAATTTTGGACAATTATCTTATTTTGCTTACTTTCTCCTTTTTCCTGTTAATCTTTTTTATGCCATTTCTCACTTTCTGAATTGCCATGATAAGACAACAATGTCGACACTAAGATGATGATATTGGAGATGAATCAGAGTATTAACTGTAGAGTTGCTATAACGCAACAATAGCATTGAGGATAGAATTTTACTAGAGATAACGCCATTTGTCCTATAATCTTCAGGATCACAGGCTTGCAATAACGGAGTATGTTGATAGATATTTCCCAAGATATTACGACACAGCTAGGCATGTGCATTTCTATGCCAAGAGTAGATAATAATATGAGAGACAACTTGATATTCCAAATGGCGGGTCACCATAGCGAGGTGAAAATATCGAAGATAGAATGTCTTCGTGAGATAACGTTGTTCGCCAGATAGCTACAAGAACACAAACTCGCGATAACAAGATATTATGATAAATATTACCCACAGTAAGTAGCATATGTTCCATATTGGCAAGAGAAGATATTGTGGCGATATAGCCGTTTATATTTCCAAGCCAAGAATATCATTCTGATGGCGCCACTATTTTAGACGTTACTCTCATTTCCTCGATGAGATAATGTTGTTTAAGAGATGATTCCAGGAACAAGAGGTCTCACGATAACGCTATATCGTTGTAGATATTTTCCGCCACTAATGGAGGATGCCATGTTAATAAATGTAGATGTCTCCTTCTCTGAAGGGATAGATATCATGGCGGTACAATATCGCAGAATATATACTCCCGTGCTAAGGAGAAGATAATATGGCGATAAACGATGACTTTCCCTAATACTATTAGCAGAAGATATTGTAATATTACCATTATCACTGAAGATGTATTCCCTCGTCAAGGGTGAAAAATACATTATAGATATCCGTAGATTTCTGTTTCCTCTTTAGATAGGAGATACCATATCCTTGAGAAAATTGCTAGAATTAGCGATAAAAATACTTGATAAAATTTCTTGAATGTAATCTATCAAGATTCCTCCATGATTTCGCCGCCTTCGTGGGCATTGGTCTTATTATTATTTCAATATTTCCACGATTTTTCCTGCAAATCCTCAAATATTTCTTTATTGTGTCAGTAAAATGACATGTAATAGTAGGCATTAATCGCATCTGTAGGCTTTCACCCGAGTATGCCAGGATGTTACTAGTATTGCTTTTTCATCTAGCCTCACCGGGGTATTACTGATATTACCTTTTCATCCAGCCTCGCTGGATCCGGCCTCGTCGGGGCATTACTGGTATTGCTTTTTCATCCAGCCTCACTGGATTCGGCCTCTCTGAGGATCCAGCCACTTCGCCGGGTATTTACCATCCGGTTACTTGCTGGGATATTCCTTTTATCTCGAGTTCCAACGGTCGGCCTGGAGCGTGCCTCGTCTTAGTGAGCTGTCTGATCATGATCGGTTCTCACAAGGATACGATTTTCACTTCCAGGCGTTGAGTCTTCATTTCCCCGGAGCGTGCCTCGTCTTAGTGAGTCGTCTGTATTAGCACAGTTGTCACAAGGATAGTATTTTCAGTTCCGGGCGTGCCTCGTCTTAGTGAGTCGTCTGTATTAGCACGGTTATCACAAGGATAGGATTTTCACTCCTGGCATTGAATCTTTAAGTATGCCAGGGCGTGACTCGTCTTAGTGAGCCGTCTGATCAGGAGCGGTTGTCACAAGGATAGGATTTTCACTCCTGGCACCCTTCATTATCTGCGCGTTATTAACCACAAAATACACGAAGATATTATCGATTTGATCGTTATAACATGTTACCCATGTTAGCAAAGTTTATAGAAGTATTTCACATTCTAGCATGGTATAATTTTAAACGGGCAATATTCTAAGAATTTGGTAAGGGGGTACCGTCAAGTGTTTCCAGGTGATACACTCCCCTTCCAATAACACGTATGACATGGTATGGGCCGTCCTAGTTAGAGCTGAGTTTCCACATGCGTTGTCCAGTTTCTCGTTTATCCCTAAGTACCAGGTCTCCCGCTTTGAGCAAGCGTTCCTTAACGCGCCTGTTGTGATATCGTGCCATTCTTCTCTTGTAATGTAGCATTTTCAAAATGGCTGCTTCATGTATTTCTGATACGCGTCGAGGTTGGCCCTTAGTCTTTCTTCGTTCAATTCTTCTTTATAATACACTACCCGTAGGCTCAGGGTTCCTATTTCCACCGGCGTGACGACTTCAGTGCCGAAAGCCATTGCAAAGCGGGTCTCCCCTGTGCTGGTCTTGACTGTCATCCGATACGCCCACATCACGTACGGCAGCTTGTCTACCCACTTCTTTTTAGAGCCTTCTAAATTTTTCTTGATTCCGCTAAGGATACTACGGTTGGTTACTTTTGTCTGTCCGTTGGTCTGTGGATGCACCACTGAGGAGAATCTTTGCTCTATTTGGAATTCTTGACACTGGTCTCTGAAAAATTGACTGGTGAATTGTTACCCATTGTCTCTAATTAACACACGCGGAACTCCAAATCGCATGATGACTTGGTGTTTGAAAAAATGCCATGCCTTGTCTGCCGTGACAACGGGCACGACCTCTGCTTCTACCCATTTTGTGAAGTAATCGACTGCTACGATTATGAACTTCATTTGAGATCTAGCCTTTGGAAACGGGCCTAAAATGTCGATTCCCCATTTAGCAAAATGACAAGGAGAAATAATTCTAGAGATCTCTGTAGCAGGTCTTCGGGGAATCTTATCGAATTCTTGACATTTCTGACAAGTTCGGACAAAGTTTTCGCAGTCCCTGGGGATGGTGGGCCAATAAAATCCTGACCTAAAAACTTATGCGGCCAAGGTACCGCTAGACACATGCATACCACATATTCCTTCATGGATCTCTCGCAGGGTGTGGAGGCCTTCTTGCTCTATTATACACTTAGTGGCAGGATGAGAGAAATATCTCCTAATCAATTCTCCATCATAGTATGTGCATCGTGTTGCCCGTTTCAATACTTTCGTCTTTTCCGTGTTGTCTATAGGTAATTCATCGTGCTTTAGAAATTTTATTACAGGAATCCGCCAATCTTCTTCGGTTTCTTCGACACACAGAGATACTTGCTCTTCCACGAAGGAAGGCACAGAGATTTCTTCGTAATACACGTCAGCGGGTATGCGAGCTTTTGGGTCTGCGACCATTTTGGCTAGACTATCGGCCTCACCGTTATCCTCTCGCAGGACATGCTCAATTTTAACTTGTATACCTCTTCTTCTAATTTCCATCAATTCACATTTTACTTTAGAGAGGTATTGAATCATGATTGGCTATTTAGCTTGAGAGTCGCCCAAAACTTGATCGACCACTAGCTTGTAGTCTTTGTATATCGACAGTCGTAGGTCTCCCATTTCTCCGGCGTTATGTATAACTTTTGTGGACAAGTTCTTTCCTATCCTGAGTCCTGCCAATAACTCCTCGTATTCTGCCGCATTGTTGGATAAGGGTTGCAGGATTCTGATGGCATATCGTATCTCTATATCTTGTAGTCCTGTTATAAAGATTCCTGCTCCAGCTAGCTCTTGGTTCTTTGCCCCATCTACGCGGATAACCCACAGGTCGGTGTACGTTTCAAGGAATAGGAAATCCACATCATCTCTTTCTCCCTTGGTCAGGTCCGTCAATGGGTCCCGTGTAAAAGTGCATTCAGCAATAAAGTCTACTAGGGCTTGTGCTTTAACGGACGGCCGGGATTTGTATTGTAGCCCATACTATTCGAGTTCAATAGCCCATAGCAGCATCCTTCCAGAAGACTCAGGCTTTCTAAAGATCCTCTTCAAAGGTTGGTCAGTGAGCACGATAACGGGATGGGCTTAAAGATATCGCAACATCTTTCGCGTAGCTTGTATCAACGCAAACGCTATTTTTTCGATGCGAGCATATCGCAATTCGGCGTCTTTTAGCACATGACTGACAAAGAATACTGGGCGATGAATATTATTATCATCACGCACTAGGACGGCACTGACTACCTCATCGGTTGCGCCCAGATACAAGTATAGAGTGTCACCTGGTTCAGGCTTCGTTAATACCAGATCAGATGCCAGGTAGCTTTTCAAATCAGCAAACACTTTCTCGTACTTTTCTGTCCATCCAAAAGGGGCTTTTTTGCGGATGATCTTGAAAAAAGGTAAACATCTCTCACCTTTTTGGAGATAAATCGTCCCAACGCAATAACACGCCCGGTGAGTTTTTGTACCTCTTTGATGTTCCGTGGGGATACCATATCGTGAATGGCCTTAATCTTCGAAGGATTGGGTTGGATGCCTTTTTGGCTAACAACATAACCCAAAAACTTGCCTATTTGAAATGCAAACATGCATTTTTTCATTGCGTCAAACACTTCTTCTAAGTCCGTCAAGTGATCTTCAAAACTTTTTCTTTTAACCAACAAGTCATCCACATAGGCTTCTAGCTTTCTTCCTATCTGCTTTTCGAAAACGTGGTTTACCATACGTTGGAAAGTCGCTTCGGTGTTTTTCAGTCCAAACGGCATTGCCTTGTAACAATATGTAGCTTTTGGAGTGATGAAAGCAGTTTTCTCTTCATCTTCAATTGCCATAGGGATCTGATGGTACCCAGAGTTGGCATCTAAGGAGCTCAAATAAGCATATCCAGCAGTCTGGTCAACTAACTGATCGATACGAGGGAGCGGATAACAATCTTTGGGGCAAGCGTCATTCAAATCGGTGAAGTCAATAAACATGCGCCACTCTCCATTAGGTTTCGGGACAAGAACAGGATTGGCTAACCAAGTGGGGTATTTGACTTCTCGAATTATCCTCCCAGAACAACGTCATCAAAATTATCTCCTCCTAGAGTGACATCAACAAACTTACCTCCTCCCAAAGTGACATCATCACGGTGAGATCGAGGTAAGACCTGCTATGTCGCCAAAATTCAGATATGTGGGGGCAACCGTCTTTACTGCTTATCAAATACTTCGATAAGATAGTAAAGTGGGGGCAACTGTTCATTCCCAAATTTTGACGCCATTTTTAATTAAATTTAGCATTTCTGTCATTAGCATATTTAATTAAATTTAGCATTTTACTGTCATTAGCATTTTTAAATTCTCATCGCAATTTTATCATCGTCAGCGTTCGAAATCGCGCTTTTAATTTTTCGTCACGTATTTTCATTATTATTATCATTATTATTTTTAGCCTTAAAAATCACATTTTTAATTATCCGTTAGTCATTTGCTAGTTATTTCTTCGTTTCAGGTCATCGCATGAAATTTAGGATTTTTAGTATTTTATCGCATTTTTAGCTTTTTTATTTTTTTTATTATTATTTTTGTTCGAGCTTTTATTGGACCCGAGTAAGTTCGCTCAGACAATAGCTCGAACTCGGAATGTTTTCAATCAACTAGTATCTACTCTTTTTTTCATTCACGTCGACCAACAACGTTTCGCGTAATCTTCGTCATAACGTCATTTATTATTCGTATGAAGATTTCATGTTTTCGAACGAGAAAATAAACACGTTAAAATAAAATTCTCGTCATTCGCTGTATACGGTTAAACTCGTCTTATTTTTCTCTACGCGCTGGCACTTTCGGCTCGAAAATTCAGAACGTTTGTTTGCGAAAATGACTCGAGGCCATTTAAATAGACTTAAAGGGACTTTTGATCATAACCGTTGATCTGGTTGACCAAGGAAAGTCAACCAGATCAACGGTTGACAAATTAAGGTACATGGTACATATGCACCGTGGACGTGGAGCAACAGCGGAGCAGACCACCGAGCTGCCTGCTCCCGTCACTTCCTGTCACTTCCAAGCCGTCCCCTCAGCCCTAGCCTCGCCACCTTGCCTCCCCTAGCTTCGCCAGCACGACCGTCCGGCCACCACTTGCGCTTCAACGCCACGCGACTTCAGCCTATAGAAGGCCACTCCCTCCAACGATTTAAAACACGAATTCACACTCTAAGCATCTTGCTTCTTCTCCCTCATTGATTGATAGCTCATGTAGAGCATCGATCGTCAAAGTTCAAACGTTTGCAGTAAGCATTTTTCAAGCTTTTTCCTTCGTTTCTTTATGCATTTTCTATCTTTAATTCGTTTAGCATCATTTTGAGCAAATGAATTTTTTATTTTTATGCTATTAATTCATACGCATGTTGTAGATTAAATACATGCTTTTAATTTGCTAAATCGTTAGATAAATCGTATGAATTAATTAGTTTTCGATAATTAATATTTTCGTCATTTTTTTGAAATTAAAATCGGTACGGTTTAAACTAAAATTCGAGGTTCGTACGGTCGGGAAGCCGTCGAGGAGACGAGCATCTCGGTACGAAGGTTTTTTGTTTCGGCCACGGGTGGCCGTAGCTTGGCCGCCGGCAGTGGCGCCGGCGACCAAAGCTAGAAGATGAAAAATAGTGCCATAATAGGCTTGGCCCACACGGAAGAAGGAAGAAAGGTGATGGGCTTGGCCCATCACCATTCTTTTTATTTCCTTGGGTCAGGAACTATTCCTGGCCCATTTTCTTTGTCTTTTTTCAAATCGGGCCCAGCCCATCTTCATTTTTCCGAGATCTCGGATCGCATTTTCGTAAAAATATTCGTATGTTTCATATGACTATTTTTTTTTCGTACTGTCACTTTCATTTTCTGTACTTATCAACTATTTAAATTCTTCGCACTATAATTTTCCGCAATTTACTTTCGGCAATTTAAATTCAATTTACCGCCTACATGGTCGGTCGCAAATATCAACTGCATTTAATTTTCTACAATATCAACTGTTTAATTTTCAGCAATATCAACTGTTTAAAATTCTGCAAATTATCAATTGTTTAATTTTCTGCAAATTATCACTTGTTTCATTTTCTGTAATGTCAACTGCATTTAATTTTCTGCAAATCATCATTTAGCTTTCTGCAAATATCAAATCTTTGATTTTTTGTCAAATCATCACTTAAATTTTCTGCAAATCATCATTTAAATTTTCGCACTTATCAACTGTCATCGTTTAATTTTCGCACTTATCAACTGCCATCATTTAATTCTGCACGCATCAAATCAGCATTTACATTCTCGCACTTATGAAATCATCATTTAATTTCTCGCATACATCAAATCATCATTTAATTTCTCGCATACATCAAACCATGATTTAAATTTTTCATATGGAGCAAGTCATTATTTAAATTCTCGCATTCATAAATTGCTTATTTATTTTTCGAGCTATCGCTAACATTCTCACTTTGTAGGTTTAAAATTTAAAGCTTCGCTCGAAAGTACGCCTTTCATTCCCTTTTATTTATTCAATGCTTTTTCATAAATATTAATCGTACGCATGATATATAGAATTGCTAGAATTTAAAATCAACCCACATGAACAACTTGTTTAAAGACTTGCTTACAATGCCATGTTCGTATGATTTTAATTTTTCACTTATATTGACTGCATGTACTTGGTGGTTTCGATCCCACATCAGTTTTATCATTTCAAAACCTCTCATTTAATTTGTACTCTGTTAAGCTATCCTTGATAGAATCACGTAGTAATTAATTTAATCATGCATAGTCCGATGATGAAATAGAGGGCGCTCATTCGGTCTTACGGAAAATTCAGTCCCATCACGCTACGGTCAGGAATAATCGATCGGTCTCTTCGAACGGTAACCCCGTCCGAAAAGATTTTTAAAACGGTAAACCCATCCAACGATTAATTATTTCTGAACTGTCCCGATCAGGGAAAAGACCAAAGTGACGATTCCTGAGGACCCCCTTTTAAAACTCATTTTATCAAGCACCTTTAAAACACCTCTCTTATCAACCGGTAACCATTTTCGGATGTGACTCGGGTGCCTAACACCTTCCCGAGACCATAATACGACCCCGAACCTTTGTCTAGGGTCCAGACCCCTTTTTTTGTGCCTTTAGTTTTTTATTTTATTTTTTTATGCTATGACGATTGAGGTTCCCTAAACCTAGTGAAAAAAATTAGGGTGGCGACTTTATTGCATGTTGCGAGGCGTCCCTTTTATGCCGAGCATCGTAAGGTCTCAGATTCATTGTATACTCGCGAATATTTTTATTTTCGGGGCGCGACAGTTTGGCGACTTCACTAGGGAATTAGGGTCGGAGCCAGTTTTATTTTTTAGAGGTGTTTTATTTGCCTATTTACCTACTTTGATAAATTGCTGATCTGTTCATTTATTCACTTTGATATCAATTGTCATACGCATTTCATAGTGCCCTACTCCCTAGGGACAATTACCAAATTAGGAGGGTAGTAGTGACACCCTAGGACACATGTCCTGGGTAGTGTTCACCAATCCCAACTCGGATGAACCCCTAAAGATAGTCGAAAGATAGTCGAAAGGTTACACTCAGCTCTGATGTGCTTCACATCTCCTATATCGACCATATACCAGAATGTTCGACTCGACTCCTCAAGTGTCAAAATAAGGCTCGATAAGTTGTTAGGAATCACTACTCGTGTCAGAGAAGGTGACTACTTCTGGTGTTGGTCAGATATCGAGGCACGATTTCAGTTGTCCAACGGGGAAAAGCGCTTAAGGATTCTAGCTTTCGCCATCGTGGGATTTGTCCTCTTTCCGAATATGAAGAATGCCATCGACTTTGCAGCAGCCAATATCTTTTACGAGATAGAGGCAAATGCCATCAATCCCACCACAACCATCTTGGCCGAGACTTTTCGCTCTCTGGACTCTTATCGAAGGAGAGGGAAAGGGAGACTCGCCTGTTGCACCCAGTTGTTGACTGTATGGTTGGTCAGCCACTTCAAACAGACTTCAGATCAGTCCATTTTCTTTGCAAACTGCATAAGATCGTGCCCTTTACTCAGGGTTATCAATGCAACGACCACAGATAAATGGGAGATGGAGAATAAAGATATCTAGATCGACAGATTCATAAACCTCTCGGAAGAAGACTTCAGTTGGCACGCCAAGTGTCTGCAGACCTCCAATCCCATCGTCTAGTTACCTTGGGTTCCTTTGATCGGAGCATAGGGATGTGCTCACTATTGCCCCGCCTTCGTCCTCAGACAGTTCTGCATCACGCAAATAATCCCCGTGACATTCGGCATGACAAGGTCAAACCTGCCACACACCGGAGAAAATCAAAACATTCAGCTATACGCCCAAGACTAGGCCCACCCCTTTTGTCTCAAAGGACACGTCGCCCCTGCAGCAACGATACCAGAATATCCACAGTGGAGGTTAAGACAAGTTAACGACAATGTCTTACCTTACCCAAAAAATCAGAAACCGATGGAAGAAGAAGGGGAATCTCAAGTGAGCGAAGGAATGGATGTCATGGCTTACGCTCAAGTGGTAGAATAGATGCGAGCAGTGCAAGAAGAACGAGATCAGATGACAGAGGAAAGGGATATGGCCGAAGCCCATCAATGTGGCCTAAAAGTCTAGATGAATGAGTTCGAAAGACGTAGCAAGGACGTTATCCGCATACAAGCAGTAAAACAGAAAGTGGCCCTCAGGGACTTTGAGGAACGTTTGAACAACAAAATCCGCAAGAAAGAAGTATCCAGTACCATAATTGAAGATAAGAATTAGACGATAAGGGTCTTGACTACTCGCGCAGACTTGGGGGATAGGAAGAGACAGGCACTGAAAAGCCAGATTACAGCTTTAGAGGTCGAGATAGAAATACAAAAATGGGAGATGGCCTCGATGGAATACCTTTGGTAGGAGCAAGAGAATTCTGACTTCCAGGGTTGACACCTTCACTAGAAGACTAGAATATCAGCAAACCTTTCTTTTTCATATAACTAGGATCCCTGATTTCATCTATTCTAGCCATTTTTGATGAATTTAGGTAGTTGGCAAGTTTACCATATTTTGTAAACACTTTTTAATAAAGTCGTACTCTTTCGGATATTTATTAAATCGCCACAACTTTCCCTATCAATTGTCCATCCAATACAACTCAAAAGACCATCGCAAAAAGAAAGAGAAAATCCCTACGGAATATACACAATCGTTTCACCGAAAAACAAATTTCTACCAAATACTCAAAACATCCGAATAGCCATCACAAAACTTCAAATTTATTGTATAGATCATCGCCCCTCCCCTCGGATGGGTTCACCAGGCATCAGGCCCTGCGTCATTTGAAAGCATAGTGTAAAAGAGATCTTCCTAGCATGGCGGCATTGGTTGCCCCTGCTGATTTGGGTTTCGTAGATAGCATCTCAGATGCTTCACATCGTTGGAATGAATAGAGGTTTCCTTCGTATCTTGTCAATAATCGGGATATCTTGCCTCTCCAACCGCCCTGAAAATATCAAGTGAAAGTATAGACGGAAAAGCGAATGAGCAATGTGGAGGCCTCGGGATCGCACATCACCTGCATATCCTCACTTGTACTTACTCTTTTTGTATGTTCTTTTTTCAGGTTCACGATAGCTCCTCGAAAGTAAGCTACTTCGCACAGACTCCTCGTAACTAGACTTCAAAATTGAAAAATGACTGAACAGGCTAAGGCCGATGAAGTACTAACAGCTAGAATCGCAGAGTTAGAGGAACAAGTTAGGACTACTACAGAAAGGGCCGCTAGGGCCAAAAAGGAGAGAGATGAAGTTACCACCGAATTCCCACCGGGTTTTTACCCCACTCGAATAGTAGGACCTCCCTCTTCGCTCGCCGTTGCAGAACCTTCAGTACCTCCGCCACTTTCTGGCCCCGAGGGCCAGTGGAGATGGATTAGTCCCTTCACTGTACCCACCGCAGCAAATCCTATGGTTAATATGGGTGAAGAGATTGGCACGTCACTTCAGCACCTTTCAACCAACCCTATCGTGGACTCCGGCAAGAGTCAGGCCCACCTAGAGACCTCGTATCTCCCTCCCCTTCTTGCAAGCACGGTTCCCGGACCTGTGGGAATTCAGCCTCCTATTTTCAACCCAGTGCAACCTCAGTTATCGTTGGAACCTCTACTACCCTTCGGTTCTAACCCCATTATGGCCAAGAAACTAAAAAGTGACAGACTGAATCTGCTCGAAGAAAGACTTAGAGCGATCGAAGGGGCTGATCCGTTTGACCCTACTTGTCCCGCCGATATGTACATGGCCCCCGGGATCGTTATACCACCAAAGTACAAGATCCCCGACTTTGAGAAGTATACTAGGGTCGAGTGCCCAAAGACCCACCTCAGAGCATATTACAACAAGATGACAGAGATGATCCACAACGAGCCGTTGTTGATTCATCTATTCCGAGAAAGCTTAACCAAGCACGCCCTAGCTTGGTATATGGGTCTAGACAGAGCCCGGATCAGGACGTGGAGAGACCTGTCCGATGCCTTCTTCAAGCAGTATAAATTCAACATGGAGGTAGCTCCCGACCGCGCCGACCTGCAGGATTTGGAAAAGAAAATCGGCGAGTCCGTGAAGACCTGTGCTCAGAGATGAAGAGAGTTGGCTTCCAGAATCTCTCCTCCTTTAAGTGACAAGGAACTCTTGTCGATTTTCTTGCACACCTTCAAAGCTCCCTACTACACCCACCTGATCTTGAATCCTTTAAAACACTTCTCCTACATAGTCCTAATTGCCGAAAGAGTCGAGCAAGGGATTAAGTCCGGACGAATCATGACTTCAGCACTAGAGTCTGCACCAAGGAAAACGTCCGTTGTGAAAAGAGATGTTGGATTTGTCGCTCCCCAAGCTAATCACGGGCAATCATTTCCACCACCTCCACCTTATTTATCGCCACCGCCCTATCCTTTGCCATCACTATATCAACCCACCTTCTTTCCTTTTACCTCACCACCTGTTGCTAATATCGCCCCTCAAAATCCTACACATTTCCCACCACCTCCAACACAAACATTACAACCCATACAACCTAAGCCATATAACCCACCAAAAGACCCAAATAACCAAAACATGTCGAACAATCGGTGGAACCGAGAGCCATTGCCTCCTCTTCCTCTTCCCGCGGGAGAAATCTACAAACATCTCCTAGCAGCCGGACAAATCGTACCAGTTCCAGCTCAGCCTCAATTGCCTCCTTACCCAAACTAGTATGATCTCAACATAAGATGCGAATACCACGCTGGAGCCCCGGGTCACACTTTGGAAAACTGCTTCGCGTTCAAAGCAAAAGTCCATCACTTGATCAAAAGTGGATGAGTATCTTTCGAAGGGTTAGCCAAAGGACCCAACACATCCACCAACCCTCTCCCCAATCATTCCCAAGGAAAGGGAGGGGTGAACGTCATCTCAGCAGGAGAAAGCGACGACCCTCTTTCTTTGATATCGGGTTGGCCACAAGAACAACTTTTCCTGGCCTTAGCTCGAGGAGGATATATACCATACTCAGAAAGCCATCCAGGTCACTGCATGTACTGCGAGGGAAACGACAGTCATAAGATCCAAAGCTGCGAGTTGTTTGCAAGAAAGGTGAGACAACTCTCGGGTTTCGGAGTAATAGAAACCCAGAAAGGGACCCCCGGGAAAGGATCCATTAACGCTATCGGAGAAGGATTTCCTATCCTGCCTAACTCTAAAGGAACCCCACTCCAAATCATCCAAAAGAAGACATCGACTTCGTCATGAAAATGGTTCTCCACGAGCCGCGACCAAGGCGACCGCGAGATTGACACCCTAGGCCAGCCTTCCGGGAAATTCGACTACCTTGTCAGGTATTCAGCACCACCCTCCCATTCTAGTGTGGCGCTATTACTATCCTCTTGGGAATCCCCGGATTCCAAATCATACCCTTCACCGACGTGGTCACCTCCTTCGTTTCTTTTGAAGGAAATCTACGCAAGCTTTCTGGCAGAAGGGCAGATTACACCATCCCCGCTCTCGCCTCAACCGAATCCTTACCCTAGCTGGTATGATCCAAAGGTTAGCTACGAATATCACGGCGGAACTCGAGGACACTTCCTGGAAGACTGTTACATCTTTAGAGAAAAGGTCGATCATCTAACCAAACAAGGACGAATCTCTTCCGAAGGTTTAGCAAAGGGTCCTGATGTAGCGACCAGTCATCTGCCGCACCATAATCCTGGGATGAACGACATTCTTTCCACATGAATCGACGATTCTCACCCTTCAGTAAAGGAAGCACCCAACGAAGAACTGTTCTTCGCATTAACTAAAAATGCATACCTGCCATTCCTAGAGAATAATCAGGCCCAATGCCTATTCTGCCAAGGGGAAAGCAAGCACAAAATCTAGGATTGCAGACTTTTTCGGCAGAAAGTCAAGCAACTCACAACATTCGGGATCATTCAGGCCGAACGGAAAACCCAAGGAGCAATCAACTCCATCGAGGACAATTCTCTAGCACCGTATTCATTCGAATATGTGGCCCAAACAGGGGATACGGCCACGATCCTACGCAAAGTAGTGTTCACATTTGCTGTGAATACTCCTAGCCGAGACTTACACGTAGTCCCATTCAACTACGGATACACGGTGGTCACCACCCCTCCTGTCGTTACACCAACAGGACTCCCTATCGGTGAAACCTCTCACATGGGAGGCATGACCCGCACCGAGAGATGCTACATATCAGAGGAAGTAGAGAAACAACGACAAACCAAAGGGAAAAATCCTGTGATCCGCAAAGAGACAGTAGAAGAGACGCAAGAGTTGAACAAACCTGTAACCGAGGATGAGACAGCTGAGTTCCTCAAGATCATGAAACAGAGCGAGTTCAGCATCATCGAACAACTAAAGAAAACCCCGGCTCGCATTTCCATCATGGAGTTGATCCTTACTTCAGAGCCTCATCGCCAAGCTCTCTTAAAAGTCTTGAAGCAAGCCTTCGTGACTAAGGATATCACCACGGAAGGGGTGGAAAACCTTGTCGGAAGAATTCAAGCCCTAAGCAGCATTTCCTTCTCTGAAGGAGAGATCGACCCGGCAGGGAGAAATCACAACAAGGCCCTATACATTATGGTAGAATGCAAGGGACATGTCATAGCAACAGGGCTTTCAATGGCACCACTCGAGAGATCATCGGGAACTTTGAGTTGGATATGGTCATCAGGCCCCACACTTTCGCCTTGACATTTCAGATCATGGAAATCCAACCCGCCTACAACATGCTTCTAGGACGGCCATGGATCCATTCGGCAGGAGCCGTCCCCTCTTCCCTACATCAATGCCTCAAGTACGTCAAAGACAATGCACTCGTCACAATAAAGCCAGAAGAAGCCTTGATCTTAGCCAAACATTCATCCGTGCCTTACATCGAAACTGCTGAAACCTTAGAGAGCTCTTTCCAAACCTTCGAAATCATCAACGCGGATTGGATCGAGGAAAGATCCTCCGTTCTCAAAGCCTCGAAATCTGAAATGGCCAAAACAACCACTAATGTGATACCAGAGGGAAATTTCCAACTGGGAAAATGGCTCGGGGCCGAGTTACAAGGGTCAAAAGGCTGGGCATCTCCAAAGAGCTTCGGAGACCGCTTTGGTTTAGGGTACCAACCCAGCGAGGCCGATTTTTCCAAAGAGCTTCGGAGACCGCTTTGGTTTAGGATACAATCAGATCAAGATGGCACCCGAGGACAGTGAAAAGACAACCTTCATCATGCCCTAGGGAACTTTCTGCTACAAAGTAATGCCCTTCGGATTAAAGAACGCAGGAGCCACTTACCAACGTGCTGTCGTCACCCTTTTTCATGACATGATGCATAAAGAACTGGAAATATATGTCGACGACATGATAGCCAAATCTTACGGGACGCAAGATCATGTAGACATCCTGAAGCAGGTATTCGAAAGATTAAGGCAATTTCAACTACGGCTAAACCCACCTAAGTGTACCTTTGGAGTGACCTCCGGGAAGTTGTTAGGATTCATCATCAGCAACAAAGGCATAGAAGTGGATCCTGATAAGATAAAAACAATTCAAGAGCTACCCTCTCCCAGCACCGAAATAGAAGTACGAAGCTTCTTGGGACGCATCAACTATGTCGCTTGCTTTATCAGCCAGTTAACACTTACATGCGAGCCGATGTTCAAAATGCTAAGGAAGCACGGAGTTGCAGAATGGGACGAAGACTGCCAGAAAGCCTTTGAGAAAATCAATACATATCTGCAAAGCCCACCGGTGCTAGTTCCCCCGACGCCAGGACGTCCCTTACTCATGTATATGACAGTCACGAATAGCGCCATCGGCTACGTTTTGGGGCAGCACGATGAGTCTGGAAGACGTGAACAAGCCATCTACTACTCAGCAAAAAATTCAACGAATACGAAATACGCTACTCTATGTTGGAACGAACTTGTTGCGCCCTAGCATGGTGCGCCCAAAGGCTCCGGCAGTACATGTTGTATTACACGACATGGCTAATCTCTCGCATGGATCCTCTGAAGTACATCTTCGAGAAGCCGTATCTGTCAAGTCGCATTTGTAGATGGCAAGTCTTATTGGCCGAGCATGAGATCATATATGTAACGAGGAAGGCGGTTAAGGCAAGCGCCCTCGCCGATCACTTGGCTGATCACGCCTTGGACGAATATGAATCGTTGAACTTCGACTTCCTTAGTGAGGACATCATATTGATTGATGACGAGATCGCAGAAGATCTCCGAGAAGATGATTGGTGGACCATGTTCTTCGACGGTGCGGTGAACCTCTCAGGCAAGGGAGTAGGAGTCGTGGTCATAACCCCAGATAGCCGTCAATTCCCCATAGCATGCAAGTTGAACTTCCCATGCACCAACAACATCGCCAAGTACGAGGCATGTATCAGCAGTTTGACGGCAACAATCGACCTAAAAGTAAAAAAGCTCAAAATCTTCGGCGATTCAGCCTTCGTCATCTACCAAGCCCAGGATCTATGGCAGACACGGTATTCCAAGCTCATCCCTTATTAGAGGTTACTCACCCAACTCACACGGGAATTCAAGGAAACCAAATTCGACCGAGTTGACAGAGAAAAGAACCGCTTCGCAGACGCGTTGGCCTCGATGTTCAAGTTAGAATGCGGAGTAATGCTTCAACCATTGAGGGTGGAAGTAAAGGAAACTCTGGCATTCTGTGTCGCCTTAGAAGAAGAACCTGATGGAAAGCCATGGTTCCATGACTTAGTACGATTCATTAGGAACTTGGAGTATCCACCGGGGGCAAGCCGGGTTAGCAAAATGACCCTCCAACACTTGGCTTTAGACTTCTACCTCGACGGCGAAGTTCTGTATAAGAGGAGAGCTGATGGAGCTTTGCTTCGTTGCGTCACCATAGCTGAGGTAAAGAGAATCATAACAGAGATCCATGAAGGGGTTTGCTCCACGCACGCAAGTGGGCATATGATGGCGAGACAAATAATGAGACAAGGATATTTTTGACTCGCCATCGAACGAGATTGCATCGACTACTTCCGGAAGTGCCACAAATGTCAGATTTACGCGGACCATCTCCATGTCCCTCCAACCCCTCTCTTCAGCATGACATCGCCTTGGCCTTTTGCGATGTGGGGAATCAACATCATCGGCCAAATTCATCCAATAGTCTCTAACGGCCATCGCTTCATCCTTGTAGCAATCGACTACTTCACCAAGTGGGTGGAAGCCACCTCTTACTCCAACATCACTCAGAAGACAACCATGCGATTCATTGAGAAGAACATCATTTGCCGTTGATAAGATCCGAGATCTCTTCGGGTCGGAAAACGGCTGCTGCAGCTAGTCGGAGGGGAAGCGATCGGCGTCAGAGATACCTGCAAAGCGCCGGAGGGGGACTCCGGCGTAGACACTCCGATGCTTAAGTCAGTTCGAGTTTTTAGAATGGTAGAGGTTCTCCAAGATGATCTCGATCTTCCCTTCTGTTTGGAAAGATGGGGGTATTTATAGGCCGAAGTTGGCGATACCTGACAGCGATAAGGGTGCAGCGATAAGCATCGTCCGAAGATATCGCCTCCAGCGATAATGGGTGAGCCATCGCGGGCGATAATCACATAAGGCCTATCAGGAGCGACATCCTCTTAGTTCCTCTAGGATGGGATGACGCCGTGCGCGTAAAGATGCATGAGATCCCCCCCCCCGCTGAAGTCGACCATCCTAGGAAACTTCCGCCGGCCCGGGCGATAGGTTGGCTTTTCAGGGAAGCGTATAGAAACTCGTCAAGGATAGATGTCGTGGCTACAATATTGCCGTCAGGAGCATTCCAATTGTTATCATAAGCCCAACTGAAAACTAGCCCGAGTGTTCACCAAGGGCTATCCATGTCTGACATCTGTAGATAGGGTTTTGCTCTGTCATGAGGCGATATTTCCACAGAGGGCTTGGGCTTTCTTTATCGTTCAAAGGCTGATCAATCCTAATGCGGAACGAGGGCTTAGATCCACAACTTTCCACTAATCCGGTCAAGTTCGTCCTTGTTTCTTGTCAAAAAGACCCGTCTCCTCGGGACGTTAAGAATTCTACTAGGAGGCCGTTGGGGCGCTCGTGATTCTGAAGGCATCACTTTTATTCAGCGATACTGGCCCATTTGGCCTTTCAATAGGACTTATGAAGTCTCAGCTTCGTTCGAGTCATAGAAGGACCGTCGATAGGTCGCTTGCGATATCGTCGCGTATATTCAGCCAGGCCGCACCATGGGTTGGCATATATTTTGGGTCTATCGTTCTTCCACGTGTTCTGCAAAGGCACAGAGGAGATAGAAACATATATAGAAGTTAGTAAACTTTATACTTACAGAGGTTCGAGGTCACACGTGCCCACTTTTTCTTTTACGCTCGAGAAAACAGCAAGTATCAGCATGGCTTTATACCATCAGCTACCTTATGGTTATCGCGGCTTTATACCACCAGACGCCTGTGATGTCATCGCGGTTTTACGCATCCAGGGCCACCGGCGACATCAACGCGGCCTTACACTGTGGATACCGGTAACCTTATGGTTTTAGCGTTAGGGCTACCAGTGATATCGTGCCTCTCAACGTTTTTCAGATTCTGCCTTGTACTCCTTCCGGTATCTGTATCGTGAACGTCACCCGTCCCTTTCGTTTACGCTTATCAATCCTCGAGGTTATCGGGGCGGCTCGTCTTTTGAGGACCTCAATCTCTTTTCCCAAGGCCTCTCTTCACTGGAGCCTATAAATCGGAGAGCTTTCTCCACCCACGTTCTCCTCATCTTTATCAGCTAGCATCATGGATAATTTGACTAAGAATTTTCTTCTCTCCAAGGGTCACTTACTCAGGAACCTCAATGACGGCGACGTCGGTTTCCTGGAGAACATGCTGGTCAAGACTTCTGAGGATATTCTGGAGCTGCAAGGGATGCTGACTCCGCTTTATTCCCGGCTAGGGGCCATTTCCCTGGAGGACTTCAGTCCTTTGGAGAGCGTATCAAAGCTGTCCGCCTCCATCGCTCGGATTCAGGTGGTGATTGCCATGCTGCAGCAGCGTAAGGACATGTTGGGGTGCTGCCTGAAGGGGATGAGAGCTACTTCCCATGATCTTATCCTGGTCATGGATTCCTTGAGGGACCTTCCTGAGGTGCCCGAGGATGCTGGCTCTGACGCCTGATAGTGATGGCTCCCTTTGGGCCTTTTCTCTTTTCCCCTTATCTTGTCAATGTATCTTCCGGTCACTAGGCCGTAATAAAGTATTTTCCTCATTCCCTTTCGCAACTGTTCTTCTTCTTTACTGCGCTCTTTGTCGTTTTCCAAGAGGATATTCTTAGCCCAACTGAAAACAGTCTTGCTATTGGGCAGTTTTTCTGCCGATCGTTCTGCCTTAACTCCGCGCCGTCCTCATTATAACAACTGATTGACCGAGATTATAATTATTCTTGAATTGCGCGAGATTTCAACAGGCGTGACTGCAAATCTATATTTGCATTCCAGACTGTATATGTGCCAATCTTCAAGAGTCGGGTTGGAGGATCGAAGAGTCTCTTTTCTTCTTTTCCCGGCTATTTAATGAGGCTTTTCCTCCTTCACTCTTATCCATTTCTTTCTCCTTCATTTTTCTTCGTTATAAGTCCTCTGCAAGTCTCATGGCTGATTCTTATTTGCTAGGTACGGCTTCGGGGAATTCACCGCCAACTCCTCCGACCACCCCTGACACAGATAATCCTCCCCCATCGCCTCCTTGGAGGCCGGTTGTCCGCCGGCGATGTCGCAAGAGGCGGAGGAAGGAAGTTGAACGAAGAAGGAAGGAGGCTGCCCAGGCCTCTAAGTCATTTTTCGACTCTCTGGCTTTTCTGGCTAGGGGGGAGAAAAAACCGTCTCCCCCTCCGCAGGAATCACCTCCGTGGGCTCCCTCTGCTTGCTCGGCCGCCGGGGCAGTATCGCTAGGCGTTAAGGAGGAGTTACCCAAGTTGACTTCTGCCGCTGGAAAGGGGGTCGGTGAGTCTTCTCCCCCTGCTATTGTGGATTCACCATTCTGGGGTGGCGATAACGAAGAGGACGTAGTCTATTGCTACGGCGTTACTTGGTCCGACAGTGATGAGTAGGGCCTTACTCCTTCTTTTTGTAGATGCCGTATGGCCTTTCTCATAATAATGAATGATGGTTTTACTTCCTTTTCGCTTTTCATCACTTACTTATTGTTTCTTTCTGAGCGTTCCGGGTTGACGCGGATGCGTCCCTTTCGCTACGAGTAACTGCCTTCAACTTTTAATCGGTAACTGTCTTATTTCAGAAGACACAAACGACTATCCACGTGTCTTTTTCTGTTCTGTACGTGTTTCATTTTTACAGGCTGTCTCTTCTTCAGGCTTTCCTTTAAAAGGAAATCATCTCTCTCTTTTACTGCTTCTGCGAATATTTTGAGTTTTTGCACATTTTCTCTCTCTTCTGCACTTCTTTTCTTCGAGAGGTTTTTTCGCGACCGCTCACTGGTGCCGGCGACCGGCTTATTGGCTTTTTGCTCCAGGTATTTACTCCTTCTACCGCCGTAGATTTACTTTTACTGTCCCTTATGTCTTCAACTGCTGAAAACCCCATAGATCCCGAAGCTAGGCGAACTCGCAGCATATTCAATTGTAATGAGGTTTTGAGGGTTGAATTAGAGGAGAGTGGTATTACTTTTCCCACGGGCTATCGCCCTTTTGTCTCTTTGAAGGACACTCGGCTGCCTGACGCCATGTGGGGAACATTCCGGTTAGTTTATTTCAAGATGTTTACTTACGGATTCCGTTTCCCACTCCATACTTCTCTGTTGAAACTGCTAGATCATTACGACCTTAATCCCGTCCAGATTACTCCACCCTCTTGGTGTGGTATTTACACTTTCCTTCGTTCGTGCGAGATGAAGCGTATATTTGCTCCGTCGCTTGATCTATTCCGCACATTCTTTGTCTTGAGTTGTCGCGACTGCCTGGTAGATATTACCCCCAGATGGGATGATGTCGTTGTGCAACTGTTCTGGCGGAACTTTCAAGGTTTTGAGGAACACGTAGATGACTGGAAGTCTGGCTTTTTCACCCTCCGTTTGCCGTCACGGCTCTGGCGCGGGGGTTTCAATCGAAAAATCAATAGTGGCGTTTGGAAAAGACCGGAAGCGCTGTCAAGCCAGGATGTTTCCAACGTTAGCGCCTTGTTAGAAATAGAAGGGTCTTTCCGTATCCGGGAGTTTGCTCGGTTCAGGCCCTTGTCAGAGTGCGTTGTGGGTGAGTTTCCTTTTTCTTCTTTATCGCTTCACTCTTCTTAATTTGCTAATATGTTTTGTTGGCAGGTAACGCTGAGAGTAGTTCTTCTGGGGAAGGTGACGCCCCTTTGAACGTAACACCTCTCCAGTCGCTGCCTCCTTCTCCTCCGCCTAAAAACTCCCGCCGCCCACCTATTCCGCCTAGAAGGGGAAGGACTAAAACCGTCACAACTCGCAGAGCCTCCACTCGACCTTCTTGTTTCCTTGAAAATTGGCTTCCTTCCCGTGGCAAGAGGGTAGCTCAAGGCGATCCTGTGTTTGAGAAAATCGACAGCGATAGCGAGAGCATGGACACTGGTCCTGAATTACGTCACGCTACTATTGCCCAAAGGATGAAACTTAGGTCGAGGATGAATGATGACACGGCGGAATCGGCTGAGGACGATAGCGAAGAAATTGCAGAAGAGACGGAGCGTCTCGTAAAGAAGGTTCGCACAGAGAAAACTGAACCCCTAGTTCCCCCTTTGAAGGGAGTTAACGCGGCCCCTTCCGAGAATATTAACGCTTCTCATGCCGCGAGGAATTCGCAAGTGGTGAAAAATATCAAAGCTATCAGGGTGCCTTCCGCCGTTTCTATCGAAAACAATGAGACCTCGGTAGCCGCGACCTCTCCTTTGTCGTCGGGCCATCCTGCTTCCCCGATAGGTTCTTTTATCCCAGAGACAGCCCCACCAGTTTCGAGTTTAGGCGTTCCTCTTGAATTTTTCCCACGGAAGCCTCCTCTTTTGTTTCTGTCTTCGATTTCGGGCATTGGTGATTGCGCAAAAAATTGTTCCCCTCCTTACATCGCCAACCTTTCTCCTCAGAGGTCCCAGGGCCCTACTGGATATCAGCTGGATTTGTCCTCTTTCGGCACTGATGGGCTTCGTGCCTTAGGAATATCGGATCCGTTATCGCGAGAAGAGCCCGTGGGTCCCATAGTGGGACAGATGTTTACTTCTTCCAAGGACAGGGAAGAGTTTTTACAGCATGCTCCCGAGACACGACAGTCACACCTTATGAACGACATGCTGGCCAGCTTTCGGAAATTTCATTACTTTCTTAAAGGCCAGCGTAACAAAACTCGACCCTGTTCGGATTTGCAGGAACAATTAGACGCGGCTTTGGCGAAGGCGAAGGAGCTATCGCAGTTGCAAGAACGAACTCGGGCGGAGTTGGAGGATTGTCGCGGTGAACTTTCTCGGGAGAAGTCGAAGGGGAAAGCGAGAGCAGAGCTAATGGAGGCGGAACTGGTGGTGGCTGATAAAAAGAATGTCTTCCTTCGCGAAGAGTTGTCATCTCGCGATGCCGATTTGGCCAAAGTTCCTTCGAGGATAGCCTGGTGGAAGAATAAGACCATCGAGGTTTGTATCGCAGGGTTTAAGGATCTCCATGTCCGAGGCGCTGTCGATTTATCCATGCTGGCCAATTACGCCTCTCAAAAAATTAAAGATCTTAGTGAAGGCGAAAGGAGTTTTCCTCCTTCCGGGGAAAAGCAAGGGAACAATGACGGCGAGGCATGCGATGACTCTTAATTGATCCATTGAAAAACATTGCTATTTGTTTTCCATGTCTTGTAATAACGTCCTATCGCGAGGCGATATCGGTACTTTGCTCTTTGGGCGATATCTTGTTTTATTTCGCTCTCTTGCTGTCTTTGAGAACTGTTCTTTTATTCAACGCCGATTTGCATTATTTCCTTTCTTGTGATATCGCTTTTGCTTTTTATCAAAAGTCGCATCTACTTTTCAGAGCATTTAATGCTCGCGACCCTTCCGTCGATGCGCGGGAAAAATCATGATGGTGCCGACACACGTGTTCGTTTCTTCTGCCGCTTCACCTTAGCGTGTTTAGAAATTTTAACCAGATCGAAGCGTTTGCCGCGCTTCTTCTAGATTCGTACTCATTGCTTGAGTCTTATCCCACATGCCGCTTCGACACAACGACTGCAGCATCCGTCGTTTCCTTTTAATTACTAGGGTTATAAACCCTCTTTATTTCTTCCCTTTTCTTTTTCATTCCACTTTTTCATATTATCTCTCAGCCGTCTTGTCCTTCTCACCTCCATTCAAGGCTTTCGAAGTTCTTTCCTTCCAAAGGTACTTCCCTTCCTTTCCCTCGTCTTCTTCGTTTCTGTTTCCTTAGTCCTGTCATGGCGAAGACTCGCCGTTCTGAGTCGAAATCCATCGATGAGAAGAAAATGGATACCACGGTCAGTGTTATTACCACGGAGGCCATTCTCCGGGAGCATTTGGCTGCTCACGGTGCCGTTATTCCTGACGGTTACCAAGCTGTTGTTGCCCCTGGGTCGGTTCGTTTAAATAGCGTTCTGACCGGCAATCAAAGGGTGTTATATGCCCAGATGTTTCGCTATGGTTTCCGGTTCCCTATCGATTCTTTCGTCAAGGGTTTGCTTATTGCTGGCAATTTCAATCCTGCCCAGTTAGCCCCAAATGCATATTGCTGTGTTTATGCTTTCTTGGAACTCTGTAGATATAAGGGGATCACTTCCCCTTCTCTTTTGTTGCTTAGATCCCTTTTTAAGTTGATGAAGTGCCGGGGTGTGATAACCATATCGCCTCGCTTTGACGATGATTCTCGCAAGTCTTTTACTTGGAAGTTGCTCCATATTGAGTCTTCTGTTGAGGCTTGGAAAAAGGAGTTCTTTCTGATAAATTTCCCTGACGCTCCTGGTCCCGAGTGGCGTTCTGGGTTCAACCAGGACGTCCAAGATGGCGTTTGGAGTCGACCAGGGACACTTCCCGCTCGTGACCAAGGATGGTTAAACACCTTACTCCAACTGGAGATCAGCGTTCATATTCGACTCACGGCCTGCAGAATGGCCATTCAGGAGTGCGTTAGACGTGAGTATCGCGCTACCTTTCCCTTTCATCGCTGATACTAACGCTGACATTATTTTGTGATTTTGCAGCGACGGATCCTGACTATAAACCCGAAAGCGTAAGAAGACGCTTAAGGAGAGCTCGTAATAGAGAGGAAAAGGAAAAGCTCGATTCAGAGGCCACTGATAATCCTTCTGAGCTTCCGGCTACTTCCGCGAATCTCGCTCAAGTATCCTCCTCCTCAGTTGGCGAAGGGAATACTGACATCCCTGAAGGTGTTCCTATCGTGACCGTTGCTGCTCCCTCGTCTTCTCAGGCTCCTAGGGCCATTGCCAGAGGAAAAAAGAAGAAAAGAACACGGAGTATCGCCACTCTTACTCCTTCTCCCGACGCTGCGGGTTCTTCTGAGGCACTATCTTCTCTCAACACCGCTACCGTAAGCGTGTTTTCTCTTTCTCAATATCTATCGTCATTTGATCTATTTTTCTTTTCTCAATTTGTACTCCTTGCAGGAGGCCGTTATAGTTACTGCGTCCGCTCCTTCAGGCGATATGAATCTCACTTATGTGCTGAGGGGTTCTGCGAAGAGGGCCCGGATAGAAGGCGAGGATGAGAACATACCCTCCTCTAACATCGCGGGGGAAGGTGGTTCCGTTAACGTTCCTGATTCCGCAGTGGTTCCTCCAGGTAGACATTCCGTGGAAGATTTGGGGAACTTAGGCGGTGCGGACCCCTTTGGTGCTTCGCCCAGTTCCTTTGGCGGGCCTGTGCATCATTTTTCCTCTTCTTATCAAGACGTCTTTCACGACCTTCCGGGCTATCAGCCTCATGGTGCCTTCCTGCCCCCGGGCAGTTCTTCTTCACAGGTTCGCGCCCCTGGTCCTCTGGCTTTCGTTCCCTCTAGCGTTCCTTGGCGGCAACGCTATAATGAAGCCGGAACCTCTTTCAATTTTGCGGCGGATCTTTGTCCATTAAACGGGCTCGGCGAAGTGACCCATCAGGTTGAGTTGTTTGACTTTCGTACCCGTGGTTTGGCAGCCATCGGGGGCGATGGTTCAGATGAGGTTTCTGCCCTGCTGGCTTCTCAAATTCTGGCCTCATCTGCAGAACGGGAAGCTTTCCTTTCCCAGGCGGAAGATGACCAAGTGAACTCCGTCCGTGCTGGCCTTTTCTCCAATATGATGAAATTTCACTATTGGGCGGTGGAGATGAAGCATCGGGCTGTTTCCCTTCGTTCTGTTTCGGCGGAGCTGTCCAAGGAGCAAGAGGAAAAGAAAAAGGTGTTGGCAGATCGCTCCAAGATACTGCTAGCTCACCACGATTTACAGAAACAGCATTCCGCCCTGGAAACAGCTTTGTTAGAGGAACAAGCCAAAGTGACTGCTTTGGAGAATGAGAAGTCCTTTTTAGAAAAGGAAAAGGCAGCTTTGGCGGAAGAGTCAGTCGATATGGGCTGGTGGCATGCTGAAGAGACCGCCCGTGTTCTGGTTAAGTGCTTCGAAGAAATTCACGGGGTGGATGCGTACAAGGGCGAAGATGTCGCGAAAGCCTTTCTACAGAGTTCTGCCCATATTAACGAGGCAGGCTATCGCCAAGCCAAGGCAGCGGGCTGGAAACGACAAGTCCCCGAGAGCTGATTTGCCGCGATATTTTGCCGTTCCCTCCAGCAATCACATATCGCTTGGCTTTGTCTTTTGTCTTTGCAGCATCAATATTTTGAACAGTGAATCTTTGTAAATCCTTGATATTTCTAGACAATCCCTTTATCGATATTTCTCTTTTATTTTTCTCATCGCGAGACTTCTCTCGTCACTGAGGTGGCCTTATCCGCACGGTGCGTTTACTTTCTTGAGCAGATCCTTGGTATTTATACCAAGAAGACCAAGATCTATGTCGGGTTGGCCTTTCGATGAGCCTATCGGTATCATGACCACCTCTCCTTCCGCTGCTCAGAAGCATTCTGCACATCTCTAATTGTAGATTATCAGTAACAAAACGAGATTTGAGAGATAGTGATTACCCGTAGGAGCCCGTTCGCTGCTATCATTGGGTTTTATCACGGAACCCGTTTCGAATCGCGTTTTCCCTCAGCTCTACCTTTCGCCAAGGGTTACTTATCCGGTTACCAGCTGGAATTACGCGATCCTTCACGTTTCCCTTATCTCTCAATCGGCCTTTCTAAGTGCCTCATCTCGTGAGCTGTCGGATCGGGACGGCTATCACAAGGCTAGGGAATTTTCACTTTTATAGGCGTTGTCCTCTCGTTTAGAACCGTGTCCTTACTTAATGGTTTAGCTGCACCAGCCCGACCGTTAAGATAGGATTCTTGTTTCTAAACAGAGTTTCTAACTCTTTGGGGTGTGTCTCGTCTTGATGTACCGTCTCCACGAGATCGGTTATCATTAAAGAACTTTTCACTCCCAAAGATACCGGGCAGTGCCCTCACTTAGTGAGCCATCTGATCAAGATCGGTCATCACAAGGATAGGACTTTTCACCCCCGGGGGCGTCAAGGATCTTTCAATCCGACGCTAATCAAGGATACACTGGGGTCGTGCCCTCACTTAGTGGGCCATCTGATCAAGACCGACCATCACAAGGATAGGACTTTTCACTCCCAGGGTACCCCCCTTTTTATCTGCACAAAAGCAACCACAAACCCACGAAAACTCTCCTATTGAGCGTTAGCTACGGTTAGGGTCGTTATAATCCAAATAGTGCAGATAAAATTAAACTCTAGGATAATATAACTTCAAACGAGCGATATTCCAGGAGTTGGATAAAGGCGTACCGTCAAGTGTCTCCAGGCGATAGGCCCCTCTTCCGACAACATGGGTTACGCGATACGGTCCTTCCCAGTTAGGACTAAGCTTTCCCATACGTTGTCCGGTTGCTCGCCTGTCTCGGAGCACAAGGTCACCGTTTTTCAATAATCGCTCTTTGACCTGCCTGTTATGATAACGGGCCATTTTTCTTTTGTAGTGTTGCGTTTTCAGTAGGACTTCTTCTCGAACCTCTGGTAACGCGTCCAAATTAGCACGTAACCGTTCCTCATTCTGTTCCTCACGAAAGTGAGCCACCCGCAGGCTCATGGCCCCAATTTCCACTGGCGTAACGGCTTCAGTTCCGAAAGCCAACGCAAAGGGTGTTTCTCCAGTGCTGAATTTTACGGTCACGCGGTATGCCCACATCACGTATGGCAATTCATCAGCCCACTTCTTCTTAGACCCCTCTAGGTTTTTCCTAATACCGCTGAGGATGTTCCTATTAGTTACCTCTGCTTGTCCGTTGGTTTGGGGGTGAGCCACGGAAGAGAATCTCTGCTCAATCCCGAATTCTGAGCATTGGTCTTTGAAGAATTGGCTGGTGAACTGGGTCCCGTTATCGCTGACAAGGATACGAGGCACCCCGAATCTCATGATAACTTGATGTTTGAAAAAACGCCATGTTTTTTCTGCCGTGATTGTGGCAACCGCTTCAGCTTCCGCCCACTTCGTAAAATAGTCCACAGCCACTATAACAAATTTCAGTTGGGACCTTGCCTTTGGAAATGGACCCAGGATGTCAATCCCCCATTTGGCAAAAGGGCAAGGGGCGATGATTTCCGATATTTCCGTGGCTGGACGTCGAGGAATTTTAGCGAATTCCTGACATTTGGGGCAAGCTTGTACATACTCGTGGCAATCCCTTCGTATAGTGGGCCAGTAGAATCCTGATCTGAAAACTTGTGCCGCCAAGGTGCCGCCTGACGCGTGCATTCCGCATATCCCTTCGTGGATTTCGCGTAAGGTGTGAAGGCCCTCTTGTTCGGTTATACATTTGGCACCGGGGTGAGAAAAACATCTTCGAATTAGATCCCCGTTATAGTATGTGCAACGAGCAGCCTGTCTCAGCACTTTCATTTTTTCAGCGTTATCGTCGGGCAGCTCTTCGTGCATCAGGTATTTTATTACCGGAATCCGCCAATCATTCTCGAGCTCATTCACACACAAAGAGGCTTGTTCCTCCATGAAGGACGGCACCGCTAGCTCACGATAATACACATCTTTAGGTATAGATGCTTCAGGATTCGCGGCCAGCTTGGTAAGGTAATCGGCTTCAGCATTTTCCTCTCGGGGGACGTGCTCGAAGCTGACTTGCATGCCCTCTTTCTTTATTTCCACTAGTTCTCGCGTTACCTTAGAGAGGTATTGCACCATAATAGGTTCTCGAGCCTGAGAGTGTCCTGAGACCTGGTCAATTATCAGTTTGGAGTCTCCACAAATTTTTAGACGCAAATCTCCTGTTTGGCCGGTATCGCGCCTTCCCTTAGAAGAAAACTCTCTTCCTATTCTGAGTCCAGCTAGCAACGCCTCATATTCGGCTGCGTTATTGGACAAAGGATGCAAGATTCGAATAGCATACCGTATATGCATATCGTGCGGCCCGTTTATAAAGATTCCAACCCCCGCCAGTTCTTGGTTTTTGGCTCCGTCCACATGAACGATCCAAAGATCTGTATACGTTTCTGGGAACGGGAGATCCATATCGTTCCATTCCGCTTCCGGTACACCACTCAAAGGGTCCTCTGTGAAAGTACACTCCGCTATAAAATCAGCAAGGACCTGAGCCTTTACGGATGGCCGTGACTGGTATCTCAAACCATATTGTTCGAGTTCTAGGGCCCAGATCAGCATTCTTCCTGAAGATTCAGGCTTTCGAAATATCCTCTTCAAGGGTTGGTCTGTAAGTACAACGATAGGATAAGACTGGAAGTATCGGTCCATCTTGCGGGCGGCTTGTATAAGGGCGAACGCTATTTTCTCAATACGAGCATATCGCCGTTCCGCGTCCTTTAAGACATGACTCACGAAGTAAACTGGGCGATGAGTGCGGTTATCGTCACGAACAAGGACGGCGCTGACCACTTCGTCCGCCGCGCCCAAGTACAAGTACAGAGTATCGCCGGACTCGAGCCTTGTTAATAACAAATCAGATGAAAAATAGTCCTTTAAGTCCACAAATGCTTGCTCACATTCTGGGGACCACCCGAACGTGGCTTTCCGTCGTATGACTTTGAAAAAGGGGAGACACTTTTCTCCTTGCTTGGAGACGAATCGTCCCAGAGCGATAACGCGCCCTGTTAGCCTTTGCACTTCTTTAACGGTTCTTGGCGATATCATATCATGTATAACTTTAACCTTGGATGGATTAGGCTGGATACCTTTCTGGCTAACTACGTAGCCCAAGAACTTACCCGTCTGGAATGCAAACATGCACTTCCGGGGGTTTAGCTTCATGCGATACCTTGTCATCACATCAAAAACTTCCTTTAGATCCTGCAGGTGATCATGAAAATTCGCACTCTTTACCAGTATGTCGTCAACATATGCTTCCACATTTCTCCCTATCTGTTCCTCAAAAATCTTATTTGCCATTCGCTGAAAGGTGGCCCCTGCGTTCTTTAGTCCAAATGGCATCGCTGTGTAACAATACGTGGCTTTAGGAGTAAGGAAGGCGGTCTTCTCCTCATCCTCTAGGGCCATAGGGATTTGATGATATCCGGAATTGGCGTCCAACGAGCTTAGATATGCGTACCCAGCAGTTTGATCAACCAACTGATCTATGCGAGGAAGCGGGTAGCAATCCTTAGGACAAGCATCGTTCAAATCAGTGAAGTCAATGCACATACGCCAGTCTCCATTGGGTTTAGGAACAAGAATCGGGTTGGCTAACCAAGTGGGATATTGTACTTCGCGAATGAAACCCGCGTCAAGGAGCTTCACAACCTCCTTTTCCACAGCCGACGCTTTTTCGGTGGAGAACGCCCGTCGTTTTTGCTGAACTGACTTGGCGTTGGGGTCAACGTTAAGCCTGTGCTCGGCTATTTCTCGGGATATACCTGGCATATCGGCGGGTTCCCATGCGAAATTTCCTTGGCATTTGTTCAGCAGCCGTGCCAGTTGAAGATTTTCCGCTGGGCTGAGCTTATCGCTGACCAGGAAGCTGGCTCCCTCTTTGCCTATCACTGATACGGGCACCATCTTGTCAAGGGGTTGAGCGCGTTTTTCATCACCCTGCTCGTAGGGGTCTGCCGCTATACACACGTATCTATCGCAGCTCGTCCGAGTCATGAGCGAATAGCATTCTGCCGCCAGTTTCTGATCACCTTTTATCGATACCACCCCGTCCCAGGAGGGGTATTTCATCTTTAGATGTTTTTGTGATATCGCCGCTCCAAAGCGATTGAGGAAAGGCCGTCCGAGTATGACGTTATAGGGCAGATTCAGATCCACAACAAGGAATAACAAATTCTCTGACCGTTTGTAAGTGTCTTCTCGGAAGTATAGGGGTAGGGTGATTACTCCCGTAACAGGGATAGGGGTCCCATCCACTCCGACTATGGGTCTCTTACTAGGCGTTAACTCGTCGTGGGGGCGTTTCATGAGATTGTAAGCTTTCAGCGAAAAAAGGTTCACGGCACTCCCGTTGTCCACAAGAGTCCTTCTTATACCATGACTGGCGATGACAGGTGTGACTACCAAGGCGTCATTATGGGGATAGATAACGCCTTTCTCATCCTCTTCTGAAAAGGATAAGATCATGCGATCAAGTATGTCTATTGCTCCACCTTTCTTTGTCATGCCGTCTCGCGTACGCTTTTCCCCTTTCGCCACCATCGACTGTTCTGATTCATCTGCGTAGGGGATCCCTCCTGCTATGATATTGATTATGGGGATGTCGTCGCCATCTATCGCGAAGGTTTCCACACCCTTTCCTTTGGGAGCGTTATCCGGCTGTGGGACTGGAGGGGGCCTTGGTCGCTCGTCTACCGCTCTTCTTATCGGATTGTTTCGGGCATCTTCCCTTACTTGAGTCGCAAATTCTCCCAGATATCCTTCCTCCACCAAGCGTTCTATCGCCCACCTTAATTCTCTGCAAGCCTCTGTGGAATGTCCTCTGGCTTTGTGGAATTTACAGTAAGCGTTTTCTCTCCTGCCTAAAAGCACTCCAGGTTTCGTGGGCGCCGGATAACGGATAGGAAGATCTCGCTGTTCCGCTATCGCCAATATCTCCGCTCTTGGTACATTCAAGGAGGGAAAATCCGGATCATACGCCCGATTTTTGTTAGCGTTCCCTTGACGCTGACGAGGGGAACTACCTTGTCTTCCTTTCGAGGAATTTCCTTTTTGCTTATCATAGGTCTTTGGGATGTAATCTTTCCGTCGAGCGTAATCATCAGTGTAATGATCGTCAACCAGAGGATTTGCGGGAGCGGCAGGGATGCGAGGTGCCCCAGGCGGCATATCAAATGTTCTATTTCTATTTTCTTCTTCTTCCATTTTTGCATAATTATGGGCTTTAAGTCTTAGTGCGTCCAAGGATATTGGAGGATCCACCATCAATGCATCTTTCAGTTTTCCATAATGGCAGTTTCTTTTCAGAGCTTCTATGGCAAAATCAACGGTAACGCCCGGCGTTAATGACATTTCCAGATCGAATCGGCTAAGAAATTCTTTCAATGTCTCTTGGGGCTTCCGCTGTATGTCAAATAACGCTGCGGCAGATTTCCGAATTGGAATTGCTGTACTAAATCTGCTCCGAAATTTGGATTCCAGCTGTGCGAAATTACTAATGGATCCGCCAGGAAGACCTTCAAACCAAAGACGAGCAACTCCCGATAAGGTCATAACAAATATCTGACATAAAGCCGCATCACTGTGAGTTTGAAACTGGACGAAATCCTTCACTTTGTTGATGTGTGAAATAGGATCTTTAGTACCGTCATAAGTATCAGCGGGAAGCTTCACTCGCCTGCTGACCCTGTGACGTCTTACACGACGACTGAAAGGGTGACCTGAGGTATCATCAAGAATCTCACGCGCATGACGTGGGGGAGATATGTCTCCTTGTCGCCCTCCTTCCCTTAGTTCAGGTATATGATGTCGCCTGGGAGACCGACTGCGACTCCTGGGAGAACGACTTCGATTTCTTCTGCTACTAGATCTTTCACTGTACACGGGAGATAAACTCCTGTTTGTTCCTTCCCTCCGTCCGGCCCAACGGTTCCTTAACGCCTCAAGCTGCCTGTCTTCCTGCAGAAGAAGTCTTTGCGGCATTTGCGGTACATAAGCCTCTACTCCTCCTTGAGTGAGCTGTACGCGACCAACCGAGGGATTTCCTGCGGATAAAGGCACTTGGGGGTTCTCTGGAAACAACGGGGGCAGAGGTCGATCAGCAACAATAGATGATGTGAACAAGACGCGAGGAGGAACGCTAGATCCAGAAGCACCGGGCGTGACTCTAGTGGCCATTTCAGTCAAATATTCCAGGCGGGAACGAAGGGCCGCTATTTCCATAGCAAAGGGATTTTCATTGTTAAGCACAGATCCTTCCAAAAGAGGAGTATAAAGATCAGATCCCACTGTCTGTAATGAAGAAATGACCGTCTGTGAGGAGATAGATCCTCCGGCGATCCCGACCGAGAGGTCCAGAGGTCCCGAGATAGTCGATTGCGTCGTCATAGAGAGGTCAGCAGTAGCAAAAGGAAATAACCGCCTGCGAGTTGAAAAAGGAATACTAGAAAATGTAGTCCGGTCTTGCTCCGATCTGGCTGTCATAACCGTTCCGATCTCCCAACTAAACGGAGCTTGGCTATTAAGGACACTCACTTAATACACCAAAGCTCTCAATGAAAGCACCATTTGATAAGATCCGAGATCTCTTCGGGTCGGAAAACGGCTGCTGCAGCTAGTCGGAGGGGAAGCGATCGGCGTCAGAGATACCTGCAAAGCGCCGGAGGGGGACTCCGGCGTAGACACTCCGATGCTTAAGTCAGTTCGAGTTTTTAGAATGGTAGAGGTTCTCCAAGATGATCTCGATCTTCCCTTCTGTTTGGAAAGATGGGGGTATTTATAGGCCGAAGTTGGCGATACCTGACAGCGATAAGGGTGCAGCGATAAGCATCGTCCGAAGATATCGCCTCCAGCGATAATGGGTGAGCCATCGCGGGCGATAATCACATAAGGCCTATCAGGAGCGACATCCTCTTAGTTCCTCTAGGATGGGATGACGCCGTGCGCGTAAAGATGCATGAGATCCCCCCCCGCTGAAGTCGACCATCCTAGGAAACTTCCGCCGGCCCGGGCGATAGGTTGGCTTTTCAGGGAAGCGTATAGAAACTCGTCAAGGATAGATGCCGTGGCTACAATATTGCCGTCAGGAGCATTCCAATTGTTATCAGCCGTCATGGGGTCCCAGAAACAATCATCACGGACAACGACACTAATCTAAACGGAAAAATGATCGATGGTCTTTGCCAACGTTGGAAGGTGAAGCACCGAAACTCATCACCATATCGTCCAAAAATGAATGGTACAGTTGAGGCAGCAAACAAAAACTTGAAGAAGATCATCCAAAAAATGGTGGTCACTCACAAAGATTGGCATGGCATGCTTCCTTTCGCGTTGCATACTTACTGGATAGCAACTCCTACATCTACAGGGGCAATTCCCTACTCATTAGTCTACGGCATGGAAGTCGTGATTCCTCTTGAAGTAGAAATCCCTTCTCTCAGAATCCTAGCAGAATCAGAAGTAGAAGAATCGGATTGGGCAAGGGTGAGGTACGAGCAGTTAAACCTCCTTCCCGAGAAGTGCTTGGCTGTTATCTGCCATGCGCAATTGTATCAGCAAAGGATGGCCAACGCTTATAACAAGAAAGTGCGACCTCACAAGTTCAAGACTGGGGATTTAGTGCTGAAGAAAATTCTCCCTCATCAGGAGGCTAGTCAAGGAAAGTGGGCCCCAAAGTACGAGGGCATATATTTAGTTAAAAGTGCATTCTCGGGGGGTGCCCTAATGCTAACCAACATGGATGGAGATGATCTACCAAGACCGGTAAATACCAATGCCGTCAAGATATACTTCGCCTGAAGTGTTGCGGACCGTGCATCTTGCCGAATCAAAGACATAGGGTTTCTATCATGACAATATCGCTCAAATGTTTATCCTGAGATTAATAAAATGAGTTTTTTTCAGGAGATGCTTGTTGTTTTAAAAACTTTTCTTTCCTTTTTCTTAAAACTTGTGAGATGACAAAATGAGGCATGGCATCAATGGCTCCCAAGGAGTAATTCGAGACGTAAGACACGACACTTAGACTAACGCTCACTAATCAATCATAAAGTTTTGCAGGAACGTAATGTCTCACACCTCATCTCATCATCACGATAGGACCAGGGAGTTCTCCTCGTAGCAGCTCCTCAATTGCCGCAGTAGGCCGCCTTCAAGAGCGAATCAGGAAAGATTTTAAAAACCAGTCACCATCTAAATCAAAAAAAAATTCCTCGCAATACTAGCAGCACATCCTGCAACCAGTCTCAAAGGACCGAATATATCAAGGGAGATCACCCCGCAAAGCTATCATCCGATCATCGAGAGGATTGCCTAAGCCTATAACACTATTCAAAAACTTAAAGACTATCCACTGTCAGAATTTTGCAGCAATACTATTATCTAGTTCGAGCGAGGACTGAATGTTAGACCAAAGTTACAAGCCCATCCCATGCCGGCCAAGTTGTCGGAATGCTAACGGCATAGGTTCCCATCTCCATTCGCCTATTCGGAGGAGTTCACCATCACGACGTCACGGTCTCCAAGCGTCATTTGTATACAGAACTCCTAGAGAAGAAGCACGACGAAAAGTTGTCCTCCCAGGACCACAATCAACATACTCAATGCGGTCTCATTCAAGAGGCTTCTCAGCGTTCGTACTATGATCGACATGATGAAGATCAATCCTTTAATTTGGGGACCGCTAGCTACTGACTGACGGTGATCGCATTCACTTGTTTTATCCACAATCCCTTGCTGTAAAAGGCATCAGAACTCCTCTCCGAAGAGGGACAGCCGGACTGCAAGTATCACCCGCGCCGAGACGGGAATTGCGGCAAAACATCTAATAGCAAAGCCATCATCAACCAACATCCGATGCAAGTCACACCGCAGTGACCCACGGATAGCCCGTCCAAAAGGGAGAGCTTAAAAACTTATCAATCACATTACTTTTGCTAAAAATCGTCTTTCATTTACTCCTCATTCTTCTCGCCTTATCTTTTTCAGGAACTGAGTCGACCCCATTGTTTCCTGCATAAGAATGGTAAGCAGACGCCCTCACAGCCCCGCTGCCCATTTCGAGGACAGAGGGTTTTCCCCTTTATCCCAGAGCAATCACGAAGCCAATCAGCGAAGGTCCAGCAAGGGCCAGTAAGCAAATGAACAAAATGCGGATCTCGTCCTCACTCCGACCTGGATCAGCGGTTCCCGCAAAGCAGCTGAAAAAGAAACCAATCAAAGCATCTAAGCAAGGCATTCCTGAACTGGGACCACGTTGTAGGCACCCTCAAAAAGCCGGGCTAAGGGAAGGGAGAATCCCTAAACTTATGTCATTTGCGTTTTCAAAAATCGGTCTTTCTTTTCTACTCCGTTGTCCCCTCTTCATTTTGTAGGGACTTGAATCATCCCATTGTCATCTGCGTAGAGCTTGTGGAAGATGCCCTCGCAGCCCCGCTGCATGTTTCAGGGGAGTCCATCTTTCTTCCCCCTTCATTAAAATTTATTTTCGTTCCTGCACTTTGTTAGCTTAAACTTGCGTACAGTCGTCTGGTCCACTGGGGGCAACCCTTTAGGTTCTCGTTGAACTCGTGCAAATAGGTTATCCCCCGCGCCCTAGCTTCAAACTATTAAATCAATCAAAAAATCCCTTTTTAGCCCGGCTAAAACAAAATCCATACTATTCTCATAGCATATTCATGCATTTTATAGGTCAGGGATGTTCAATCCCTCTGTTAAATAAGGCATCCATCAAAATTACATATCATACATGATCGTACTTGTTTGCTCTTATATCCACGATTTGCTCATATGTAAGCAGTCACAGATAAATCCCGGTAAGCATTATCGAGCCATCGCGCCTTATCCTTCATGAGTGTAAGTGCCTGACTAGGTACTAGTTGAATTCACATAATATCCAGGGTACATGTGCAATTAGACATGGGATAGCAATAAAATGACGTGGGACTTTTACGACCTTCTCCATTTTTTCGTTTCTTCCCCCTATCCACCACATGTGTCATCACTCCTACCAAAACCTTCACTATCACTCATACCCTGGGAGCCAAGCAGCAGTTTCACCTAAGATTGCCAGCCGAAAGTAAAAAGTACGTCAAGTTCAAGTTCACGATGAAGGAGACGGAAAAGGTCACCGAAGGATCGCTAAGAATTATCACCGGAGAAAGACCAAGAACCCAAAGATGAAGGTCGAGGCCTTAAGCCAGAACGAGAAGAGATCAAGACAAAGGTTGTGCTTGCTCTGCTCTGATGCATTTCAAATAAAAAAAAAGAAAAAAAAGAAGAAAAAAGAAAAGAAAAGAAGAAAAAAAGAAAAGAAAAGAAAAACAAAGGAAAAGAGAGAAATGCTCAGAGACATTCAAAGAATACAAACAATCGAAAAACCGAAGCAAGCACAACCCGGGGACAACTAAACTCAAGAAATCTCGAGGAAAGCATCCTTAGTGAAAACTCGCGAAGAAAAAGGGCCCAAGGCAAACTCAAGTGGTAAATCGCGAAAAGAACAGCGACAACACTCCCTAGTGAAGACTCAAGAAGAAAAAGGGCCCAGAGCCAACTTAAGGAATCTCGAAGGAAACATTCTCCAGTAAAGACTCGAGAAAAGGGCCCTTGGCCGACCGAAAAATGACATTCCCAACAAGGATCCAAGAGCTCATGCACTCTGTCAAGAAAGCATCCCTTGCAAAAAGCGAAAGAACTCGCGCACCTTGCCCTTATCAGGGCCAATCGACAAACGTCATTCATCAAAAACCTTCAAACTCATCAGAAAAGCATATCTTTACCCAAAACAAGCTTCTTTCCGGACATTTCATGTCCGTTCATTATTTTCCGTGAAAGTCCCATCAATTGTTAGAATGCCCATGCATGTGCATCTTCATTTGAAGTCTATTCACTCGGATTGACATTGGGAATTGAAAATTATGTATCATGTTAGTTGCATCTTTATGAGCGTAAAACACTTAACCTTGTTTCAGAGCGTGAATACAAACACTAATATCAAGTGAGGATTGCTTACGGCTGCAAATCATGGGAAAGTCTTGTCCTTGGGGTCGTTACCTCCTGAATAGGATGCAGATGCATTCTAGGTTCGTATTAAGGCCGCTGGTAACAAAAGAGCATTTCTCACCTCCCAGAGTGATCATTTGCATTTTCCTCCTCCTAGAGTGACATCATACATTCTCTCCTCCCAGAGTGATAGCATTTACGTTTTGTCCTCCGAAAGTGACGATTAGTTTATTTCTACACCTCGCGTCTTCTCCTACGGGATTAACATCATTTAAATTTTCGCATTTTATATTTCCTCCTCCTAGAGTGACAGCTTTATATTTCCTCCTCCCAGAGTGACAGCATCAACATTTTTCTCCTCTTACAGTGACATCATGTGCATTTCCTCCTCCTAGAGTGACCTTAGTTCAATTTCTGCATCTCACGTCTTCTCCTACGGGGTTGACATTGTTTACGTTTCTGTACTGCATTTCCTCCTCCCAGAGTGACATCATTTACATAATTCTACATTTCTGCATAATTATTATCTCCTCCCAGAGTGACATCATCATGCATTTTTCTCCTCCCAGAGTGACATCATTTACATAATTCTACATTTCTGCATAATTATTATCTCCTCCTAGAGTGACAGCACGTATTTCCTCCTCCTAGAGTGACATCATGCATTCTCCTCCTCCTAGAGTGACATCATTTGTATTTTCCTCCTCCCAGAGAGACATCATTAGGACAAATCATTCGTATTACTGCGGATCGCGCATTATCCTCCCGAAGCAACGTCGGTTAGATGTTAAATGTTTCCCCCCCCAAGTGGGGCCGACTACCTTCCATCCTTGTTAATGTAATTGTCATTTATATTTTTCTACAATTTATGTTTCCCTCAATATCCGCGTAGATCTAGACTTACATCTTTGCAGGACATCCGATCAAACAGTTATCTCCTCCCAGAGTGATATCTATGACTTATCTCCTCCCAGAGTGATATCAACGAATGTCGTCATCAAATTATATCTCCTCCTAGAGTGACAGCTACGACGTATCTCCTCCTAGAGTGACATCTACGACTTATCTCCTCCCAAAGTGATATCAACGAATGGCGTCATCAAATTATATCTCCTCCTAGAGTGACAGCTACAACGTATCTCCTCCTAGAGTGGTATCAACAATTACCTCCTCCCAGAGTGACAGCAACGAATCTATCTCCTCCTAGAGTGACATCAACAGATTACCTCCTCCCAGAGTGACAACATCAATTTCCTCATCACCGAATAACATCATCAAATAATACCTCCTCCCAGAGTGACATCAACAATATCTCCTCCCAGAGTGACATCTACGATATATCTCCTCCCAGAGTGACATCAACAATATCTCCTCCCAGAGTGACATCATCAATAATATCTCCTCCCAGAGTGACATCGACCAACTATCTCCTCCTAGAGTGACATCAACGAATTATCCTCCCAGAACAACGTCATCAAAATTATCTCCTCCCAGAGTGACATCAACAAACTTACCTCCTCCCAGAGTGACATCATCACGGTGAGATCGAGGTAAGACCTATTGTGTCGCTAAAATTCGGATATGTGGGGGCAACCGTCTTTACTGCTTATCAAATACTTCGATAAGATAGTAAAGTGGGGGCAACTGTTGATACCGGAATTTTGACGCCATTTTTAATTAAATTTAGCATTTTTGTCATTTTATTTAATTAACTGTAATTTTTAATTAATTTACTGTCATTAGCATTTTTAAATTCTCATCGTCAACGTTCGAAATTGTGCTTTTAATTTTTCGTCACGTATTTTCGTTATTATTATCTTTATTATTTTTAGCCTTAAAAATTACATTTTTAATTATCCGTTAGTCATTTGCTAGTTATTTCTTCGTTTTAGGTCATCGCATGAAATTTAGGATTTTTAGTATTTTATCGCATTTTTAGCTTTTTTATTTTTTATTATTATTATTTTTGTTCGAGCTTTTATTGGTCCCGAGTAAGTTTGCTCAGACAATAGCTCGAACTCGGAATGTTTTCCATCAACTAGTACCTACTCTTTTTTTCATGCACGCCGACCAACAGCGTTTCGCGTAATCTTCATCATAACGTCATTTATTTTTCGTCCGAACATTTCATGTTTTTGAACGAGAAAATAAACACGTTAAATGAAAAATTCTAGTCATTCGATGTATACGGTTAAACTCCCCTTATTTTTCTCTACACGCTGGCACTTTCGGCTCTAAAATTCAGAACGTTTGTTCGCAAAAATGGCTCGAGGCCATTTAAATAGACTTAAAGGGACTTTTGATCATAACCGTTGATCTGGTTGACCAAGGAAAGTCAACCAGATCAACGGTTGACAAATTAAGGTGCATGGTACACATGCACCGTTGACGTGGAGCAGCAGCGGAGCAGGGCACCGAGCTGCCTGCTACCGTCGCTTCCTGTCACTTCCAAGCCGTCCCCTCAGCCCTAGCCTCGCCACCTTGCCTGCCCTAGCTCCGCCAGCACGACCGTCCGGCCACCACGCGCAACACTCGCGCTTCAACGCCACGCGACTTCAGCCTATAAAAGGCCACTCCCTCCAACGATTGAAAACACGAATTCACACTCTAAGCATCTTGCTTCTTCTCCCTCATTGATTGATAGCTCATGTAGAGCATCGATCGTCAAAGTTCAAAAGTTTGCAGTAAGCATTTTTCAAGCTTTTTCCTTCGTTTCTTTATGCATTTTCTTTCTTTAATTCGTTTAGCATCATTTTGAGCAAATAAATTGTTTGTTTTTATGCTATTAATTCATACGCATGTTGTAGATTAAATACATGCTTTTAATTTGCTAAATCGTTAGATAAATCGTACGAATTAATTAGTTTTCGATAATTAACATTGTCGTCATTTTTTTGAAATTAAACTCGGTACGGTTTAAACTAAAATTTGAGGTTCGTACGGTCTGGAAGCCGTCGAGGAGACGGGCATGTCGGCACGAAGGTTTTTTGTTTCGGCCACGGGTGGCCGGAGCTTAGCCGCTAGAAGATGATAAATAGTGCCATAATGGGCTTGGCCCACGCGGAAGAAGGAAGAAAGGTGATGGGCTTGGCCCATCACCATTCTTTTTATTTCCTTGGGCCAGGAACTATTCCTGACCCATTTTCTTTGTCTTTTTTCAAATTGGGCCCAGCCCATCTTCATTTTCGTCACTTTAATTTTCTGTACTTATCAACTGTTTAAATTCTTCGCACTTTAATTTTCCGCAATTTACTTTCGGCAATTTAAATTCAATTTACAGCCTACATGGTCGGTCGCAAATATAAACTGCATTTAATTTTCTGCAATCATCAACGGTTTAATTTTCTACAATATCAACTGTTTAATTTTCTGTAATCATCAACTGTTTAAAATTCTGCAAATTATCAATTGTTTAATTTTCTACAAATTATCACTTGTTTAATTTTCTGCAATGTCAACTGGATTTAATTTTCTGCAAATCATCAACTGTGTTATTTTCTGCAAATCGTCAACTGCTTAATTTATGCAAATATCAAATCTTTGATTTTTCATCAAATCATCACTTAAATTTTCTGCAAATCATCATTTAAATTTTCGCACTTATCAACTGCCATCATTTAATTCTGCACGCATCAAATCAGCATTTACATTCTCGCACTTATCAAATCATCATTTAATTTCTCGCATACATCAAACCATCATTTAAAATTTTCATATGTAGTAAGTCATTATTTAAATTCTCGCATTCATAAATTACTTATTTATTTTTCAAGCTATCGCTAACGCTCTCACTTTATAGGTTTAGAATTTAAAGCTTCGCTCGAACTTACGCCTTTCGTTTCCTTTTATTTATTCAATGCTTTTTTGTAAATATTAATCGTGCGCATGATATATAGAATTGCTAGAATTTAAAATCAACCCACATGAACAACTTGTTTAAAGACTTGCTTACAATGCCATGTTCGTATGATTTTAAATTTTCACTTATATTGACTGCATATACTTGGTGGCTTCGATCCCACATCAGTTTTATCATTTCAAAACCTCTCATTTAATTTTTACTCTGTTAAGCTATCCCTTATAGAATCACGTAGTAATTAATTTAATCATGCATAGTCCGATGATGAAATAGAGGGCGCTCATTCGGTGTTACGGAAAATTCAGTCCCATCACGCTACGGTCAGGAATAATCGATCGGTCTCTTCGAACGGTAACCTCATCTGTAAAGATTTTTAAAATGGTAACCCAATCCAACGATTAATTATTCCTGAACGGTCCCGATCATGGAAAAGACCAAAGTGACGATTCCTCTGAGGACCCCCTTTTAAAATGCATTTTATCAAACACCTTTTAAACACCTCTCTTATCAACCGGTAACCGTTTTCAGATGTGACTCGGGTGCCTAACACCTTCCCGAGACCATAATACGACCCCGAACCTTTGTCTAGGGTCTAGACCCCTTTTTTTGTGCCTTTAGTTTTTTATTTTATTTTTTTATGCCATGACAATTAAGGTTCCCTAAGCCTAGCGACAAAATTAGGGTGGCGACTTCATTGCATGTTGCGAGGCGTCCCTTTTACGCCGAGCATCGTAAGGTCTCAAATTCGTTGTATACTCACGAATATTTTTATTTTCGGGGTGCGGACACCTCCTTATTTATAGCTTCAGCCTTCTCAGCAGAGAAAGCTCGCCGTCTTTATTGAATGGGCTTCGCATCAGGATCGACGTTAAGGCGATGCTCTGCAACTTTTTGGGCAATACCCGGCATGTCCGCGAGTTTCCAAGCGAATTCTGCTTGGCGTTTGTTTAATAGTTGAGTCAGTTGCACCTTTTCTTTTGGACTTAGTTTTTCAGTTACCAAGAAATTCGCTCCCTGCACTCCGTTAACGGCCACTGGTATCATCTTATCTACTAGTTGGGTGCGCCTTTCCTCTTTCTGTTCAAAAGGATCCGCTGTTACGCATACGTATCTGTCATAGGTTCCCCGTGTCATGAGCAAGTAACACTCAACTGCCAACTTCTGATCGCCTTTGATTGAGACTACTCCATCCTAAGAGGGATATTTTAACCTCAAGTGTTTTTGGGAGATTGCTGCGCCGAAACGGTTGAGGAATGGGCGCCCGAATATGGCGTTATAGGGCAAAGTCAGATCCACTACTAGAAACAACAGTTCTTCCTGTCTTTTAGAGGTGTCCTCCCTGAAGTATACGGGCAAAAGGGTGACTCCGATTACGGGAATGGGGACTCCATCTACCCCCATTATCGGCTTCTTGCAAGGTGTTAACTCTATTGCTGGCCATTTCATGAGGTTGTAGGCTTCTAGCGAAAATAAGTTTACCGCGTTGTCATTATCGACAAGAGTTCTTCTGATTCCATAATTGCCAATAACGGGTGTAACCACTAACGCATCATTGTGCGAGAAAACGACACCTTTCTCGTCTTCTTCGGAGAAAGACAATATCATTAACGCGCCTTCTCATTCCCTCTTGCCTCCAGTCATGGGTATTAATGGCTCAGGTTCATCGAGATATGGTGTGCTTCCGGCTATAATGTTGATGATGGGAATGTCTTCATCATGGATCGTTAACGTTTCTCTGACTCTTCTAGTGGGGACGGTGTCATTCCCGATGGTGTGGAGAAGCGCCTGTCTGTCGTCTTGTGTCCTACTTATCGGGTTTCTTGTGGCTTCTCCTCTAGCCTTGGTGGCAAATTCTCCAAGGTAGCCCTCTTCTACCAAACGTTCTATCGCCAATTTTAACTCTCTGCACACGTCTGTGGCATGTCCCTTAACTTTATGGAACTTACAATAGACGTTTTCTCTTCCTCCCATGATTACCCCAGGTTTCACGGGGGCTGGATAACGGATGGGTAGTTTCCGTTGTTGAACGATTGCTAGAATTTCCGCTCTCGAAAGTATGAGGGAAGGGAGATCAGGATCATAAATCCTGCCCTTGGGTGGCTCCACTTGTCGCCGAGTGGGGGAATTCCCAAGCCTTCCCCTTGGAAAATTGCCTCTTTGCCGGTTCGAGGCTCTAGGGATGTGATCTTTTCGTTGAGCATAATCGTCAATAGAGCGAGCGTCAAGAGCCGTGTTGGTATGAGTGCCATGAGTTAGGGGTGCGTTCTGTGGCATATTCTGATTCCTGTCCCTACTCTCTTCTCCCTCCATCTTCACGTAATTGTGAGCTTTCAGCCTCAGCGCGTCTAAAGTCATTGGGGGGTCCACCATCAACGTATCCTGTAATTTTCCATAACGGCAGTTTCGCTTCAAAGCTTCCACAGCGAAATCAATGGTAACATCTGGCGTTAACGACATTTCCATATCAAAATGACTAAGAAAATCCCTCAAAGATTCTTGAGGTTTCCTATGTATATCAAACAAAGCTGCAACAGACTTCTTGATAGGAATAGTTGCGTTGAATCGACTCCAGAACTTAGCTTCCAACTACGAGAAACTGTCGATCGATCCAGCTGGGCGTCCCTCAAACCAAAGACGTGCGACCCCTGATAATTTCATGACAAAAATCTAGCACAAAGCCTGATCATTGTGAGTTTGGAATTGCACAAAATCTTTTACCTTGTTAAGGTGGGAGATGGGATCCTTCATGCTGTCATAAGATTCCGTGGGGAGTTTCACATGTCGGTTGACTCTATGATGCCGTATGCGGTAACTAAACGGATGGCCAGTGTTATCCTCAGGGATCCTGCGAGGATGACGCGGGGGGGGGGGGGGGGGACCTCCAAACGACGCGTTTGCCTTTGAGGATTAGGCGCATAATATCACCTGGGGGATCGACTGCGACTCCTTGGAGAGCGGGTTCGATGCCTTCTGCTACTGGATCTTCCGCTGCGTCGAGGAGATGTATCTTCCCATCGTCCGTCTTGCCTAATGTCCCAATGGCTCCTATTTACATTGTCCCACAATTCTCCTACAAATGGTGGAACCTCGTGCGTGTGCAGGGTGACAGATTCTCCTTATCTCTAAGTGATGTGAGGAATGCTGACGGGGGCAATTGATGTTGGCAGAGTCATAAACGCATTCTCTGGTTAAAGCGATGATAACGGCCAGGCAGTAACAATCGATGGAGTGAATAAAGCCTGATGGGGAACTGTAGAGCCTGAAGCGCTGGGGGAAGATCCTAAGGCTAGTGCGGTCAACTATTCCAACTGGATACGCAAAGCCACCAAGGAATTGGTTAGGGTATTATTTGGGTCGTCCATCCTAGATCTGACCTGTGGTGGGGTTAAGAGGCTAGATCCTGGCATCTGGGAGGACAAGGCACTTCCCTAGGAGGTCGAACTTCCCATCGTGGACTCGAAAAGAGAAAAAGACTGGGTGGATAGGGTCCCTTGAATCGTGGTAGGAGTGGCTTCAGTGGAAAGGGGGGAAATTCTCTACGGGGCGCGAAAGGAGGGCCATGCGACCGAGATGGTGTAGAATCTTGGTTGGAAGCCATGATCTTTGTGTCTCCAGAAGAGAAAGAAAGAGAAGAGGGAGCTTGGTTATTAAGGATGCTCACTTAATACGACCAAGGCTCTCAATGAAAGCACTAATTTGATAAGATTTGATTTTCTAGAGAGGGGTAAGCGAGGAAAGCGACCTCCTGGGTTGTGGGAGGCGAGAGCTACAGTAGTTCAGTCCAGGCGATAACTACAGTACTCTGGCCTTGTCAGCGAGTGTAAGGATGAAAATGCCCCTGAAATCACTTCTATAGTTATCAAGATATGACTTGCAACATCTACCATACTACAATTATGAACAATCATAGACACAATCTTACCACGTACCTCACAATGAGAGTGGAAAAGTTTCTCCCTTTGCTCATCACATATGGCATCCAACTTGGCGTGTGCATTCAAGATCCTCCGCATAACTAAGGTCATCGCCGAAGTCGGGCTAATCTCCTCTTCATCACTACTCATTACCGCTTCCTCCCCTCCACAATTTTCCTCACTAGGCAACTCCTCTCCCTCACTATCAGTCTCATACACCCCTTCCCTAATAATAATCACACGACGGTTTGGGCACTCAGATGAAATATGCCCTCTCCACCGACACTTGAAGCATTCAATATTTGAAGAGTGTTTTCTAGGTGGTGGATTGGAGGTAGGGTGGTTGGATGGTTTCGGTATAAGATTAAGAGGGTTAGGCTTGGTGAAAGGCGTGTAAGGCTTTGGTGTAGAGGGGGATCTTTTGGTGTAAGGTGGGGCTTTTGCTTTGTCTTTTTGGTAAGATTTCCAAGGTGGTTTAGAAGAAGATGAGTAGGTGTTATGAGGGTTGGTGTTTAGGCTAGGGAAAATTTTCCTTTGGGCTTCTACCTTTAGAGCATAGTGTAGCATAGGTTGTAAAATTTCAAAATCCCGTAACTCAAGCTTGTATTTAATTTTCTCATTCACACCATTAAAAAATCTAGCCATATTTACCTCTTCATATTCATGTGTATCGTTTTGGGTGAGGAGAGATTCAAGCTTATTGTAGTAGTCTCCCACGGACTTCGTCCCTTGCTTGATACCTTGCAATCAGTTTTGCAAGTCTCGCTTGTAGAAAGATGGCACAAATCTTTCCCTCATTAGTTGCTTCATGTCTTCCCAAGTTCGAATGGTTCTTTCCCCATGCCTCTCCCTACATACTCTCTCCCACAAACTCACGGCATATCCATCAAACTCCATCGCGACAAGCTTTACCTTCTTACCCTCCGAATATTGGTGGCAATTAAAATTTTGCTAAATTTTACCCTCCTATTTAATATATTCTGAAGGGTCGGTGTTTCCCTCAAAGGTTGGAATTTGTACCTTAATGTTATTCAAGTTATCATCAAATCATGGTTCTTGAAACTTCCCCTTTTTCCCCTATTTATTCGCTCTCTCTCCTTATAATCATCAAAATCATCATTAGCTTCTTCATACAAATTCTCATAAAGCTCAAGCTCAAGGTAAGGAGTTGATGCAATCTGGCCTCATTTTAATGAGTCGGGTCATACCAATAGATCTAGCATGAGTTATCCGACAAAGCCCAATCAATTATGAAGAATAAACACGAGAATTGGATAGGTAATTGGAGAAAAAACAGCGAATTTGACAAAATGAAGATGAACAAAATTCTGAAAATTAAAGGAAGATTTGTGGATAGAAATTCAATTGGAATTGATCAATAAATAAGCAAGCATTAAAATTAACTTATAATCAATCATCCACCAATGGGAATCCATAATATTCATTCAATACAAATTACCCAAGTTCTAATCAATCTTAAGCAAGAACATGAAATTAAGAGATTGAAGGTAAGAAGTTTTACTTGAAATGAATCAAGGAGCCTCCTAAGCTTGATCCTTACAAGGTGAGTTTAAGGTGTTTAGAGGGAGGAGTACTCTCTAACTCAAGCAGTAAACACTCATCAAAAACTAAGGAAAGAAATGAAGAAGAGAGCTATTTATAAGAGCTTCAAAATGAGGTCTAAAATATAGTTTCGGATTTCTGACGATAGGATAGCGTGATCACACCTAGCAGATAACGTGATCACTCCTAAAATAGAAGGTTCTCGCCATTCTGAGCACACATTAGCGTGATCATGCCTAGCAGATAACGTGATGACGCCAGCTGCTTCCAAAAATACCAAACTTGGCTTTTCGTGAAGGAAACTCGGCCACGCGGGTGGCCTCGGGTTGGCATAGATATCGCCCACTTTTAGTAGCCCTGAGCATGTCTCTCGGCCTCTGAATGTGTGCTCGTTCATCGCCGAAGTGAAGCCATACATGATCGTATCATCCCCTTTCCCTTCAAAAGGATTCGTCCTCGAATCCATTGCTTTAAATTTGTAGTCGTGACTTGGGCGCACATAATTCAACATTCCTTGCAAGGAGCACATCCCTAGAAGTTTATGATGCTGGCTAGGAATGTAGCAAAGGAAAGGATCCTCATAAGCACCGAAACCCTTGACCAAACCCATAGGAAATTTCTGCAAAGGAGAGTCAAACATAGAAAAGAAGGGATCATCCATGTTAGAGTATAATATATTCTATCTATCCCTTTCCCCACTTTTTTTACTCTCCCAATTAATATCTTCAAGTTCAAACAAAGGGTTGTCAAAACCTTGAAAGACATTTGGCTCGATGTGATCACCCGACTCACTCCCAAAGGTATGGTTACATTCACTTTCAACAGCACACTTACTCTTTTCACTCCCCAATGTAACCCTCCCAAATTTAAACAACGGGGTTGACAAAAACATCAAACATATCTAGCCCCACTTGTTTACCCGATTCACTCCCGAGTGTTTGGTGAAACTCACCCAACTCAATCCCAAGTGTATGGTGGCTCTCACCCAACTCACTACCAAATGTTTGGCTACACTCCCCTAACTCTTTCCCAAGTGTTTGGGTACACTTACCCTCAATTGTCTCTCTACTCATCTCACTAGTAGGGTGCTCAACTGTCGCACCCCCTTTTTCGTTGAAAAATGAGTTTAAGGTTCGGGACAGATGTTAAGCATAAATGGATGCTTCGCATAATACAATGAAGTCGCCACCCTATTTATAAGGTTTAGGGAACCTAATGTCATGGCATAAAATAAAATAACTAAGGCTTAGGTCTAAACCATATAACGAAGGTTCGAGGTCGTATTGTGGACTTGGGAAGGTGTTAGGCACCCAAGTCACACCCTTAAAAAGGTTACCGGTTATAAAGTGAGAGCTGTTTGTTATGTTTAATATTTTTGACACGAAAATGAATAATCGAAGCATGTTAACCAATTCTTCCCACGAACTCAAGTCACTTTCCGATCATTTACATAGGCTAATGATTGAATCATGTCAACAGAGTCCGCTTACCGAATTGGGACTCTTTTCGATTATTTAAACATTTTTTACGCGATTTGGCCCTCAAAGGTGACGTTACATCTTAGCATTTTCGTAGGGACATGTTATTTCCGATCGGGACACGAAGGACGGGGTTACCATTTGTTCGTTATGCTAGAGCGGACGTTCCTCCTTTTCATCGAGTCATGCATGATTAATTAATTAATTACTACGTGATCCTAACATGGTAAAAAACTAACATAGTACCATTTTTGTGAATGCACATAACCGAGTGGGATTCGAAGCCACCATGCTCAATTATCAAATATAACAATTAATCGTATGGCATAAAGCGAGTGATTTAAACATATAAACATGTGAGATTGATTTTAATTGTTTAGCAATTCTATGTCATGCATACGCGAGGGTGGTTCTAACGCATTCTAAGTGGTCATGCATACGATTCGGGGTTTTAGCATTTCTAATAAACATTCAAGGAAGTGTTTTAAGATAAACATACCTTTTTGACGAGCCCCAATCAATCCATCTCTTCAAAACCGTGTTTAGCAACAAGTAATAAATACGTAGGTATAACAAACATACACGATTTTTTTAGTACTTAACTAATTATTACAAACCACAATTCATAATAAAAACCGTTTATCTAATTATTACAAATTGGAGGTCGGAATAATTAATCTAACTAATTATTACAACAAGTGAAGTAATTAATTAAAGCGTCAACTAATTACAACAAGTGAGATAAATTAAGATAATTCATTGCGAGCGAAGACTTGAATTTTCTCCTACGAAGTGAGAGTATTAGCGATAACTCAAAATAATAAATAAGAAAAGCACATGCAAAACATTTATTTAATTTATGGCAAACATGCAATTAATTAAATAAACATGGCATAAACAAATTAATTAAAGCATGCAAGCATTTAATTAAATAAAACATGGAATAAATTAATTAATTACAACATGCATTTAATTAAATAAACATGGCATAAACAAATCAATTACAACATGTATTTAATTAAATAAGCATGGCATAAACAAATTAATTACGGCATGTATTTAGTTAAATAAGCATGGCATAAACAAATTAACAACTCGTTTATAACATGTAAGCAATTTAATTAAACACATTAACGTTTTAACATCATTTAAACACGAAAGCAAATAGCATACGAGTATTTTGATTATTTTAAACATGTTATATAAGCATACGAACATTTTTTATCATTTTAAACATTTTATATAAGCATACGAACATATTACATAATTTTGACGAAAAATAAAATGAACGGGTCCCATGTTGGAAATTTGGACAATAAAAAATGGGCTTGGCACAAGCCAAGCCCAAATTTTAATTTAAAACATAAGGTGGGCTAGGCTTGTTAAAAGGAAAGGAAATGGGAACGGATGGGCTTGGCTTAAGCCAAGGCCCATCCGTGGAAATTAAAGGAAAGGGACGGGCTTGGCCCGTCACCTTTCAATTGAAAGAACAAGCAGCCATGCTGCAACTGTTCTTCTCCTCCAGCACGTTGCCGGCGCTACTGCCGGCGACAGGGGTGGCCACTCCGGCCACCAAATCAATCGAAAATGATGTCAAACGAACCCTCAACTCCCCCACATTTAAACACAACAAAAACAGCAATTTAATTTGAACAAAACAGTGGCCAATTTTCACATGGAATAATAAACTATTTAATGTGCATATATGGCTATTAATTAGCCTAGACGTTATACAATCAAATTGAGGCAAGGGAAGTGTAACTAGCAAGTAAACTAAGCATGTGAGGCAAGTTATAGCAATTTATTTACACCATACATGCAAAAACAAAAATTAAAGGGAGTTTTAGAGAGAGAGAGCTCACTTTCCAGGAGAGATTTTTGGCCAAGAAGGATGAGCAAGAAATGGGGATTAAGAGGAGATTTTGGTGCCCTTGATTTGTTGGATGAAGCTTGCTATTTATAGAGTTGAAATTTTGAGTTGGTTGAGCTTTGTGTGGTTGAAAATTGGAGAAGGAGGTGGATGGATAAGGATGGCCGGAGTGGAGGCCAAGTTTGGGGTTTGTGTGGTTGGGTGATGAGCAAGTTTGGGAGATATTTGTTTAATTGGTTCAAACGGGATATTTTGGTACGAGCGAAATTGCTCAAAAATGAAAATAAACCCGAACCGAGGGTACAACTATGTGTAGAAAAATAAGGCAAGAAAACTAATATACAGTGAAGAAATGCGAAAGTTGATTTAACGTATTTATTTTCTCTTTCGGAAGTGTCAAAACGTTCGTGCGCAAAATAAATGTCTTTACGACAAATTGAATGAAACTGAACTTGATGGCGTGCATGAGAAAAATAGTACGTAATTATCAAACTAATAAATAAAGTTCTCGATCGACGATCCTAGGAAACTTACTCGGGGCTGATAGAAGTTCGCGAAAAGACAGTTAAAAATACGAAAAACTAAAAAGACACGAAACAACACGTAATATTAAACAAACTAGCCTAGGACCAAGAATCGACAGAAATTTGATCTAGACGAGCCATTAAACGTGATAAGCGTAAAATTATGTAAATGTGACAAAAAAAGTGGTCAAAAATCGGGTAGCAACAGTTGCCTCCTCTTTACTGTCTAATCAAAAATACAGTGTAACTGAGATTTTTGATTAGCAGTAAAGACGGTTGCCCCAAGTACTGCCATGGTTTTGGAAATGATGAAGACTTACCTGGGAGTGGGGTGGGTTGTAAATTTTGGTTTGGGCGAGGCTATCGCATTGCTAGATGCTGGTAAATGAGATTGCAGGTCCGTGCGAGCCTATCGCTCTTCGGACGTTTGCTGCGGAAAATGTAGGTGTATGTCTATGTGAGGCTATCGCTCTCCGGATGTTGACATGGAAATGTGAATGAGGGTCCGTGCGAGGCTATCGCTCTTCGGATGTTGACATGGAAATGTGAATGAGGGTCCGTGCGAGGCTATCGCTCTTTGGATGTTGATGTGAAAATGTGAATGAGGGTCCGTACAAGGCTATCGCTCTTTGGACGTTGATGTGGAAGTGTGAAAGCATGTCCATGCGAGGCTATCGCTCTTTGGACGTTGATGTGGAAATGTGAATGAAGGTCCGTGCGAGGCTATCGCTCTTTGGACGTTGATGTGGAAATGTGAATGAAGGTCCGTGCGAGGCTATCGCTCTTTGGACGTTGATGTGGAAATGTGAATGAAGGTCCGTGCGAGGCTACCGCTCTTTGGACGTTGATGTGGAAGTGTGAAAGCATGTCCGTGCGAGGCTACCGCTCTTTGGACGTTGATGTGGAAATGTGAATGAAGCTCCGTGCGAGGCTATCGCTCTCCGAACGTTGACGTGGAAAATGTGAATGTAGGTTCGTGCGAGGCTATCGCTCTCCGAACGTTGTTGTGGAAATGTGGAAGGCATGTTCGTGCGAGGCTATCGCTCTCCGAACGTTGACGTGGAAGTGTGAAAGCATGTCCGTGCGAGGCTATCGCTCTCCGGATGTTGACGTGGCAATGTGAAAGAATGTCCATGCGAGGCTATCGCTCTCTGAACGTTGACGTGGAAATATGAAGGAATGTCCGTGCGAGGCTATCGCTTTCCGAACGTTGATGTGGAAATGTGAAGGAATGTCCGTGCGAGGCTATAGCTCTCCAAACGTTGACGTGGAAATGTGAAGGAATGTCCGTGCGAGGCTATCGCTCTCCGGATGTTGGTGCTGAAAAGGTAACTACAACCGTGCGAGGCTATCGCTCTCCAGACGCTGGTGTTGAAAGTAACTACACAACCGTGCGAGGCTATCGCTCTCCGGATGTTGGTGCTGAAAATAACTACACGACCATGCGAGGCTATTGCTCTCCGGACGCTGGTGCTGAAAGTATAGTCGCTCAGGGAGGAGATTATGCAGAAATCTAGTCGCTCAAGGAGGAGATTTTGGTTGGCAAAAAGGTAGTTGCTCAAGGAGGAGATTTTGCAGAAATGTAGTCGCTCAAGGAGGAGATTTTGGTTGGCAGAAAGGTAGTCGCTCAAGGAGGAGATTTTGCAGAAATGTAGTCGCTCAAGGAGGAGATTTTGGTTGGCAAAAAGGTAGTCGCTCAAGGAGGAGATTTTGCATAAATGTAGTCGCTCAAGGAGGAGATTTTGTATAAATGTAGTCGCTCAAGGAGGAGATTTTGGTTGGCAAAAAGGTAGTCACTCAAGGAGGAGATTTTGCAGAAATGTAGGATTATATGAAGTGAGGGTAGCACTCGTACTTCATACGTTTTGACAAAAAGGTAAATGAGAGTTTGGGACATACCTTTGGTGCAGGGCAACGTACCTTTGCTTGAGCATTCTGATGGCTTAATGTGAATTGTGGTGGTTGTCTTGGACGGCCATTCCGCTCTTCACAACTTGATTTGGACCTTGCTTTAACGAAATCGGTGGTGACGTGTGAACTGAAGTTGATTTGAATATGAGGGAACGTGATCCGCCACATAAATTTGACTTAGGAGTGGTAACGTTCTCCATTCGTTTGTTGATTGGATTTTAATGAAAATCCAAGGTGAGGGCATTACAACGATGTTACATCGAAGACCCATGGTTTATGCGATCCCATCAAAGCATATTTGTATCCTGCAAATAGGAAGGAAGCGAACACGCAGCAACGAATAGAAAAAGAGAGAGCAAATGATAATGTGAGAACTATCAAATATTCCTACATTTAACTCATGGCTTGCCCTCAAGTTTTTTGTTTGGAATGAAAATGATTTCTTTGTGCAAGCATTTTTTTTCTGGATAAATTGTTCGTCCAATTTCGTTATTTAAATATGATTGATGCAAGTCTAGATAACGTCTGCGTCTTGTTCAGGAAATAACGACCTCAAGAACAAGACTTTCCCACGACATGCAGTTGTAAGCAATCCTCACTAGATATTAGTGTTTGCGCTCACGCTCAGAAAACTAGGTTATGTGTTTACACTCCTAAAAATGCAATAAGTATAGCACAAAAACTAAATTTGCAATGTCAATCCGAGTGAATAGACTTCAAATGAAGATGCACATGCATGGGCCTTTTAAGAATCCAGAGGACTTTGCAAGAGATAAGAAGTGAGAGATTTTATGGAAAGGGAAAGTTTGTGGTGTTGTTAGTTTTTTGTTTGAGTTTGCGCTCATTGACTGATTGTGATGAGGGCAAATTATGGTGAAAGATGTTTTGGCAATTTGATGGTGGAGAAGAGCAACGTACACGAGTTCTTCTTCTTTTGTTGGGACATTCTTTCTCATGGTCATCTTTGATCGATCTCGATTCACTTGCTTCTGTTTTTATTGAGTTAGTGGTTCTTGAGACACATTTTCTTTATATTTCTTTCCTCTCTTTTCATTTTTCCTTTTGTCCTTTTTTCATTTTTTTCTCTCTTTTTTTTTTTGAATTTTTCCCCTTTTTCTTTTTCTTCCTTTTCTTTTCCCTTTTTTCTCTTGTAGGTATTAATAGCAAGTGAAGTAGATGCGATTTCCTTTATTTCGGTTCTTTCGGGCAAAGGCCTTCTGATTGATTTCCTTTACTCTTCCGCATATTAGCGCGAGTCGTCTCCCTTGGGGGGATTTTCTTGTCGTCTTGTTGATCCGTTGTAATGATCTTTAACATGCTCGTGGTGCCTTGGTCGGTCATTCTACTTGAGCGTTTATTTGTTTGCGAAGAACTTCTCTTTTTTTTTGAAGGGTTTTTTTTAAGGTGGCAAAAGGAATGTAGGGTGATGTAGTTTTAGTTGGAAAAATAAATTAAGAGGGGAGGAGAACGCAAAGTCCAATGTCATCTTATTGTTATCCCATGTCTGATTGTTCATGTACCCTGGATATTATGCAAATCTAACTAGCACCTAGTTTAGCATTTACACTTATGAAGGAAATAAGGCATGAAGGCCCAAAATACTCACAGGGATATGTTTTGCGATTGCTTACATCTAAACATGTCGTGGATATAAGAGTTGACAGACAAGATCATGCATGTTTATATAACTTCTAAAGAACACTCAAGTTATCCGTGACGTGATAAAATGATGAACATGCTTGATCTAAGAAATGTTAAAACGTAGGCTTTTCAAGCCAAGCAACATATATTTATTTTAGTTTAGTTTTTTTTGTGTTTTTTTTTATTATTTTATTTTTTGCAAAAACTATGAATTTTAGTAGACATGACGCACACACTCTTGCAAAAACATAAATTGCGGGAATTCTAAAATCATGGAAACGTAAATTGCAAAAACGGAAATTGCAAAAATGTAAAAGGACAACTTCCCTGAAAAATGAGCTTGGACATTTTTCGACACCTTCTTTTGGTCGTTACTTCACTTGCTTGCCCCCTAGTTTACAAGTCTCGTTGCACCTGAAATGTAAAATTACGGAAACACAAATTACAGAAACGTAAATTGAGGAAAGGGAAACTGTAAACGTAAAGGAAAACTTCCTTGAAAATGAGCTTTGACATTTTTCAACGCCTTCCTTTGGTAGTTACTTAACTTGCTTGCCCCCAAGTTTGCAAGTCTCGTTGCACCTGAAATGAAGAGACAACTAAATAGTAAATTCATAGGGAAAAAGTATCCCAAGATGTTGAATTTAACGAAAACAGAAACATTGGAAAGAACACGTGGGTTGCCTCCCACAAAGCGCCCTTGTTTAAAGTCGTAGGCTCGACTAACGTGTACGGCTTCCCTTCATACCTTCGTCCTGCAAGAAAAGAAACTAATCAGTAGTGTCTAAAGTTAGAAATTTTGACGAAAATGGGGTTGTGAACCGCCACACAAAATTTGATGCAAAGTGGGGGTTAGTTTGCTTCCTGGGAGCCATCGTTAACCTGAAAAGACAAGCGAAAAGAAATAAAAGTGAGTATGGGCGGTGCAATCCCGAGGCCTCCATGCTGCTTATTCCCTCTTCCAGCCACTCTTTCACTTAATACTTTCGGGGGGAACAAAAAGACGATGCATCTTGGGTTAGCATTTCCGGTGGAGATGCGAAGGGAGTTTTTATTCATTCCAACGACATAGCATGATCTTGGGTGCTATCAATGAAAACCCTTGAAACGACCCGTATTAAGTAGCTAAAGTCATCATGCTCAGAAAATCCCTAAATTGTTTGCGAGAGATCCGTCGCCCCGAAAAAATTGATTTTTGGCATGAGCATACTTCAATCCGTTATCAACATCTTTCGTGTTTTGGCCGAGCAGAAATTCTGAGTCCATCATATCCGTATTGGCCCAAGCAAAAGGTCGCGCAGCTGAGATCGAGAAAATTGTCATCCTTACGTCAAAAAATTTTGTGAGCGATGTGTTGCTCGGAAAAATCCCATTTTTGGTATAGAAAATATTCAATCTTTTGTGTTTTGTCCGAATGAAAATTTGGAGCCAAACGCTTTCATATTGGCCGGGACAAAAGATCGCGCAGCTGAGACCGAGAAGACTGTCCTCCTTACGTCCAAATTATTTCCGAGCGATGTGCTGCTCGGAAAAATCCCATTTTTGGCATGGGAAATATTCAATGTTTTATGAACATCTTTTGTGTTTTGTCCAAAGGGAGGTTCTGAGTCCATCGTATTGATATTAGCCAAAACAAAAGAACTTTTTGAAATCTGAGATTGCGCCGAGTAACACATGCCGAGTAGAGCAGCTATCCTTGAGTTTAGAATTTTTTTCAAGAGATTGGCTACTCAGAACTTTCTGAAATTTGGCATGGGTGAACTTCAACATGTTGGAAACATCTTTCATGTTTTGGCCGAGTGGAAATTCCGAGTAAATCACATTGATATCGGCCAAAACCAAATATCGCGCAGCTGAGCGGATGATTTTGGAGGCCAAAAAAATGATTTTGATGGGATTTGGAGTGAAGCTAGTGACATGCCGCTAGGGCTAGGCGGCATGCCGCCAGAGACAGGTTTGGGAGCGGATTGCGGCCTCCTTGGATGGAGCTACGCTGCTCCGAAAAATCTGAGATTTGGTATGGATGAACTTCAACATGTTGGAAACATCTTTCATGTTTTGGCGAAGTGTAAATTCTGAGTAAATCACGTTGATATTGGCCAAAACAAAAGATCGCGTAGCTGAGACCGAGGACCATCTGCCCCTGCGTTCTAAATTTTTTTGTGAGAGATTTGCTATTCTGCAAATTCTGAAATTTGGTGGGGGTAGATTTCTATGTGTGATGAACATCGTTCGTGTTTTGGTTGAGTGAAAATTTGGAGCCAAACATATTCGTATTGGCCGAGACAAAAGATTGCGCAGCTGAGGCAGAGAAAGTGCTAACTTCCCTTGAGTTTCGAATTTTTTTGTGAAATATTGGCTACCCAGAACTTTATGAAATTTTGTATGGTTAAATTTTGGCCTATTTTCAACATCTTTCATGTTTTGGTCTAGCGGAAATTCGGTGCAAATCATCTTCATTTTGGCCAAGACAAAAGATTGCGCAGCTGAGGCCGAGAAATGGAGCTGTCTTTGTGTTCTGAATTCGTTTGGCGAAAATGGGCTGTTCCGAAAATTATGAATTTGGTAGGGGGGACTTTTATGTGTGATTAACATCTTTCGTGTTTTGGCCAAGTGGGAATTTCTAGCCAATCGCGTTCATATTGGCCAAGATAAAAGAGTGTGCAGCTGAACCCAAAACAACTACTTCTTGCGTTCCGAATATTTTATAATTTTTTTTTTAGCGTGTTTTTTTTCCAAGGTCAATCAATCGTGTGTTTTTTTTTGGTGAGCTTTATATATGGTTCATTTTGGGGGGGGGGGTTGATTTGATTGTAGGCGATGGCCGTTCGATGTCTTTTGGATGTGTGAGAGAGAGAAAAACGCATTTCGTAATTATCCAAATAACTACGAATTTTGTCATTGATATTTTTTCGTCCAAAAGGGGTTACAAGCATTACAAGTTGATTTAACTATCTAGATTTATCTAAAGGCTAGTAGATAAAGTCTAGGAACATTGTTACATGGGGTAAAAGAAAAAAATCTAAGCAACAGATGCTGGATTCTGAAGGCGTCAATCTTTGGAAGTCGGAATCCGTTTGCTCATAAAAAATGTTCTAATGACACAATCTCTCCTTTTTGCATCACCACTTCCTCTATCCCAATCTTGGCCGCAATATCGGAAATGAAAATCGGATTTCAACATATCCCCTCGTGCAACTTGATTCCCGAAACTTCTTCCCCCAAAAAATATCAAGTGAAAGTAGCGCAGGCACTATCATTTGAACAAGTAGGATGGGTCCTGGGGAGAGTAAAATAGAGTTCCAGTATTAGTAATTAGCACAAAATGTGTTACTAGGTTCTTTACATGTATTACTAAAAAGGGTGCGGAAAGGAGAAAAAACGTAGAAAACGTGGTAAACCAAGCCACGACAAAACAAGTATGATGCACGTGATGGGGGCTTTTGACGTCGACTAAAGTTCTAACGGCCTGAAGGTTCCCGACGATACCATAGAATGGTCCAAAAAGTATCGTAGAGCGACCACCTATTCCTTCCCACGAACTCAGGTCACTTTCCAATCATTTACATAGGCCAATGATTGAATCATGTCAACCGAGTTCGCTTACCAAAATGGGGCCAACCGTCCGGCTAGCTTTAAGGGTTCGAGCGGGTTGGGTTTCGAGAACATTACCCAGGACTCGTGTCCCAGGGTGTCCTTACTCCCCGTCCTAAACTTATTTGGTAAGGCGACCCCTGGGTGTAGGGCCTATGCATGCAATGCGTATGACAGTTGATCAAAGCAATAACAAATAGTCACGAAAATAGTTTATTAAAGCAAGTAAATAAATAAAAAAACACCTTAAAAAAACCGGCTTCAACCCTACTAGTCCCCAGTGAAGTCGCCAAACTGTCGCACCCCCTTTTTTGTTGAAAAATGAGTTTAAGGTTCGGGACGGATGCTAAGCATAAATGGATGCTTCGCATAATACAATGAAGTCGCCACCCTATTTTCTAAGGTTTAGGGAACCTAATGTCATGGCATAAAATAAAATAACTAAGGCTTAGGTCTAAACCATAGAACGAAGGTTCGAGGTCGTATTGTGGACTTGGGAAGGTGTTAGGCACCCAAGTCACACCCTTAAAAAGGTTACCGGTTATAAAGTGAGAGCTGTTTGTAATGTTTAATATTTTTGACACGAAAATGAATAATCGAAGCATGTTAACCAATTCTTCCCACGAACTCAAGTCACTTTCCGATCATTTACATAGGCCAATGATTGAATCATGTCAACAGATTCCGCTTACCGAATTGGGACACTTTCTGATTATTTAAACATTTTTTTACGCGATTTGGCCCTCAAAGGTGACGTTACATCTTAGCATTTTCGTAGGGACATGTTATTTCCGATCGGGACACGAAGGACGGGGTTACCGTTTGTTCGTTATGCTAGAGCAGACGTTCCCCCTTTTCATTGAGCCATGCATGATTAATTAATTAATTACTACGTGATCCTAACAAGGTAAAAAACTAACATAGTACCATTTTTGTGAATGCACATAACCGAGTGGGATTCGAAGCCACCATGCTCAATTGTCAAATATAACAATTAATCTCATGGCATAAAGCGAGTGATTTAAACATATAAACATGTGAGATTGATTTTAATTGTTTAGCAATTCTATATGTCATGCATACGCGAGGGTGGTTCTAACGCATTCTAAGTGGTCATGCATACGATTCGGGGTTTTAGCATTTCTAATAAACATTCAAGGAAGTGTTTTAAGATAAACATACTTTTTTTATGAGCCCCAATCGATCCATCTCTTCAAAACCGTGTTTAGCAACAAGTAATAAATACGTAGGTATAACAAACATACACGATTTTTTTACTACTTAACTAATTATTACAAACCACAATTCATAATAAAAACCGTTTATCTAATTATTACAAATTGGAGGTCGGAATAATTAATCTAACTAATTATTACAACAAGTGAAGTAATTAATTAAAGCGTCAACTAATTACAACAAGTGAGATAAATTAAGATAATTCATTGCGAGCGAAGACTTGAAGTTTATCCTACGAAGTGAGAGTATTAGCGATAACTCAAAATAATAAATAAGAAAAGCACATGCAAAACATTTATTTAATTTATGGCAAACATGCAATTAATTAAATAAACATGGCATAAACAAATTAATTAAAGCATGCAAGCATTTAATTAAATAAAACATGGCATAAACAAATTAATTACAACATGCATTTAATTAAATAAACATGGCATAAACAAATCAATTACAACATGTATTTAATTAAATAAGCATGGCATAAAAAAATTAATTATGGCATGTATTTAATTAAATAAGCATGGCATAAACAAATAACAACTCGTTTATAACATGTAAGCAATTTAATTAAACACATGAACGTTTTAACATCATTTAAACACGAAAGCAAATAGCATACGAGTATTTCGATTATTTTAAACATGTTATATAAGCATACGAACGTTTTTTATCATTTTAAACATTTTATATAAGCATACGAACATATTACATAATTTTGACGAAAAATAAAATGAACGGGTCCCACGTTGGAAATTTGGACATTAAATTAAAACATAAGGTGGGCTAGGCTTGTTAAAAGGAAAGGAAATGGGAACGGATGGGCTTGGCTTAAGCCAAGGCCCATCAGTGGAAATTAAAGGAAAGGGACGGGCTTGGCCCGTCACCTTTCAATTGAAAGAACAAGCAGCCATGCTGCAACTGTTCTTCTCCTCCAGCACGTCGTCGGCGCTACTGCCGGCGACAGGGGTGGCCGGTGGCCACCAAATCAACCGAAAATGATGTCAAACGAACCCTCAACTCCCCCACATTTAAACACAACGAAAACAGCAATTTAATTTGAACAAAACAGTGGCCAATTTTCACATGGAATAATAAACTATTTAATGTGCATATATGGCTATTAATTAGCCTAGACGTTATACAATCAAATTGAGGCAAGGGAAGTGTAACTAGCAAGTAAACTAAGCATGTGAGGCAAGTTATAGCAATTTATTTACACAATACATGCAAAAACAAAAATTAAAGAGAGTTTTAGAGAGAGAGAGCTCACTTTCCAGGAGAGATTTTTGGCCAAGAAGGATGAGCAAGAAATGGGGATTAAGAGGAGAGTTTGGTGCCCTTGATTTGTTGGATGAAGCTTGCTATTTATAGAGTTGAAATTTTGAGTTGGTTGAGCTTTGTGTGGTTGAAAATTGGAGAAGGAGGTGGATGGATAAGGATGGCCGGAGTGGAGGGGTGGTTGGGTGATGAGCAAGTTTGGGTATGTGGTTGGGTGATGAGCAAGTTTGGGAGATATTTGTTTAATTGGTTCGAACGGGATATTTTGGTACGAGCGAAATTGCTCGAAAATGAAAATAAACCCGAACCGAGGGTACAACTATGTGTAGAAAAATAAGGCAAGAAAACTAATATACAGTGAAGAAATACGAAAGTTGATTTAACGTATTTATTTTCTCTTTCAGAAGTGTCAAAATGTTCGTGCGCAAAATAAATGTCTTTACGACAAAAATTGAACGAAACTGAACTTGATGGCGTGCATGAGTAAAATAGTACGTAATTATCAAACAAAGAAATAAAGTGCTCGATCCACGGTCCCGGGAAACTTACTCAGGGCTGATAGAAGTTCGCGGAAAGACAGTTAAAAATATGAAAAACTAAAAAGACACGAAACGACACGTAATATTAAACAAACTAGCCTAGGACCAAGAATCGACAGAAATTTGATCTAGACGAGCCATTAAACATGATAAGCGTAAAATTATGTAAATGTGACAAAAAAAGTGGTCAAAAATCGAGTAGCAACATCAACCATATCATTTTCAACACAATTACTAAGCATACTCGCCTCCCTTATCTCTCCACTCAAAGTCCCACCTGCATGGACATTGTTAGGTTTAAGTATAGATGGAAGATCATCAATCGACTCGCCTTGTCCAAGCCACCACGCTCGGAACATGGCCTTTAATTCCTCTTGTGTTGTTACGTGGTGTTCCAAGCATGGTTTATGCTCAAAAGGAGCTAGGGAAGAAGAATTATGGTTTCTTTGGTGGCGTTGGAATGGTTGATGATGCCTTGGAGTAGCCCTTTGATAATAAGGGAAAGACGGAGCGCTAGTAGAGGGGCCATGGCCAAGGCTTTGTCTTGAGGAACCGAGGCCATAGCTTGAGCGAGGAGGAGAAGGCGTAGGTGCTCGACCTTGGGTTCTATCATAATTGTGTCGGACTTGCGTGCTTGTATGGAGGACGGGTCTTCTAGAATTGGGTCCATGGTCAAGGCTTTGACCGGAATTGGAACCTAGGCCATAGCTTGAGGCATGAGGAGTTTGAGGCTCTTCGTAGTCTTCATAACCACTACAACCTTCATCATCTTGATCTTGGTATTCATCCGCACCATCAATACCATACCCGTAGTCATCTTCGCCATAAAATTCATATGGCCCATTACCATGAAATTGGTAACCATCACTCGCATAAGAGGAGCTCTTATCACCATTGGAATGGTTGCTAGCGTCACTATAGGAACTATAATCATCAACACTAGACAGTTGGTAACCACAATCATCATTGGAATGGTTTCTAGTGAAACCATAGGATCCATAATCTTCATCACTAGTCGGTTGGTAGTCATCATCATCATTGGGGTGGTTGTTAAGCTCACCACAGGAATCATATCCATCATCACCACTGCATTGGTAGCTACCATCATCATCACACACTTCTTGACCACACCATTCACTATCACTCTCTTGTGATATCGTGCCTACAAAAATTAACACAAGTTATACGCCTAGATACGTGTTAGCGAAATTACACATCCTCATGTGTTTGCGCTCATGTTTAAGAACTCTAGAAAAATTATTCTCACAAAATCTCGATTCGAAAGCTCACTATCGATTAATCCTTTCGTCTCGAATAACCACCGCAAGACTCAGCAAGAATAGCACATAATTATGAGACTCAAAGAGGTAAAAGAAGGAAAACTGAAATGCAAACACGACTCAAGAAATGCAATTTACAGTTGCTGGGAATTAAAGAGGAAATCTGCAGCTGTGTTTCTTTTGTGATTTTTCTTGTGCATCAACAAAAGAGACAATTTGTGTAAGTAAGTGATTTCAAGGCTATTAAAGAGAGGAAAATTAATGGCTACTGATTTTAAACACAAAATACATGAATTTATATAATAGGAGTGGATCAAACATAGGTTTTTCTTCAACTTTCTCAAGAACGCTCAAGAACGGGAAATTTTGCTTTCAACTTTCGGATTGGAATCAAACACAAAATCAATTGTTCTTGAATCTAGACATTCAATATGACTCAAGACAAAAATATTCGACCAAGAAAGAAGAAGAAATTCAGTTGAAAAGGCAAAGAAACTTTTACAGCTAAAACATGACACCAAAAGCTGGAAAAATTAAAATCCTTGAATTGGTGGTCCAAATGACGTAATTCTTTCGCCAAAAGTTTAGGAACTTAAGATAATCATACATGACACATTACCCAAAGGTTTTTATCCAGAAATTTTGGTTCAATTTCAAATAGATGCAAAAAATTTGAAAATCTAGAAAAACTCAAACAATTTGGCTCTACTACCACTTGATGCGATCTGGCCTCATTTTAATGAGTCGGATCGTGCCAATAGATCTAGCTTGCGTTACCTGATAAATCCCAATCAATTATGAACAATAAACATGAGAATCAGATAGGTCATTGGAGAAAACGCAACGAATTTGACAAAATGAAGATTAACAAAATTCTAAAAATTAAAGGAAGATTTGCGGATAGAAATTCAATTGGAATTGATCAATCAATAAGCAAGAATTCAAATGAACTTATAATCAATCATCCATCAATGGGAATCCATAATATTCATTCAATACAAATTACCCAAGTTCTAATCAATCTTAAGCAAGAACATGAAATTAAAAGATTAAAGGTAAGAGGTTTTACTTGCAATGAATCAAGAATCCTCCAAAGCTTGATCCTTAAAAGGTGAGTTTAAGGTTTTTAGAGGGAGGAGTACTCTCTAACTCAAGCAATAAACACTCATCAAAAACTAAGGAAAGAAATGAAGAAGAGAGTTATTTATAGGAGCTTTAAAATGAGGTCTAAAATATAGTTTCAGATTTCTGACGATTGGATTTCTGACGCGGGTGGCCTCTGGTTGGCACGGATCTCGCCCATTTTTAGTATCGCTGAGTATATTTCTCGGCCTCCAAATGTGTGATCGTTCATCGCCGAAGTGAAGCCATGCATGATCGTATCAGGAGTGGTGCGACCTTGTAGGTAAGGAACTAAGGGTCAATCATTGGTAGTGGAAGTACCTTCACCTTGGTTAGGCACCCTCTTGCCAGTAGCTAACAGCATGCCATTAGGGGCTAACGTCATACCGCTAGTTGCAGGGCTGCTGGTGTGATGAGAGCCACGGTCCTGCGGCGGCCTAGTCGCATGGCCGCTGTGGCATTGAGCATTGTGGCCTTGGGCTCGTAGATCTCTAAGATTAAAGGCATGGGCTTCGGCATTGGCACGGCCTTGTCCTCGGGGACCCATGGTAAGGATATTGGGAAAGCCTCGATTGGCCACCCTCTTGTCTCTCCCATACTCATTATCGTTATCATGCCCCTCCGACTCAGTCTCGCATGTAACACGATCCTTGTTTGGTTCTTCGCGTGGGTTAAAGGCCACGATTTTAGAATTCACCGGCCCAATAGTAGCCTCGGCGGGCTTGCCTTGTGCCAAGATGAAGGATTGAAACATCTCCCTCAACTCAATTTGGCCATGTTCTATTGCCTCAATCTTGGCCAACAAAGAATGGCTCGCCTCATTGGATTTGGCGTTATTGTTTCCCACTACACTTTCGTTGGACATAATGAAAGTTTTGTACCTGCACAACAAGCAAATATTAGTGAAAAATTCTCTCCCTCACATGTTTACTCTCGTGTTTAAGCACTCATAAAAATTGTTCTCACAAAATCTCTCAATTCTTGGTTTTGAATTGGTGCTTACAAGTTATGCGCGTAAGGTTGCGTGGTTCGAAAGTTCACTATCGATCAATCCTTTCGTCTCAAATAACCACCGCAAGACTCAATAAGAAAAACACATAATTATGAGACTCAAGGAGGCAAAAGAAACGAAAAACCGAAAGGCAAACAAGACTCAAGTAATGAAAGTTTGAATTGTGTTTAAAAAAAAACAAGAAATAAATCAGCTCAATCCTTTTGATTTGATTTCTCACTTTTCACTCACAAGAGAAATTTCCTTTTCTATTTCTTTTCTTTTTTTTGTTCTTTTTCTTTCTCTACAACTGTCAGTTGCTGCTGGAACAAAAGAAGAAAATTACAGCAACTCCTTTTGATAATTCCTCTTGTATATTACCAAAAGAGGTAAGTTGTGTAAGTGAGAGAGTGTAAAGGAATAAAAATTGATTGTTGCTGATTCATTAAACACAATTTAAATGAAAACAGATGACAAGAATGGATCAAGCACTAATTTTTCCATTACCAGCTCAAGAATTCTCAAGAACACATTCAATTGGTCTTGGTTGGAAATTCTGGTTTGTTCGAGAATTGGAAAACAAAGGTGGAATGAAATACTCTTGACTCTAAACACTTTTTAAGATTCAGCACAACACGTTTCAACCAAGAAGGAAGAAAAAAACTCGGTTGAAAATCAATGAAAAACTGATAGCTTGATGATCACCAAGAACACCAAAAAAAATCTGGAAATTCTGCACTTTCAAATTTGGTGCTCAGATGGTTAAAAACTTCACCAATAGCTCAGCAACACAAGGCAAACATTGATCACACAATAACAATGATTTCCTGATAGAAATTTTGCAAAGATTTTAAAAAAAATCAAAAACACAAACTGATAACTCAAGGCGGCAAAGCTCCGCTACCACTTGATACGATCCAAGCTCTTATTGAATGACCTGGAACGTGTGAGCTCTTAGGATTGGACCTAGCTCGAGTTACCCAAAAAAACTCAATCGATTACAGAAAAAACAAGGAGAATCACGACAGACGGAAACAAGGAAGAAAAACACAGCGGGGAGAGAGAGATGAAGAATAGCGCAAACCGGAATTTAAAGGATGGATTACGGATAGAAATTCAATAAGAAACGATCAATCAACAGTAAACAATCAAACCTAAATTTTAATTAATCATACACCTACGAGAATCCAAGATATTCATTTAAACACACAAATCCAGATAATCTTACCAATATTAGCAAAACAACAAATTCAAAGGTTGGAGACAAAGGGTTTTCACCTGCAAGGAATCAAGGAGTCTCTTAAGCTTGATTCTTATAAGGTGAGTTTAAGGTGTTTAGAGGGAGGAGTATTCTCAACTCAAGCAATAAACACTTAGGCAAAAACTAAGGAAGAAGAGAGAAGAACTAGTTATTTATACAGTTTGAAAAAGGAACTCGAAAATTAAAACTTACAAATTTCGGTATGCCGTTAGCTTCAGCTTTTAATTTCCAAAACTTGCAAATTTTCCAAAATTCTTCCTTCGGGCTAACGATATGCAGTTAATATCCTTAACGATATATCGTTAGCTTCGACTTCGAATTTTAGAAAATTTCAACACTTCGCCAAATAAAACTTTGCCTAATGGTATGCCGTTAAGGACACTAACGACATATCGTTAGGCAATTTTCTAGGATTATTGGACTTGTGTTCTCGAGGCTCTGCGCCCGTTTCTCAGCCCCCGGCATGGTGTGCGATCATCATTAAAGTCTGGCCTTTATCTTGAAAAAAGGGTGAAGGAGTAGGCGCGGCCATTATGCACAAGCCCAAGGAGGAACGGATCCGAATAGCTATGTGAAGGCACGGTCGGGATGATGGAAAAATAGCTGCCAAGGGACCTAAAAGTGCGCTGCAAGGCAAGACAATGAAGGGCTCTCTCATGGCAGCCCGTAAAAAACTTACTCAGCCTTAAGTCACTCGCCTTGTTGTCATCCGCCCCACGATCATCACCATGTGAACACACACTCAAAATAGACATATTCGTGACCAATGGAGCCACAACATCAACAACGGGTGGAACAACAAGCATTTCCTCTATAAATGGCACCAAATCCTCTTCAAATGAATGCGAACCCAAAGAGCCAACACTCCATGTGTAGTGCCACGGGCGAAACCAAACACCCCTCACTTGAATACGGATCGCAAGAGTCAACACTAATCTCATCGATGGGTAGGGCCATGGGTGAACAAGGACTAGGTGTGACATCACACTCCGCACGCTTTGCATCCATCAATTTATCTTGCCCAAGCAGCTTGATCTCTGGTTCCATTATCTGAAAAGCATCCGTTATCCGGGCGTTGCTTTTTGCGCTTTCGTCCATGTGGGCCTTAAGCAACGCAATAGTCGAATCTAAGAGGGAATGTTCATGCGCATAGGAAGGCTTGCTAACATAGGTAGGGACACGGCCATATGAGCATTGACGGGGCGCAATGCTAGAAGTAGGCGGGATATAGGGACGTTGAGGAGGCCGACGGACCGAGACACAAGTAGTAGAGCCATAGCCACAGCTATGGTAGGATGAGGAACCTAGGCCATGGCTTGGAGAATAGGAAGCCTCAGTGTAGTAGTCCCCTTGCCCATAAGGAAGATACTCACTATCCGCACAAGAACTATAACTATCATAGTGTGGAGGGTGCGCCTTAGGCTCATATGCACTAGCTTTATGCCCATTATAATCAAGTCCCTCTCGAGAGAAACAACCACTATCATAGCTAGCAACACTTCAGCCATCCTACTTATCATCCACATTGGCATCATATCTAAAAAGATTTTGATCATAGGAGGAAGTGTGCATACCGTAAGAACAAGATGGTTGCCGAGATTGAGTCTCCCCATAGGCATGCGACTCATAAGGATCATAAGAACTAGAAGCGTGATCATCACCCACAATCGAGTCACACCCCTCACTAGGGAAGCAAGAACTATCCTCCCAATTGGAATCACCCTCATCATAATAAAGAGACATAATGAAAGTACCTACAAAAAGAAAACAAACGCAATTGATATAATAAAGGTTAGTCTCTCCCTCACGTGTTTCGCTCGTGTTTCACACCACTCTCTAAAAATCTCACCTCCTTACCCTCTCAAATCTCTTCTCATAAATCAAACCTTAGGCTAGCAAGACTCTAAGAATCAAAGAAAGGATCAGGAATGCAAAGAAAACAATGGCAAGAAAGAAAGGTAAGGAAAGCCGAATTTGTGATCAAAGAACAAATGCTTGATGGATGAAAACTAAAATGGCTTAGAGTGGAATGAATGTGCAGAAACAAGGAAGAAGACACCAATACACAAGCTACACAAGAGGAACGAAAAGAAAAGGTGAAAAGAAAAGGAAAAGCCGAAAGTTTGAAAATGGAAAATTTGAACAAATGCACACCTTGAATGAACTACTACACTTAATAATGCATACATACACAAGTAAGGTTCTTGCTTGACTCACCCCTTTATTTTCTTTTGTAAGGGTAGACGTTCTTCTTTGTTTTTTTTTTTTTTTAACGTATTCTCTTTTCTTTTCTTTCCTTTTTTTTTTTTTTAAATGAGTGCAAGAGTCTTAAAAGAAATGTGTATGACAAGTATTTTTAAGTGAAAAGTGTACGACAAGTAGTTTATAATCAAGAAATATTTTTCACTAAATGCCAAAATATGATGATGTGGCAAGTAGAGGTGATGTGGCACAAATAAGTGAGGTGGCAAATGATTGTGCAATGAGGTGTCAAGTGAGGTGTAAATATCTTGGAGTGATGAGAAAGTTGAAATACTAGGCTAGAAATGAAGGTGATGTGACCTTCTATGCACCAAGTTTAGTGTGTGACAACTAGCACAAGCAAACAAGATTGGATCACATAGCACACAAAATACTTGTCACTCATTCCATGCATAAGGATGAACATATGAACACCAATAAGAACACCAATTCAGTTTAAGGGAAGAAGAAGAAGATTTGAAGCTTGAAGATGATTAAAAACACTAAATTTTTGGATTTTATGCTCAATCAAAATCAAATCACTAGAAAACAAAATTTTTGACACAAATCCGAAAATTATCCAAATGGTCCCAAATGAAAACCGAAGCTATGGGATATGATTTCAACTGTAGAAATGAGGAAAAATCAAAGAAAAACCAACCTAGAGGACGCCAAAAGCTCCGCTACCACATGATAACTTCTCGAATCCGCTTTTGAAGATGAAGCCGTGAATTGATGGAGGAAATGATCTAGTCCCCGTGTCGCACCCCCCTTTTTGGATTTTTATCCTAATGCGACGCGGGTTTGAGATGAGATATGAGATGAAATCGGACTCATCTCACATCATGCAATGAAGTCACCACCCTAATTTGTTTCTAGGTTTAGGGAACCTATTTGTCATACATAAAAAATAAAAACTAAGGCAAAATGGGTCTGAACCCGAGAACAACGGTTCAGGGTCATATTATGGACTCGGGAAGGTGTTAGGCACCCCAGTTACATCCTAAAACGGTTACCGGAGAAAGAGGTGTTTAAAATCATAAGAAGTTCTAATTTAGTGATCATGCCCAACAGATTAAATTTTAACAATTCTAAATAGTCATGCATATGAGCGTATATGCAAAAAAGGTTACCGGAGAAAGAGGTGTTTAAAATCATAAAAAGTTCTAATTTAGTGATCATGCCCAACAGATTAAATTTTAACAATTCAAAATAGTCATGCATATGAGCGTATATGCAAAAAAAGTGTGAAATAAATAAAATGGTAAGAAATGTTTACTTGGTGAAGGGTACGAGCGATTTTACCCTTTTTGATCCAAGTTATGGGGTGTACTTGTGAAGGGCATCGATTGATTTGCCCTACAAAGTCGAGATTATTAGTTTGGGAAAATGATAATCGAAAAATAGATAAATATTTAATGACTTATTGCGAGTGAAATAATTAATTTTAGTGATTAGATGCGAGCAGAATAATTATTTAGGCATTTGAGAGCATGCAAAAATAATTAGTTAAACAGTACGAACATTCAAATAATTGGCATCAAATTTGTTGTACGCAAGTGAAATAATTATTTTTGACGATTACACAGGCAGAATAATTAAACATGCAAAAGCATACGAAAATAATAATTAAACATACAAGCATACGAAAATAATAATTAAACATGTAAGCATACGAAAAATAAATAAACAGGCATACGGAAAATAAATAAACAGTACAAGTGCGAAAAGTAAATAAACAGTACAAGCATACGAAAGATCAGTACGAAAAATAAATGTGATAAGCTGAAAAATTGGACTAGGCCCACTGGGCTTAGAAATTGGTGCCGCTAGCAGGGCCCAAGCCTAGCCAAGGGTCGAGCCCTTTCTTGTTTTCCAGCCAAGCCCATGATCAAACCAAATTAAAAATGACACAACCCAAGCCCGCTTCTCCTTCTTCTTCTTCAACGTCGTCTTCTTCCTTTGGCACCAAACCAGGAACAGTGGCAGCTCAGCAGAGAGAGAGAGCCACGGCAGCAGACCAGCAGCAGCGGCAATAGCTCGTCCTCTTCTTCCAGTGCCGGCGAGGCAGCAGCAGCAGCTCCGGCGTGCAGCAACGGTGAGGCAGCTTCTCGGCAGCAACATTGCACGCCTCGATGGCGAGAAAACATAGAAAATAAATGAAGGAAAAATGGAGGATAGAGTTTATGAGCCCTTCACTTGGCTCTCATATCCCCCCCGAATCAATGGTATGAGATGGGTATTTATAGGGAATTTGAGTCGGTTGAGGGCGAGGATGACGTCGGCGTTGATGACGTCGGATTGATGAGCTGGTTCGGTTGTGTGGCTGAGGATTGTTGGCGAGGCTCGAGGAAGAACGTGAGGAGCAAAGGAAGAACAATAAGGCGGTTGGAGCTTACTTTCCTAGGTTCATGCATGAACCAAATAAAGAAGATGCATGCCTACGTGGAAAATAGGAAGGCCATTGATCTTGGTTGACTTTCAAAAGTCAACTAGATCAATGGTAGAGATGCAAAGCTTGATTTATTATTTAACTATTCAGTTTAAGCCGACGGTACGAGCCATTTTGTGAGAAAATGAATATAAACTCGAACCGAAAATGCTAGAATGTAGAATAAAATAAACTAAGATAAATAGCATATAGTGAGTGACGAAAAGTTCGTTATATGGTTCGATAAAAAATATCCGCTTCTGAGCAATAAAAGTTCGAGCGTCACAAAATACTAAAATAAAAATTGAACGAAACGCAAAGAGATAGTGCGAGTTAGAAAAATAATAAAAAATAAGTAGCTAATGAGCGACATTGTTTGACCCTTGGTTTCGAGAATTTGACTCAAGAACTGATACGAATTCGAACCGAAAAAGTGATAAAAATGCAAAAACGTAAGGAATAAAACTTAAATGACACAAAGCGTGAAAATAAACATCAGATGGAGCAAAATAAACGGAAGTACGATTTTTGAAAAATTGATGATAAGAACTGTAAAAACATTCGGACATGGAATTTAAAATCAAAAATCGGGTAGCAACAGTTGCCCCCTCTTTACTGTCTCATCAAAAACTTCGGTTACAGTTTTTGATGAGCAGTAAAGATGGTTGCTCCCGAACAAGCAATGGTTTTGAAAATGTGAAATGTAAATGCAGACATACCTGGGAAGGAATGATTGGTTAATTCTGACCTGAGCGAGGGTAGTACTCGTAGTCCCTAGGTTGGTACTGAAAGTAAAGTGCGAAAAATGTAATTTGACGTCCGAACGGGTATACCGCAATTCTCGGACATCGATGCAGAAAACGTAAACTTGAGACCCGAACGGAGACACCGCAATTCTCGGACCTCTGTGCAGGAAAAGAAATTGACATCTGAACGGGGACACCGCAATTCTCAAACGTCGATGCAGAAAATGTAAACTTGAGATCCGAACGGGGACACCGCAATTCTCGGACCTCTGTGCAAGAAAAGAAATTGACATCTAAACAGGGACCCCACAATTCTTAGACGTCGATGCAGGAAACGTAAACTTGAGACCCGAACGGGGACACCGCAATTCTCGGACCTCTGTGCAGGAAAAGAAATTGACATATGAACGGGGACACAGCAATTCTCAAACGTCGATGCAGGAAACGTAAACTTGACACCCGAACGGGGACACCGCAACTCTCGGACCTCTGTGCAGGAAATAAAATTGACATCTGAACGGGGACACCACAATTCTCAGACATCGATGCAGGAAACGTAAACTTGAGACCCGAACGGGGACACCACAATTCTCGGACCTCTGTGCAGGAAAGAAATTGACATCTGAACGGGGACACCGTAATTCTCAGACGTTGATGCAGAAAACGTAAACTTGAGACCCGAACGGGGACACCGCAACTCTCGGACCTTTGTGCAGGAAATGAAAGTTGACATCTGAACAGGGACACCGCAATTCTCAGACGTCGATGCAGAAAATGTACACTTGAGACCCGAACGGGGACACCGCAACTCTCGGACCTCTATGCAGGAAATGAAAGTTGACATCAGAATGGGGACACCGCAATTCTCAGACGTCGATGCAGGAAATGTAAACTTCAGCTTCGTCGAGAGTCGTACTCATAGGCCGTCGTTGATTGATGCAGAAAATGTAAATTTTAGCTATGTCGAGGGTCGTACTCGTAGGTTGTCGCTGATGATGCAGAAAATTAATGGTGATGTAGCTTTGCTTGGGCGTTGTTGCCCCCTAAGACCTTGATGTGAAAATTGAAATAGAAAACTCCACTCGGACGCTGCTGCCTGTTGGAGGTTGATGCGAAATCCTTCCGAACACTGCTGCCAGTTGGATGTCAATGCTGAATTCCTCTCGGACGCTGCTGCCCATTGGAGGTGGGTGCCGAAGATGTAAATGCACGTCCGTGCGATACTATCGGTCACCTGACATTAGTGTCGACCCACAAAATAAAGAAATGATGTATGTGGGGATATTTAAAGATATGTTGCGGGGACGTGACTGCTTACAATATTTTAAAAAGACATGTTGTAGGGACGGGTGGCCACATCGTCACACTAACGCGGGTGACCAAATCACCGCGACAAGACTGATAAGTGGATGACCAAGTCGTCACACTAACGTGGGTAACCAAGTCATCGCACGACAAGAACGAAAAGTAGGTTTGAACCGCCACACAAAACTTGGAAGGTGGGGTTTTGAAATTATAAAAGGTGAGTGGAGTTTTGAACTGCCACACAAAACTTGGAAGGTGGGGTTTTGAATCGCTACACAAAACTTGAAAGGTGGGGTTTTGAACCGCCACACGAAATTTTGAAAGGTGGGGTTTTGAACCACCACACGAAACTTGAAAGGTTGGGTTTTGAACCACCACACGAAATTTGGAAGGTGGGGTTTTGAACCGCCACACGAAATTTGAAAGATGGGGTTTTGAACCGCCACGCGAAATTTTGAAAAGTGGGGTTTTGAACCGCCACATGAAACTTGGAAGGTGGGATTTTGAACCGCCACACAAAAGTTGAAAGGTGGGGTTTTGAACCGCCACATGAAATTTTGAAAGGTGGGGTTTTGAACCGCCACACAAAAGTTTAAAAGGTGGGGTTTTTAACCGCCACACGAAAGTTTGAAAGGTGGGAAACGAACACGAAGCAGCAATGGGTAGAAAAAGAGAAAGCAATTGATAAATGGAAACAATGAAATCAAATCATGTATGTTGTATATGAAAGTATTCCCACACTACCCTAAGGTTTGCCCCCAGTATTTTAGAAAAGCAACTTCCCTATCAAGAGAAGGTTCAACAAGTTTATGCATTTCTGGAGAACATGTCATCCAATTTTCTGTCATTTGAGCATGCTTGATACAAGCCTAGAAAAGCATCTGCATCTTGCCCAGGAGATAACGACCTCAAGGACAAGATTTTCCCACAACATGCAAACGTAGGCAATCCTCACCGGATACTGGTGTTTGCACTCATACTCAGAAATAAGGTTACGTGTTTACACTCATCAAAATGCCACAAACATAGCACAAAATCAGATTTGCAATGTCAATCCGAGTGAATAAACTTCAAATGAAGATGCACATTCATAGGCCTTCATATAATCGAAAGGACTTTACAAGAGAACATAAATATGTAGTGGATAGAAGGGAAGAAGAAGAAAGAAAGAATCTGTTTAGAAAGAAAGTGCCTTTTTTAGTAGAAGAAGGAAGGATTTAATGAGCGATACTCAACCGAGGTAGCTAACCGGAGGTAAGGTGCACATTGAGCACAGTTTGCGATAGTTTGGTGAAACCTTGAAGCTTTTCCTTTGAAATGCGAGTCTTCTTCTCCATAAATTGTTGTTTGAATACAACCTGAGACCCCTTCTTCGAAATACCCAACTGGATTTTTGAATTTTGATGAACCTAAGACGATGAAGTTTTCCTTTTCTGGGTCTGAGATTGGCCGGACCAGTTGCTACTGCTGTGCACCACCACTACTTTACTATTGCTCTGGTTGCTGCAGGAACAAGTAGCCTTCCCCTCCTTTGGAAGATTGACTTGGAGCCATTTTTGTACTTGCTTCTGCTTTTCGCTGATTTTGTTCTTTGAACACTTCTTTTTCCTTGTGTGTTTTTCTTTCTTTCTTCTTTTTTTTTGTTTATTTTTTGTTTGTGTTTTTTTTCTTCTTTTTTTTCTTTTCTTTGCTCTCTTTTTTTTTTTTTTTTGCAAGCAAAAGCAAGTACAAGTTTCGTCTTGTCTTTGGTGGGGGACTTCAAGTCTTGGTTTAAGGCAGAGGTGTTCAAGTCTTGGCTTCCTTGAACTTCTTCTGGCGTTGACCATCAGCGATCCTCGGAGCTTTCGCATCCCCTCTTTCGTAGACTAAGTTCGATGTGCACCTTACCTTCGGTTAACCACCTCAGTTTGGCACTGCTCATTAACTAGGGAATTCAAGTGGAGGCAAGAGATTTTACAAGCGACTTAGAAAAGAAATGAATTGAATAAAGAGCAAAGATAAGTGTTTGAAGACAAAAGAATAAGAAGACCAAAGAAATTTGGAAGCAAAGAGCAAAGTCCAATGTCATCTTACTGCTATCCCATGTCTGATGGTGCATGTACCCTGGATTTTATGCAAATCTAACTAGCACTTAGTTTAGTATTTGCACTCATGAAAGAAGTATGGCGTGAAGGCCCGAAATACTCACAGGGATGCGTTTGTGACTGCTTACATCTAAAGCATGCTGTAGATATAAGAGCTAGCAGGTGAGATCATGCATGTCATATAATTTCCAATGGATGCATAAGTTATCCATGATGCAATAACATGTTGAACATGCTCAATTTAAGGAAGGTTTGAAAAATTTTGGGGTAGTGTGGATTTTATTCAAAGAATTTTATTCACAGTTTATAAAGTCAAAAACTCTTAGCAATTTTACAGATAAAACGTGAGGGCATGACCACTCACAAGAATTTTATGAATAATTAAGAAAGAATTACCCCCAATATGGGAATGAATGATTGTACAAAAATTAAAGAGGCGGAGAGGTAAATGGACTTCTCTAGATGGGTGCGGCAAGTGCTGAGGTCGGCGCAAGGTACTGCTGCGGAAATATGAATGTAAACCTCACTCTGGCGTTGATGCCCACTGCGATGTTCATGTAGGAATGTAGATTGAAACCAGGACGAGGACACCGTAAAGTTCGAATGCTGATGTAAAGAGGACAACAGGGTGTGGCCGCCGCAAAGGATGAAAATAGGGGGAACTGAGTCACCGTAATGGATGAGAGTGAGGCATTTCCAAAAGGTTGCCCCCAGCGTAGAATGCATAATGGACTCCCTGATACGCACGGCAGGGCAGTGAAGGTACACAAGATGGTCATTCAAGAGTTGATAAGAGGAGGATTCCTCAGTCTCGCTGAGCACTATGCAAGTAACCATAGTAGGATTCGAGTTCCTGCAAAAATAAGGGAGAAACAATGGGTAGAACTGAAGGGCGATTTAGAAAAATGGACAATGTAATCAATAGGTTTTAAACTCTCCCTTTTCTAGTGAGGCTTATTGGCAAGCACATCATGATTCTGATCGGATGTCGAGACCCATTCATGCTTTACGGAATTATGTTTGGATGTTACCGATCATTGAGATTCTGATACGGAACAAAAATAAAAGTTCTATTTGGGCGTTGCTGCCCGCAGGAAGGTTGATGCGGAAAGAAAAATCCATTCGGGCACCGCTGCCCCCTGGGATGAAGAATCCACTCGGGTGCTACTGCCCACTAGGATGTTGGTGCTGGGCTTGAAATGAAGGATCCCCTCAGGCGCTGCTTCCCACTGGGATGTTGGTGCTGAATTTCATATCCAGACGAGAGTAGCACTCGCGGTCCTAGATAAGACAAGCAGAAGAACGTTGATGGCTTTAGTCGAACACCTTACGGACATGCATATTGGTGTTCCGGACTTAGTGTGACCGATCTTTTCGTAGCTGATCTTTTCGTAGCCGATCTAATTGAGTAGGTTGGTTCTGGGAATGCACCGGTTCAGGCCTACCTTTCGATGTCATCCTCGAGGAAAGACATTGCTTCACCTTTCGAAGGGATGGGAAACTCCTTTGATGAGGGTTCGCGACTATTGTGGTGGATCCAGAAAATGAAGTCCATGCACCACATTTCAGAGAATACTCTTTTGAAGATTTAGCGCTTGTGTTGGGCCTTTGTATGGATCAATGTCACAATGATAGACTTTGAATGATGCCCATTTAGTACGTGTCATGATCAAGGTGCGAGGTGGACAAATGAGATGGTTTCTTCGAAGGCTCCCTCATCCGATTTGCTTGCCCCCAGGTATAGAGGATTGAAAATGTGATGCAGTATCAACGACTCAAGGCCTTCTGATTCTGCTCATGATGATTTTTGATACTCACGATCTTGTTTGGCTCTGAAGTTTCAACTTGGTGGCATCTTCTTAGGTGATGATCATGACGAGATCGACATGTTATCCTGTGGCTTCTGCTCGTTTGGTCGTCGTTGGACTTTTGCTGGACATTAGAATCATGATGGCTGAGGAGATGACAACCCCTTTGAACCACTAGGCTGGTGAGCTTGACTGAGATACAAAGTGGCGAATGGAGAGACAAGCTCCGGCAACTTACACCCCCGAACAAACTTGTTAGCGCGGAATAGGCTTGGTGACTTTGATCCTACATCTTTTGTATTCAAACTGGATAATAGTATTGCTATAAACATAGCCAATCGCAGCATTCCGAAGAACGACCATTAAGTTCTTGAATGGTATCCTGAGCTTAGATAGTTTTCTGGATAATCAGTTAATATGCGTAGTCTTCTCATGTGGATTCAGCCTTTGAAATGGCTAAATCACTTCTGGACTTGGTAAGATTGCCAAGGAGAGATGAGTTCAAAATGAACCTTGAGACTGGTTGTTTGCACATGCAAGATATTCTGCAAAGAAGCCAACTCATTGTAATGACCGTTTTAAAATCTTTCCAGATTGGCGAAGGGCATTTGGTGACAGCAAAGGTCTTCTCTTTTCTGCTGAATAGCGATGATCTGAATGCAAGGGAAGGATGGACGTAACGGGCTCTTTGTGGAAAATTACCGATCCCTATGCCTTGCCCCCGGTAAAAATGCGTTCAACCTTTGATGCTCTCTGACGCCTTCTTTTGGTCGTCATTTCAACTGCTTGCCCCCAGTTCATAAGTCGCATTGCACTTGAAATAAAAGGGGGAATTACATAGTAAATCTGGAGGGAAGGATATCCCAAAATTAAAAATTAAAAATTAAAACTGACAAAAATTGAAATATTTGAGAAGAACATGTGGGTTGCCTCCCATGGAGCGCCCTTGTTTATAGTCGTAGGCTCGACTGATACACAAAAATATCAGAAATATTCCTGCTAAAGGAATAAGCTGAATGGGTCCATCGTGGGCCTGAAGAGCGTTTATTCAAGAGTTGTAGGGTCTTTCGACTAACCTTTCGAAAGAGATGCATCCGCTCTTGATCAAATGATTGACCTTTCCTTCAAGGGCGAAACAGTTTCCTTTTATGTGGCCCTGAGCTTCAGCATGGTACTCACATTTTGCATTAAGATCATACCATTTTGAATAAGGAGGTCGTATAGGTTGGAGTGGGCACGATTTGCTCCGCTACCCATAGGTGCTTGTAAATCTCTCCCAAAGGAACTGGAAGAGGTGGTGTTTGAGGCGATGGAAAAGGTTGTCTGCATCCTGGTCGGTGGGTGGCAAAGCTGATATCTCTCTCCATGATAGGCGATCTCTTGAGTGTTTCCTTTGGCGTGGAAACAATGATCCTTCTGGATTTTATTCCTCGTTCCACTCTTTCTGCCACTAGGACCATGTCAGGGAAACTGGTGGCGGATTGGAGATGAGATGAGTGTTGTAAGGAGCTTGGAAGGTGTTTGCAGAAAATGAATTCTTTGTCGCTCAAATGAGGAGAGATTTCAGCGGCTAACTCTCTCCATTTTAGAGCATAAGCCGTCACCGATTCATCGGTCCTCTTCTCCAGGTTATGATCTTGATCTTATCTAGCCCCATGTACCCAGTCAAGGCGTGCTTGGCCAGACTTTCCCTGAATAAATGGATCAACAAAGGTTCATTATGTATCACCTCCGACATCTCATTGCAGTAATTGTTGAGGTGGGTATTGGGGCACACAATCTCAGTGTACTTCTCAAATTCTGAAATCTTAAATTTCTGAGGTATGGTAATCCCTAGTACCATACACATCCGCAGGAGCTGTTGGGTCAAAGGGAACCCTCATTCTCTTCTAACAGACTCAACTTGTCGATACTTGGCCCTTCTATTTTATTGGTGCCAAAACCAGTAGCTGATGAATACTCGAAGGATGCATGTGGTTGTATCTGATTGCCCCCAGGAGCTTAGAAAAATATTGGGGTTCTGAGTAGATCTTCTACTTGCCAAGATTAAGAGTGGGTTCAGCCAACGAAGGATTAAAAGGTACGCCATCTTGAGTGTTTGCACTTTGTCTGATCACAGTACCTGAGGTGAGCGTGGAACTACCGGAAGGATCCTGTCGCTACCATAGAATTCCTTGTCTTGTTCTTTTTTGGCTGGTGTGGTGCTTTCCATGGCTACCTGAATATATTCTTCGAGTTTCTCCACCCTTGCTTCTAATGCCTGAACCTTTTCGACTATCTTTCGTATTTGAAGTCTAGTTATAGGGAGCCTGTGGGAAGCCATTTGCTTTTTAGGAGCCATTTTTAACCTGAAAACAAATGAAAGGAAATAATCATGAGTCTTAGCCGTGATATGTATGTGAAATGGTATCCCGAGGTCTCCGTGCTGCAAGAGAAAGAGAGGGGTAAGTACAATAATAGCAATAATGTAGGCACCATAAAAAATCGCAGGCATGGAGAATTACGAAAATAATGAGACAAAATTATAAACATGGAAAAATCCTGAAAGAATTTGCATGGGAAAATTGCGGAAGAATTTACACACATGGAAAAACTTTTGGAAAATTGTCAATGTGAAAAATTGCGGAAATGATGGCACACGTGGAAAAATTTGACACGTGTGGAAAAACTGTTTACATGGAAATATTTGAAAGCGTGAAAAATTGCGGAAAATTGTACGTGTGAAAGATTGCTGAAAAATTTACAGATATTGAGAAATCGTGGAAAACATTTGCAAATATAGAGACATTGCAAAAAAAACTTGCAAATATGGAGAAATTGCAAAAAAATTGCAAATGTGACAAATTTACGGATAAATTTGCCAATATGGGAAATTTTGCGGAAAAAAATTGCCAACGTGGAAAGTTTGCGGAAAAAGATTTCCAATGTGGAAAAATTTGCAAAAAATTTATAAATGTGGAAAAAATTGCGAAATCAGTTTGTAAAACATGAAAAAATTGTGAAATCATTGGTAAAACGTGGAAAATTTTTGAGACATTATTTGTGGAAAATTTTGAGAAATCAATTGTAAATGAAATTTTTTTTTTTTTGAGAAATTAGTGGAAAAAGTGAAACAAAGTCGCAATATACGCATTTCAACATGATGCATATGCTGGGGTTACACCAACTATTTCTAAACTGGCTGGAAGGCTCCCGGACGATCCCATAGAAGTGGTCCCTCAGTAAATGGATACGTGATTGCCTGTCGAACCATCAAAAGTTCTAGGCGTTCACCTATTTAGGGGTTCGAGTCCAAGTTTGGGGTTCGTGAAAACTACCCAGGACACGTGTCCTAGGGCCTCACTACTAACCTCCTAATCTTATTTGGAAAAGGCCCGGCGGTAGGGCATTATGCTTGAAATGCGTATGAATGATAATTTATCAAAGCGAATAACAACGAATCATGTATAAACAATTTATCAAAGCGAATAAAGCAATTAATCATGCATAAAAAATCATATGATAATACAACAATTTATCATAGCAATTATGTACAACATAAATCATAAGAGAAAAATTAAACAATTTATCGAAGCAAAAAACAAACACCTCAAAAAAAATCCGGCTTCGACCCTATTAGTCCCTAGTGAAGTCGCCAAACTGTCGCACCCCCCTTTTTGGATTTTTATCCTAATGCGACGTGGGTTTGATACGAGATGTGAGATGAAATCGGACTCATCTCACATCATGCAATGAAGTCACCACCCTAATTTGTTTCTAGGTTTAGGGAACCTATTTGTCATGCATAAAAAATAAAAACTAAGGCAAAATGGGTCTGAACCCGAGAACAACGGTTCAGGGTTGTATTATGGACTCGGGAAGGTGTTAGGCACCCGAGTCACATCCTAAAAAGGTTACCGGAGAAAGAGGTGTTTAAAATCATAAAAAGTTCTAATTTAGTGATCATGCCCAACAGATTAAATTTTAACAATTCTAAATAGTCATGCATATGAGCGTATATGCAAAAAAAGCGTGAAATAAATAAAAGGGTAAGAAATGTTTACTTGGTGAAGGGTATGGGCGATTTTACCCTTTTTGATCGAAGTTATGGGGCGTACTTGTGAAGGGCATCGATTGATTTGCCCTACAAAGTCGAGATTATTAGTTTGGGAAAATGATAACTGAAAAACAGATAAATATTTAATGACTTATTGCGAGTGAAATAATTAATTTTAGTGATTAGATGCGAGCAGAATAATTATTTAGGCATTTGAGAGCATGCAAAAATAATTAGTTAAACAGTACGAACATTCAAATAATTGGCATCAAATTTGTTGTACGCAAGTGAAATAATTATTTTTGACGATTACACAGGCAGAATAATTAAACATGCAAAAGCATACGAAAATAATAATTAAACATACAAGCATACGAAAATAATAATTAAACATGCAAGCATACGAAAAATAAATAAACAGGCATACGGAAAATAAATAAACAGTACAAGTGCGAAAAGTAAATAAACAGTACAAGCATACGAAAGATCGGTACGAAAAATAGATGCGATAAGTTGAAAATTTGGACTAGGCCCACTGGGCCTAGAAATTGGCCCCCCTAGCAAGGCCCAAGCCCTTTCTTGTTTTCCGTTTGTGCCAAGCCCATGATCAAACCAAATTCAAAATGACACAGCCCAAGCCCACTTCTCCTTCTTCTTCTTCAACCTCATCTTTTTCCTTTGGCACCAAACCAGGAACAGTGGCAGCTCAGTAGAGAGAGGGAGCCACGGCAGCGGACCAGCAGTAGCGGCAACAACGTTTCCTCTTCTTCCAATGCTGGCGAGGCAGCAGCAGCAGCTCCGGCGTGCAGCAGTGATGAGGCAGCTTCTCGGCAGCAACGTCGCACGCCTCGATGGCGAGAAAACATAGAAAATAAATGCAGAAAATAAATAAATGAAGGAAAAATAGAGGATGGAGTTTATGAGCCCTTCACTTGGCTCCCCTATCCCCCTGAATCAATGGTATGAGATGGGTATTTATAGGGAATTTGAGTCGGTTGAGGGCAAGGATGACGTCGGCGTTGATGACGTCGGATTGATGAGCTGGTTCGGTTGTGTGGCTGAGGATTGTTGGCGAGGCTCGAGGAATAACGTGAGGAGCAAGGGAAGAACAATAAGGCGGTTGGAGCTTGCTTTCCTAGGTTCATTCATGAACCAAATAAAGAAGATGCATGCCTACGTGGAAAATAGGAAGGCCATTGATCTTGGTTGACTTTCAAAAGTCAACTAGATCAATGGTAGAGATGCAAAGCTTGATTTATTATTTAACTATTCAGTTTAAGCCGACGGTACGAGTAATTTTGCGAGAAAATGAATATAAACTCGAAGCGAAAATGCTAGAATGTAGAATAAATAAACTAAGATAAATAGCATATAGTGAGTGACGAAAAGTTCGTTATATGGTTCGATAAAAAATATCCGCTTGTGAGCAATAAAAGTTTGAGCGTCACAAAATACTAAAATAAAAATTGAATGAAACGCAAAGAGATAGTGCGAGTTAGAAAAATAATAAAAAATAAGTAGCTAATGAGCGACATTGTTCGACCCTTGGTTTCGAGAATTTGACTCAAGAACCGATACGGATTCGAATGGAAAAAGTGATAAAAATGCAAAAAAGTAAGGAATAAAACTTAAATGACATGAAGCGTGAAAATAAACATCAGATGAAGCAAAATAAACGGAAGTACAATTTTTGAAAAATTGATGATAAGAACTGTAAAAACATTCGGGCATGGAATTTAAAAGCAAAAATCGGGTAGCAACACCCCGGTGAGAGGTTGGTGTGCACGGATGGATGTATGGATGAAATCGTTTGTAGATGATTAATGGAGAGGATAATGTCGCAAGTAAGGAGATGCGGAAAGGTGCAGCACAAATAATGGATGAAAAGGAAAGTGTATTGATGGAAAACAATATATTAAACTTGTAATCAAGTAACTACAAGGATCTCTGATCGAGCTTACCCTTACTTGATCATGAAATGATCAATCCGATAAGTTTAGACAAGATGAACAAAGACCGATTCTAAGAACCCTAATCACTAAGCTTAACTAATTGGTCTTGAAAGAGATTCACTCAAAACTCAAAGACAAAGTTATAAAAGAGGCTAAGTCCTTATATTTATAGTTATTACAAAACATATAGTTATTATAAAACAAGGCTGAAAAGCCACTTAAAATTACCTAATCACGTTGTTGCCGATTAGATAACGTGATCACGTTATCCCCTTGGCGTGATCACATTATCCCCTCTGTTTTGAGCGTGATCATGTCATCCTCTAGGCGTGATCATGCCTAGCCTGTCTTCACGACACAAAGTCATGAAATCCTCATGGTTTGCGAGGGTTTGGCACGCGCTTCTTCATGGTTGGGGCAGCCTACCCATGAGGTCACCTCAAGGCTTCGAGTGAGAGCCTTCGAGTTTGTATCAGGTATAATTTGCCAATCTACTCCCTCACTTTCTTCCCTAGACTCTCCCACTAGTTTCATTTCCATGCAAATCATTTAAAGAGAACTGAACATACACAAACTTATTTCTTGGATCTAAAATGGAAGAAATGTAGAATAAAGAATTATTTTCTGTCACATCTCCCCAATATTTTTCAAGCTTCTCCTTCATGCTTTCAGCCAAAATGCTTAACTCATAATCACTCCCATTTTTCCATTCTTTTAACAAGGTAGCTACATTTGTTATCTCGTGAAAAAATGCATTGGCAGTTACATAATGAGAACCAGAGACAAACTTTGTTAAATCATAGAAAAGCATAAGACAGTTTGCAAGCCTCCTAGAACAATTCCAATCTTCTTCTATTGGAACTCCCCCAAAATTCTCTACATTTGCAATACCAACATTCCCTTCATTCTCATCTTCCAAACTACCCTGTTCCACCTCTTCCTCATTTAAGCTATGTTGTCTTATTTTTCTCACTCCCTTACTATCAAGCTCAATCTTGAAATAAGGTCCAGATAAGCATAAGCTTCAAAAGCTTTCTCATAATTACAAGCACTCTCCAACATTAGATAGGTGGAATTCCACCTTGTACAAACATCCAGACATAAACCAACATTGCACTCTATATTTTTTTTCTCAGCACATGCATTAAACTTGAGAAGTCTAGAAGGAGACTATCTAACATACCTTACTGCTTCCCTTATCCTAAAAATTGACTTAATATTATTTTTCAAACCATTAGTCACCACTAAATTATTATGTGTGCAATGCATCTAACATGTAGAAATTCCCCTCCCAAAATACTTGCACCCAATACTGTCATCTTTTTCCTAATCCAATTAACAACCTTATCATTAGACTTTGCATTCTCCACTGTGATTGTGAACACTTTACTCATCAAACCCCACTCACTTAGACACTTTTCTACTGCCTTTCCTATTGCATCCCTCTTGTGACTAGCAATTGGACAGAAATTAATTATATTTTTGTGCAATTTCCAGTCATTATGAATGAACTGAGCAGTGACACATATGTAATTTATTCTTTGAATTGATGTCCATGTGTCAGTGGTTATAGAAACCCTCTGACAATTGGACACTAAAAGTTGTTTCATCAACAACTTTTCATCCACATATCTTGTAAAGCATACCCTAGAAATAGTTTGCCTAGAGGGTACTTTAAACCTTGGTTGCACAACTCTCATAAATTTCTAAACCCCTTCCTTTCTACAAACCTAAATGGAAACTCATCCTCTATCATCATATTAATTAAAGCAACCTTAGAAGCTTCTTGATCAAATACCCAATTAGTTAAAGATGCAGCAGAAGCAGATTCTTCCCCAACTTGATAATTAAGTTCAGTCTGGTTAGGGTCACTTGTGTGTGGTTTTTGCTTATAAGTAACCATGTGATTATGTAAACCAGAGGAACCATATCTCTGTGGATGAGCAGGTACCTCCTTAGCACATAAAAGGCACTTACCTACTATATCACCATTAATATTATTCATTTTCATGAATTACTTCCAAACAGGAGACCTTGATGGCATCAACTTCCTTGGCTTTGGAATGTGTGGTTTAGTTGAAGCAGTTATAGGTTGGACAGAAGCTCCAACTTCAGTAGCTTATGGTTGGGTAGCATTCGTAAGAGATTGGACAACAGCTCCAACTTCAATACCTTGACCATTAGTGTTTAGTATAGCCTCCAACTCCTTTATCAGAAGAATCTGTATGAAATAATACAATACTTTCGCCAACGATAAATAAAATCAACAAATCCTAACCTAATTGACATTTAGGCCAGATTGATTTCAAATTCCATTCAAACCCTAATCTAATCAACAAACCCTATTCTAATTCATACCTTAACAAAATATAGTGGAATGGAAGAGAAGTCCTAAAGGAATAAGAAGATGAAGTGGTGGTGGAGAGGATTTGTGTGTGTTGTGATGCGATTACAGAGCCAGTGGTTATTGGTTTTCCTTATAACCTTGTTTGTTGTGGTGTGTTTTGGAGAGAAGAAGAGAACAGAATTTCGTAGAAGAAGAAGAAAGGAGATACAATACAATGAGTTTCATTCATTTACATGTAAGTAGCAATACGGTACGATAAGTTCGGTAATGTCGAACCTGGCAAAACCAATAACATACCGTACCAAGATTATTTCGGACGGTATTTTGGTATACCGTACATAAAAAATTCAGAAAAAAATACCGACCGAACTTACGTAATTATGGTACGGTATTTCGGTAGACACCCCTAGTAGCAATACTTGAGAAGTCTTTGACAAATCGCCAGTAGAATTCGGCCAAGCCATTAAAAGACCGAACTTCACCCATATTTTTTGGCATGGGCCATTCCTTTTGATCTTAGTATCATCCACCTTAAGACCACCTATACCTAAAACAAAACCAAATAAATGCACTTCAACAAAACTCGTATTTTGTCAATTTAGCATAAAGTGCATGTTTATAAAGAGTTGCAAAAATATAGTGCAAGTGCTCAAGGTATACATGCAAAGATGTGATATAAACTAAAATATCATCCAAGTACACAACCACAAACTTTATAATGAAAGACCTAAGCACATGATTCATCAAATGCATAAAGGTTCTAGAGCGTTGGTTAACCCAAAAGGCATCACCATCTACTCGTAAAGTCCATGCTTAGTCTTAAACGTGGTCTTCCACTCATCACTTTCATGCATTCTAATTTGGTGGTAGCCACTAACTAGGTCAATCTTTTAGAAAATGGTGGCTTCACTCAACTTATATAACATGTCATCAAACCTTAGTATAGGATGAGAATACTTTACAGTGATTTTGTTTATGGCACGACAATCTATGCATATCCGCCATAAACCATATTTCTTAGGCACTAAGATGATGGGGACGGTGCAAGGTTAGAGGCTCTCTCTAATGTATCCTTTGGAAAGGAGGCCTTCCACTTAAGCTTGCATTTCTTATGTCTCCTTCAGATTACACCTATAGGCCGGCCAATTTTGTATTGTTGATTCGGAAGGAACTCAATCTTGTGCTCAATTCCCCTCACCGATGATAGGGCACTAGGAAGCTCATCCGAAAACACATCTTTGAAATTTAGCAAAAAGAGGAGAGTGCACTGGGATAATTGGGTGATAAGGTGTGTGAGATAAATTAGGTGACTTGAGTGTAAAGGAACTCACTTTTATCAGCCCAATGCTCTCAATTAAAGCACCAAATGATAGTTTTGAGCTATAGGGTATATGTGTCCTTTGATAGATAGTTCTTCAGTGATGTTAAGTCTTGTTGATGAAGAGGGTAGGTCGTTGGGTATTCTTATCATTAGAATCCTACACAAGACTGGTAGTGTTTCCCGACGCTAGCACTAAAACGATCAAGTTAGTTGAGTAAAAAGATGTTATAATGATGGCAGTTTATCGATAAGATGATGATTAAAGATGATATGAGGTATTCAAATGGTGGAGTTGTGCTAGGGATAGTTAATGCTTGAGAATGTAGTAGATGTAAATATTTATAGTGAGATCATAGGTGAGGGATAGAGATAATCATGACTTGTATATAGGTATGATCTATCAAATATGACTATTTTGATGTCAAAAGATTCACTTTCTTGTTTGTCTAATCAGTTTAGGTAATGCATTAAAAGCAGTAATGTCCGTAATACTCTTAGTAAAAAGAGGATTTCATATAATATTATTGAAATCTTAATAAAGTGGTCCCTAAGTTTCATCATACATGTTAGTGATCGTGTCGAAGTGCAACCAAAGTAATACCAAAATTAAATGACTCTTTTTCACAAGGTATAAAATTAACCATGTTACAAAAATTCATTGCTATATGAAGTTGCTTTATTTTCCAATTTTTTTCTTTAGTGAGAAAAGCAAACAAAAACTAAAATCCATTAAGGCTCTAATTAATTTTTATCTGTGCACAATGATAAAACAAAAGTTCAAACACGCTTTTTTTTATAATCAAAAGTTCAAACTCGTAACTAATTAAAGGACACATGCAAGCTCAAAAAAGGTTCACAGACCCCTAGAACCAGGAATGTCAATCCACTGTAACTGGATCTCTACTTCGCCACATTCGACATGTTGAAGCCTCAGAAACATGTTCTGGATAATTTTGCCATCAACCCAAACAATGCAGCTTTCTTCAGAGAGACAATTTTGTCTGCTTGGTTGGATCTTTGTTATTATAGTCCCGCTAGGCAAGTCGTGCAGTCGCATTTTCAGTGCTTCAATAAATGGACCAATGTCAAATTCCGCATCTCCCATCTTGTCATCTCGGCTGAATAGGTCCTTATCGTACACCTCCTACATTAATCACAACCAACAATACTTCATTTCAGTCGCATATTTTAGCATAATATATAGTTAAGTTACACCATAGGTCATTTTATTTAGTCAGAAATGACATATCGAGTCATTCTATTTATATTTCTGACACATCAAGTCTCTCTATTCTTATTTAGGTGACATTTGAAGTCCCTCAAGCTAATGTGTAATCATCTGATTTGTGAGACAATCCCCTCCTTTTTTTTTCCTCTTCTGCCAATCAAGTGACGACACATCAGCACGAGAAACCTAAAGTGTCACCGGATTGAGAGTAAGAGACTTAATGTGTCGGGAACGTAAGTAAATGGACTCAAGCTATCATTTCTAGCTAAGTAAAGAGATCTATGATGTAATTTAACCTCATCTTTCTACAGTGACATAACATCACATTAAATTAAATATTGCATCATTAACTAGTCATTAGATCTATTCAATAGTATAAATTTTATAATTATAAGATTATTAATTAGTCATTAGATATATTCAACGGTATTTCAACTCAAATAACGACCATATAAGTAGAATTTCCCATGTATATATTAGTAGGCGATGTCAATTTATGTTGTTACTCACGATCTTGACCGGAAGTCTTGGATCCTCCACAGACAGTTAAATCTTCATTCCATTCAGGATTGATATCCTTCTTCACCACACGGGTTTTCAGTTTCTGTAACAAAACACAATGTTGTAAATTATACTCCCTCCGGTCCGAAATGTATGACGTTTTAGCATTTGCTTTTACTGTTTCGGCATGTATCTTAAAGTGGTCGGCAGACTCACTATTTGAGATAATTTTGCCCCTAATTTTTTCTCGGAAGTACGTTAAGGATTAACGTACGTTCAAAAAAAAGTACGAATTTTTTTGGGGTCAAATAGTGAGTCATTCGGTCTCCTCAATATGCGTTCCCTACTGAATATTGGGATGCGAGGAAGTCATACATTTCGGACCAGAGGGAGTACATGATATTTCAATCCTTTTTCTTTTGCAAAAAAAAGCCTTGGCACCATGCATTGCTGCTCCCTCACTTACATTCTATTTTTATACTTTTCTTTATTTTCTCATCTTTTCTCTTTTAGTTCTTCAATCCTGAGTTTTTTTTTTCCTTCTAATATCCTAAAATGGTCTTTTGATAATTTAGTCACGGGGTCATTAAATAAAAAGAAAAAGAACACATGGTCGTCAAACTATAGCAAATAAATATAAATATATAGGGTGATCAAATCAAATAAAAGTAGAAAATAGAAAATTAAAAAATATATGGGGTTTAATGACATTTAATTTAACTGAATAACATATAGTCACTCCTTTTGGATGTTTGGTAAAAGGGTATTAGGCACTTGGGTAGGTACGGGTACCCACTCGTAATCATACCCGTTTGATCAGATAATACCCGTTTTGATTGGATACGATTCGGGTATGGGTATTATCCGAATTAATAAATTCGGGTATGGCCGGGTATGATACCCGGCTTATACCCGAACGGGTATACCCAATTTTTACCCGTTATCAACGCATCTAGTTCCTCCCTCCACGCTCCCCCTTCCTCCTCATCTGATGATGTCTCTGCCACCTCTCTCCCTCCTCCATCACCACCACAACAACGACTACAATCAACCGTGAGCCACCACGTCTCGTCTGTCATAATAACTTAGTCGATTCATCACCGGCGAGAGATTATCATAATTTCAGGTCCGTATCTCTTCCTGTTTGCTTCTCTTCCTGTTTGATTTTTCATTTGCTTACTCGATTCATCTCTCTGGTTCAATTTGGTATTCTTCTGTTTGAATGGATTGTTGTGTTATTTTGAGTTTTGAAATACGTTTTTAATCCGGGAGACTGAGCGTTCGCGGCTACTGATGAAGATGAGGGCGTTGAAATCATACCGTTGCTTGAGTTCATCATAGTGTCTACCTCTTTCTCTACCGTAGACCGAGAATCATCTGATCATCTGCCACTAGGGTTCACTTTGTATTAAATTTCTAATCTTTTTAGGGGTTTAGGAGTTATTTTTTTCCCACTCTTTTCGTTTTCCTTTTTCTTGTTGTTGCTCGTTTCTGGGTTTCAATGGAGATCAAAGAAAGGGTTTGGATCGTCTAGTTTGTAGGTTGTGACAACGTTTGTAAATAGCCAATAGGTAAAGTTGTTTTAGTGATCAGTTGGGATTTGACTTTGGGGAAGTGAAAGTCAACGAAATCGACGGTTGGGATGGATTAGTGATATGTAATGTCTTTTTGATGCTTGTTGGGCTCTTCTTTCTTCTTCTCAGTTGGGAGTGTTCTAACTTCTAACTTCTAACAGAATAGAAATTGAAAAGAAACCAATCTCTTTAAACAAATTCTTGTTTCTGATTGGTTCCCTTCAATTTATTTTAGAACACAGATATGGTAGGTTCTGATTGGTTCTGGAATCGCAGAAATCTGATTTTCCTTTGTTCGAGTAGCGAAAACATGATTCTCATTGCAACATTGCAGTTTATCAAGCATCAGATCTCTTTGAAGGCTTTGCAGTCCCTATATGATTCTTATGTTTTACAGACTGTAGTGAGAATTTTCTTAGAACCTCACTTGTGTGACATTGTAACTACATAATGGTATTCTTTTTTATGGTATTGCATATCATATTGTTCCTTTTTCTATTAGAGACGGATAAAAATAATCTGGTGATTTCAGACCTCAGGCTAAGCCATGAAAATATGTGGATGGATAACTTAAAGAGTTTGTTGAGCATGTTTTTTTGCCAATGTAAGGCAGTAAGATCTGTGTTTATGAGCAGGCTATCAATTCTGGATAGATTTAAATGCACTTGGAAGTATGCCTCAGATATCTGTCTGTGTACTGCTTTATGTTCTTGATTCCTGTTCATGTCTGGTAGGACGACTAGAATCCCCATGGTACACTTAGTCCTTATTTTGCTTTTCCTCTTACTCTGTTCGTTTACATATATCAGTTTACATGGTACATTCCAGCTTGTCAGCTCCTAACGCCTATCCTCGGGTGAGACCTTGGATTTGCGGACTGACTTAAAAGACTAATCTAAAAGCACCTTTTCAACTTGATGGCTGGGTTGTTAAGTTTTAATTAGTTGTAGTCGAAATGCTAATCATTTTACGAGAAGGGAAGCTAGATATGGTTAATAACAGCTTTTCTTTGATCTTGAGCCCAGCTGTAGAAAAGCTTGAAATTGTGGAATGCAATTTGGAGAAGCCTGGCCAGATTGGAGCGGCATTAGGCGATGCATCTGTGGTTCTGTGTTGCATTGGTGCTAGTGAGAAGGAGGTGTTTGACATTACAGGTCCTTACCGGATCGATTATAAGGCTACAAAAAACCTCGTTGATGCAGGTAAAAATGAGAGATTGTCGAGTTGTGTTTTATTGTCCTAAAACTCGAGATTTCAGAATGCTCAGAACTTACTCTTATGTACAGCAACTGCTGCAAAAGTTAAGCACTTTATCATGGTATCATCTCTCGGGACGAACAAATTTGGTCTTCCTGCTGCTGTACTGAAGTAAGTTATGCAATCTGTAGAAGAAATAAGAGATCAATTGGTGGTCAACAGCATCGTTTATTAATGTTTCTTACCTTTGCTGTTAAAGTTTGTTTTGGGGTGTCCTATGTTGGAAGAGAAAAGCAGAAGAAGCACTCGAAGCGAGTGGTGTTCCATACACCGTAAGCACTCATAGAATTGCCTGGAAATACATTTTTAATACATATGTTTAATTCTAATAGTTATAGTACATATGTTTAATTATAATAGTTATATATCATTGTCTAAAAATAAATAAATAAATAGATTATACTTCCGTGCATCGTGCGTGTTAGTGGCTAGATAATATTGGAAAAAAAAGTTACTGCCAAGCTGAGCATTAGATTGAAAAATATGATGGGTGCTTTGTCCAGTACACAGCAAATGTAAATTGTATGGTAAATATGATGGGTGAAGAATTATTTAGTAGGGACGACTATTTTATTTATTCAACTTCTCTAATTATTTATTAGATATGTATTTATTAAATATGCAAAAAAAGCGAGCAAAAATGGTAAAAAAATGAGCCAAAATGGTCTAAAAACGAGCCAAAATGATCAAAATGAGCCAAAATGGTAAAAAAATGAGCTAAAATGATAAAAAATGAGAAAAACGGTAAAAAAATGAGTCAAAATGAAAAAAAGAACAAAAATGGTAAAAACGAGCAAAAATGGTAAAAAAAGAACCAAAATGATAAAAAATGAGAAAACAGTAAAAAAACGAGCCAAAATGAAAAAAACGAGCCAAAATGGTAAAAAAATGAGCCAAAATGATAAAAACGAGCCAAAATAAAAAAACGAACCAAAATGGTGAAAACGAACCTAAATAGTGAAATTTTCTTTAATTATAAAAAAATAAAATAATTTGGTGAATTGAATATCCATTACATACCCAATTGGGTATTGGGTATATTGGGTATGGGTAATAATGGGTATGTTAAAGCGGGTATGAATTGGGTATTTACCCATACCCGCTTTAACATACCCATACCCGCCCATACCCGCCCAATTGTCATTCCTACTTGGGGTGACACAATCATTGTCGTGGAATTATATACATCTGTTTATTAAATTAAAAAAAATTAAAGTATAGATAAGAATAAAGTATATGACAAGAAATGAAATTAAAGGTTACAAAAACTAGGGAAATTAGAAACCAAATAAAAAATCACATTTTTTTAGATGGGAGAGACTCAACGGCTTCCAGCTCTAGCTCGACCTAGTCTTATTCTTATAAAAAATGAGTTTAAATCGACCTCATAATTGAAACTAATAGGACGAGTATCCAGAACCAAAATTAAATTACCATTTCTATTTATTGATGAGAAAGATATTAATAGCATCAGACTCCCACCTCCACTTGTAAGAAAAAAAAGTTATAAAATTTTAAACATAATTAGGTGGTGAATGATCATGGCCGAAAATCATACCCATATTCCTGTTTAATTGCCACCATTAAAAGACGTTGTAAGTTCTTGAGCACACGTCGTTGGCCTTTCAACCGAAAAGACGTTGTAAGTTGGACTATAAAAATCTTCGCAATTAGTGTAGTGATTGGAGGCCAACTACGTCTAGGTTAGGTCAATAACAACTCAAAAAAAGTTCTAAGAAGTGGATGGGACCCAACCTATCACACTAAATCTATTTTAACATTAAATAGTTATATGCGTTCGCTTCGCTCACATTTTATTCTAATACCTTAATATTTTATTTATAATTTTTTTTCAATTATCTATATGCTAGAAAGATTACATGTCATGCTACATCATTAGTTATTTTTATGTTGCGACATCAGCACACGTAATAATATAGCACATGTCATGTCATGTTATCATTTTATCTTCAAATAGTGACGTGACACATGTCACATCATCACACTATAAAATAGACTCATAATATAATGATGTGGTACTTACTAAATGATATTTTAGTACTGATATGACACTTTTTTTGAATAAAAAACTAAATAATATCATCATTCTTTTACGATAAGAGGTGATTAAAATATATATATATATTTTTTGAGTAATTAAATAAATTATTAATATAAAAAATAATTAATATAGCACATGTCATGTCATGTCATCATTTTATCTTCAAATAGTGACGTTAGACATGTCACATCATCACACTATAAAATAGGCTCATGATATAATAATGTGGTACTTACTAAATGACATTTTGTTACTGATATGACACTTTTTTTGAATGAAAAACTAAATAATATCATCATTCTTTTACGATAAAAGGTGATTAAAATATATATATATTTATTGAGTAATTAAATAAATTATTAATATAAAAAATAATTAAATAAAACATTAAAATATATGGGTAAATTTTTATATCCAATAAATAAAAAGTGTCATTACGTGTAGTTTGGGTCTTCCTTTCATTTTTTATTTATTAATATAGTTAAGTGTCCTTAAGATACAGAGAATTACAAACTTTCACCCCTTGCTATTTCTCTCCCAACTTAAAGTTTCTAATATTTATTGGATGGCAAAACACTTGAAAATTTAGGGAAAAAAAGAGAGAAGATATATCAACAAACATTGTAAACGTTGACACGAGGATATATCAACAAATATTGTGTAGAATTTTAATAAAAAGTTCAATAATTCATTACTAAAAGAATGTCAAAGGTTTATATCATTATAAATTAAAAAAATTTAGGGACCAATGTTGGGGGTGAAAACTTTTAGGGATGAAAGTGTATGATTCAATAAACCTTAAGTACCAATTTCTAGAAATGATATTAAATAAAGAAAGAATGATGTATAGTAGGCCTCGCTGACTTTAAATTTATATTTTACATTTTTTTCAGTGTTTACTGGTGTTCTATTCTATCTATTAGCAGCACACCAACTAATGTATTATTTGATTTGGGATCTGTCTTTTGCATCTGTTTTAGTCCCACGCTATAAATTTATAAGTAATCACTCTAGATTATTTTAAATTGCGTTTTAATATAAAAAATTTGGTTTCAAATAAATGACATTTTGTAATTTTTTTTATGTACTTTATAATTAATTTATTCAATATAGAAAAAAGAAAAATAATTATTGGACAGTTTATATAATATAGAAGAGAAAAATAATTGTTTAATATTAAAAATACTTTCACTAATTATTACCTTAATTCTCGTATCTAACTTTAAAATGTCATTTACTAAAATCCGGAGTGAGTACATATTAAGAATGCATGATTATAAAATAAATGATATAATTTATATACCATTTATATATTAAATAATAAAACGTTATTTTATTTAAGATAAGATTTTATAAATGAAATGTCATTTTAATTGAGAGACTGAATAACGCATGGGTACAGTTAGCAACAATTACAACGGGTTAGAGGCCGCTTAAGAAGACTTTTATATTTGGGGTGATAGTATAAAAACTTCTAAATTATACTCGAAAAGTAGAAACTTCCCCTGAATTAAAAAAATTCAAATCGGAGTCCTTGAACTAAAAGTCAACGAAATCCCGGTCCTTGCCGTCAGTCAAACTAACCTTCTGTTAGTTTCTACTGATTATTGCAGGTTGCATTTATTTACCATAATGTCATTATATATTAAATAATATAATTAATTTAAAAATATTCAAAAAAATAATATAATTAATTTAAAATTTTCAGAAAAATAATATAATTAATCTAAAAAATCAGAGAAATGTAATATAATTAATTTTATTTTTCTCTCATACTGTTACATTTCTTTTCTTTTTAATTTACAACACTGATTCTTTAAAGAAACATTTCCAGCCCTTAATTTCTTTCTTTCTTTCTTTTTATTTTTTCCTTTCCTTTATTTCTTTTCTTTTGCTCTCCTGCACTTTCTTTTCTTTTTTCTTTCTTTCGTTTTTTTCTTTTCTTTCCAGACCATGACCTCACTCCCTTCTCTCCTGCACTTCCTTTTCTTTTTTCTTTCTTTCTTTGCTTTCCTGCACTTTCTTTTCTCTCTTTTCTTTCCAGACCACGACCTCACTCCCTTCTCTCCTATACTTTTTTTTCTTTTTTCTTTCTTGTTGGTTGGTGTTTGATTTGGTAGTTTTGGTGATTGGGGCTGATGAGGTTTTGGTGACTAGGAATTGATTATGGCTGTGATGGTGGCTGTCATGGTGTTGGGTTTATGTAGATGAGTTTTTGGTAATTTGTGGATTTAGATCTAGAAAAGTGGAGTTGCGGTTTGGGTGGTTGCTGGTTTGTAGATCTGGTTCAGATTTGGGTTTGTGCAGATAGGTTCTTGGTAATTTGTGGATCCAGATCTAGGAAAGTGGACTGAAAAATGAAGAGGCAAGGGGTTGTACTACTTTTGCGGATGAGGCGGGTGGTGGCGACCGCGGTGGCAGTGGCTGGTGTTGTTGTGGTTGGTTTTGCGGCAAAGTTAGAGAGGAACCTAACTGATTGTGAAACCAAGAGTCGAACAGTAGAGAAAAAGCGGAGAAATTTTAAAAATAATTTTTTTTGGAATTTTTGGATTTGAAAATGCAGGAAAAGAAAATAATTAAAAGAAAGAAAGAAACAAATTAAGGAATAAGAAAATAAGAAAGAAATTTTGAATTTTTTTAATTTTAAAAAAGGATATTTTGAAATTTTTGGAATAAGAAAATAAGAAAGAAAGAAATTTTTAATTTTTTAATTTTTTTTTACATAATTACCTATTACAATAGGTTTAAAAAAAAAAAACCTGTTGTAACAGATTGTTAAGTTTGACTAACGGTAAGAGTCGAGATTTCATTGACCTTTAGTTCAAGGATCCCGATTTGAATTTTTTTAGTCAAAGGAAGATTTCTGTTTTTCGTATTAGTACAGGAGGCTTAAATACTATTACCCCTTTATGTTTTGGGTAAGATGACTTTTATGCTTTGGGTGCGAAAGCGAACCATAAAAAGAATCTAATTACTTAACAAAGGAGGGAAAAAAAATAGTAAATGACGTTTTAAAATCGAACACGATAATAATTGATGAGAGTATTTTTAATATTGAAATCATCACTTACACTACTCTCTCTTTCATATTGAATAAATTAATCATAAAATACTTAAAAAAACTACATAACATTATTTATTTTTTAACTGATGCAACTCATGGGGCTCTCGTTGTATTTATACAAGTATTTGCAACAATATCATGTATAACTCATACACCTAATATGGGTTCAATCTGCCATGGAATGGAATAGACTTCGTATTTTTTGTGGCTCTCGAACTCGATTGATTAGATTTATGAAAGAAGAAAAATTACCAATCATCATTGAAATAAAATCCTAGAAGAAAATTAAGAAAGAGATGATCATACCTGTTTACCCATTCGGACCATGACATAGGGATCACTGCTTCTAACATCTCTGACGGCAAGGTTCACCCCTCGGCGGACATGGATCCGTAGAAGACCCATCAGATTCTCCATCTCCTCTTATTAGTTTAACAGAGAAAAGAAAGAAAAGAAGACTGAAAGAAGAGCTCAATCTCTGCTCTCTACTGTTTTGGAAACATTTATATAACCAGTTGACCAAAATTCTGACGGACCCATTCAAAAAAACCATAGCCGACTTATATATTATATTATTACTGTTTTCTCCCTCTTCCACGGTGAAGAATGTGTTTCATGTTTAACTCGTTTCTATCACACTATATTGTCGGGATTCGAAACGTCCAATATCACGTTAGTATGTGTGTTTCATAGCTCTTACACACATGTTAACTTGGACTATATTATTATTATTTAATATATAATAACTCACGGGAAAAAAAACCTCTACTATTTTGTATTTAGAATATCTTCCAAAAATCATCTATCACCGACTTCTCAAGGTCATGATTTAAAATTATTGATCATCAATGTAAAAATATTCAAAACTGATTTTACATGAAAGTTAAGTTTATTTTGATTTTCTACTCTCTTCCTATATCAAGTCATTTAAAAAAACTCTATTAACGACCCTAATCGTCTAGTAACTCTAAAGTTCATTTATAAAATTTAAGTAGTTGATTAATAAAAATAAAGAGACTTATTTTGACCAAGGAAACAATTCACTTTTTCTATAACTAGATTTATTTAGTTACTTTTTTTTGGGGTTCATATTTAGTTACTTATTAAGTAAATGTTAGTCACATCTAAATTCTAAAAAAAAATTGTTTATCAATTAACAAGTATAAATAATTAATCTAATTATACTCAAGTCCTTAGTCAGGATGGGGACTACTTTTATTGGCCCGTTTTATAAGCCGAGTTGGGTCGGGACAGACTTGATCAGGCTCAGATCTCGACTGAGTGAGACCCGAACCCGATCGAATCTAACCCGACCGGATGCAGACCCGGATAAATTGGGTTAGACAACTTACCTCAGCCAAAACCAAAAGCAGACCCGCACTGCAGCCCTTCTCAACAACATATTTTCTCCATTGTTCTCATCTCTCATACAACAACAAACAATCTGCTGCTCCGTTCTCACTTCTCATCTGCAAACCATCTTTTCCTCCTCTTTCTTCCATCATCAAACCCAATCATGCCACCTCAACAACATCTCCTCCTTTTTTTTCCTCCCATTATCAGACCTCAACCGAGACATAAAATTCACGAACCAATATTTACAATCTAACTAGCAGAAGAAGATCTGGAGAACTGATGCTACGAATACGGCGCGTCTGTTCTCTTGAGGACTGGACATGCCTACTGTTGCGAAATCAAATCTCTATACTGGAAATGCTACTCGTGCTTCTTGCCTCCTCCAATCTGGCGACCTATGCTTCCTCTCCACCGTTTTTTATTAGATTTTGTTGGATAAAATCATGGCTATTGTAACAAACATTTTCTATCCAGAAATTTCTTAGATTCATGATAACAATCAAGACAGCCCTAACGGTGCTACCACACTTGCGGCTCCCGCCGGGACGATTTCCCATAAGACCCGTAAGATATCTTCATATCGCTCGAGAATCAGCGAAGGATTCCTAGGATGGTCGACATTAGCGGGGGGGGGGGGGGGGGGGGGGGAGGGGGGACTCACGCGACTCTACACGCACGACACCATCCCATCCTAGGGACCCACGAGCTTATCGCTCCCGACAGCCCGTATGATATCGCTTATGACGTCATCTGTCGGTATCGCTTGTGACGTCACCATCAGACATCGCCTGGATTGTTATCGCCAGGTATCGCCGAATAGGCCTATAAATACCCCTACTTTTCCAATCTGAAGGTAAGATCGAGATCACTCAGACGAACCTCTGTTATTTTTGAAACCCGAACTGACTTAAGCATCGGAGTGTCTACGCCGGAGCCCCCCTCCGGCGCTTTGCAGGTACATCCGACACCGACCGCCACCGTTCCGATCAAGCACGACTCCAAATCTTATAAGATCGACATTGAATCTTATCAAATGGTGCTTTCATTGAGAGCTTTGGTATATTAAGTGAGCGTCCTTAATAGCCAAGCTCCGTCTAGTCGGAAGATTGGAACGGTCATGATCACGGGATCGGAGCCAATCCGATCATCATCCTCTAATATCCCTTTCTCAATCCGCAGACAGTTATTCCCCTTTGCTACTGCTGATCTCTCTATGACTACACAACCAATTATTTCGGGATCTCTGGACCTCTCGGTTGGAATTGCTGGGGGACTGGCCTCCTCGCAGACGGACTTCTTGTCATCTCAGATAGCGGGATCTGATTTCTCTACTCCTCTTTCGAGGGGATCTGTGCTTAATCGTGAACATCCTTTTGCAATGGAAATAGCGGCCCTTCGTTCTCGGCTGGAATATTTGACGGAAATGGCTGCAAGAGTCACGCCTGGTGCTTCTGGATCTAGTCTCCCTCCTCGCGTCATGTTCACACCATCTATTGTCGCTGATCGACCTTTATCACCGTTGTTTCCAGAAAACCTCCAGATGCCTTTATCCGCGGGAAATCCACCGATTAGTGTTGAGCAGTTTACTCAAGGAAGAGTAGAGGCTTACGTACCGCAAATGTCGCAAGGTCTCCTCCTGCAAGGAGACAGGCAGCTTGAGGGGGTTAGGAACCGGTGGGACGGACGGAGGGAAGGAGCCAACAGAAGTCTGTCTCCCGAGTATAGTGAAAGATCCAGTAGTCGAAGGTATCGAAGTCGTTCACACAGGAGCCGCAGTCGATCTCCTAGATGACATCTTACGCCAGAACCACGAAATAGGGGGCACCAGGCTGAAATGTCTCCTCCGCGTCAGGCGCGTGAAATTCTTGATGATACATCGGGCCACCCATTTAGCCGTCGTATAAGGCGTCACAGGGTCAGTCGACGCGTGAAGCTTCCCACTGATGTTTATGATGGCACCAAGGATCCCATCTCGCACATTAATAAAGTGAAGGATTTTGTCCAGTTTCAGACCCACAGTGATGCGGCGTTGTGCCAAATATTTGTTATGACATTATCGGGTGTGGCGCGTCTTTGGTTTGAGGGTCTCTCTGGTGGATCCATTAATAATTTCCCACAATTAGAATCTAAATTCCGGAGCAGATTTAGAACGGCAATTCCAATCAGGAAATCTGCCACCGCGTTATTTGACATACAACGAAGGCCTCAAGAAACCTTAAAGGAATTTCTTAGTCGCTTCGATTTGGAAATGTCCTTAACGCCGGGCGTTACTATTGATTTTGCTATAGAAGCTCTGAAAAGGAACTGCCGCTATGGAAAGCTGAAAGACGCGCTCATGGTGGATCCTCCAGTGACTTTAGATGCGCTGAGACTTAAAGCCCACAATTACGCAAAAATAGAAGAGGAAGAAAATAGAGATAAGACGTATAACGCACCGCATGGGACATCTCAAATTACTACTGCTCCCGCGAAGCTACTACCTGACGACCATTTTATCGACGATTACGCTAGGAGGAAAGACCATATCCCCAAGGCCTCCAACAAACAGAAGGGTCATTTTTCGAAGGGAAAAACCGGTGGTTCCCCCTCTCGACGTCACGGGGATTCTTACAAGAACCGGACGTACGACCCAGATTTTCCTTCTCTTAACGTACCGAGGGCAGAGATTTTAGCGATAGCAGAACAGCGAAATCTTCCCATCTGTTACCCTGCGCCTACGAAACTAGGAGTGCTTATAGGAGAAGGGAAAATGCTTATTGTAAATTCCACAAAGCCAGGGGCCATTCCACAGAAGCGTGCAGGGAGTTAAGATCGGCGATAGAACGTTTGGTAGAAGAAGGATATTTAGGAGAATTTACTACCCAAATAAGAGAAGATGCCAGAAATAATCTCATAAAAAGGACAGCAGACGAACCACCAGTTCCTCCTCGCGTTCCGCAAAAGGATGATGCTCCCAGAGGTAAAGATAGGGAAACTCTTGCGATTGATGATGAATATATCCCTATGATTAACATTATCGCGGGAGGAACCCCTTATATGGACGAATCAGAGCCTCTGACAGCTGCGAAAGGAGGCAAGCGCACACGTGATGGCGTGACAAAAAAAGGAGATGCGATAGGCATATTGGATCGAATGGTATTATCCTTTTCCGAAGAGGATGAGAAAGGCGTCGTCTATTCGCACAATGATGCTTTGGTGGTTACGCCCGTCATTGCCAGTCATGGAATCAGAAGGACTCTTATTGATAATGGGAGCGCGGTGAACCTCTTTTCGCTGGAAGCTTACAATCTCATGAAACGACCTGATAATGAGTTAACACCTAGCAAACGGCCTATAGTCGGCGTTGATGGGGTTCCAATCCCTGTCATGGGGATAATTACTTTGCCCATATATTTCCGAGAAGACACCTACAAGCGATCAGAGAACCTGTTGTTCCTTATCGTGGATCTGAATTTGCCTTACAATGTCGTGCTCGGACGACCTTTCCTCAACCGCTTTGGAGCGGTGATATCTCAGAAGCATTTAAAGATGAAATACCCCTCCTGGGATGGGGTAGTATCCGTAAAAGGTGATCAAAAGCTGGCGGCGGAATGCTACTCGCTCATGACTCAAAGAAGCTGCAATAGGTACGTATGTATAGCAGCGGATCCCTATGAGCAGAGTGATGAGAAGCGTGCTCAACCTCTAGACAAAATGATACCCATTCTGGCAATTGGTATAGAGGAAGCAAGTTTCCTGATCAGTGAAAAACTCAGCCCAGCGGAAAACCTTCAACTGGCCCCGCTGCTGAACAAATGCCAAGGAGATTTCGCGTGGAAACCCTCCGACATGCCAGGTATATCACGGGAAATAGCCGAACATCGGCTCAATGTAGACCCAGATGCTAGGCCGGTATAGCAAAAGCGACGCGCGTTCTCTAATGAAAAGGCGTTAGCTGTAGATAAGGAAGTAGCAAAGCTCCTTGACGCAGGGTTTATCCGCGAAGTTCAATATCCCACCTGGCTAGCGAACCCTGTCCTTGTTCCTAAGCCCAATGGGGATTGGCGCATGTGCATCGACTTCACAGATTTAAATGATGCCTGCCCTAAGGATTGCTACCCGCTTCCTCGAATAGATCAGTTAGTTGATCAGACCGCTGGATACGCTTATCTAAGCTCACTAGACGCCAACTCTGGATACCATCAAATCCCCATGGCCTGGGAAGATGAAGAAAAGACTGCGTTTCTCACTCCAAAGGCCACCTACTGTTATACGGCGATGCTGTTCGGGCTGAAGAACGCCGGGGCTACGTTCCAACGTATGGCCAATAAGATATTCGAAGAGCAAATAGGGAGGAATGTGGAAGCGTACGTTGACGATATTTTGGTAAAGAGCGCAAGCTTTCAAGATCACCTACGAGACTTAAAGGAAGTCTTTGACGTGATGAAAAGGTATCGCATGAAGTTAAATCCCCGAAAATGCATGTTTGCATTTCAAACAGGAAAATTCTTGGGCTACGTGGTCAGCCAAAAAGGCATCCTGCCTAACCCCTCAAAGGTTAAGGCCATACAAGACATGATATCGCCAAGAACCATCAAAGAGGTGCAAAGGCTAACAGGGCGAGCCATTGCCCTTGGGCGATTCATTTCCAAGCAAGGAGAAAAGTGTCTCCCTTTTTTCAAAATCATACGCAAGAAAGCCTCGTTCGGGTGGACCCCGGAATGTGAGGAAGCGTTTATCGGCCTAAAAGATTACCTATCGTCTGACTTATTATTGACGAGACCTGAAGTAGGTGATACTTTGTATTTGTATCTTGGCGTCGCGGATGAAGTGGTCAGTGCCGTCCTCGTTCGCGACGATAACCACTCTCATCGCCCGGTCTATTTTGTGAGCCACGTCCTGAAGGATGCGGAGTTGCGATACGCCCGAATTGAAAAAATAGCGTTCGCCCTTATACAAGCCACCCGCAAAATGGATCGATATTTTCAGTCTTATTCTGTCATCGTACTCACAGACCAGCCTCTGAAAAGAATATTTCGAAAGCCTGAATCTTCCGGAAGAATGTTGATTTGGGCGCTTGAACTAGAACAATATGGATTGAGGTATCAGTCTCGACCGTCCGTAAAGGCTCAGATCCTGGCTGATTTCATAGCGGAATGTACCTTTACAGAGGATCCTTTGGACGGCGTACCTGAAGCGGAATGGGGCGATATGGATCTCCCGTTCCCGGAAACCTACACGGACCTCTGGATTGTCCATGTGGATGGAGCTAAAAACCAAGAGCTGGCTGGAGCTGGAATTTTTAGAAATGGGCCGCACGATATGCAAATACGATACGCCATTCGAATCCTACAGCCGTTATCTAATAACGCGGCAGAGTATGAGGCGTTACTAGCCGGACTCAGAATAGGGAAAGGACTTTCCTCTAAAGGGAGGCACGATACTGGAAGAACAGGAGACCTGCGTCTAAAAATCTGTGGTGATTCCAAGTTGATAATTGACCAGGTCTTGGGGCACTCTCAGGCCCGGGAACCCATTATGATTCAATATCTCGCCAAAGTAAAGCGAGAATTGTTGGAAATAAAGAAAGAAGGCATGCAGGTCAGCTTCGAGCATATCCCCAGGGAGGAAAACGCTGAAGCTGACAATCTAGCCAAAATGGCCGCGAATTCGGAAGCATCCATACCTAAAGGCGTATATTATCGTGAGCTATCGGTACCATCCTTCATGGAAGAGCAAGCATCTTTATGTGTGGAGGAGTGTGAGAGCGATTGGCGAATCCCCGTAATCAAATACTTGAAACACGAGGAACTGCCTGAGGATACCGCTGAAAAGAAGAAGGTGCTGAGACAGGCAGCTCGTTGTACGTACTATGACGGGGATCTAATCCGAAGGTGTTTTTCTCACCCTGCCGCCAAATGCATAACTGAGCAAGAGGGTCTTCACACCTTGCGCGAAATCCATGAAGGGGTATGTGGTATGCACGTGTCAGGCGGTACCCTGGCAGCACAGGTCTTTCGATCCGGATTCTACTGGCCCACCATCCGAAGAGATTGCCACAACTATGTGCAAACCTGCCCTAAGTGCCAGGAGTTTACCAAGATTCCTCGGCGGCCTGCCACTGAAATATCTGAAATTATCGCCCCTTGTCCTTTTGCTAAATGGGGGATCGATATCCTAGGCCCATTCCCAAAGGCAAGGTCTCAACTGAAATTCGTGATAGTGGCGGTAGACTATTTCACTAAGTGGGCGGAAGCTGAAGTGGTCGCCACAATCACGGCAGAAAAAACTTGGCGTTTTCTCAAGTATCAAGTTATCATGAGGTTTGGCGTGCTTCGTATTCTTGTCAGCGATAATGGGACACAGTTCACCAGCCAGTTCTTCAAAGACCAGTGCTCAGAATTTGGAATCGAGCAACGCTTTTCCTCCGTGGCTCATCCGCAAACTAATGGACAGGCGGAAGTAACCAATCGGAGCATCCTTAGCGACATCAAGAAAAACCTAGAAGGGTCTAAAAAGAAATGGGCTGATGAGCTACCATACGTGATATGGGCATATCGCATGACCGTTAAGACTACCACCGGAGAAACACCTTTCACGTTGGCCTTCGGGACCGAAGCCGTTACACCGGTGGAAATTGGAACCATGAGCCTACGGGTAGCTCACTTTCGGGAGGAACTGAATGAGGAAAGGTTACGAGCTAACCTGGACGCGTTACCAGAAGTCCAAGAGGAAATCCTTCTGAAAACGCAACATTACAAACGAAAGATGGCCCGTTATCATAACAGGCGCGTCAAAGAACGGTTGTTGAAACCCGGTGACCTGGTGCTCAGAGACAAGCGAGCGGCAGGGCAACGCATGGGAAAACTCAGTCCAAACTGGGATGGACCATTTCGCGTCACCCACGTGGTCGGGAAAGGAGCCTATCATCTGGAAACTCTCGATGGTACACCCTTATCCAACTCTTGGAATATCACTCGCTTGAAGTTATATTACTCTAGAATTTGATTTTATCTGCACCTTTGATTTATGTCAACCCTAACCATGACTAACGCTCGATGAGAGAGCTTTCGTGGAAGTTTGTGGTTGTCTTTGTGCAGATAAAAAAGGGGGTATTTTGGGGAAGTGAAAAGTCCTATCCTTGTGATGGCCGGTCTTGATCAGATGGCCCATTAAGTGAGGGCACTACCCACCATACCTTGAATTAGCGTCAGATTGAAAGATCCTGGACGCCCCCGGGGGTGAAAAGTCCTATCTTTGTGATGACCGATCTTGATCAGATGGCTCATTAAGTGAGGGCACCACCCGGTATCTTTGGGAGTGAAAAGTCCTTTTCTTGTACTGACCGTTCTCGTGGAGATGGCCCAACAAGATGAGGCACGCCCCAAAGAAATAGAAACTCCGTTCTAGAAACAAGAATCCTATCTTAACGGTTGGGCTACTATGGCTAAGCCATTAAGTAAGGACACGGTTCTAGACGCGAGGGCAACGCCCAAAAGTGAAAATTCCCTAGCCTTGTGATAGTCGTCCCGATCCGACAGCTCACTAAGACGAGGCACTTTAAGGGTCAATCGTGAAATTAGGGAAACGCGGAGAATCGTGAAATCCCGGCTAGTAACCAGATGAGTAATCCCTGGTGAAGTGTAGAGCTGATAGCGAAAGCGATTCCCGCGGGTTCCAGGGTAACGCCCTATGATGGCAGCGAAAAGGCTCCTACGGGTAATTACTATCCCTCGTAACATGTTTTTGTTACTAATGATTTACAGTTGAGAATGCGCAGAATACTTTTCAGGTAGTGGAAGGAGTGAGGATCTCGTAAGCTGAGATATCGCTAGTCTTATCGAGAAAGTTAACCCAATACCAAATTCTGTAATTTTGGTGAGAGCGCTAAGGATCTGTTCGGATAAGTAAGCGCATTGGGAAAACATGGCGAAGATAACGCCAAAGGATTTTGTGAGGAGGCAACTAAATAAAGGAAAGTCAGCAATAAAAGTGGCTTGAACATATCGAAATGTTTAAAGGGGGCTACAAAGTACAAACTTCGGTGGTCAAAATGATAAACAAAAATTTAGTGACGCTTGATCACTAAGGAAAGAGCTATAAAGCCTCGAAGCATGTCAACCTTCGGGGTGCCTCCGTTTCCAGCCTGCCGCCTTAGCTTGGCGAAAGCCCTCCTCATTAAGGTGGTCAGATCTTCGTTTGAAAGCGGCAGTGACCTCATCGGGTTTGTATGCGTCGACCCCATGGGCTTCCTCAAAGCAAGCGACCAAAATAGAGGCAGTCTGCTTGACATGCCACAGGCTCCTATCAGCCGACTCTTCCTCCAGGGCAGCTTTCTCCTTGGCCAGGGATGACTTCTCATTCTCCAAGGCATTAACTTTGGCCCTCTCCGCTGCCAATGCGACAGACTGTTCTTCTTTTTGCTTCTGATGAGCCAGTAATAAGTTTGTACGCTCCTCCAGCAACTTTTGCCTCCTCCAATCTGGCGACCTATGCTTCCTCTCCACCGTTTTTTATTAGATTTTGTTGGATAAAATCATGGCTATTGTAACAAACATTTTCTATCCAGAAATTTCTTAGATTCATGATAACAATCAAGACAGCCCTAACGGTGCTACCACACTTGCGGCTCCCTACCGGGACGATTTCCCATAAGACCCGTAAGATATCTTCATATCGCCCGAGAATCAGCGAAGGATTCCTAGGATGGTCGACATCAACGCGGGGGGGGGGGGGACTCACGCGACTCTACACGCACGGCACCATCCCATCCTAGGGACCCACGAGCTTATCGCTCCCGGCAGCCCGTATGATATCGCTTATGACGTCATCTGTCGGTATCGCTTGTGACATCACCATCAGACATCGCCTGGATTGTTATCGCCAGGTATCGCCGAATAGGCCTATAAATACCCCTACTTTTCCAATCTGAAGGTAAGATTGAGATCACTCAGACGAACCTCTGTTATTTTTGAAACCCGAACTGACTTAAGCATCGGAGTGTCTACGCCGGAGTCCCCCTCCGGCGCTTTGCAGGTACATCCGACACCGACCGCCACCGTTCCGATCAGGCACGACTCCAAATCTTACAAGATCGACATTGAATCTTATCAATTCACCCATAAAAATCCTAGATCTACCCATAAACAAACAAACAAGTAAATAATTAGTGTCGGGTCAAATTTCGGCCGGGTCTAGTTCCGGACCTGAAAAAAACTTCCGGGTCCGGGTTTATTTCCCAAGCCCACAAAATTCCCGGGTCGTGTCTCGATCCGACCTGATTGGGTTTGGGTCTACAGGGGTCTACAGGTTAGGGACTTGGACTCGCAGACCCGTATTAACACCCCAACATGTGACTAAGGTAGTTAAACTTTCAATTCAATGTTTACGATTTTACGCGTTTATGATATTATCTTGCCAAAACGAGTTGAATCGGAGAAAAAAAATTGAACAAACTCTTACTAACTCACATAAAAACTTATAGAATCGGTAAACACTGACCGATTTTATAGATTCTACTTTTCCTCATTTCATGAGTTTTTGGGAGCTAAAAAATGCTACAAGTTGGAGACTTAAAGTTAGAGACTCATATAATCATATTAAATATACTTCTCTGTATATTTAATATGAGTTTTTGACTAGAAGAAAAAACAAATACAAAATAATTGCTCTTCTAATATCTGTTACTGAATGCCCTATAAGTTAGCAATCGCAACCCACCAGCATATAAAATCTGTAAATGACATTAAAGTTAATTATTTTTATGTTTAAACTTTCTTATTTCAGCTATGTTGTGTTCGAATTTTGAATTATGGGATATCAATTATGTTTTGTAAGTTTGCTAATAAATTAAATTGTCTTATTAATAAAATTAAAATGAGAAAAAAACAAGTGTAGGAATATTTATAAAAAAAAAATTATAAAATTTAAATTTACCTCACTTTTTGTGTGGTTATCAATAAAAATGTTACTCCCTCCGGACACAATTAAATGACGTTTTAGAATAGTAAAAATTCGTAGGACAATGATCTTTGATCTTATTTTATTCTACATTGTTTCATTTTTACTCCTAATTTCCACTCAAATTACCACACCATCATCAAATTGGGTTGATTCATATAAAAAAAAAAGTCATTTGCACAAAATATATGCTTCAGAATGCATAAAATGACAAGTATTATGAATAATAAGAATCTGTAGAAAAGTGACAATTATTTGTGTCCAGAGGGAGTATAAAGTTAAGAACTCTTAAAATTTTCAATTCCAAATTTACGTTTTAATTTTACCTCAGTTTTTCGAGCAGAGAAACTCTCGAGTTTGACACAATCGCCTCTGATGTGGATTAAAAAAAAAAATCCAAAAAATTCTCTTTGCATCAACTTCCATGTGTATATATAGATAGATACACACAGCACTAGAATAAATTCAATAATCAATTCGTTTCAGCATAAACCTCATAACCCTCTGTTTAACAATGGACTGACAGTACACTTATTGGGAAACAGTTAACCAATCTCAAGGTCTGACAAAAAAACGAAGGATCTACAGCATTTAGAACTGTACCAGGATGGATGAAGTATACCAATTATACTAACCCCTAAAATGAACTGTTGGGTTTTGACGATGACGACTTCGCTTTTGCAAAATCAACCAAATCTTTGAAGAGAGCATCTTCTGGCTTTGCTTGTTTGGTTTGGATAGGCGGGTTAAGTGTAAGATTCTGAGTTTGCCCCACTAGGCTGTCATACGAGGACCCCGAACCACTACTTGAATGAGAAGCACCACCTGGGAAAGTTTGTTGCTCAAAGAACTGCTGTCTCTGATTATACCTGGAAGGTGGTGGAGGAAGAGATGCAGTAGGTGCTGTATCCCAAGGAGCTGGGGGCAGCTGATCGGGAGATTTGCTTGATTGCGCTAATTCATCATAGACAGGTGACCCGGCAAACAAAGTTGACGATGAATCCACCGAGTGTAAAGGTGGAGATGAAGTAGACACGCTTGGTGCATATGGTGATGAGGAGTTATTGTTAGAATGAACAGGAACTGAAAATGGAGCGGGTTCTGGCTGTCGAGGAGAACCTTCACTCTTGTAGACATCACCACTGAGAAAATCAACAAACCCAGCACCTGAGTTTACAGGTTTCTTCGATGAAGGAGGAGGAGGAAGAAGGGGGCTGTTTCGAGACGGTTCAGTTCTAACACTGGGTTTCTTGCCCTGTCCTTGAGAATTCTCTCTGGTTGACCTGCATTAATACAGTTACACCAACAAACTAGAATAAGTAGTTTCACATCATTGAAGGCCACAGTTCTTCTAAAAAAGAGGTCATTAAATAATACCAAGATTCACCCCTCAAAATTTTCTACACATGAAAGTCAAGTCATGAAAACGATGCAATAACATTAAGTACATGGTTTGCCACTTAATCCATGGTTCATGGAATGGTAAAAAAACACAGTACATAAGTCACCAGAGATGCAAAGAGCATGATGGAAACCGATAAGAAAAAAAATGAGAAATCCTTTTTCCAATCACCTGTGAGCCAGCTGCGCAAAGTCATCATCTGACTCATCATCTTCATGGCTGACATTGACAAGTGGCGCAACTGGATTTTCCATCTCTCTTTTAACAGAAGCAGGGGTTCCTTTAGCAATATCATCATGCTGAAGCAACACACGCTGCAACTGATCGTTCAATGCCAATCCTTGACATAGAAGCTCCTCGTCCCTATGAAAGAAGCACCATCATACAATATAGACAACAACATAAGAAGAAGCAAGATTTATGAATCAAATTATTCTCACCCTGTATTATTCACCAGAAGCATGACACGGTGTTGGTAAGAGCGGCACTGCTCTACAAGGTCAACAATCAGCTCTTGCTTCACCCCCTGCCACAATGCCCACCATTGTAAAAATCCAAAGAAATGAAGATTGCAATATTGGAAGTGAGTCCTTTTTGTTCTCTCAGAAATGATAGTCAGGTAACCTTAGATGCAAGTCCATATCAATAAGAGAACAATAACAAAATTCTCTCTTTATGATGAAGAGGTGACTGACTATGTGATGCCTTTAAACAATATTCTCAGTAAATAAATAAATGAAACAAAAAGAAAATTTCTATAACATACAATACTTGATATACCAGCAGAAACAGATCCTATTTCTTTTCTAGGACTAACTTGGCTATTTTAGTTAATTTGATTGATGGGGAACAGGAACTCAAGTTAGGAGTCTTTAAGTTAAAGAGTCTGCTAGCCTATTTATTTAGCTATATTTAGGTTTAGTTTTCAATATTCTACATCTGATATTCACCTAATATCAATATTTAGTTTATTAGGGTTATTTGGTGTTAGTTTGAGTTTCTATGTAAGCGTCTTATGGCTTCCAATCAAATTCAGACTTTGATAAATTAATAAATTGTGAGCTTTTAGCTCTCGTCATGAATCGTGCGACTCAATTCAAACACTTAAGTGTGACTCCTAAGAACCCGAGGTGTGACTCCTACGTTTATCTTTTCTCCAGCCTCCTTTCCAGCCATCACCATCCTTAAACCATCTTCCTAAACCATAAATCAGCCACCTATTCTATCCTCAACACCAGTAGCCTTAATTTTCAACTGAACACCCTATCAATTCCAAAAGAATCAAGCCTGTCCAGAACTAATTTGAGGGACCCCCTCTCCCCTATCTGTCCTGCATCATTGATTCCCACAAGCTTGTTAACAAAAAAAAAACAACCTTTTACATATGTTTAAGAATGAGGCCATAGTCCATGATAGACAAGAAGAATTTTTAGGCAGGTATAAACCATGTTTTACACAGTTAATCATTACAGTCCCATAAAAGTCCTATTTTACAGTTGCTACGCTACTTTTTTTCCGTGAAGGCACAGTTGCTACAGTTCAAATAATTATGACAACGTAGTACCAAAGGAAAAACAACTATGCACCAGATAAAAAGATAAACACGCACGCCAGTATATGGAAAGATCAAGATGAAAAAATCATTTGTAGTATACCATTACTTCCTGATATGCATAAAAATAATATTTTACCTCAGGACTCTTGGGATCCAACGCATTTAGCATTTCCGTTAGTACATCTGCCACTCCCCGAGCACTTTGAAGTTCAGGTAAGCTGAGAGTGAACAAAAAAATATCACCAAAAATCAACCTTCACTAGGACTTAAAGGCCCTCCATACTTTCAAACTAGAATCTCTCTAGATTTCGTCAAAAGTTTTTTTCCCCTTTATACGAATAGGATAGATTCTACTGGATTTCCTATATAATTAACAGCAGCATTTCAAGCAAGCAGGAAAATTGCCATTGGATTGTCACACTACATGAAGATGACCAACAAGGTCAGGAAAAATTCAAGAATCCAAATTGAGGTAAATCAATTCTATATCAAAGAGTCCATCCACAGAACTAAATTTAAGGATAATAAAAATAATCTTAGTATTTTTCTTTTAAACAAGTAGCCAAATCAGGTTGGAGGTTCAAATATTCATCAAAAAGGGCAAGTTAATCCCTGTCCAATTGGCTCAATTCAGTGTCTAAGACTTTAGTTATTGCTGAGATGTGTTGAGATATGGAAACAAATAGATATTTAATTTCCAGTTATGTAGTTTCTATTTACGTATATATAGGAATTAATTAGATTGATATGGAATTAATTTCAGTATCCTATTTAAGGATATACACTTTGTATATATAGATATATTCTGGTGGAATAGAAAATCAAGCCTTATCAATTTCTTTCATGGTAGCGGAGCTCTAGGTTTCTTAACCTAAAAATAATTCTCTCTCCCAAACCAAAAGATAAACATGTCCAGCCTCAAAAACACCAATGACACCTCAGATTCTGGCAAGCCCAGAACTGAGGAAGAACCCAATACCCAGAGAGTAGGAGACTTTCAGAGTGTTAGGGTTTCCTATAGATTGAATGGAAAAAATTACCTCAAGTGGTCCCAAGTGATTCAGACATATCTAAAGGGCAAAGGGAGATACAACCACCTTCTCAGCAATGGACCAGCAGAGACTGATCCAAAGTTTGCAGCATGGGAGGAGGACGACTCCATGATCATGTCCTGGCTTTGGGAGTCCATGGAACCAGCAATCAGCGACACTTGCATGTTCTTTAAGAACTCGAAGGAGGTTTGGGACTTCATTAAAGCGACTTATTCCAAGGCTCGTGACACTGCACAAGTGTACGAAATAAAGACCAAGACTGCAGGAACCAAGCAAGGTGATAGATCGGTCACAGAATATGCAAATCAGCTCCAAAGTCTGTGGCAGGAGCTAGATCATTACAGGGCCTTTAAAATGAAATGCCCGGCAGATGCAGAAACTCTAAAGAAGTTCATAGAGAAGGACAGAACCTATGACTTTTTGGCTGGATTGAATCCAGAATTCGATCAGGCTAGAATTCAGGTGCTAGCTAAGGAGGAGACTCCATCTCTGGAAGAAACAATCTCCCTAATCAGATCTGAAGAAAGTAGGAGGGCTGTGATGCTAGACTCTCAGACTAAATATGAGTCTGCCTTGGTAACAAGACCACAGACTCAGTTACCGACGAGTAGCAGACAGGGGTACCAGGATAAGGTGAAGGAACAAGGGAATCAGTTCAGGACACTTGGCAAAGAAGGCCAGTGGAAGAAGGACAGGGACAACCTTTGGTGTACTTATTGTAAGAAAACTAGGCACACTAAAGAAGAATGCTGGAAACTGCAGAATAAGACAAATGGCAGGGAGGCTGGAAACAGAGGGGGATGGCAAAGACCCCAAGCTAAGATGGCACAAGGAACTACCACAGGTCTTGATGAAGAAGAAGTGGAAAAGTTGAGACAATTGCTGGGATCACTAGATACAAAACAGTCTCCAGGAATGACAGCAACCTCCTCCCCAGACCTAGCAGGTATAACTTCATTCTCCACCTGTTTAAATGTTCAATCACTTTGTTATGAGAATACTTGGTTGTTAGATTCAGGTGCCTCACACCACATGACCTACACATCTAAACATTTTTCCACCTACACACCATGTTCAAGTAACAAGAAAGTCATGGTTGCAGATGGCTCTCTAGTAACTGTAGCAGGCACTGGTAACATTCAAATTACACCTGATATCACTCTAAAGAATGTTCTTCATGTACCCAAACTTTCAGCCAACCTCATATCTGTTCAAAGATTTACCAAAGATACTAATTGCCTTGCTATCTTTTTCCCAACTCACTGTATTTTTCAGGACAGAAAAATGAGGAGGAGGATTGGACAAGCTAAGGAGAATAATGGCCTGTATCAACTCTCAATCACTCAGGGCCTTACGAATAAAACTTCTGTAGCTTTAGTGAGTCTCTCGAATAAGGAAACCATTTGGTTACACCATCTACGCCTAGGTCATCCTTCTTTTAAAGTCTTGAGAATTATGTTTCCTCATTTATTCCTAGAAATTGATACTGAGTTATTCCATTGTGATGTATGTGAACTTGCAAAACACACTCGTGTCTCTTCTCCTATTAGCAATAAAAGATATTCTCAACCATTTCAACTGATTCACAGTGATATATGGGGTCCCTCTACAATTCCAAACATATCTGGTTCCCGTTGGTTTGTAACTCTCATTGATGATTGTACTAGAGTCACATGGGTTTTCCTACTTAAACAAAAATCTGAAGTTAGTGCCATTATACCCAATTTCCATTCCATGATTCAAAACCAATTCGGAGTAAGAATAAAAAGCTTTAGAACAGACAATGCTAAAGACTACTTTAACAACACCCTATCTTCATTTTTTCAATCACAAGGGATTATTCATGAATCATCTTGTGTATATACCCCTCAACAGAATGGGATTGCTGAACGGAAGAATAGACATATCCTTAATTCAGCTAGAGCTTTATTGTTTCAAGGCAATGTTCCAAAGTCTTATTGGGGAGAAGCAGTACTTACTGCTACACACTTGATTAACAGGTTACCAACTCCTGTTCTAGAAAACAAAAGCCCTATGTCTGTCCTAAACACTTTCTATCCTAATTTCAGAACTGAAAATGGTCTCACTCCTAGGGTGTTTGGGTGCACTGCTTATGTACATGTCCATCAACCTCTTAGAAGCAAGCTAGAACCCAGAGCAGTCAGATGTGTGTTTCTAGGATATTCCTCCACTCAAAAGGGGTATAAGTGTTATGATCCAACCACTAGGAAAGTAATCATTTCTATGGATGTCACCTTCTCAGAAAGTACCCCTTTCTTCAAAAAAACCTCATCCCACGAGGAACAACTTTCCTTTGAACCGACACAGACTTTCCTCCAGCCACTTGAACTACCTCAAATTCCTAAAATCACATCTAATATTCCATGTCTAGAAACTCCTAAGAGTACAGATGCATCCAGATTTTCACAGGTTTACTCAAGGAGAAAACCTATCCCGGAGTTGACGCAAGGCCAAGAGTCCAATCCCCCTCCTCAAGAAGAAACCACTGTAAGTCCACCAAACTCACCAGTCAATCTAAACACAGATCCAACAGATGATCCTATTGATGTTAATGATCTCCCCATTGCGGTCAGAAAAGGAACCCGACAATGCACAAAGAAACCCTTATACCCTCTATCCAACTATATTTCTCTCCAGCACCTTTCAAACCCACATAAGAGGTTCATCCTGAGTCTAAATACTATTAGTATTCCTAACAATGTTTTTGAAGCATTAAGACAGGAGGAATGGAGAAATGCAATGAAGGAAGAGATGAATGCATTGGAGAAGAACAACACTTGGGAGATTGTGAAGAAACCTACTGGAGTAAACATCGTAGGATGTAAGTGGGTGTTTACTGTCAAATACAGGGCAGATGGATCACTAGAGAGGTACAAGGCCAGACTAGTAGCCAAGGGGTACACTCAGTCATATGGAGTAGACTATCAGGAGACCTTTGCCCCAGTCGCAAAGATGAATACAGTAAGAATTCTTCTAGCACTTGCAGCCCAGTTTGGTTGGAACCTTCACCAGTTTGATGTGAAAAATGCTTTCCTTCATGGAGACTTGGAGGAAGAGATTTATATGACTGTCCCACCAGGTTTTGATGAAGAGAAAAGGGACAAGGTGTGCAGGTTGAGGAAAGCATTGTACGGCCTGAAGCAATCACCAAGAGCGTGGTTTGGGAAGTTTTCCAAGGCCATGAAGGGGTTTGGATACAAACAGAGTCAAGGAGACCACACCCTGTTCATCAAGCACTCTTCCACTAGAAGTATCACTGCCTTACTTGTGTATGTAGACGACATAATAGTGACAGGAAATGATGAAAAAGAGAAGGAGGAATTAAAAAGGAAGCTGTTAACAGAGTTTGAGCTGAAAGAGTTAGGGAAACTCAAATACTTTCTTGGTATTGAGGTGGCTTACTCATCCCAAGGAACCTTCATTTCCCAACAGAAGTATGTCATTGACTTACTCAAGGAGACAGGGAAACTTGGGTGCAAACCAGCAGCTACACCCATAGAAGTCAATCATAAACTAGGAGAAGCGAAGGAGGAACCAGCTGTTGACAAGAAGATGTATCAACAACTGGTTGGAAAATTGATCTATTTATCTCATACGAGGCCCGACATAGCTTACTCAGTAAGCGTCATCAGTCAGTTTATGCATGACCCGCGGGAACCTCACTTACAGGCAGCGTATAGGGTACTGCACTACTTGAAAGGGAGTCCAGGCAGAGGGATATTGTACAAGAAAGGCAACGAATTCATTGTGGAAGGATACACAGATGCCGACTATGCTGGGTCTCAGATAGACAGAAGGTCTACTACAGGTTATTGCACCTTTCTAGGAGGCAATCTCATAACTTGGAGGAGTAAGAAACAAGGTGTAGTTGCTAGATCATCTGCTGAATCAGAGTTTAGAGCACTTGCTCAGGGGCTGTGTGAGTTACTGTGGGTAAAGATCATCCTAGATGACTTAGGAATCAAGCTGGAGGGTCCTATGAGAATCTACTGTGACAACAAATCAGCAATAAACATCGCACACAATCCGGTGCAACATGACAGGACAAAACACATAGAGGTGGATAGACACTTCATTAAAGAGAAGTTAGAAGAAGGATTAATATGCATGTCCTATGTGCCTTCTATGTCTCAACTGGCAGATGTCTTGACAAAGGGCTTATCCAATACGGTGTTTCATGGTCTGATTTCCAAGCTGGGAATGGAAAACATCTATTCCTCAGCTTGAGAGGGGGTGTTGAGATATGGAAACAAATAGATATTTAATTTCCAGTTATGTAGTTTCTATTTACGTATATATAGGAATTAATTAGATTGATATGGAATTAATTTCAGTATCCTATTTAAGGATATACACTTTGTATATATAGATATATTCTGGTGGAATAGAAAATCAAGCCTTATCAATTTCTTTCAAGATGGCGCAACACTGCCTAATCACAGAGACATTGAAGGCAGAAATCTCCCAAGTTTTCCATTTTATTTTAATCATTCAGTTCTTGTGGCACCCCACTTAATAACGGGCAATGTCAAACCATTATCCTAGTTCATATAGCCATCATACAGCGCAAAGACACTAAGTGAATGCATAATTCTAGTCTCTCTATCAAACACAACCCATCCCACCATCCCCAACTCTATCCTTCAACTCATATCAGCAAATACTTTAGCCATCATATCAACCTCATCATGCAATAATTCCCTACATAACAAAACACATAGGAGCCTCCCACTTGTTGGAAGTGCCCAAGTGGAATTCAAAGGTCAAACGAGTGCAATACCTTTGAGTGAAACCCGTAAAGGGAAAACTAAGGGCTGGTTAAAAAAAGCAATATAGCCTAAGAGTAACACAAGATTTCAAGAAGTGAGCAGCCACATAATTCAAATAGTACCTAAGGTCAGAGGCATCTGACTGCAGGGAGGCCTGAATGGCAGCATCTTCATATGATGTAGGTGTCTGAACTATCGACTGTGTCTGAGGAGGAGTAAAAAATGGAACACTGTTCTCTGCACGGGGTGGAAATTCAACTCCTGCAGCCTATACATTATCAAACGACAGTTAGATTTGTGAAATGGATCGTCAGTGACTTGTATGAAAATTCAGGATGAGTATAAAAACATTTGGTGGTGTGGGCAGCAATTGGGTTATTCAATTGCACTGTATAATTATTAGTACCTATAACTGAAATCATAAGGTATGGATGCATATAAATGATGGTTGTGGTAGAGTGGCAAGTGAGTTGTCCACCCTTAACCCAGGTCTCGAGTTCGAGCCTGGGAATGGAGAAAACCACCGGGGCCATTAAAGCTCAAACAACCAGAATATCTCTTGCCCAGAAGGGCCAGATAAATACAGGAACACCAAAAAAAGTAGTGATGCATAATAAAAGACGATAATTAAAAGTTCTGGCATTTGTAAATAATCTAAGTTATAGTCTTAAATTGCAACCACGAGGTCCAGGAAAAAACATGCAAACAAAGGTACAGGAGAATAACCCGCAGTTCATTGTATGCAGCATGATATTGGGGATACCGTCCCCTTGGTCCCCCAAAGGCCTCTTGCCATGTATCGATCATAATAAGTATCTTTTCACGCACATTCAAATCTGGCTGCACAATTGGATCAGATAAAAATACAATTCAACCCAAAGAATAAAAGAACTGTATAAGAATGATATGTGGTGCAAGTGAGGAGCATATGATTACCTTCTTCTTTACTATTTTGACCATGTCATGCAAGATATCACGCTCAATAATTTGCTGAAAAACGTTATCACCACAATTTTTGCTGACAGTCTCCAATGCCTACATCAGAGTATTTCCACACAGATCACCATTGTAAGAGGACAGTGGTTCCTTTCATATCATACAAGATAAAAAAAGAGATGGCAAATGGTAAAGGTATGATGCATATTAGTTTACATGTCCAACCTTCACAATTCCCAAAAATCTTAGCACCATTTAAAATGGCATACTAACAAAACACTAGAGCAGTACAGTTGCATAAAATATAAGTGTTGCTATATACTTATTACATGTTCAAATACAAAACTGCAAATACGCAGCTAATTCTCAAAAGTTTGGAGAGAACTGTGTTACTTACAAATAGGGCTAGAAGTTGGATTTTGGCACTTTTGCTGCCAAGCCGCTTCTTGAGTACTTTCAGCACGTCCTTTGCTTGCCTGATACATAAAACCAATTCAAAGTCATTAGCGAAAGTAGCTTAATGTGAAAACAGAAAATAAAGAGGACAAATGGAAAAAGGGATCACAAAGAGAGCTTTAGACCGCAGAAGATGTAGGCATAACTACAAATTAAAGTGGCATGTAATACCACATAACACCATATGGATATATAATGCAATTACTATACTCTCATGGCAAAAGGTATGGCCCAGGTTTAAGGAAGCTTCAATCTACCTTACACCAATGTATGAAAACCAGAACTCATTTACACTGATTACGAAACAGAGAGCATTTTGCCAGTGAAAGAACTTGGAGTTCAAGGACAGTAAAATTTCAATTCTAAAATAAAAATTAGAGGAAAAGTTTGTTTCAGACACAAAGAAAGAAGGCAGTAAAATACATTTGTAAACATAACAAAGAATTAAATCTACATGCAAAATATCAACTTGCAGTCCCGACTACCATTAGTAATTGTACCACTAATTTAAAAAAGAAACTGCTTTTGCAATATCATCCACATAAATTCCAAAAAATTCCATAATGAGAAATTTAACAAGACCCGTTAATGGAAATTGTTAACCTGCCAGCTTTTCTCTAGTCTATTTGAATTTTAGGAGTCAAAAAAATGCAAGTTGGAGCTCCTGGAGTGTCTTATAATTTAATTAGGATTAATACTAGGGTAAGGGTACTTTAAGAACTACTTTAGTTTCTGGAGAAAATAGAATCACTAACCGTCTACTTTTTAGATAAATTACAAATATTGAAAATGTTTTAGATTTTTCGTATTTTCATTACCAATGTGGTTTCTTTCAAAGGAAAAACAATGTTCTCTTAAATTTGCTTGTTTTTTAGGATTTGATAAATCATTCTTTAAATTTTCAATTCTTCTGTGTGAAATTCACATGTGGGAAGTTGAGTTGTTATAAAAAAAATGGATTCAAATGAATGAAAAGAGAGTACATGCATAGAATTCACTTTTTTTCCTTCAATGCAAAACTGAGCCACATAAGTCGCAGGGTCTCTTTTAGCAACTTCCATGGAGTTTAACACTAAAAATAAGCACCTTATGCAGCGCAAGTACTGCAGTATACTGCATACTCCATATAACAATTTACTTGAGTACAGCTAGCAAAATTTTCAATAGCGTAAATTGGGCAGCAACTCCTGTGTTTTCCATTGTCTTTGGCTATTCTATTAATCTAATACAAACATAGTGTTTTTCTTACAATGTATTCGCCCTTAATTCTTGCTGATTTTTCATACATACTTCGACTACACCCTATCACAGAATCATAGACCAAGACCATCAGAAACCTCATTACCAGAGTTCACAAAAAAGGAAGAAAAAAAACTCTGCCAAGCTCACTAATAGCTACAATTGTATCAGCAGAACAAACTTGTAGAGATAGATATAATATTTCAGGCCACTATCCATGTTATTAACAGTATATAAACACTATCTGTTCCACGTATATACACATGTTGCAGCTCTTAGAAAAATATCCAATTAACCAAACTAACCTCAGATGAAATTTAGTTGCACAAGCGTTAATGGCTGTAAGAAAAGAACATTCAGGTAACACTAGACACTGACCTAAATCCATCTACCCACTTGAAACACGTAATATTGAGGCAAAAAAACGAAAGATAAACGCACAAATCCAAATCTCCATGAAAGCATAAAATTTGAGGAAAGGAACAAATAAGAATACCCAGGATCCATGTTGATGATATCACAAAGCTCGATGTTTATGGCCCAATCGGGACCAATAAGCATATCACTTGTTGCTCTCTCAGCGCAAGTTGCCCCGTTATTTGCCATGAGTACAGATGTTCCTTACTTCAATTGAGGCGCCTTGTCCCGTGTTACCCTAAGAGCACAACAACCAGCCATGCAATCAATTTAGAAAGGGAAAAAAATGAGCATCACAAACACATGATCGGATCAAATCAGTAGGAAATTGTCTATAAGAGAACAGTTACCCTTGATCCTGAATACTGAATTATGCCTAAGTGAACAAAACACCAGCAAAAGGAGCAAAGAGAGCAGTGTGGATAAAGGAAGAGCTTGACCAGAGTCGAGGAAGGAGGAAGGAGGAAGGAGGAAGGAGGAAGGGCTCTCTCTGTTTGATAAATGAGGATTAATAAGGAGACTTCTGTTCTGGAATTTTAATTTTTTTTTGGTCGCTGTAGGAATCCCAACTTATACTTTGGTTTCCTATTTTCCTACGATTTCGTCAAAGTGTAACATAGAGGTCCTTATATTTTTTATTATACCCTACAAGTCCTCTATTTTAAAGTTCAATCTTTTCATTTTTCAAAAATTACAAAATTAATTTCCAATACGAATTTTCTACGCGGCATATTAAAAAAAAATTATATGCTGACATGACACGGGTGACATTGGAGAAGAATTAAGAAAATAATTCATCTTCATCTTCCTTAACCCTTCCTTTTCACTTATCTACTAAAACTCTAACATTATTTTTCTTATCACCCCTTATTAGTGTTATCAAAATTGAACTGAATAGTAAAATAAAAATGAATAGGTTATTGGTTCGATTAGGTTCAATTGGATTGATTTATTGGATTGTTTTCAACCATTAATTGAATCGAATTGAACTAATTGATTTTTATAATAAATGATATAACATTTTCAGGTTGTAATTGGGATATGCTTGTGGTTCTAATTAATGGTTTAGCAGTGTAGTGTTGTTGTGTGCAGTGTAATTTGAAGAAACAAATATTCCACCTATATTGCTCGCGGATGCTATACATACATGTTGTTGTAATTAATTGGGTTCCAAATTGTGGATACCGGGAGATGTTTAACGTTTGTATTTTTATTTGTTTTTTAGATCTCAATGTTTCACTATCTTCATTTTAGTACCTAATATTGGTTTTGTTTGTTCAATTTGCACCGCTTCGTGAATAAAAAAGAGAGGGAGCAAACGTCATTTTTTGCACTCTACGTGTTAAAATCGTGTCAGCTTTTAACAATAAAAATTTGAAAATGAAAAAAACAATACTCCTTTTAGCTTCTTTTTTTTTTGTAAAAAATTGGGCTCATCTCTAATGGGTTCTTCCCCCCACAGGTACGGATGCACCAGCACAATCCCAACAAAATTTACCCCTAAAGAACTTTCCCGATCAAATCTCAAACTCATGTGATTGCGGTATCACCTGCGAAAAACACTTTACCCAAATCGACTTGAGAGTTTAGCCACTCTTCATGACGATTTTTTATGGAATGACTGGTGACCTATTTCACAGTGGTCCATGAATCGTCGTAAATTGTATGGACAGTGTGTTCTGAAGCTTGCCGGTAAGTGACGGAGCCACGTTATAGTGAGTAGGGGTGTAAGAAACTGGACCGAACCGGAAACCGAACAGGAACCGGAGAATTTTGATCTAAACCGGCTCGAATCGTAACTTTCTGGTTCGGTCCGGTTCCACCAATGTAGAACCGAAAAATTTTCTGTTCGGTCCGGGTCTATAAATATAAAACCCATAAAATCGAACCGTAGAACTGTTTGAATTGGAAATTTTTATATATTTATATATATATATATATATGCATTAATTATCAAAAGTTTAGCTTTGATTCAGTGGTTAAATCTTTCACTCTCTTACAAAAGGGAAGGGGAATTTCTTTATTTTTTTCCTGCATTGCTATGGCTGCTGGGGCTGGACCGGGCCATTTCTTTATTTTATTTTATTTTTGAAAAATCCACTTTTTCTTAATTGTTTTAAAATTTCCATGTTAACAAAAATATTTTTTTTTCATGAATAAATAATAGTTTTCCTAATTCTTTTAAAAAAAATTAATCGGAAACCGAATCGAACCAAACCGAAAATTTCGGTTCGATCCGATTCTGGCATACCAAAACCAGAATTTTCCGGTTCAGGTCCAGTTCTGGCATATTAGAACCGAAATTTTTCAGTTCGATCCGGTTCTAGCCCTAGAACTGGACCAAAGCGGCCCGTTTACACCCCTAATAGTGAGAGGGCACATACCCCCTAAACTTTTCTTTTTTTAGTTTATAGGTATATTTATAATACGAACTTATAATTCCCTAATTATATGTTGGTGCACCCCTGACGTAGGTTGGTGCACCCCTGATATATCTTCATTTCATTTATCTAATACAATATTAAATATATGAAAAATAGACATTGTGTTTCTCATGTTAATCATTGGTGTACTATTCTACTAATTAAGCACATAATAAAAGTTATACAAGATAATTGAGTATTTTATATTAAACTGTTGTAGTTCAACTGATTAGTACATGTCATTTTTATAACGTAGGTCATGGGTTCGATATTTATTATTGTAAAGATAAAAAATAATATATATATAAAATAACTCCTTCACCATCTTTGTTCAATTCTCTCTTCTCTCCTTATAAGGGATGAAATATAAATAGATTGGAGCAAAAAGAATACGAGACCAGAAACGTGTGTGTGAAAGATAAGAGGTCAAATGTGTTGATTATATTTCTTAATTAAATTTCTGATACCGTAATCTAAAATCACACATTTGATGAACTGTTTTAATTACCGTCTACTTGAATTGATAAATTTCTTCATACGGTACTTATAGTTAAACTTATTAACAAAATTTATAAGAACAAATTATAGGATATGGATAAATATCTTACTTGCAAGTTTTTTTTTTTGTTTACAAATATTTTAGCGCATAATGAATGAGAAATCTCCCTAATGCCTCACCATTAGACTTTAGTGACTAAGTAAGTTATATTTTTAATTACAATATAATTTATTTTAATTTTTAAATAAAAAGGTACACTCTTGATCTTAGGGTCCTAACTCTGCTACTATTGTCGGTACTCAACCGATACCACGATTATGGTGGCGCTGGCGGATAAGGAGTTGAGGAAGGTTTGGTAGATAAGGGAAGAGGAGATCCAATGCAAAAGCCTCCGCCATGGAAGTAAAACAAGATGGGGAGTTTTTGGTTGGGGTTGGTGATATGGGGAGGTAGAGTCTGCAATCTAGGCCGAATTCTGGTGAAAAGATTACATCTTTGGATTGAACATTGGTTTTATAAAAGGAGAAGAGGAGACGAGATATAGTTACCGGTTTAGTTTGCTTTAGTTGGGGCGGGGTCCACCAATTTTTAAAATTTTGAAATTTCAGTTAGGTAATTTTTTACCATTACGAAAATTTAGGTAGCGTTTGATTGACGGAATCAGGGAGGAAAGTGATTCGAAAATCTGAAATTTCTAGCTTTATTGTTTTTGGTTGCGATAAATAATCACTCTCCACCGGAATTCAACTTTCCTCGACCCCCTTGATTTTCCAAAAAATGGAGGAAAGTGATTCCTTGGCTAAGAGGTGGGGAGAGTGATTTTTTGATAGAAGGAAAGTTAATTTCTTTCTTAAATTACATATTTGTCCCTTCATACTAGCATTATTCTAAGAAAGAAAGAAAAAACTTGTTCCATTCATTTGTAGTTTTAGTTCCTATTTTTTTTACACTTTTTTATATGTATTATCTTTTTAATTTCAGATTTTTTTAATATTTAAATTTTAAATATTTTCTAGAATTTTGCCTTTTATATGTTTCAGATTCTTTTTTAAAATTTTGTTACATTTTTTAATTTAAAAAAATTTATGATACATTTTTAAAATTGCTGATTATTTTTTAAATCTTTTTTAAGTTTGAGAAAATAAATCAAAACTTTTTATAAAAAAACTCGTGGCATGTTACATGGCATGCCACATGGGAACAAAATCACTACGTCACCATCTTCAGCCGATACAGGGATTAAATTAAAATAAGTGTTATAATTTAGGGACCTGATTAAATAATTTTATAATTTAGAGACTAGATTAAATAAAGTGTTATAATTTAGAGCTAAAAAATTCATTTGTTTTAATGAAGTTTATAAGTATTTTCAATTTTTTCTAAAAGAATATTACATTATACCTTGACCTCGATGTGATTTTTCATTGGATGGTGTAATTCAAGCCTATCTTTTATTATTCGAGGAAGATTATTATGTACATTGGCCACCGGTGTGATTTTTTACCCTAGTGATATAATTCAAACATATTTATTATCCTCCTGAAAAGAAGATTGCATTGGTATAATTTTCAAGGACTTTAATATGAAGGTTATGTCATTTGTTATGTTCTTAACCTGCAAAAAATCATAGCCATAAAGTAAACTTGTTAGTCAGAATAAATAGACGAGTAAGAATAGAGCACATATATTCTGAAGGTTGGATAAAGAAGGTTCATAAAGCTAAATTATGAACAAGATAGCAAAGGCACAAATATAGAAAATGATAAAGTAGTAATTTTCTTTACCTTCTTTTAGGATTCTCAAATACAAAACAAACAAAAGAGTGTTACTTTTCGGGAATCTTAAATCCCAACCACACACAAAAAACTAACATTCCCCCTAATCATTCTCCCGGGTTAGTGATTCCAAGAGGAAAAATAACATTCCGTGAACCAAACGCTACCTAAAAGGAATATTGTTTTAAATTTATATTTTTCATTTTAAAAATTTTTATTGTTAAAAACTATGACGATTCTGACACGTGAAGCCCAAAAGATGTCGTTTGTTCCCCCAATTTTTTTATTCATGCAGTGATGCAAATTGAACAAATGGAGTAACGTTAGACACTAAAATGAACAAAATGAAACATTAGGGCTTGAAAAAATAAAAATGCAAACGTTAACCACCTCTTGGGCATTAAGTCGGAAATATAAGTGGTTGTGCTTGATTATTTCTCCTAAACAATGTTGTTAGGTTGGTGTATGAGGAATATTGAAGTTTTCTTTTTAGATGAGTGAATAGGAAGAGGTGGAGGAAAATGATGATGTGTCAGCAAGCGTGGGCCCGTTTGCTAACGCCCCACTCTTGCTGACGTGGCAACGCAGAGCCCAACTCGGAGTATGGAAATTTAGGTGTGTAGGGCTTTCCAACTGACGGTATTTCGGTATACCGTCTGAAATAGTTCGGTATTCAGTATACCAAATGCCTAAAATTTAATACCGTACCATACCGAACTAAATTTAATACCGTACTATATGTACCAAAATTAGTTCGGTACGGTATTATGGTATACCGAATACTGTTCTTGAGAAAATGACCCCATCATCTTTTTTCCATCATCACCGTCTCGGTTTCTAATCCCAAGCCTCATCCTTTGGTCGTCGGATCTTTGCTTCATCAAATCCGGTCATCACTGCCATATCCGACCACCGCTGGATCCATCACCATCATCAGTTAGATCAGTTCGACACCACCCGCCACCGCTACATTCTTCTCCTTCACTCACCTCTCACCACCACCGAATCACCTTCCACCACCACCGGATCTACCTCCTTCATATGAATGCGTGTTGTAATCATTTCATTATGATGATAATGTTGTAATAAAAAATGAAAAAAATGAAAAAAGAAAAAGAAAAAGACATGATGCTGTAAAGATCTGGAAAAGAAAACCAAAAAAAAATAAGGCCTATAAATCCATAGATTAATCGGTTGATGGTGACTGTCTTGAAAGCCATCTTGGTGGGTATGTTTTGGATGGGTGGCGGTCGTCTTTGTGGGTGGATGCAAGAAGGAGGGCGAGGGGGGTTCGAGACGACGAGGATGATTGAGGGGTAAGGCTGCCATGGATGATTTTGTAAAAATTTGAGGGAAGTGTTGCTGACCAGGGAGGGAAGAAGAGAGGAGATGCGATACTGTCATGGACCAACCCTCGAACCCAAAAGGATTGCTTTTGTGCGGCGTTCGTGAGGTCTCATTACACGAACCAGCCTTTCAATCCCACTTAGTTCTACATCCATAAAGGAGCAAATAGGTTAATAACCAACACGAGGCAATTATAAGCATTCCATAACACAATATTATTGATTGAGCTTAATTATAGTGGTTTTTACCACCTGTTCTCTTTCTACTCCGAATGGTATGCTATTGATTTCCTTAAGAAATATTCGATTATTGTAGGGAACAAAATTTGAGAGGAGAAGAGCATAAAGGAAGATTCTCGCATGATTTTTGGGCACTTTTGGAGCAGCTGACTTCCTGGTCCAACATTCTGGACCAAGACGATGAGTCTCTCTCTTGGCCAAGACACTCTTGCTTGACAAATCCCTCACCTAGTGAATAAAACTTTCGGAGCAGATAGCGATTGGGGCGTTGACAAAAGATATCCCTATCCCGAAGATCTAGAGAGTTAATCACGGGCTAATTTGGACACATCCCCGCTGATCTGATTTGATCTTATTTCTTTTGTGAGGAGGAGAGCATTTAAAATACAATTTTATCTTAATTAGGATTTCCCTTAATTTCCGCAATCAATTACTTTCTTAGGAAAATAAATACCCTCTTTAGGGTTGAGAGCAAGGCATCGAAGATTTGTCATGGTGGCCGCTCCTAGCTGAAACTTTTCTCCGGGTTTTATCTTAGTTTTCATATACTCTTGCTCCTTCGGCAACGAAGGATTTTTCATTATCTTAATAAATTATTATTTTCTTATAGTTATAAGTATGCGTAGCTAATCCCCATCTTCTTAGTAGAGGCGTTTTATAACATGAACTTGAGTATGCATGAGACCTAATTGTTCTTACCAATCTCCATATCTGTATTTAATTGATTCCGCACTTATTCTTAGCGCGCTTCTGTTTGGTATTAGAATTGATCACTCTAGGATTGAACAGATCTCGCAGCCGTCATTCTTCTTGGTTGTGGATTATCGACTAAGAAGATCGAAGTAGACTCCTACGCGTTACTAGGTGTATCCAAAAAACGGAAGGGGGAAAGGTTAATCAGACCAAGTCCTGACTGACAACCGAGGATACTAGTCTGGACTTATCTTCCCCTAAGATATTGAGGACGAACGCATCACAGAGGTGTAATTGACTCAAGCCAGCTGCCAACTCAGTAAACCCTTTAACCAGCAAGGTGCTGATTAGTAATGCATCACCTCTAAGCGTACCTGAGGTGGTGTTGATATAGGAGAGAAGCAGGGGTCATAAGTGTACCTTGATCCTATAACAACTCTATGTATTGGGGATGAATATCCTTGTGTCGATGATCCCATCTCATGTCTCATTGCTCGCCAGCCTCTACTAGGAAGCCACTCTCGTATTTGATCTCAATCTCTGAATCTGCTTTCTTAACCAAGATTATTATTCTTGGCCAAGTCATTTTTACTATTTTAATCGTGATACAAACTCCCACTTTTCACCTAAGTGTCTTCACTGGCATTTACAAGCATACACAATAATTGCACCTTAACTCTCTATGGTTCGATCCTCTTACTACTATCTACAAACTATTTATTCTTAGTAGCAAGTTGTAACTCTTATTTATTTTTGATGGGTTCGATGCCCTGTCAAATTTTGGCGTCGTTGCCGGGGAGTTAACGGATACTAATTATATGTGTTTTCTTGTTTTATGACCAGGTCATCTCGCGAAGAATTGATTTCATTCAATCCAGAGTTGACTAGATCGGAAAGGGAAAACATAAGAAGAAGAAACTTAGTATAGCCTAGTTCACAAAGACAGGAACCAAATCTTGTAATCAACATGGCGCAGCCTGTGGAACAGATCCTCAGGTAGTTGAACCAAGGAACAGAGCAGGAGACCTACTCTTGTCTCAACCTACCACCGGTGGATCATGACTGGACAATCAAAACTAATGTCATCCACAACCTGAAAAAAGTTCCATGGGTACTCTAACGAGAACCCATATGTTCATTTAAAGACTTTCCATATGGAATATGATGCGCTTAAGCCTCGAGAAGTCCTCATTGAGAGGGCGAAATTGAAAGCCTTCCAAAGGTCACTAGAAGATTCAACGAGGGATTGGTTCTATAGCCTACCTCACAATACCATCAATACTTGGGCCCAAATGCCAGCAGCTTTCTCGAACAAGTACTGGAATGCTACCAAAGCTGGAGTAGCTAGAAAGAATCTTATTTCCATTCAACAAAAAGGAACTGAAAGCTTCGGGGAATACCACCAGAGATTCAAGGATTTGCAGGACATTTGTCCCACGTATGGAGTGGCTGATCAAGCTCTCATTCAATACTTCTATGATGGGATGTGCCAGAATGATAAAGAGAGAGTAGATGCTGCCACTGGAGGAGCATTGCTAGATGTCACGCCCACTCGAACCAGACAATTACTTCAAACTATGGCAGAGAATAGCCATAACTATGGCTCTTCTGAGTGCTCTAACCTTACTACCTCTGTTAATTCAATTGCTTTGGAACAACAAATTTCTAGTATCGCTAATTTTGTTAAAAATCTCTCTAAAGGAATTCCTAGCCAAGGCAGCAACCAAGGTACTACCACGAGCGTTTGCGGACTGTTCTGCCAAATAGGTCATCACACTGACCAATGCTTCACGCTTTAAACAACCTCGGTAGAAGATCTTACGGCTCACGTGAATGCTGCCTATGGTTTTAATCAAAATCAACAAAATAAGTACCCACCAAACAACAATCCTTACTCCAACACCTATAATCTCGGATGGAGGACTCGTCCAAATTTCAGTTGGACTCAAAATCAACCTCAAACTAATACTACATCCCTTTCTTTCCAACCATATCAACAACAACCACCTTTCAACCTCAAAAACTTTACTCCTAGACCACCCTAAAACTAAAACAACAAAATTCCCCAACTAACCACACCTCCATAGTCATTGCAAATCGTTGGCCCTACACGCGATGATGAGATAGACAGAACTTTTGCTCAATACGGTGTTATGCTTGCTGAAATTCAGAAATAATTAAGGTTACTGCTGGAGGATAAACAGAAGCAAGGAAAATTACCATCCAATACGGTAGACAACCCCAAGCATAATGTGAGTGTGATCAGTTTGAGAACTGGTACACAACTACTCGAAAGAGAAGAAACAGTGGCTCTTGAATAGGAGAAAAAAAAGAAGCCAAGGCATAAGAACTGGGAAGAGGTGATGGAGTTTGAAAGGCTACAATTACAAACCTATAGAACATATTGAGGAAGAGGAAGCTGAAGAAATAGAAGAGGCAGAAAAGAGAATCGCGATAGAGGATAAATCTCTCTTGACCAAAGAAGATACCGAGAGAGAGCGATTGGCCAAGAGAGCCGATAAGGAAATAAAAAGGAGAAAGAAGCCGCCAAACATAAAGAAGACGATGCACCCCCACTATTTCCACCTGCACCTTCAAGGGCGAAAAAGGAAAAAGAAGAAAAGAATTTATGGAAATTTTTTAAAAAGTGGCAATTAATATTCCAATGCTTGAATTGATTGCTAAAATTCCTAGTTATGCTAAATTTCTTAAAAGTTTATGTTCTGACAAAAAGAAACTTGCAGATCTTGAACATGACAACTTAGCGAAGAATGTCTCCTCTGTGATCCAGTCCAGACTCCCAGAGAAATGCACTGACCAAGGCACGTTTGACATCCCTTGCAAGATAGGAGACAGAAAGATCGAAAAAGCCTTGTGTGACCTGGGAGCTGGGATCAACGTGCTTTCATTTGCCGAGTATGGAAGACTTAACATCGGAACCATGAAGGATACTAGAGTAGTAATCCAGCTCACAGACAGATCCATCATTTACCCAAAGGGAGTTGTCGAGGACGTTCTAGTCTAAGTCAATGATTTTATATATCATGTTGATCTTTATGTTGTTGATATGAATATGGATTTTTCCACTAACAATATAGATGTCCTCTTAGGCAGACCTTTCCTAAGGACTGCGAGAGCATTGATTGATATTTTTCATAGATGGTTAACCCTTGAATATTGCGGATAGACCATTAAGTTCAATATGTATGATTTAGGGAAGAAGCCAAGCAAGATCAGTAGCTTGAATCTCATTAATATCTATGAACCACTTGCCAATGAGATTTACGATTTATGTGAAAACAACCCATTGAATTTTGATCTTAACAAGCAGATGAAGGAGGAGAAACAAGAGCTAACAGAAGCACCAGCCAACGCAAAGGAGGCTGCAAAAAAGTTTGATGTTTTAAATCCTTTAACTGAAAATGAATTAAATTCTGACCAAGCCTTATTTTTTTTGCGCAAGGTACCCAAAGAAACCAGAAAGGTGGATCTTGACTAAAAAAAGAAAGTCCACATCGCAAAATGCTGATGGCCAAGAACAATCCTCTTAGACACGTGTCCCTCAGAGAGTATAAAGGCCCGGAAAAAAGAAGAACAATTTTCTCATTTTCCCAAACCCTTGCCTTATTCAAACACAACCGCCCATTCCCTCCTCAGCAAACCGTTCTATTCCAACCTCCAAACAACTGCCACAACTATTATGCCAAGAACAAAAGCCTCAATCACTGCCGAATACCAAACAAAATACGGAATACCCAACCAAACAAACCTCTCAGGATCTAGACCACCGAGAAATCCACCACCTCAACTCAAAATGACTTCGAATTCGACACCACCCGGTCCACAATTAACCACCAGTTCACAAAGGCGTTAAGCAGAGAACTTCGCGGCCGCTGTCCTTACCCCTCCCGATATTACAGTCGATTCCACCCCATAGGCACCTCCCGCGACAGACAATTCACCAAAGAAAGCTCCGACACCGACTCCGATAAGGTTCCCCTAAGTCAACTACGAAAAAGGAAATCGAAAACCCCACTGTCTGACCAGGTTAAGGAAAGGCAGAGGAACATGAAGATGGATACCCAAGCTCCACTAGTAGCTCAAACACCACCTGTCATGACCAAGGACCTTAACACACCTGCATCAACCAAGATAATACTAAGGAGAGCTCCTACGACTACAACTGCCTCCACTATTGTGCCTGGCCAATAATACAAACAGGTGGCCCATAAAACCTGCAAACCTAGAGAAGATGCTGAACCTTCCTCCCTTGTCACGGAACATCGCGAGGGCAAAGAACCCATGACCCTCACACTAGAATCAGGAGACGATCTTGAAGGTGGGTAAAAAATGGTGAGATTCTCCCCTGTGTTATTTTTTATTATGAACTGCTTCACAACCTAGGTGTATCTACTAGGCTTAAGAAGTTAGTTAATGATATGGGGTGGGGACTAGTATTTTTTGTGATCAATGTCATGCATACTGAGTTGTGTTTGGAATTCTGCACTACACTTTGGGTAGATCTTGTTGCTTTAGATTGCAAGGGCAGAGAACGCCCTAATATTTTCAAGAAAGATGTGATCAATTTTAGACTGTGTGGACGCTGGAACCATTTGAGTTTGCATGAATTTGATGTCCTATTAGGTTTTGCCCCTAATGGCAAGGAACTACCCCTTTGGTACCCCTCAACATACTATGAAATTCCCAAGTATTGGGATGTCAATGAAGCTTTTAAATTCCTTACTAGAAATCAGGAAGCTCACTTTACCAAAGTTTACAAGGCACATGAACTTTGTGATCCAGTCCTGAGGATCCTACATAGGGTCCTCGCCATCAATTTTTATGCCAAGACAAACATGTCTGGTGCCCTGTATAAAACTGAACTGTTTATTTTGTGGTGCATGTTTACTGAACAAAAAGTCAGTTTAGGTTATTGGCTAGCCAAGCAGTTTGCTACTTCAAAGAACAAAATGATTTTAAGTCACTTGATTACTATACTTGCATGTAAATCTGGTCACCTCAATTATGCTACTGCCAAACTCCTAGAGGTTAACGCTCACAAATTACTTCATATAAAAGCACTCAACCAAATGGGATTTTTCCATTTGGAGAAAGGAATTGTTTGTTATAACACAAGATGCACGCAAAAGGCTGAAAGGATTTTTGGGGGAAGTCACACAAGGCCATACCAGTTTGCACCCTTGAAGTACCAATCAGGTCAAGAACGTAGTGCAATAAGAGTTAAACTAGCAGTTAAGCATCAGATTGACCAAGATGCTAGTCTTGACCAAGACCATCAGCAGTAGGCATATACTTCACCTACACTAGAGCCCACACAAAACAACATGAAAGATGTACTGGCTGCCCTTAACCAGAACAACCAACTCCTCACAACCATGCAATAAACACTCAAGCACCAACAACAAACCATTTTGAAACTCCAACAAGACCAGAAATCCACTTACACTATCATGACAAAATTCATCAACTGTCTCCGTAGAATGGAATCAGCTATAGTAGGTCTCCATGTTGATACGATCCTCGCTACCCTTGATACGATCTTAGATAGCTAGGACGCGCAGAATTGACGATCGTTGTTGGAAGGTTTGAAGTTGCGCGGAATTTAACTCAATCTCTCTTCTCTTCGATATAAGGAACGCTAGGAATCCACCTAACTCCGCCAATCTCCAAGTTGAGGTTGAACAACGCCTGCTGAAGTAAGGAACGCTAGGAATCCACCTAACTCTGCCGATCAATAAGTGAGGTTCGTAGGATAAGGTACGCCGAGAGTCCACTTGACACCGCCACCTAGGGTTTTGTTCGAGTCCACAAACGGAATAACGGGAATCCACCCAAAGACAAAGTCTTAAAAATAAATTTGATCAAAAATGGCTTATTTGATTAATGAAGCCAATCAGCTATATATAGGCAAAGCCTAGTACAAGTTTAAGTAAAATTACAAGTTCTAATTCTACTAGGAATAGAAATACTAAACCTATAAAACTTAGAAGTTCTATTTAATAAATAACTCTGAATAAACTAAATAATAAATATCTACAAACATTCCAGAAGCTCTAGAATAGCTTTCACACTGCTGGACTTCAATTTGGGCCGGTAATCTCCAAGTTGCGGGTTGTTGCGCGTTCACACTGCGCACGAAAATATCCACTAGGTCTAACTCTTGATCCGCTCGTCCAATCGGGCTGAAACTTTTCTCATTCGAAAGATAACATCTGAAAATAGTGGAAACACGTCTCTATCCCTAGTCTGGGATGAACAGGTCCGAATAAACTTGCAAAGCGTAACCTGACGCGTCTATAAGTCCTTGTCTGCGTAGGATTACTGTTAGCGAAAATGTCTCTTCAAATAACACGCAAATGACTCGTGCATTTGAGCTGAAACTTGGTCACAATGGAGATAAAATCCATAGGTCTCAGAAACAAGGTTGATCGCACGATTCTGACTTGTATTGGTCCGAATAGGTTCAGACAAATCGCATGTTCCTTCTGCGCCTAGAACCCTTGCGTGCGAGAATGTCACCATGAACCATCTTGCAATTTACTCGTCCAAATTGGCTCAAGCTTGGCCACGATCTTCCTAAGATACCAATCGGTCTTATATTTACTTTGGTTGCCCTATTGAAGTCTCGCTTCTATGTCTTGGCTTAGTCGGATGTGAAGCCTTGTGCTAAGCGCCTCCAAGCCACCTTCCAAGTCATCCTTTACCTAATGGCTCAATACAGCAACATCTCTTGCCTTATATCCATATATAGAGGTTGTATTAACCTCATTGGATGCTTCATGACGTCCTTGGCTCGATGTATTCGTCCATCTAGCCCTTACTGCTTGGTGTGTGCGTGTGGGGGGGCTAGGATCGTATCACATACTAAGCTTGATTCATTGGCAGATTCCTCCTCTGACTCAGAGGCAAACCCCACCTAACAACCCCAGGTCGTCTTTTCTTTCTTTTCTTTTTCTTTTTATTATTTCTGTTTGGAGTCTGTGTTTTTCACCCTTTTCTCACATTGAGGACAATGTGTCCAATAAGTGTGGGGGAGGGGTAATTTATATGATTGAATTGTCTTTGCATGCAGTCTTTGCGTGAATTAGATTAATTTTGTAGCAATTCTTAGGCCATTTTAAAAAAACATCTGCATGATTTTCTTTTGATTTTTGTGTTTCTAGATTGCATGATTTGTGTGTTTTTAAGAATCAGAATCCATCATGCCCTTGAACATGTTATCCCTTCACATAGGAAGCAAGAACCCTTTGTTTTGTGGCTCCATACCATACTATTAAGGCAAATAATTGGGTTAACATTTCCAATGCTTGTAAGAGTACGATTCCTGGTACTCTTTAAACATCCCTTTTGTACATAAATCCATGATTCGAATGCCTAGTGCTAGGATTCTCCAAAAGAACCATGCATAACTATTTTGTCTTACCTTGTGCACCTTTATGCATAGAACTGCCATGAGAAAAATTCAAAGATGAGCCATTTAATAAGAATAAATGCTTTAGTATTTCTGCCTCACTAAGCAGGAATATCTAGAGTACTAAAGCTTTTACCTCAGCATATTAAAGAAAGTATTCTGTCTTGGTGTTCTCGCCTTATTAAGTAGGAACATCCAGGAAACTACTCATAAAATGCCAAGAAATGCTGGTAAATCGCTAAGCTAAAAAACAATAGTGAAATATGGGAGCAGTTCATGTAAAAAAGGGAAGCACGGGAGATCTGAACAGTTTAGTTATGTTTCAATTGCAAAATTTTGTCACAAAAGCACCTGAGTTATGGCTATTTATGAAAAGGATGTTTGGGGTATTGGTTAGGCCTTTTTAATACGGTTTTGGAACCGTGGAATGAATTTTTCAAAGCATTCTATGTGATTAGATGAATAGTTAACTGCAGGTGCACTCTGATTCTTATCTTTTTGTATGTTTTGTTTTAATTTTGTGTCTCCAGCCAGTATGCTTGGGGGCAAGCATGATATAAGTGTGTGTGGGGGAGGGGAGGGGAGGGGGGGGGGGGTGTTGATTGAGCTTAATTATAATAGTTTTTACCACCTGTTCTCTTGCTACTTCGAATGGTATGCTATTGATTTCCTTGAGAAATATTCGATTATTGTAGGGAATAGAATTTGAGAGGAGAAGAGTAGAAAGGAAGATTCGCGCATGATTTTTGGGTGCTTTTGGAGCAGCTGACTTCCTGGTCCAACATTATAGACCAAGACGATGAGTCTCTCTCTTGGCCAAGACACTCTTGCTTGACAAATCCCTCACCTAGTGAACAAAACTTTCGGAGCAGATAGCGATTGGGGCGTTGACAAAAGATATCCCTGTCCCGACGATCTAGAGAGTTAATCACGGGCTAATTTGGACGCATCCCCGCTGATCTGATCTGATCTTATTTCTTTCGTGAGGAGGAGAGCATTTAAAATACAATTTTATCTTAATTAGGATTTCCCTTAATTTCCACAATCAGTTACTTTCTTAGGAAAATAAATACCCTCTTTAGGGTTGAGAGCAAGGCATCGAAGATTTGTCACGGTGGCCGCTCCTAGCTGAAACTTTTCTTTGGGTTTAATCTTAGTTTTCATATACTCTTGCTCCTTCGGCAACGAAGGATTTTCCATTATCTCAATAAATTATTATTTGCTTATAGTTATGAGTATGCATAGCTAATCCCCATCTTCTTAATAGAGGCGTTTTATAGCATGAGCTTGAGTATGCATGAGACCTAATTGTTCTTACCAATCTCCATATCTGCATTTAATTGATTCCGCACTTATTCTTAACGCGCTTCTGTTTGGTATTAGAATCGATCACTTTAGGATTAACACTAGGATTCTTTCCTCGATACTCGTTCACCGTGTACGGGAACAATGGTTGTTGGCCTGTAACAAGTTCAAAAGGGCTTTTATTAGTAGCAGAACTTTTCAAGGAATTGAAGCAGAATTGTGCTACGTCGAGGAGTTCGATCCAATTCTTTTGATTAGTATGAACAAAATTCCTTAGATACTCTTCTAAAATTGTATTCATTCTCTCAGTTTGTCCATCGGTCTGAGGGTGGAACCCTGAAGACATATTCAGCCTAGAACCCAGTAGGTTGAATGGCTCTTTCCAAAAGGTTCCAGTGAATCAGGGATCTCTATCACTGATAATGCTTTCCGGAATTCCCCAATACTTCACAACATTTTTGAAGAACAGACATGCAGTTTCCTCCGCAGTGCAACTTTTGGACACCGAAGTGAATATTGCGTATTTCAAGAACCGATCTACCACCACTAAGATCCCACAAAGATTCCCCACTTTTGGAAGACAAGTAATGAAATCCATGGATACACTCTCCCATGGCCGGTTGGGATAGGCAATGGGTCAAGCAATCCTGCTGACTTCTGTCTATCCACTTTGTCCTATTGGCAAATCAAGCAAGTCTTTGTAAACATGCGAACATCATCTCGCATGGCTGGCTAAAAGTATGCCTGTCTGATAAGTGATAAGATCCTACACCAACCGCATTGCCCTGCCTATAGAATATCATGGCATTCACGAAGTAGCTTTTTCCTTAAGTCTTTTCCTTTCGGTACATAGATTAATTGTCCTTTTTTCATTAGCAAGTCATCCTCTACCCAAAACCTTCGAGTTTTCCCGTCTTTCATAAGTCTCAATAACGCCTGTGCAATTGTATCAGACTTTATTTGTTCTTTGATCTTTGCTCTCAGCGAAGTATTGATTTTGCTTACACTAGACTAGGCCATTATACCCATTGAAGCTAAATCACTCTTGCGACTCAATGCATCTGCCGCTTGGTTGGTACTTCCCGCTCTATGTTCAAACCGAAGGTCGAATTCCGCTAAGACCTCCTACCATCTCGCTTGTTTGGCAGTCAATTTGGGTTGCGTGAGGAAGTGACTGGTCGCCTTATTGTCAGTCTTTGCAGCAAACTGAGAACCCAATAAGAAATGACGCCATTTAGTGACGCAATAAATAATGGCCAGCAATTCCTTCTCTTGAACTGTATATATCCTCTCTGCTTCGTTTAACTTCCTACTTTCGTAAGAAATCGGGTGTTGATTCTGTAGTAATAGTCGTCCTAGTGCATAGTCGGAGGCATCGGTTTGTACTTCATAGGCTTGCGTCGGGTCTAGGAGGGCCAACACAGGATCTCTCACCATGGCCTGTTTGACATCTCTGAATGCCACTTCGCATTCCACTGACCAACACCAAGTCTTTCCTTTCTTCAATAAGTCTGTGAGAGGGTTTACACGTTTCGCATATTTATCGATGAAGTGTCGATAATAGTTTGCTAGACCCAAGAATGAACGCAGCTCAGTAACTCCACTTGGTGTCTGCCAATCTCGAATCGCCTTTACCTTGTCCATATCCATGCGAATTTTACCATGTTCGATGACATGGCCAAGGAAGTTAATCTTGGTTCGACCGAATTCGCACTTTTCCTCTTTCACATAAAGCTGATTCGCTTTTAGTTTCTCAAATACCAATCTCAAGTGATCTACGTGCTCTTCTAGCGTATTAGAGTAGACCACAATATCGTCAATGTAGACAACCACAAACTTGTCCATATAGTCTCGGAACACCTAGTTTATCATCGTACAGAAGGTGGCTGGGGCATTAGTTAATCCGAACGACATCACGAGGAATTCAAATGATCCATATCTCGTAACACAAGTTATTTTCTCCTCATCGCCTTCGGCTATCCTGACTTGGTAGTAGCCCGATCGTAGGTCCAACTTAGTGAAGTACCTCGCTCCATTAAGTTGGTCAAACAAATCAGCTATCAAGGGAAGTGGGTATCAATTCTTAATTGTCACCTTGTTAAGCACCCGATAATCAATACATAACCGTAGACTTTCGTCATGTTTCTTCTGAAAAAGCACAGGTACTCCATATGGAGCTTTCGCTGGTCGTATGAATCCAGCATCTAACAACTCTGTTAACTATTTGCGTAACTCAGCCAACTCAGGAGGTGTCATTCGATAGGGTGCATGGGGTTTAGCTCCATTGATTAGGTCAATCTCATGGTCGATGTTTCGTCGTGGTGGCAAAGTTTTAGGTAGTTTATCGGGCATCACTTTTGCGTACTCAGTTAGCAATCGAACAACTAGAGGTGGACATTCCCCTCTTGTATCGTTCCCAGCATGTAAAGGAATCGCCATGAAGGTGGTTTCACCTTTCTTCATCCCCCGCTTTAACTACATTGCGGACAATAACTTCTTCTCTTTAACCGGGCTTATCGTTACTGGGATAACCACTGGCTCTTTGCCCATTAGTAGTAAACATCGAGCTGAAGGGACAGGAACTGCTTTAGCCAACACGAGGAAGTCTAACCTAAGGACAATGTCGAAGTCGTCCAAAACTGCTACTACAAAATCAAATTTTCCTTTCCAAGAGACATCTTTAGCAGAACCTTCTGTCTCTCTTGCCTCAGAATTCACGGCTTTCAACTTACCTCCATCGGGAACAATATCCATTTGTAATTTCTTGTCAAAGGTATCGAAGAGGAAGTTATATGTGGTTCCTATATCGACAAGAGCTTCCATAGTCCATTTTCCTATTTGAACTGTGATATACATGAGTCCTTTTACCGTCTCTTGCTCGACCAACTGTTTCTTTAAGGCAAATAAGAAGCTTTTCTCATTTCGACTTGAACCTTCTGTGACTTCTCTTTCTGATAAGGAGCTTAATGATTCTCTAACATTCTGCAAAGCATTCAAGGCTGCCTTAGTAGGGCATTCGGCGACTCTATGGGTTGCAAATAAAGCACAAAATAGGTCTCGGGGGTTGCCTACATATCCACCCCATTCTTGAGAATTTCCTGGTTTTGCGGGGAATCTATTCCCATTATTTCCAGTGAAATTCCTTCCAAACTTATTTTGCTTAGGCTCCGATGCTCCCATCATACCAAACTTCCTTTTTATCCCACCACCTGATCTATCCTCCACTCTTTTCGCGATTGTAATTGCATCGCTCAAGTTTTTAGGATTCTATCGGCGGACTTCACTTTTGTGGTAGGTATTACTGGGAACATTTCTATGGCACTAATTCAGGAATTGATTGCAAGATATTTAGTTATTCTTCTTACCATGTATTTGTATATATATTACCTAGAATAGGGATTTGCATTAGCTGTCAATTGTTACCTAATTTAGGTTGTACATATCTTCTTATTTAAGAAGAAGTATCTCTTCAATGAAAAGGCATCTTGTTCAAAACTTGTTATGGTAGCGGAGCTAGCAATCCCTTGCTGACTCTCTTCTCTGGGCTAGTTTCTCTTCTTCGCTCTTCCTCGTTTCGGGTTGATTTATTATCAACATTTTAGGTTTGTGATTTCTTTGGTTTAGGATGTCTGCTAAAAAAATTTCCGGCAAATCCTCCGAGACGTTTTCCATTAGGCTTACAGGCAAGAATTACTCTGCCTGGGAGTTTCAGTTCAGAATGTTTTTGAAAGGGAAAACACTCTGGAATCACATCGACGGCAGTTCTTCGGCACCTAAAGACGCTACGACACTTTCCCAATGGGAAACTAAAGATGCTTGCATCATTTCTTGGATCCTAGCATCGATTGAACCACGTATGGTTAACAATCTGCGTTCTTTTGACACAGCGAAACAAATGTGGGATTACCTGAGATGCATCTACCACCAGGAAAATGTTGCACGACGTTTTCAACTTGAGCTCGAAATTAGTCAGTTCGGTCAAGGTAATCTTTCCATTGAGCAATATTATTCTGAATTCATTAACCTATGGAGCGAATATTCTGGTATTATCTATTCTAAGGTCTCTCCCGCGACGTTGGGAGGTCTTCGGGAGATTCATGAAGAAAGTATGCGGGATAAGTTTTTGATGAAATTGAGACCAGAATTTGAAACTGCACGGGCTGGTTTGTTGAACAGAAATCCGGTTCCCTCCCTAGACATATGTGTTGGTGAATTATTGCGTGAAGAACAGAGGATGGCTACCCAAGCTGTTCTAAGTGGACCTAAAGAAACCGCTGATTTGGTCACTCTTGCTTATGCTGCTCAAGGAAGGAATCGAGGGAAGGGACAATCACAATGCTATAGTTGCAAGGAGTTTGGCCATATCGCACGGAATTGTAGTAAGAAATTCTGTAACTACTGCAAACAACAGGGGCATATCATTAAAGAGTGTCCTACACGGCCAGAACATCAGAAAACCCAAGCCTTTCAAGCAGTTGTTTCCTCTTCTACTATTAATGATGGGACTGCGGCGGCTACACAAGCCAATCAAACCCCACTTACCCCAGAAATGGTACAACAAATGATTCTCACTGCATTCTCTGCTCTTGGACTTCAAAGTCACAGTAAGTCTATTCCCTTTCCTTGGCTTGTTGATTCTGGCGCATCCAATCATATGACTGGATCACCTACTTTATTACATAATATAAGGGAGTATACTGGTACACAAAATATTGAAATTGCCAACGACAGTAATCTTCCCATTACAGCCATTGGTGATATCACGCCTTCTTTTCGTCATGTATTTATTTATCCTGGCTTGTCTACTAGCCTTCTTTCTATTGGTCAACTGGTGGATAATCACTGTGATGTGCACTTTTCTCAGAATGGATGTCTTGTCCAGGATCAGGTGTCGGGGAAGGTGATCGCGAAGGGGCCTAAAGTGGGCAGAATGTTTCCGATGCAATTTTCTATTCCTAGAACTCTGTCTTTCGCTTCTCTTCTTGTTGAAAATAAGGCCGCTATTTGGCATAAACGCTTGGGTCATCCGAATAATGTGATTTTGTCTACTCTAATGAACCGTGGGGTCCTTGGTAACAAAGATCACAATTTCAATTTTGATTGTTCTACTTGTAAGTTGGGAAAAAGTAAAACGCTACCTTTTCCTTCATCTGGACATCGTGTTAATACATGTTTTGAGATTATACATTCTGATGTTTGGGGTATTGCTCCTGTTATCTCGCATGCATAGTATAAATACTTTTTAACATTCATTGATGATTACAGCCATTTCACATGGATATACTTTCTGCGCACCAAGGCTGAAGTATTCACTGTTTTTCAAACCTTTCTAGCCTACACTGAGACGCAATTTTCTACATGTATTAAGAATTTGTGGTCTGATAATGGAGGGGAATACATGTCGCATGAATTTCAGGGATACTTGCAAAGGAAGGGTATTATATCTCAACGATCGTGTCCTTATACCCCTCAACAGAACGGGGTGGCCGAACGTAAGAACCGACACTTGTTGGATGTGGTTCGCACATTATTGTTGGAGTCCTCGGTTCTGGCTAAGTTTTGGGTAGAAGCTTTGTCAACTGCAGTATATTTAATCAATCGGTTACCTTCACAGCAATTACAGTTTGATTCCCCTTACTATCGTCTCTTCGGTACACATCCTAACTATGACATGTTGCACACTTTTGGTTGTGTTTGCTTTGTTCACCTTCCTTCTCATGAGCGCCACAAACTTATGGCACAATCAGTAACATGTGCGTTTATGGGTTATAGTACTACTCAGAAAGGATATCTGTGCTATGATGTTGCTGCTCAGCGAATGCGTATCTCTAGAAATGTGATATTCTTTGAAACCAAGTATTTTTTCAGCAACAGGTGTCTCATCTTGATAGTGTTCGTCTTCCTACCTTTGATGACAGCCATGATATGCCATCACCCATTGAGCGCTTCCAACCCGATCTTGTTTATCGATGAAGACGACCTTCTCCATAAACCCTCCCTGTCCCTAATCCGGTCCCTGATCCGGTGCCTGATCCGGTGGCTGATCTAATGGCTCTTCGACGGTCACTCCGTACCACTCATCCTCCACAACGGTATGGTTTTTCTGCCATTTTAGCTAACATTGTTGTACCTACTTGTTATTCTCAAGTAGCTAACCATGCATGTTGGACGAAAGCCATGCAAGAAGAGCTTCAAGCTCTTCAGGAGAATCATACTTGGGATATTATTCCATGTCCTACAGAGGTCAAACCCATTGGGTGTAAATGGGTATATTCCATCAAACTTCGCGCTGATGGGTCTCTTGACAGATATAAGGCCAGGTTGGTGGCACTTGGTAATCGACAGGAGTATGGGGTTGACTATGAAGAAACATTCGCCCCGGTTGCAAAGATGACCACTGTGCGACTTGCCCTTGCTATTGCAGCCTCTCAAGGTTAGCCATTGCGTCAAATGGATGTAAAGAATGCCTTCTTACACGGAGACCTTAAGGAAGAAATCTATATGACTCCACCATCTGGATTCTTTTCTACACCATCGGCAGATGTTTGTAAGCTCAAACGATCACTCTATGGCTTGAAACAGGCACCACGTGCCTAGTTTGACAAATTTAGATCTACACTCCTCAGCTTCTCCTTTGTCCAAAGTCAGTATGATTCTTCTCTGTTTCTCTGCAAAACTACGAAAGGCATAGTCTTACTCTTGATTTATGTGGATGATATTGTCATTACGGGTACTGACTCCACTTTGATTTCACAACTTCAAGAGCATCTGCATCAGTCCTTCCATATGAAGGACTTAGGTCCTTTGCAATATTTTCTAGGCCTTGAAGTACATTCAACTGCTACTGGTGTCTTCTTACACCAACATAAATATACTCAGAATCTTATCTCTTTGGCTGGTCTACAAGATGGTCGCTCGGTTGACACTCCTTTAGAGGTAAATGTCAAATTTCGTCGGGATGATGGTGATTTTCTTTCTGATCCATCTCTGTATCGTCGCTTAGTGGGGAGCCTCAATTATTTGACAATTACTCGACCAGATATTTCCTTTGCTGTTCAACAAGTTAGCCAATTTATGCAATCACCTACACACATCCATGTTGTTCGTCGTATTATTAGATATTTGCAAGGAACTTCTGATCAAGGTCTTTTCTTTTCCGTGGATACTCCTCTCCGTTTAGTTGCATACAGTGACGCGGATTGGGCTGGTTTCTCTGATACTCGCCGTTCTATTACCGGATGGTGTATGTTTCTTGGTGACTCTCTTGTATCATGGAAAAGCAAGAAGCAAGATCGAGTATCTAAATCTTCAACTGAGTCTGAATATCGTGCATGTTCAGAAATTGTTTGGCTTCGGGGGTTATTGGGTGAGATTGGATTTCCTCAAACTGAGCCTACTCCTCTTCATGCCGACAACACTAGTGTCATCCAAATTGTCGCAGATCCAGTCTTTCATGAACGTACAAAACACATTGAAGTGGATTGCCATTCTATACGCAATGCCTATGATGAACGCGTGATTTCCCTTCCTCATATCAACACTCCTGATCAAACAACTGACGTATTTACAAAGGCTCTTTCCAGACATCGTCATCAGTTTATGGTTTCCAAATTGATGCTTCACAACCATCCCGCATCAATTTGAGGGGGGATATTACTGGGAACATTTCTATGGCACTAATTCAGGAATTGATTGCAAGATATTTAGTTATTCTTCTTACCATGTATTTGTATATATATTAGCTAGAATAGGGATTTGCATTAGCTGTCAATTGTTACCTAATTTAGGCTGTACATATCTTCTTATTTAAGAAGAAGTATCTCTCCAATGAAAAGGCATCTTGTTCAAAACTTGTTAGTAGGGTTTGAGGCCCTAAATGAAATTAAATAATCGATCCGCCTCTGACATGTCTTTGATATCCAATATTAGGGTTGAGTACTTATTCACATACTCTCTAATTAAGACAGTCTGTACTAGGTCTAGCAAATTCGTACGAGTGGCATATTCCACATCCTCTAGATAAAATGCCTTTCGCAACTCCTCTTTGAATTCTTCCCAAGTGGCGATGTTACCCAAGCGCGTCCTCCACCACACATTGGCATCTTCGAACAATAACATTACTACTATCGACAACCGAGATGAATCTGACGTCACTTGGCCAACTCGAAAATAGTTTTCCATATCGAACAAAAAATTATCAATTTCTTTTGCACTCCTCTCCCCATTATAGGGCTTCGGTTGGAATATTTTGCATCTGTTTAGGTCTGCAAACATCGAACCAAAGGGTCCAGCAGGTTCCCTTTGTTCGATTTTGTTGAGCTTAGTCCTCAACTCAGTAATTAAGTTATTCAGCAACTCCACCTTTTCCTCAGAACTGTGAAAAGTGGTTCATGCCTCTTGCAAGTTATCTTGCAGATCGTTCACTCGTGAACTAGTAATACTCATTGCCTCAGTAATCTCTCTAAGGTCTGCTCTCTCTAACAGATCCTCGAGACTCCCCTGGAAATCGCCTACTTTATTTGGGGATCGACCTTCCAGGATAAAAAGTCTCTTTGTCAACTGTGCCTCTAGCGCTTCAATACGTCGCACACGTTCGACAAAGAGGTTAAAAAGGCTCTCGTTTGCCTTTGCACTAGGGTCACCTGTGGTGCTCTCGCCTTTAAATAAAGTATCATACTAGATCAGACAAGATTCAAGCAACTCGATGCGTTTGTCCCTCTCAAAGATCTGATCTCATGTCACTGCAGATTGTGACCAGCCCTCACTTAGAGTCCTCTGACTCTTCATCTAGTCCTCAATGACGAGCACATGACTTTCTAGCTCGGTGCATCTTACTTTCGAAGACTTTGCCATCATGAAAGAATTTGAAAACTGCTCCGCTACCAACTGTCACGGAACAATCCTCGAACCCAAAAGGATTGCGTTCGTGAGGTCTCATTACACGAACCAGCCTTTCAATCACACCTTAGTTCTGCATCCACAAAGGAGCAAATATGTTAATAACCAACACGGGGCAATTATAAGCATTCCATAACACAGTATTATATAGGCACATAATCGTATAGGCACTACAAGATCCACACAAGACACAAATGATAATGAAATGCATCTCTTTATTAAGTAGGCGTTTAATAAAAGTAAGGCCACAAAGGTTGCAGACAAGGGGGCCGCCTGCACGGCAGACTCAAGACATCACTTCCAATGAATAACTGAGCCCATGGCACAAAAGACTGATTACTCACTCCCCCAACCCGATTAGAAGGATTATAATGTAAGCCCTAGTTAAGGTTAAGCGGCCATAGGCTTGAACAATGCCCTGGACAAGCTTAGACCTTAAGAGATACAGTACGATAAGTTCGGTAATGCCTAACCTAGCAAAACCAATACCGTACCGTACCGAGATTATTTTGGACGGTATTTTGGTATACCGTACAATAAAAATTCAGAAAAAAATACCAACCAAATTTACGTAATTACGGTACGGTATTTCAATGGATACCCATACAGGTGTTTATTAATTCTTGCCACAGGATATTAGTATTGGAAATTAATCTGTCACTTTTGAAAAATAAAATAAAAAATTTGAATTTTGAAAACAGAAAGACCTATAGGCTATAGGGTACACTTGGACAAACGTAGGAACCCTGAAGTATAATTAAAAACATAAGGACTCATGGGATATTCTTGTACAAATACAAGGACCTAGGAGTCATTCAATTTCAATTACACTAATAGTTCTCCTTCCCTTTTATCTTTTTTGCTGTTTCACCCCATCTTTTATCAAAACCTGGAGAAATGACCCCCTTCTCTTCTCTTCTTTTTTGTTAGGAGGTCATCCTCTAGCTAATTAATACCCATTGAGAACATGAATTTGCTTTAATTCCACACAAATTTCAAACTTTCCTAACTAATTATTGGAGCTTAGTCAACAAACAACGATGTTACACTAATTAACTAAATAAGACCCACTATGCTCTTATAGTTAATCAATGAATCAAAGGCAAATAAATTTCCAGGTCACAAATGCAGTTTTCATCTTCCACTGCTAGAAATGTATGTTCAATTGTTCATGCCGAACCATATCTTGGCATGTCAAAGTTAAACTACAATTTGAATAAAGAATTTTCATTTACAATATCCACAAAGTATAACACCACAGTGAGAATAGTACAGATTCACCAATTTCCAATCTTGCAACTACTTTACCCAAGTTTATTTCTGGGGTCTATGTACAAGTGGTACATTGCTTTCGATGGGAAACACACCACAAGTTCTTTAATTCAGCGCAGCTTCTTGACCTGGAAACAAGAAGAATCTCTTAGATAGTCACCAACAGTTTCTTGTTTAGAGGGCAGTGATGATAATAGGAAGGAGAAAGAAAAAACGAAACAGATTTAACAATACCTCGTGTCACTTGCTAGAGCTACCAAGGTCAAAGTCCATCGTGTAATCATATTCAATAGTTGGAATTACTGAAGCCATAAATTTCAAGAATATGAAAAGGTACCTACAAAGTACACAAGTTATAGTTACAAGACATTCTAGCTAAAAGAAACTAGATATTATAAAATGCAAACAGTTTTCACAAATGTAAACATGAACTGGAGCGATGAACCTATTTGGAAGTACCAGTGTTACAATAGTATGAATAGGTTTGACATCAATTCTCAACCAAGAAATTCTTGGTTTGGGTGTATTCATTTGTTAACTACTACTACTAATAATGATAAAAGATCATTGCGCAAGCTCAGTGGCTTTTATTGTGGACACTTCTACTTCTCATTTAAGCTGAGAGCAAACTTTCTTAATACCTCTTGCGTTCCCAACTATCTATTAACCTTTGCAAAAGAAGGAACTCACTTGTCAACTTCTGGTTCAACTTCCCGTGACATTAAAACATCAATTATTTTCTTCATGACAGCCCCATGCTTGCATGGATGTATAGATGCATGCTTCCCAGGTAAGTGAGGATGGTCTTCAATGGTAACCTGTATGCAATAATAACAGATTCTCAGATATACCTATATCGACTAAGGAACATATCTACATGAAAATAAACAAAAGGGGTTGCGTGCTAACAGCCAGAAAGGTGAAGAATGCCAAGGTCTTACCGTTTTGCGTGCATGGTCTTGGCTCACATCTTCAAGTACAAGTTCTGGTTGCAAAAGCATCCTTGACTGCCATTTATCAATTGATGATAATAAACATAAAGCTCATTAAGTCTTACTCCAGAATATAAGATAGTCTAAAAAAGTACAAAACTTCTGTAGAACTTCACATAAATGCTACATTAGTTGTTCAATCCATCAGAATGTTGCTGAAACAAGCCTACATATGCATACTTAGAAACCACATCCACAGACTAAAAATGTCTATACAAGTTCAAAACTTCTGTAGAACTTCACATAAGTGCCTATATTAGTTGTTCAATCCATCAGAATGTTGCTGAAACAAGCCTACATGCATAATTAGAAATCACATCCACAGACTATAATGTCAAAGGATCCTCGCACTTGCATATAATCTTCTGTGCAACTTCATGTGGTCATACATTTACAATATAATAACCCCACTAAGACAAATGATCTGAAAAAAGAATGGTGGGTACCTCATCATATCCAGTGAGCCATACGCGAGGAGTTTGATAAAATTTGTCATAACTGGAAACATGGGAGTAAAAAACATCACTACAGGGTCAGCAGTTCAACATGGTTCAATTAAAGTACATTTTTGCAGATGTTAGTAAAAAGAAACATGAAACTTCAGCTACAAACGATGAATGATATTAGAATTTAGAACACAAGGCACATACATGAAATAACAAATGCGGCAATAAAGTGAAATTTTTGGGGTATCAAATTTTGTCTTACGTGATGCTAACATCATAAGTTCGAGTCCGGAGTATATTATCATCATCAGGTTCATGAGCCACCAGATATGTAGACTGAAGTGTTGCCTTCAATAAAGTAGAAAATAGTTGTCAGAATTTCTGGCTTTCTTGACGCCGATTGTAAAGATTAAGAGCAAACAAATTACAGGATCTGATTCAATTAGGTCATGGTCTTCAAGGTCTGCCATGTCTGGAATATCCTCTTCATCTCCCCCAAAGTAAGTAGGGATTGATTGAATATGATTTTTGGAACTAATTTCTAGGGCCTCCATTGAGGGCACATTATCTTCCTCATCACCTGTAGATTCTGAAACGAATATGAAGCAGAATATGAGAAGAGTAAACAAATACATGGGATCAAGCTCCATGATCAAAGGTACCTTTTGGTTTTCCATGCGTTGCGAGCCAGCCATCATTGTCTTCATTCTCAAGTAGAACTTCACCTCCGGAAGCTTCATATTCTTCTTCCACAGACACAGCTCTCCGTAAACAAGGAACTGGAACCCAATCAAAGTTCATAAGTTGCAAAGGAAATGGGACTAATTAAGATATGTACATTGAGCTATGAGTGCACAATAAGCTGGATTTGCAGTTATATTCAAAAGTATGAGATTTACAATGGAAAAAGGAAAACAGCAGAACAAAAAGGTACCGTTCCGAGTAATCAAGAATTGCTTGTCTGGAGGCAAGAACGGCTTCCTCTTGCTTGGGTCACCTGATTCCCTATTAATAGTTAGTGACGTCAACATTAGCGGCCATGCCAATATAGAGTTATAAATGTGAAATCGGGTATAATAGCAGCAAATGTTAATAGGTTCGAGCAGGAGAGAAATAAAGAGAGATACCAGGACCAGGTGGGGCATTTTGAGACGAGATTATCACCAGCAATGACAAATTCAGAGACGCTAAGAACGCCTTTCTCCTTGAAAGCGGAGACAGTGCGATGGCTCGTAATCCTCTCAACAGTGCCTTTGAACACTCCATGAATCTTGTGTGCCAGTGCCATCTTTCAATTGCTCCCCACCAATCCTTCCGTCCTATGAATCAGCACCAAGTTTCTTGCTTCTTTTCCTCTTCCCCTTCTCTCTCCTACGCTTTTTTAAATAGTAATAATAAGAAGTTAATAAATAGATAAAAAATATAACCAACATTCACAAACCAACGACCTCCTTAATGGTTTTTCCTTCCTTATATATATATCCTCATTAATTTCTTAAAAGGGAAAAGCTATAATATCAATCTGCATTTTATCAAATGCTCGGATCACACTCTGTTTCCAATTGTGTCAATTGACACCCTACTTTTGCTAATTTTAACCAATTGAACCATAACGTCAAAATTGACTAAGAAGGTGTTTGGAGTTTTATTAATTATTAGTGTTCTATTTCTATTGATAGTGTTTCTTATTTAATTATTTATTTTTACATAATTTGAAGTTCAGAATATATCAATTCCCCTCAATCACCTAGTTAAATTATGAGAAAAACAAAAACAACAATTATCTTATGAGAATGCAAAAAACCAACAGAAAAAAAGAAAAAAAAAAACGGGATTTCCGGTTTCAATATAAGGAAAATAACTCAATTTTTTTTCCACATTTCTATGGACTACAAAGACCAACCGTTATTTAAAAGAGCATTTGTGGAAAATTAAATTGACTGATGTTTGTGTAACTATAAACCTTTCTTTTCTTTACTTTTCTTTTGGTTTATAAGGATTTGAACCCATGAGAGATCTCTCTAACCCCTCACCACTAACGCAACCCTTATGGCTTAACTATTAACCTTCTGTAAATCGTGATAAACGTTAAACCAGGCACTAAAAATGGGAACAAGGAGGAAGTACATTACATAGAAGGTAAGTGATTCAAGCAGCTGTTGGTATCTAAGACTAGAGGTAATATTGGGAAACAAGGAGCCTAGTTTTAGTAGTTATGAGTCTGCGGTCTGAATGTCTAAGTTAATGTCAGTTTTAGAGTCCAGGGTATTTTAGTATTTCCAGTATTGCTGGGAATCCTGGAATACTGTTGTGTTGTTTTAATTATTTTATTTTTGTGTCTAATTAGGAATAAAGGACCTTTACTTTAGGTCCAAGTTAAGGGTTTTGTTAGTAAACGTTAGTAGTCTTAATTCTAGTCGAGTTAGAATTAGTTTAATGTTAGTTTGAGTCTCTATATAAGCGTGTTATGTCTTTCAATAAAGAGCAGACTTGATTGTTGAAAAAAAATGATTATGTGTTGAGCTTTTGCTCCCTCTCTTAGGTGTGACTCCTAGAGAAACAGGGGATCCTAGTTGATAATTATTGCTTTCTTATCGTTCAGCTCTCGTTTCCCTATTCCCAGCAACTTAAACAGCCTTCAAACCAATCTTAACCTATTTCCCTAAACCCTAATCCTACCCCAGTTCTATTCTAAACAAGCTGCGCCAATTTTCAATCTTAAAACAACACAATCTTCCCTAAAGACAGGCCTGCCCAGAATTACCTCTAGGCTGTCCTGCGTCAGGTAAGGAGCTGGACTCCTCCATCATTTCTAACTAAATCTAAGAGATCATGCAAAGGATTAGTATCATGGTCAAACAATAAAGAAAAGCTGAAAGTTTTTGTAGTAACTCTTGGCATCAAAAAACTACAAAGCAATTTATCGTTCTAACTTAAAAGGTTATGTGGGATCAAGTACTGACCGTAGAACAGTAAATCAAACAAGTGTATTCCAAAAATTCCTTGAAAATGTAAGTCATCCAATGTACCTTATTTATCTTGAAGGTAATTCCAAAATTACAAGTATAGCATAATAGACATCCTTAGTAAAGTAAGCATGAGTTTGTAAAGGATAAAACCTAATTCTATAAACTGATATATTTTCTTTATTTTGAATATCTATTTGAAATAAGGGAAAGGTTTCAAACATTTGAACTTTGAATCGCTCACAAGTGATGTAGGAATATCTACCTCTTATGAGCACAATTTAAATCCCCAATCAAAATCACAAACTCTGGCTTTTCAAAGTCCTGCATTAAGCATGCAACACATAAGTGTTCAATTCCAACCAGGCTCAACCTGAGAAATAGATATGTAACTTCAATGCTGGTAAGCATAAAGCATCAAATCCTATGAATGTAACTTCAGCTATATAATGGTGTTCGAAATATAAACAGCTCTAATAAAATGTTCGACAACCAATTAAGCATGATTATTTCATGGTTAGAAGTAAGATCAATATCAATAAGTACTAAATAGGACTAGGCCTTACAGTTGATGCAAAGTTATACCATTGAATTTGCACAGTGACATTTAAAACATGTAATAGACCACATAAAAAGAGAAAATAAGGATAACCAAGAACAACTTCAGTCCCAGAACATGACCAAGTTTGAAAGACCCGTGCTTTTTCTATCCATCAAACAGACCTCTGTTTAATACATTCAACCTGCTTCCCCAGTTCCAAAATATCAGTGCCCAAGACCCAAGTTTAGGCATCTGTCTAATTTATCAAGTCACCAGCAACCAGAATCGTTTCATATGATTAGGAGCTATACATTCCAGACTGGAAAAACTTCAGGAAAAAATCAAATAAGAACTCACAACCAAACTAAATTACCATCGCTAGGATTGGCAATCCAGACAAAAGAACCGAAATCAAACTTATAAATAAAACTAGAACCCTGATTGATAGAAAGCAATAAACAAACTGAAAACTGAAACCTTCAACAAATCAAATCCCGACCGACGATTATACAAAACGAGTAACTAATTATCACATATTAACACTTGTGATAATATTTCGAGGAAAAAGTTACCTGTGACAGTTATGCACACGGCGGTGGGCGAGGAGAGACAGAGGATGATCTGCCTGGTGGCTTTCCGTCACCTTGGTCTGATACGGCGGAGAAGGGGTTGCTCGTCGTCGCCTGAAGCTTTGCGTGGATGAAGGATTGTGTGCACTGTGCAGTGGGGGAGAGGGAGAATAGAAGAATCTACACGTCGCACGCCGTATTTTTCTTGTTTATATTTAACTTTGGTGTTTCTTTGTGAGAAATAAATACAAGTACATATTTTCCCTTTAAAAATAAAATCACACCAAAAAAATAAAATTGCACTCCAAAGAATAGAAGTTAATATACCAAAAAAATATATATAGAAGAGTTCCAACTTCGAAGTCAGTAACAACATATATTCAACCTCTCCCTATTCAATTTATCAATTTGTGACAATTCTACTGTCTAATTTTTGTTAGATGATTTAATCACCAAAAATTTCAAAATTAGTTCCAATAGTCATTGTGTCCAATTTTAAAGTGATATACAATTTTACCAAATTTTCAACTTCCGCTCACATTTTTTAAATTTTTTTCTTGAATAATTTTTAAATTTACATATATATGTTGTCATAAAATATTCTATTAGAAAAAGTTCCAACGTTTTGCATGCTTGCTAATAGCATTTGATCTACACTCCCATCTATTTGGGCATTTTTCATATGAGAACTAGACCTAGAAGGTAAAACATCCCTATCAAGTAAGGCCTTAGAATCCACTTGCTAATACATTTAGCTTTCGGGAAATAGTTTTTACCACCCCTGAACTATCATCGAAAATTAAAAACCTCCCTTAAACTTCATTTTTTGAAATTCACCCCCCTGGACTATTGTTTTCGGGCAAAAAGCCCCTTCTGTCCATAATTAAATCAATTTTTTTGTGAATTCTTGGAATTTTGACAATGTCTCTTGATTTTTAGGTTAATTACATTTTTTCGTGAATTTTTACATTTTTTTTAGATATTTTACAATTTTTTTAAAATTGTAAAAATGTGCATTGAAGGGGCTTTTTGCCCAAAAACAATAGTCCAGGGGGGCGAATTTCAAAAAATGAAGTTCAGGGGAGGTTTTTGATTTTCGACGATAGTTCAGGGGTGGTAAAAACTATTTCCCCTTTAGCTTTTAGCTTTGTAGAAGCATGTCATTTTTATTCTTACTTTATTCTTAAATTTTATTTTAATTCAAAAAATAATATACCTTTTTAAATCAAAATTATTTAACTTGCATGTAAGTTCTTTCTTAAAATTGCCGATCACATACCTAAAATCTTATAGTTTTATATTTTTACACTATTTTTATTATAATTTCTTAGATTTTTTTTATTTGTACCTATTTATTACAACATATTTGATTAATTATGATGTATTTTTAATTTTTTTTAGTAATTTGAGTAAATATTATATTTATTTGTTAATTATTAATACTTATACTTTATCCGTCTCAAAGTTATTGTCATTTTTTTTTAATATACATCACTGTCTAACGTTACTTCTCATTGTTATTCTCTGCTAACTTTTCATCACGAAATCTAAAGCAACTCAAAAAATAAATTTAAAAAATATCAACAAAATATATACAATCATTGTACTTTCTTAACGTGTTAAAAGTCTAATAATAGGGTCCAATTTATATTAGAATTATAATTATATGCGACTATTGATAAAATATACTCCCTCCGGTCGCGAAACAATGTCGTTTCGCGACCGGGCACACAGATTAAGGAACCACTGTTCATGGGTGTGCTATTACCAGCCTGCCCTTCAGCTAACGCGTGAAGATGCGCTACAGAGCCGCTTGCTCTCTCCAATATTCAACGCGAGCAACGATGGAGATTTCCCAATTCCCTCTCCAATTCCCTCCCAAATTTTCACCCAATTTCATTTCTAAACACTAATCCCTCCTAAATTTTGAATTCATCCGGTCCAAAAAAAATTATTTCCCCCCTTACTTCGTTGGTATCAGTTCACAATGGGCTCTTACCCCATTTGTTTTGCCAATTCCCTTTCCAATTGCCTCTCCAATTGCCAATGTTCTGCTTCCCACATATCCTCCCCCGATTCTAAAGCTGAAACATTTCTGTTTCGATTTGTGAAGCGTAAAAAGAAGTGGATTCTAACGATTTCGATCCTATCCATTTGTTTGGCCTAAACCCATTTCTAAGTTCAGATCTAAATCAGAGTAATGATTCACCAGTTTCGCATAACCCTCCAATTGAGGAGGCTGCCGACGTATATGACGAAGAAGGTTGGCCAGAAGCTTTCCTAAATGTGGACGACAGCAATGGAGATTTGCCTCAGGAAAATGAAGACCCAACACCTGACGTTGAGGTTCCAAGTTAAGTCTACTCCCAACTTCCTGAATAATGTGGAACTTGTTAAACGTTGGTGATTTTGCAATTTATCTGTGTTGTGGTAATTGTAGGTGCGAAATTGAAAAGAAAAGAGCTCTCTGAAGAAGACATAATTGCAGCCTACAATATGCTTCTTCAAAGGAGTGTGAATGGAAAGCTACGCAAGCACACAACAACTGAGGTTGCTGAAATTTTTGATGTTAATATCCGTTCAATCCAGCGGCTGTGGAAAAGGGGCAGGGAGTCCGATAACCACAATGTTTCAATGAAGAGAGTCAAGAATTGTGGCAGAAAGAGGGTAGAATTTGACTTCCAAAAGATTAGAGATATCCCTTTAAGGGATAGAACAACACTTAAGTCTCTTGCAACTGAGTTGGGTGTTTCGAAGACTTATTTGATTTCGAAGTTGAAATCTGGAGAGTTGAGGCGCCACAGCAACACCATCAAGCCAACATTAACAGAGGCAAACCGTATGCAAAGGGTTCGTCACTACCTTTCAATGATTGATTCAGACTCTACTCCAGCTGGAAACAGTTTCTCTAAGATGCATAATGTGGTCCACATTGAAGAGAAATGGTTTCAAACCACAAGGAAGGTGCAGACCTACTACCTATTGGCTGATGAAGATGAACCAGTAAGAGTCATTAAGAGTACCAATTTCATTCCTAAAATTATGTTTCTTGCTGCTGTTGCTAGGCCTAGATTTGATTGTGATGGGAATTGTACTTTTGATGGTAAGATAGGAGTGTTTCCCCTTGTACACGAGGTTACTGCTATTAGGTCCAGCGCAAATAGGATTGCTGGAACATTTGAAGTTAAGCCCATTGAAAGGATAGATAGGCAAGTGATTAGAGAATATATGATTGAACAAATATTACCAGCTATTAAGGAAAAATGGCCGAGGGATAGCTCATGCAGCAGATTTTCATCCAGCAAGATAATGCTAAAACACATATTCAAGAAGATGATGTTGGTTTCCTTACTATAGTTGAGAGTGTAGGGTTGAACATTACACTGTTATGTCAGCCACCCAATTCCCCAGATTTAAATGCACTTGACTTAGGTTTCTTTAGAGCTATTCAATCGTTGCAAGAGAAGAAATGTGCAAATAACCTAAACCAATTAGTGGTAGCAGTGAAGAAAGCTTATTTGGAATTCTCGGAGGTGAAGGCAAACAGCATTTTCATCACTTTACAGTCGTGAATGATAGAAATTTTGAAAGTTATGGGATCCAATGCCTACAGAATCCCTCATTTAAAGAAAGAACAGTTGGTTAGGCAAGGATTGTTTCCTTCTAGCCTGTCATGTGATCCTGTTCTGCTAGCAACTACCGAAGCAAATCTTTGACCATTTTCTTGTAAGTAAGATGCGCTTTTGTGCAAGTCAACAAATGTTAGTGAAGGTGTATATTGACATGTAATTTTGTAAATTGTTTTGCAGGAATTTGGGTGGTTGATGGCCTTTTACAATGGACGACAGTTGGCTATGGTTAGTTTTTGGACATATCCAGATATGTAGTTTGTTACTTTAGAAAGTAACTCTAGCAATCTAACTTCTCATTGAAGTATTTAGTTAGTAGCCACTGTAAATTTTTGTAGAAGCTTCTGTTTGCTACTGTTAGTGAAGGTGAGTGATGTCACATTACTAACTGTCATTAGGCAAACTAATGTTGCTCTACATTACTATAATTGTGAAGAATGGATTGGTATTGCATGCTGTTCTAATCTTTCAATGACTGTAGGCTTTGATTGGTTATGGATGTTTGTGTGTAATGCATGGCTACATCTGTTTGACATTTATTGGCTGTGATAACTGGTGTGCAGTTTGGTTACATAGTTAATGTTTGTGTATACATTGCAACTGTGTTTGAAGCAACTTTAACTCATCCTTCACGTTTGTCTGTAATGCATTGGTTATTCTCATTTCCTTCCTTGATTTGATTGTGGATGTTTGTGTGTAAAATGCATTGGTAATTCTGATTTCCTTCCTTGATGTCATTGTGGATGTTTTGTGTATAATGGCTTGAAATTCTGATTTCCTTCCTTGATCTCATTGTGGATGTTTTGTGTATAATGCATTGAAATTCTGATTTCCTTCCTTGATCTCATTGTGGATGTTTTGTGTATAATGCATTGAAATTCTGATTTGCATCCTTGATTTGATTGTGGATGTTTTGTGTAAACGAAAACACAATGCCAGACATTTAAAATAAAAAAACAGAGACGTATAGGGAAGAGGTATAGGCAAACACAGTGTTTACTTTGAATTGAAACATTGAACAGTAACAGATGCATTGAAGAGACACGGCTTTGTTTGACCCGCTGAGAGGAGGCATTGTATTGCAACTGCAACACACAAAGGGAAGAGATGTTTCCAACTGCAACAAGGCAACTAATTGTTGATTCCCAATACCTGTTTACATTCCCAACCCTAATTGCATTGTTTCCTTTATTAACTTCTCCTAACCCTTGGTAACCCCTTGGTACCCATTGGTAACCCTAATTAATTCCTATATATACCACCCTCTATTGCCTCTCCAATTACACCAACAATTCTACTCTCCTCCTTACTCTCTGCTATCTGCTCATCTCTCTTGCTTGGTTGATCTCTCTCTGCAGGTGTGTGACAATGGATCGGGACAAGAAGCAGGATATCCTAGATCTTTCAGGCCTCGTCTCAAATCACCTAGAGACAGACACAGTCTAGATGGAGAATAGGGGTCTCCAAACCAGAGCCGATATCGACGAGCTTGAGGAGACACTTGAGGACTTGCAGGCAAGGATGGACGCTATACTGGAAGATCCGGAGCACGAGGGGCTGGCGCTGAGTATCATGGAGTCATATGGGAGGGCTATCAACAATCTGACACTGGCAATTACTCATCTGAAGCAGAAGAGAGATGTTATTAATTTGGCACTTGGGAGCGTGAGGGCTGCTACTCAGGAACTGAACAACTTTGGAAATTCCATTGCCGGAATCCCAACCATCTCTAATGCTTCTGATTCTGATTAGAGTTAGGGTTAGTGTCGAATATATCATCCTTCCTTCCTCTATGTGCTCTAACAATACCAACCTCTATGTACTTGGAATGGAATTAATAAGAATAATGCAGTTTGTGTTTGTGAGGCTTGGTAATTCCCCTGTTCTTTTACACTTTGCCAGTCAGAGCCAAAATAAAGCAGGAATTCCAACCTCTAACCTAAACGCAATCAAAGGCAGTGCCAAACCCTTAATAAATTGAAAGCAAAACGGTCACAAATCCAAATTGCAATCCAAACCCCAAACAAACTGACATCCAAAGCAGTGCAAGGGGAACATAAATCAAAACCAATAAAGGTTGGCATTTGAAAAGTAACAGGGGATTTGAAATCAAAACCAATAAAGGAATTACCAAGCCTAACTACATTCAAAGCAAGACAAAATGGCATTTGAAATCCAAGCCTAAATAAATTCCAAACCAAACTGAAAGACAATATATTTCCAGCAATTAAACAAACTGAAATCGTTGGAATTACCAAGCCTAACTACATTCAAAGCAAGACAAAATGGGATTTGAAATCCAAGCCTAAATAAATTCCAAACCAAACTAAAAGACAATATATTTCCAGCAATTAAACGAACTGAAATCCAAGGAATTACCAAGCCTAACTACATTCAAAGCAAGACAAAATGGCATTTGAAATCCAAGCCTACATAATTTCCAAAAAAGATGAATTACAACCTCTATGTGATTGGATCAAAGGCAGAGGCAGACCTAACATCATTGAAAGCAAAACAGGAAACAATTTGAATCCTGGTTATCCACCATTGCAGAATCCATTCTATCACAAACAGTTAGTAAGATCAAACAAACGCATGATCCATTGCTTATATCAGGCTATCAACAAACAAACTGAAGAGATGGACGTATTAGTCCGAATCTCAATTTCTGAGAAGTACACATTACTTCTTCATCCCAAAATCCAAAATGAACCACCACTGTGGTGCTAATTTACAAAGATCCTTTTTACAACCTCCATAACAGATTGACCCAAAATGTATATTTACAACCACATAACCTAATGGTCATCAACAACGCAACCTAACAACATCTATGGTTGGTTCAATAGTAAGAGGGAAGTAACAGCCTCACCATTTCTATGAAGCAAGCATCCCAAGTAGGATCAGTCAAGGTAAACGTACCATCAATTGGGAGCTTGTTGAGGTCGAAATCCCTTTCCCCTTTATACTTCGCTGCCAACAACCTCTCCTCAACAGATGGCTCGTTCAAGTCAAAATCATGAATAACCTTCAAGGGTGTTGTACGCAAATGCCTCTTCAAACCCCTGAAATCAACAATGGCTTCAACAGTGGCATTTGCCTCGTCGCCCGAGTCCTCCACAATCTGAACAGCAGCATCGGCGGCATCTCCACCATCGCCAATGGAATCTGGAACTACCATGTTCATGGAATCATCAAACAGAGCTATGGATTCCATCTGAGAATCCTCCAAAGAAGCAAGACTTTCCATGACCCAAGCTCCCCAAGTCGTGAAGAACCCTAAATTCGAAGGAGGGGACGAAGAAACTGGAAATTGAATTGAAATACTCACAATATATAGGAGGTCGGAAATGATTGACGCCCGAATTTTCCATTTCCCACCCATAATCAATTTCAATTTCCCTCCGAAATTGAAAAGGAATGTTGAAAGATTTGCCTTGCGTCCAGCGCGGAATGGAGAGGAGAGAGAGCGAGGGTTAAAAGGTCAGAATTTGGGGAAACATTTTTTGGAAACGGAGAACGACATTGTTTGCCGACTGTGGAAGAATGTTTTAAACGACATTCTTACACGACCGGAGGGACCAATACAAACATTACTTTGGGACCCACTAGACGTAAAAGTGGGACCAACATCCATAAAAAGAAAGCTAGATCTACTTACGTGGTGAAATCAGGAAATCGAAATATCTGGGTGGTGGAGTACTCTTTTATTTTCTTGTTCATAACAGTAAACTATTTTAGCAGGTGAAAACAGACATCAAGTCCAACATTCTCCAGTGATTCCTAGTCTTCTCCACCTACTAACCACTACTAAATAAATTCCTCGACAAACAAAGCAGCCGAAGCTGAACCTTCCAAGCAAAGATGGAAAAAAGAAACAAAAAATCAAAATAAGTGGAAAACAAAAGAAACAACTACTTCGTAAAACATTTGTAACAACAGTTTTTTACAACTTTTCGATTTCAAACTATAAAGCTACATATAAACCACATACAACTCCCACAGAATAGACACTCACCAGTCACCTGAAACCAACACACTGGCGTGGGGCGGCCTGGACTGGCATTTATCTCTGTAACTTCTCTGCTTCTTTCTTTCCTACAGTAGGCCTTTATCTCACAAACCAGCACATGGAAAACTAATGGCCAAAGCAATCATTTTGAAGGTACTTCGGAAGTGCAGCTACTGATAGGCAAATCACCAGGTGTGCATACCAAAGCCCTCTGCTGCAAATGCCTCAAGCTTTGTTCCATGCTAACTTGCACCATCTCAGCTAGCATCTTCTTTGCTTTACCAGATTGCTCATCTCCGTCAATCTGTGAGATAATGTTGCACACAATATTTTCTAATGTGTCTGGCTGAAACTCTGATCGTGGATATGGAGAATCCCTTAGTAATTGCAAAAGAGTCTGCGCTTTTAACTGTGACTTGGGCGTGCCTTGAACAGTAAGCTCGAGAAGTCCTGGGATAACACCTTCTCTTAGTATAGGTTCTCGATACTTACACCGATTACTTTGACACATAGTCAGCAGCGCACCCACTGCATGCTCTCGACTCTGGAGAGACCCATTTTCAAGCACTTCAATGACAACCAGAACACCACCTTCTTCAGAAATCAGTGCAGTTCCACCCTCATCAAATGCCACTAGAGACTCTATTAGGGCACAACATTTTTCAGCTGTTTTGGATGATTTTTTACAAGTTTTCAGTAAAGTAACTATAGAAGGGATTGGTCTTGTTTCAAGAATGATTTTGGGATTGTTAGGGTGTGTTGAAAGATTTGATAGAGCCATGACAGCATCAGCCCTGGCTTGGAGACTTCCATGTCTAAGGATTTCCACAAGCAGAGGAATGGCACCAGAAGCACTAATAATTGGTTTGTTGATGGCTGAAGCAGATAGAGTAAGCAACGATGCTGTTGCATACTCCTGTAGGTTTAAATTTTGTGACTGAAGGAGGGTAATAATTGGCTCTAAGGCGCCAGCTTCTACGATGCTAATTTTGTTCCTGCAATGTAACACGTGAGTAGAGACTTAATGATGGCAACACAATTAAACATAAAATTGAGTGGTGTCATCTTTAACTCGATACTTATTTATTTACATCAACAAGAGATAAACCCAAGTATCTATTGCCAAACAAGAAAATGGTTTAGGTTCCCAGTTTTCTCAAATTGTAGCAGCTGAATTTAGCATGCGCTATGGAAATACTACTTTCTTAATCCATATGGTAGCATAATTATTGCTTTCCTGCTAATAGTTGACCATTAACCACAAAAGGATACACTGATCCACAAGACTGGAAAATGCCCACACATCTTCTACTACACTTGCTCTCCTAGTGAACATCATCGTGTCTTAGCACTTTTTAGCCCCAACAAATAGAAGAAAAAGAAAGAAGTTGCAATTCCCACCTTCCAAAAAGGCACAGAACCTTCTTTCTAAACCTCACCAAGCAAGCCCAATCATTAAAATATTATAACTTATAAAAGAAGATAAAAGGAGGAAAGAGGGGGAAAGAAAGAGTAGCATGTGAAGCAAAGAACAACCACCATTTTCATCCAATCAAATAGTTCCCTTGCTCAATGTTGCACCCAACAAAAGTATCCAAAACTTTCCAACTAAAAGCTAGCCAACCCACTTTAATTCTGTCTCAAACAAAACATGATCCAATCATATTATTCATTAATATAGTATTTATTCACTTATCCATTCCCAGATTCTTGATTACCCATATCTATAACCGTCTGTTAGGAAGAGAATTTCAGTCACCACAAAAGGTAAATAACTATAAACTTTCAAGATTGAATAATTAAAATACACAAGAACAAAGTAGCACAGTAAGTAGGAAAATAACCAATCAGAAGCAAAAGGCAAGATCGGAACAGAATAAACCAATTAGATGCGAAATGAAAAAAAAAATACAGAGAAAGGAGGCTAAAAGAATATGTTCTCTCCCATTTTTTTTCTTCTTTCTCGACTCCAAATTGAGGCATCCAAGGATAAAGAGATAAAAAGTTAGAGAGAAAAAATGAAACAGAGACACAGTCTTCCTCATCCAAAAGAACCAACAAATCCTCATAAACAAATATCAATTGGAGTACAATAATTACACGAAATTCAATCAAATTATAGCACTCGTAGATCCAATTATTTACCAAATCACACCATCTTTTTTTGTAACGGCACAAAAAATTAACTATACAAGGAGGAAAGGAGAATAAAAGAAGAGAATCTAACGTGGTTTGTTATCTGTTAATTTCAGAAGTACATAAAGAAAATAAAAAACTAATAATTAGAATTTAGAAGAGGATGAGAAAGGGAGGAGATAGATGCATACTTTTCATCTTTGACGGCGAGGTTGACGAGCGCGAGAAGGGCGGACTCGATTGACTCGGGCGAGTGGGCGAGTCGAAGCATCGAAACGAGGGGATAAACGGCTTCAGAAAGCTGGCGGCGACAGCGGTGAGAAGTCTTGGTGAGGCGGCGGATATCCTTTGCGGCTTCGAGTTTGGAGTGGAGGTCGTGGGACTGGACTAGGCGGAGAGCGCGGTGGACGGCAGCGGAGGAGGAGGATCCACGTGGCGTGACTGTGTCGGTGTCAACAAAATTAGCATCGGAAGAGAAGGAAGATGATGAGTTGTTGGGTGTGTTGTCCGGAGCAGACGAGCCCATGTTTGTGTAAGAAAATAAGAATGGGGAAATGGAAGGAAAATTGAAAAAAGTTGAATAAACGGACAAAAACAGGCATGGGAGGGAGAGAGAGAGAGAGTAGTTTAAAAGGTTAGTTTAGGGACACGTGGCTGTTTGTGCAAGAGAGATAAAATATCGGAATGAGATTAAATTAAAGAGAGAAGAAAGGAAGGGTGAGGGTTGCGTGGAGGGATGGTGTGGCGTTAAGCAACAGTTTTATTTTTTTTTATTGGAAGTTTTGATTTGAGAGATAATATTGACTTCAAATATTAAATATTTATTTAAATTAAATATGGGGTTGAGATTAGGGGTGACGGACATGAATATTTAGTTCCAGAAATAAATGAGATAAATTAGTTTCAATTCATTTAATAAATGGATGGATTAGACTCGTTCATCTCAATTAGCCGGATTTGAACAAATTCCTGTCTAAATAATTTTTTTTTGAATTTTTTTTTTACAGAAATTAAAAAACATATTTTCTTAATTTATTATTCTATGTGGCATTTATTTTATAAAAAAAAACAAAAAACAAAACATATCACTCTTCTCCCGATCCAGAATCCTCTCTTCTTTCTTTTCTTCATTTCCTTTTTTTAATATTTTTCTACCATTCTTTTGAATTGTCACTATTGTTGCTAAAATATCATATCAAAATTATAATTATTTTGTTTCTTAATTCCAAAATTAGGGATATCTCCCATAAGAACAGTAAAAAGATCTTGACCAACAAGTGCAATTTTACGGTACATGAACAATTAATTAGCAATTAAAATCTTAAATGAAAAAGTTTAAAAAGGAAAATAATATGTATTATCTTCTTGATTCACATTATAAATTATAGATCCATAATTTTTTTTGGATGTTCTATATATGCCAAAGGTGATGATGATAATAAATTAATAATAGAGTAGTGGAAAGTGGAGGAGGCAGAGGCGGGACAGATGGAAGAGTGGTGGCTTGGAAAGGGAGGAGAAGGAGGTGGCGGTGGTCGTGGTTATAGGAAGGTGGAGGTGGTGGAAATTGAGGAACCAGTGGTTGTGGTGAGGTAGTAAGGAAGCGGCGGCGGCGACGATGACAATTGTTGAGTACACCGAGGAGGAGGAGATGTAGAAGAAGGTGTTAGACCATCAGCAGTAGGAGATTTTTGGAGGGTTTATTGGCTGCAGCAAGAGAGTTTCTCGGTGTCAATTGCTGTGTAGGATAGAGAGGGTATCAAAATTTGGTCATCGGATTTTTCTGACAGTGGGACCCACCACTGTCAAATTTTTTTTTTTAAAAAAAAAGAAAAATGACATGGACCAATGACAGCCCTGCACATTTTTCTTTTTTTCCCCCTAATTTTTTAAATGGGTTTTTTTATAATAAATACTAAAAATAATTTTATAAAAAATATGCCATTATTTTTAATTTTTTGAGATCTATAAATTGAGACTAGGTTTGTATTATTTGGACACTAAAAAAATCAGAGTTTTTTACATTTTGTTTTCATTTTCTTCCTTTTTAAATGCCTTTTTTCATAATAATTACTCAAAATAATTTAAAAAAATATACCATTATTTTTATTTTTTGAGATCTATAAATAGAGATTGTGTTTGTGTCATTTGGACAGCAAAAAAAATCTGAGTTTTTTACAATCTTTAAGCTCTCATGGATCCTTCACAAAATTATAATTTTTTTCCAAATTACAACTTCCCTAACCAAGCTCAAAATCCAAATATGCGATCTCCGAACCCAAACATTCAATGCCCAGAAAATCCTCAGAATACAGGGATGCAGCCTAATTTTGGATTGCAGTATATGATGCCCCCAAATTTTGGCATGCAATACCCGTATAATTATCCTTATATGCCTTATGGCTATCAACCTGTTCCTGGAAACAGTTATGTTCCCGCTCCTGTGCGCTATCCAAACAGTGAACAAACTAATGAGCCAAACACACCCCGTTTCAGTAGTGGATCAAGTGATTTCCCAGAATTTTCCACACAAATATCTATAGGAAATGTTGATGGGGATACCCCTCTCAGTTTTCTTGCTCCAACCCAACAATCAGCCAAGAGATCAGGTTACGACACTTGGAGCACGGAAGAGAACAAATCTTTATTAACTGGTTATTTCCACGTTAGTAATGATAGTGAATTGGGGACGAATCAAAAGGGTGATACTTTCTGGGGTAAAATTGCAGACTATGTGAATGAAAACTTCCAAGGTGGAAAACAGAGGTCAGGGATACAGTGTAAAAGTCATTTTCGTATGATCAATAAAAAAATAGGTAGTTTTATTGGTTATTACAGTAGAGCATGTAGAGTGAGGTGTAGTGGTTGGTCCGATGATGACTACATCGCTAAGGGTCTAGAGTTGTATCAAGAGTGCGAAGGTAATAGGTTTTCCTTGCTGGAAGAGTGGAAGTTGGTTCGCGACCAACCCAGATATATGCCAGGAGCAAATGAATCTGCAAGTAGCGGATCGAAGAGAAAAACTGGTGGCGATGACGTTAGCCATGCGATGAACCCATCACGCTCGTCCACAGGAAACCACTGCTGCCGGTGGTGGATCTCATTAGCACCGCCAGAAGCGGCTGCGGCGGCAGCAACACCACCAGAAGGAAACTGCATTTTGTCCGGTATGACCACATTGGCTTGTGGCATTGCCATTAAGATAAAAAAAACCACTTACTGAAACTTGCAATATAATTTAGTAAACAGAGAACATCTCAGTAACAATCCCAGATCTAATCGGATACACTACGCCTAAGAGCTGTTAATTGCTTAAAATGTAAAATATTCCAGGAGATGCAGGCGGATCGTGCAAAATGAAAAATCAAAGGTTTCAAATTGTAGAATAAATAGCAGGATCGGTAGAAATTAGCAAAATTTGAACCAAAATTGTAACTTTAAACAAAGTTCAACACTTGGGTTTCAACCGATCAAAGGTGAGGACAATTTGTTAGATCTGGGAAATCGGTTTTTCAGGAAAATGAAGAAAACGACAATGAAAACGTACTGGGTTCGCTTCCACTACTACTCCGTGTTAAAAAAATTCAAAAAAAACAACCACAAGAAACGGAAAGAAGAGCAGTGTAATTTGTGTAATTGGTGTAGAGTGGTGCAAGATCTAGGGTTTGGAGTGAGAGGAGGTGAATGCGATGTGGAAATTGGCTTACAGAGTACGCATCATTCATGTGCGTGTGTGGGTTTTTGGAGCTATGGTCTTAAATGGTGGGCTGATGACTGATGAGAGAAGGAACACTGTTTTTAAGTACTCTTCTCTTTTTCTTGTTTTTTTTTCTCTCTAGTTTTTGGGAGTTGAGTACTACTCGAGCGAGTGAGGAACGGACCTAGAGAAAGGGAAAAAACTTGGGTAGATCATGATCTACCTACATCATGATCTAGAATGATGACACGTGCCCCAAATAGTGCTAGAATACCACTATTCTTGACACTTTTAGATATGTGTCATCATCCTACATCATGATGTAAATCATCATGATCTATCTAAGTTTTACTCGAAAGAAAGATATTCTATCCTGGTAAAGGGGTGTTTTGATCATCTCGAATTAGAAGTTTCCTTGTTTAGGGTTTAAGAGCTGAGAGAAATTATCCCATTACCAATTATTTCCCTCTCGGGAAAAATATTTTTAGTCTTTTTACTTTAAAACCCTTTGGGAATTATTTCTGATTTTTTCATGCATAATTTCTTTAAGAAAAAAATATTCTATTATTTATCAACATTTTTAGTTTCAGTCTGTAAAAAAAGGGAAAAAAAGAGAAACTTCATGTAGATTAGCAATTGAAGTAAGAACCTAGGGATGTCATGTCTATGTCAAACATAATGAACATTAGATAAAATAATCCAAGAAAATATAAATTTACTATAGAGGGGCCTTATAAACATATATTTTGCAAAATGAAAAAATATAAGGACTAATTTAATGTTTGTAAAACATCAGACCCTCTCCGTTGTCCTCCGTTTCAAATTATTATTTTCCATATCCACTTTTTTTTCTCAAACTCTCGAGTCATTTTTTTACAGAATCATCACTAATTAAAGAAATTGTCAAAAAATAGTAATCAAAATAAGATCTCATTTTATCTTTTTTTTCCATATATTTCTAGCAAATTCATCGTAAACTAACTAGCCACTGACAATCAATTTATTTTAAGCAAAGTAATATTAAAAAAATTATTATTGTTTCAAATAATCATTTAAATTCATTATATCTCATTATATCTCATTAAGAATCAATACATATTATTAGTGATCCCATATAATTTTATTAAATTAATTTTGTACTTTTTTCTAATAAGCAAGTAATTTAGTACTTGATTAGTTTAAATTTTTTCTGCATTTGATAATTTGCATAAAAAGACCACCTAAAGTTAATCTCAAGGAAAAAAATTAAAAAATTAAAATGTATAGTTTGCATAAATGTTAATAACTAAACGAAAATTACATCATTATGCTAAACATGATTCATGCGAAATAAGTATATAAAATTCTCTTTATTCTATTTTAGAATTATAAAACAACGTGTCTAGCCCTAAACTTGCATATCATGGCACCTTAATCAAACAATAGAATAAACTTGCAAATTTACAAAAAAATAAAAAAGAATAAGAAGAAAAGTTTAATGAGTATAGAAAGTAAAAAAAGGGAGGAAAGAAAGGAAGAATGCAAGCATAATTTTATTTTTTAATTCTATCCTTTTATAACACTAAAATCTTGAGGTATAAATGTAATAATTATTATAAAAAGCGAAGAAATATGAATAGTTGTTTACTACATACCTACGAAGCACAAACACTGACACGAACACCGGACACCGGACACAACACGAACACTGACACAGACACTCCGACACGGGAAAATTAAAAAGTAATTTTGGCAATAAATTCTTTGTCTTTAACTTCACCAGAACAATCTATAACTTTTAAAAATATAGGACCACTCTCAGTGACAACCATAAAATTAATAAGAGGCCTCCTTGTGGATCTGATATGGTGTCTTTTTATGCATGTTTTTCCTTCCTTTCAAGTCCAATTTCATGCTTGATACTACTAATTTGGCTTGTTTTCCAACCACTTTGCAGATTTGGACTAAAGGGAGAAACTTGAGGAAAAACGCGTCATTTGGATGTATTTCTGCTGATTCTCCATCGTCGGGCCCTAGATGTAGTTTTATCGTCGAGGCCTATCCATCCTTTTGTCGTCGGGACCTAGACGAGATCTTATGTCCAGGCCTAAACGACGCACGTGCATGTTATTTTCCAGATGACGCTTGACCAAAGATGCTAAAAAGATTCTAGCGGGATTCCATGTGCAGATCATCCAGCTCAGCAGAGAATATTCCTCCCTGCCATTTTGTCCCCTAGTGGGGTTGTTAGGCTATATATAGAACCTTAACTTTTAGGTTAAAGGAGGCTACTTTTTAGTATATTTTCCATCTTTTTAGGGTTTTCAATCATTGTAGCCACCTCTCTAACATTAGGATCTGTTCTTCCTTTATTTTTCCAGAAATTGGAGCCCCAAGCTCCAATTAGTTTTTAATCCAGATTTTCGTTTTCATCTGCACTTTTTCTCTATTTATGTTGCTTTCTCCATCTATCTTGTGCATGATTTCCAGCATGAGTGGCTAAATCTCTTAGTCTTGGCAGGGGTGTTTTAAGGATTGCAAGAGGATAGTTGGGAGGTCAAATGGTTCTTAAAACGTTTTCATGATTGTATCCGCTTTCTTGCCATTTCAATGTCATTTTGTGTGAGGTTTGTTGGTAGTTTGATCACCTATTTGCATGCTTCTCATGAATATTGTCGTTTTCATGGTAATAACTAACGTGAGGCCATGGAATAGAGTAGGCACCTAGTCTAGAGTCACTATGTCGTTTGGTCCAATCTGGCTAGGGCAAGAAATCGGTTAGGGCAGACTTCTCAGTGTCTAGCCCTAGACGTGTCTTCTCTCCACTTCACGGGCCTGCGTGTATGACCCATAAGCGTACCTTGGGCGCAGGGCGCAGTGTCACAGCCACTCCCATAAGCGTACCTTGGGCGCAGTGTCACAGCCACTCCCATAAGCGTACCTTGGGAGTGACTTCTCTATGGCGTGAAAACAGTCTATCCTTGCACCAATGACTGACTAGACCTCGACGCAATCCGCTGTCTACCCCTGCTAAGATTTCTCCTTTTATCTGATCTATTATCTTTACTTACTTTGTTATTATCTTTATTGCACCTGTTAGTCCTTACCATTTTTATTGTTATTCTTCTACTTTATTTTCATTCCCGTTTTGTTTAATTATTCCGTTCGTCTCTTATTACTTGTTATTTACTTTTTCATTTTCTGTCTCAACATCACCTGCCATCGTTGGCTAGATTTGTCTAGACCAACCAAAACCCCCCCGTGTTACTTTTATGTCTGTTGCATTTTCATCCTCGTCATACATCTAGGGTAAGATTAAATCTAGTCCTTCATTTTCCCTATGGTTCGACCCTGACTTGCCGCTATATACATTAATTTGTACATCCAGCTTATCAGGAACATTTCATTACTTTTGATGCGCGTTTCGACAGCGCATCAGGATCACTCAGTCCATCACTGACAATGCTCATACCCTTTTGATTCTATGTGTGCTTGATTGGCTCCAACAAGTGCTCAATATGCCTTCTTTCTCTTACTAGCAAGGTAGTTCTCAACTTATTATAGCCCAGAGGTTTATAACTACTAATGAAGTTATTCGCAACAAAAGAAAAGGTCTTTATAAAGTGAGTATTTCTTAGTAAATGAAAAGGTAACTCAGCAGAGCAAAACAACCTACAAATTTCATAGTCAAGTTTTTCTCTAGCTTGTATATTGAAAGCATTTTCAAGAGCTCCACTCTTTCTTTTTCTACTGTCAACTTCCATATCAGCTTCTATTGGAGATTGGCTAGAAATATAAGGCAAAGAAACATTCTTGTCTTTAGGTTTTTTGATTCTCAATGTTGCCTCACCATCTACTTTCTTAAACTCTTGAAGTTTTGCAGGTGTTACACTAGTACATGCTCTAATTCCTTTCCCCGATATTTTCAATAAATGTGCTCTTACCTTTGTATTATGATCCATTAAAATTCAATTCACACATGCTCCATTTAAATTCAATATTACCACCACCTTCAAAAAAATTGGTCCATAGAGGTTTAGTTTCATCATCTTGTTCTTTAGCTTGGCTGGAACTCATCTACAAATCATAAGAAAAAAATTATTATTAATAGGACTTGACCCAATAAGAAGTCAAAAGATACACACAATTGGTTTGGTAATCTAGTTTCAGGCTTCTAATATCACGAATAATGTCAGCACTAAGCAATAAATAAATTATCTAATTAAATTAATTAAGTACATCAATTCAACAATAACACAGAAAGTACAAAACTTTGAACTCCTCATCAACCCATCATTAACAAACTAAAAACAACACAACGAGACAGATCATGCACTAATTGCAAAGATAACAGCACCCAGAGATAACCATAACTTGATTCTCTCCAAATTTTCTTCCTTTCATCCCTGCTCGAGCTTTTACTTTTTCCACCTCTGTTCTATTCCTATGGCTATTTCCTACCAACAAAAACTAAATAAACACCTGTGTTCCATTTCATTCCTATTTCTAGTAATTATTAATACCATCAGCTAGTGTACTAGTATTCTATTTCTAGTCCCAAACTAAAGCAACATGGCTCATTCATTCAATGACACTAGTCCTGGAAGAAAATTTCAAGTTCAAACTAGCATTGGACAAGCTAACAATTATTTGATTTCTCATATGCAATTTAACAAACATTTCATGCGCATACTGAGGTCAAAGCAAATTTTAAGAGAAATAAACCTAAATCAATGGAATCACACTATTTTTTCTTGTACGAGGAACCAAAATAAAGTGGAAAAACGAGAGAAGAGTCACCACTCACCTGGAATTGAGTGGAAAACCTTAATTTTGCAGATTAGGAAGACTAGTCTTGGAGAAGATGAGGGGATTTGATTTCAAGAAGATTTCTTGCGCCCATGGAAGAGAGAGGAAGGAGCAATTGAAATGAAATAAAATATCATTATGACAATGTATACTTCTTCTGACGATCTTTCATTTTCCTATAAAAAAGTTGAAAAAAAGTCGGTTCACTAGCAACTGTGTCCTAGCTGCGTCGGCGTCGTATCGCAGCAATGTCGGAGCTGAGAAAAGAGACATAAATTTTAATGCGGGAATGGTTGTGTCTGACACTTCGCGTGCGTGTCGTGTGTGCTCTGGTGTCGAACACGACGCGGAAGCGGGGACACGATGTTTGCTTGTCGTGTCGGTGCTTCCTAGCTACATATTAATTAAGTCTCGTAAATTATGAAGTTCTAATCATTTTATAATTATTAGTTTAAATTGTCGTATTTAAGAAATCATTCAGTAAGAAAGTGAGAAGACTTATGAGCAGTTGCAACAAAAGTAAACGCCGTGGCATAAAAGACTGGTATAGAAAATCTCGTGAGACTCCACAAGTTCATGAAATGAAAAGTCAGCTCTTTCGGAAGAGAAGAGGTTGCATATTGAAATGTTGTTAGCAGTGGCGGATCCTGCCATCAATGCTTGGGGGGCGAGATTAAAAAAAATTACCTGTAAAATATGAATATTCTCGTCAATAATTATTATAGTAATAAATTTAATATGTATAATTAATTAAATTACCTGAATTGTATCCAACGCTCCTTCAAATCAACAAATTCATCTAATATCGATCTAAACTGAAAGTCTCGGCAACTTCTTTTTCAATATAAACCACCAAATTATCTGCGAGAAATGAATAAGACCGAAACTGAGTTGGAAAGAGACAGATGATTGTTGGCATGAGTACGTAAGTTATACAAGAGTAGAACATGAAATACTGGTAAGGAAATCACTAGAAGCAATTGGAACAGCAGCACCCTTGAATTGGGAAAGTAGGTCCTTGTTTTCAGAAGGGTCTCCGTAGTTTTCAAGCCAAGTTGGCATTATGATTGCCATACCAATAGCTAGGAAGCAAGTAACAACATCAAATGGAGCAACGGGACCAAGGGCCAAGTGCCAATGTATCCCCAACTAGATGATATAACTTGCACTTTATCAGGGATAAAGATATTGCAAACACAACTAAAAGAATCTACTAGCACAACTGCACATGATAACATCAATGAAGTAAGCAACAAGTATATATATCACCATGAAGTATTGAAAAAGTAGATACAGGGAAAAAATGGAACTCCAATGAAAACTGCAGAGCAAATTAGCAACCACATTTTCATTACTGTAAGTTCCAATACTAAGAGTTAGCACACTCTTAATAGCTTTGAAAACAACCCTAAACGACTGTTATGGAAGTTAATTTTGTGATTTCAACCAAACTATGTATATTAACTCTAATCAAAATATTACCATCAACGAATTTCAACAGCACAATTACCAGGACAAGAATCCAGAGGAAAAAAGTACAGTCAACGGAACTTGGAAAAAAAAAAGCTTGAGCAAGCCATACAATAAGTTAGAGGAACAACCTTTGTGTTTCGATAATTGGTAGGCGCACAACAATAAGCTCACAGAAGAGTTCAATAATCTCTTGAACAACCATCATATTCTCTTCCCTAACTATATGCTCCACCTAGAACACAAATATGAATGGGGTCACTTAATGTTTTATTCTTTCACCCTTAAAATACCAATAAATTCTTTCACATTTAGAATCATTCTAAAACAGCAGAATAGTTCATTAAACCAAAACCAGCAAGTGTAGGTATATACCCGCAGTTGCCTCTTGACCACTCTCAAGAAGTTTAGCAATGTCACGACGCATTTGCTTTATCTGGATCTCTCTTCTATTCCTCAACAATTTTATCCTTGGTATAGTCAACTTCAAAAAGGTTTTACTACACACTGCCAAAACCAAAAACGAACAAAATAAATCAGCATCCCATTAACTAAATTAAAAACAAGTGCTCTCTCTACACCTCGAGAGCAACACGATAACACAAACCACCGTGCAATTTCACAGAAAAATAAAATAATAGCAAAAAACAAAAGTAACCCAGTTCATCATTGCTCCCTGGGTTGAGGAAAAACTGCAGATACAAAGAAAAGGAAACAACTTCCCATAAAATTGAACATTACAATCGCTGAGGATGAGAATTGACAATTACCATTTGGCAGCTTTGAAGCATTTATTGAAGAAGGAGACTAGTTGAAGATTTGCAGTGAAGATGACGACGAGATAAAGCTGAGGCGGCTGTTAGGACTTACGACGCTTGCTGGCTGAGGAAGCGAGGGAGGGTTGACGGCACCGACAAGATGAGATGAAGTTTAGGGATTTGGTTCAGTTTCGATCTGCTGTGGAGTGCGCGAGAGAGAGGACAGAAGAGAGCGTGCTTAAAAAAAATATTAATAATATATATATTAAAAAAACTATTAATAATATATATACTAAAAAAAATTTAAAAAGTCTGGGGGGTGTTGTGGCCCCCCTAGTCTTTATCCGCCCCTGGTTGTTAGCAAGTTAACCTTAGAGGAAGGATTGGACCTCCCTTCTCTAGCCTTAGTTTTTAAAGGCTTACCCTAGAATGACATCTGTCATTAGTGGAATTGAGAATTGACTGGTCAAGAAAGCATGCCCTGAATTTTAGTGGTGAAGTCAATTACGTAACCTCTTCTTTGAACCCAAATCTTTCCTTTTCTCTTTCTCTTCAGAAAAAATTATAATCATCATATATCAAAATTTAATGTTAAACAATAAAGTATCAATTGGAGAGAATTGCAAGGCAATAAGGAGAAACAAGACTATTAATAAATAAAAACATATAGCAATTTAGTCTACTTAAACTAAAGCATGATTAAAACAAATAGTTAAGATAGTGAAAGTACATAAAAGAAAGTGAGAAAAACAACAAATGAGTCATAAACGTGATCAACGCCAGCACCCCAACCTTTAATGTGGTTATAGAAGATATATTCTTGCTGCACCCTCACTTCTGTCTATGTCTTTTTTTTGGGTGCACTACTCATGTAATTGGGTGGCCCATGACGTGACTATGAAAATACTATATAACGACGAACTGTGTTGTTCTAATCACGTATTATGAGTTAGCTTCGAACTATTAGATTCATGTAGAAAGTCAACTTTTCCCATTTCTCATCAATGAATTACTATCTTTTGATAGAAACAAAGTACATTAAAAAAAGTTATTTCCTATGACATCACTACTAAACTAACTCACTTGGATTAGACAACTTAAATTAGATACAAAAGTCATGACTGATCTTCTTGAATTGCTTGACCAAAAAAGCATATACAATGATGATACAAAAACCATGGAAGAGATCAGAATTTATCATGATCGGTTGGAGGGTTTTGCTAAAGATGAAGCTCTTAGAGCATCGAAGATACTAGAGTTGCGTAAGTATCAAGTTTATTGTTTATTGATATGTATTTTTTTTAACTAGCTTAACATTTATGCTAGTTGATATAATTTATAATACTTTTTTTAACACGAAATTGTAGATGAATGGTGGAGGTTGCGTGGCTCTAGCGCACCACTATTGGAAAGCATTGCCATTCGATTAGTCAATCTTGTATATGTGTGCTTCTTTGGGATGTGAATGCAATTGGAGCTTATTTGCCAAGAAGAGAAACAAGTTGGAGCATCAAAGGTTAAATGATTTTGTATATGTGTGCTACAATTTGCGTTTGAAGAATAGGCATATTAACTTTTTTGTTGGTTTGAATAATTTATTTACCAATTACTGTTATTATTTTATAGCTTTCAAATTTTTGTGATGTGTTTAGGCTTCAATTTGTAAAGATAAATTGTGATCTAGTTTATTACGAGTGCATCGATACAATTGAATTTTGGGTACTAGAAGAAGAAGGACCTCGAGAACTTGATAATTGTGAAGAGATAGAGAATATTATTTATCACGAAGATGTCATTCCTATGAATAATGTTTTAGGAAAAGAAGCTAACACTCAAGGTTGATTTGATTATGTTTAGAAATTTATTGCAGTTAACTTTTCTTTTGTCTTTTTTAGGTGATGGGAATGTGGAGTTAAATGTCATGCATGTGGAGTCATTTGGTGATAGTGTTAATGCAACAATTCATATGAATGATGGTAGCCAAGCGTTTATATTTGATGTGTGATGCTCATACAAGAGCATGACTTAGTTCAATATTTGGGATATTTTTTGAATTCTATAGTTTGCTTATTGGACTTGATTCATTTTTTAAATGTTGATGGGAGTTTATTTCTTGTTATTTGTTTGGTCTTAGAAGTTATTATTTACTTGTTTAATTTAGAATCCAATAATTTGTGTCTCGTATTATTTTTTTACATATATAATTAGGCGGATGAACTATTTTTACCCTCTGGTTCTTCCCAGGTGGCTAAGGTTAAAATTTCCATTCCACTCCGGGTCAATCCGATCGACCCCTAAACCCTTGACCTTTTAGCTAAACCGACTTTTTACCCAGTCCGGGTTTTACAACCTTGCTAAAACATGATTGATTGCTAAATAGCTGGTTGTTTGATATTTGCGGAGATCATGTTGATGCCTTGTTGGTGTGATACTTTTGGACTTGAAGAGGAATTAATATATTTTGATAGGTAGTTTTATATATCTGATAATAATGGAAACTAGGTGAGGGTTTTTTCTATAATATGGTACCTGGACCAGACCGGGTTCGAGTCACATTACTCCTTGCACGGCCGATTCATTGGTCCTTCTCGTTCCGTTCGATGGTACCTGAAAAGTGCGCCGGGGGGTTGCCCCAGCGTATACACTCCGACGATCAAGTTAGTCGGCAGTCATTACGAGTATATATCTAATATACTGTTCGTACATACCTTACTGTACATACGACGATGCCATTATAATTAATATGGCCATGTTACTGACCACTGACAGTATAATGAAATAAAGGTTGGTACATACCTGCATACCGTTACCTGTTACCGTTACTGTATGTGTGCATCCGGTACCTTGCACCCGTTACTGTTTTGTGCTTCCAGTACCTTGCACTTCCGGTACCTTGCATGACCCGTTACCATGCTTGTCCGGTAGCTGCCAAGTCACATGTGTGCCGTTTGCTTTATCTCCGTTACTGGCATTTCCAGTACCATGCAAGTCTTTACCGTGTCCGTTACATGCCAAGCCGGTAGCTTGTCAAGCCCGTTTTGGCTCCTTTAAGCCCACTTGGCTATCTTGAGCCCATTTGCTTTATACCGTCAACACCAACAACTAATTACATGGGCGTTTTCGTGATGTGATGAAGGGTCATGAGATCATGTGGTGATGATCATGCGGTGGTGATCATGTGGCAGTGATGCACCCTTGGCCAAGTGAGCCTTTCCTCTGTCTTTCCATGCGCAACGACGATGATGATCAAGTGCAGAAGAAGCCCCCCTCTTTCTTTCTCTCTATGTGCAGTAAAGATGGTGACAAGGTGTCCAAGAGCTCTCCTTTTCTTTCACGCGGGAGAGGTATTTATATACCCACTTCTGGCCGTTACTCAGGTGCTGGACCGCAACAAATGCCATTAATGACGCATTTATGTCTTGCAACGACTACTGTATTAACGAGGCATTAAACCCCATTGATTGCGTGTTCAATGTCTGGACGAAAATGCCCTACCCATATTTATTAGTGTTATCAGAAGCCCAACCGAGAACGAGCCCGAGTGTTTACCAAGGGCTTCATTCCTGTATAAGAGAGAATATAATCTGAATCCCGTTTCTTTCTGTTGGGAATAGTCCAGGGACAGAATAATCTGAATCCCGTTTGATTTTCGGATGTTGTTCATCCGCTTTGATTTTTCCGTTTGCAAAACTCTATTTGCACAACCCGTAAAAAACAGAAAAAAACAAAACTCTTTCCTTCTGTTTGCAAAACTCCATTTGCACAACCCGTAAAAACAGAAAAAAGAAGCAAATTTCTTTCTTTCTGTTTGCAAAACTCCATTTGCACAACCTGTAAAAATAGAAAAAAGAAACAAATTTCTTTCTTTCCATCTGCAAACTCCATTTGCACAACCTGTAAAAATAGAAAAAAGAAGCAAATTTATTTCTTTCTGTTTGCACAACTCCATTTGCACAACCTGTAAAAACAGAAATAAGAACCAAAATTTCTTTCTTTCTGTTTGCAAAACTCCATTTGCACAACCTGTAAAAACAGAAAAAAGACAAATTTCTTTCTTTCCATCTGCAAACTCCATTTGCACAACCTGTAAAAACAGAAAAAAGAAACAAATTTCTTTCTTTCTGTTTGCACAACTCCATTTGCACAACCTGTAAAAATAGAAAAAAGAAACAAATTTCTTTCTTTCTGTTTGCAAAACTCCATTTGCACAACCTGTAAAAACAGAAAAAAAGACAAATTTCTTTCTTTCCATCTGCAAACTCCATTTGCACAACCTGTAAAAATAGAAAAAAGAAACACATTCTTTCTTTCCGTTTGCAAAACTCCGTTTGCACAACCTGTAAAAACAGAAAAAAGAAACAAATTTCTTTCTTTCTGTTCGCAAAACTCCGTTTGCACAACCTGTAAAAACAGAAAAAAGAAACAAATTTCTTTCTTTCTGTTTGCAAAACTCCGTTTGCACAACCTTTAAAAACAGAAAAAAGAAACAAATTTCTTTCTTTCTGTTCGCAAAACTCCGTTTGCACAACCTGTAAAAACAAAAAAAAGATAAATTTCTTTCTTTCTGTTTGCAAAACTCCATTTGCACAACCTGTAAAAATAGAAAAAAGAAACAAATTTCTTTCTTTCCATCTGCAAACTCCATTTGCACAACCTGTAAAAACAGAAAAAAGAAACACATTCTTTCTTTCCGTTCGCAAACTCCGTTTGGACAACCACCACCACCATACAGTAATCTTGTCGAATGATGAAGATGGATCCTCATGCGGCTTTTAAAATGGACCATGTTACCGTCTTCTCACAAGACCGGTAACACCCCCAAGTTGGATGGACCATGTTACCGTCTTCTCAAAAGACCGGTAACACCCCTAGTAAAATGGACCATGTTACCGTCTTCTCAAAAGACCGGTAACACCCCCAAGTACCGTCACTACCATACACTCATCTTAACCAAGATGACGATGGATCCTCATGAGGCTTTTTATTTTAAAATGGACCATGTTACCGTCTTCTCAAAAGACCGGTAACACCCCCAAGTACCGTCACTACCATACACTCATCTTAACCAAGATGACGACGGATCCTCATGAGGCTTTTTATTTTAAAATGGACCATGTTACCGTCTTCTCAAAAGACCGGTAACACCCCCAAGTACCGTCACTACCATACACTCATCTTAACCAAGATGATGATGGATCCTCATGCGGCTTTTGAAATGCTACCGTCGTATCGAAAGACCGGAATGGCTTTAGATACCGTCACTACCATACAATCATCTTATCGAAAGATGAAGATGGATCCTCATGCGGGTTTACACTAACGGTGCCACCTTCTTATCGAAAGACCGGAATGGCTTTAGATACCGTCACTACCATACAGTCATCTTATCGAAAGATGAAGATGGATCCTCATGCGGGTTTACACTAACGGTGCCACCTTCTTCTCTTTGTAAGAAATCTGGATTCCTGGAAACAATCACAGAAAACAAAACAGCTATGCACTTAACTGTTGTTAGAACATGTATTCGATGAGCACAAAATATTTTCATGCCAATAATTACAGAATGGAAATATGTATATCAAAGCACAGTAGCTTATACTTTTCCACCTTTCCCAATCCTGTGGCGTCACTTTGAGACTCAATATCTCCTCTGTAACTTCCGCATCTCACTTAGATATCTTCATAAGAATTGTAGATCTTCCCGTTCTCTTCAAATCAAGCTATTATACAGAAAATTCTGAACTCATACGAAGAAGATATGAGTTTTTTACCAAACCTGGATTTATCAATTTGGAACCAGAAACCCGGAATTCAGATCCGGAATCAGCTGTAGCGCTACTTTGAAGCTCAATACCGCCCAGTTAACATCGATATCTCACTTAGACGTCTTCATAAGAATTTTAGCCCCTTAAATTATCTTCCAATCGAGCTATCATACAGAAAATTCTGAAGACGTATGAAAAAGATATGAATTTTCTCGTGAAATTCAATATAACTGCCCAGCAGTACACTTTTCTCAGGACCAGATTTTCTGAATCTGTTTCCACCTGACTCCAGTACTGACTACCTGGATGATTACTGTTCATCATACAGTAGCAAACTTCAGTTAAATACAGTTTATATCACAAATAATAAACCTTCTGTTCGGTGGGCGAGAAATTTCATATTGACAATAATTGGGTAGCTATTCACCAGATAACCACGATTCTGAAAATCGTTCATATAGGGTAGATATTCACCCGATAACTATGATTCTTGAAAATCGCTCATCCGGGGTAGATGTTCACCCGACATATAACGTTCTGAATTAATATTCACACGGGGTAGATATCCACCCGATATATAACATTCTGAATTAATGTTCACACGGGGTAGATATTCACCCGATAGATTTTATCTGATTACCGCTCATACATAGTACTCTCTGAGCAGCGAATTATAAGCCCTCATAGATTAGCGACAAACATAGTCGAGAGGATACTACTTCCTTACTATAGTAGCGGAAAAATTGATAATAACAGATAAATAGATCAGACTGCAACAAGACAGTAGCTGAAGAATTCAAACCGTAATCATACTGTAGTGTCACCAGGTAATACATTCTGGGCATGACAGCCACAAATCGCCATACCGTGACTGTAATTTCCGGTAAACAATCGGAAAGAGAGACCGCAAAACGGCTACCGAATGAACCGGTAATTTTTTGTGATGCCCACATTTGCTGCCAACTGATAATAATGGAAACCGGGTGAGGGTTTTTCTGTAATATGGTACTTGGACCAGACCGGGTTCGAGTCACATTACTCCTTGCACGGCCGATTCATTGGTCCTTCTCGTTCCGTTCGATGGTAACTGAAAAGTGCGCCGGGGGGTTGCCCCAGCGTATACACTCCGACGATCAAGTCAGTCGGCAGTCATTACGAGTATATATCTAATATACTGTTTGTACATACCTTACTGTACATACGATGTTGCCATTATAATTAATATGGCCATGTTACTGACCACTGACAGTATAATGAAATAAAGGTTGGTACATACCTGCATACCGTTACCTGTTACCGTTACTATATGTGTGCATCCGGTACCTTGCACCCGTTACTGTGTTGTGCTTCCGGTACCTTGCACTTCCGGTACCTTGCATGACCCGTTACCATGCTTGTCCGGTAGCTGCCAACTTTGACTTCTTGCTACTACTGTGCGGACCATTCTCCATGGTCTTGGCCTACTTTTTCCAAGGAAAAAGCTTTGCTATTTTGCTAATTAAATACTGGTGATTAAGACTTGAATCATATGACAAATTCATAGCCAGAAAACTTGCAACAACCATATCGATTGATCAATAAACTTATACAGAGAGTCTTTAGACATCAAGGAACTCACTTGATCGCCTAAATGCTCTCAATGAAAGCACCAAATGATAATAATGGAAACCGGGTGAGGGTTTTTCTATAATATGGTACCTGGACCAGACCGGGTTCGAGTCACATTACTCCTTGCACGGTCGATTCATTGGTCCTTCTCGTTCCGTTCGATGGTACCTGAAAAGTGCGCCGGGGGGTTGCCCCAGCGTATACACTCCGACGATCAAGTTAGTCGGCAGTCATTACGAGTATATATCTAATATACTGTTCGTACATACCTTACTGTACATACGACGATGCCATTATAATTAATATGGCCATGTTACTGACCACTGACAGTATAATGAAATAAAGGTTGGTACATACTTGCATACCGTTACCTGTTACCGTTACTGTATGTGTGCATCCGGTACCTTGCACCCGTTACTGTTTTGTGCTTCCAGTACCTTGCACTTCCGGTACCTTGCATGACCCGTTACCATGCTTGTCCGGTAGCTGCCAAGTCACATGTGTGCCGTTTGCTTTATCTCCGTTATTGGCATTTCCAGTACCATGCAAGTCTTTACCGTGTCCGTTACATGCCAAGCCGGTAGCTTGTCAAGCTCGTTTTGGCTCCTTTAAGCCCACTTGGCTATCTTGAGCCCATTTGCTTTATACCGTCAACACCAACAACTAATTACATGGGCGTTTTCGTGATGTGATGAAGGGTCATGAGATCATGTGGTGATGATCATGCGGTGGTGATCATGTGGCAGTGATGCACCCTTGGCCAAGTGAGCCTTTCCTCTGTCTTTCCATGCGCAACGACGATGATGATCAAGTGCAGAAGAAGCCCCCCTCTTTCTTTCTCTCTATGTGCAGTAAAGATGGTGACAAGGTGTCCAAGAGCTCTCCTTTTCTTTCACGCGGGAGAGGTATTTATATACCCGCTTCTGGCCGTTACTCAGGTGCTGGACCACAACAAATGCCATTAACGACGCATTTATGTCTTGCAACGGCTACTGTATTAACGAGGCATTAAACCCCATTGATTGCGTGTTCAATGTCTGGACGAAAATGCCCTACCCATATTTATTAGTGTTATCAATATCCCTTCGCAAAATTATATTTATGAAATCCAAAATCATACATACACATAGGAGAGTTTTGTATATAAAGAAAGTCTTCCAATTCATAATTGCAAAAGGCTCACTCCATTTCATTTAATTCCAATAAAAGTGTGGACCGAAATTTCAAATTTAGTAACAAGTTTTCTAACTATGCCAGATTTACTACTTTCATAAGAGTTTTAATCATATGTTAGTTCACACATTGTATTGTTAATAGTTTTGGAGCTATATTATAGTTTTTTGGTGTTGATTTTGTGTGCTTTTAGAATGATTTTTGATTCATCAACCCTTACATAAGTTCCTTTTATTGTTTGAGTTCAAATTAATTTTATAGTCGCTGGTCAATTAATTATTAACAACATTCTTTCAACCATCATTTGGCATGATAATTTTTGTTAAAGTGCTTGAACGCAACCATTGGAACTTGGTCTTGATGTATATAACCAATATACTCTATCTAAAATGTGTGATAGACTCAATATTATTCATCCACTATTCACACATTTATATAACATTATTTATAACTTATTTAGAGACACTCACATAGCAATATTCGTACTTTATTCACACACTCGTCTAATACTAGTCATAATTTATTTTAAGGCTATTCGATGTTGACTTTTTTCGATCCGAGCAAACGATCGAAAGCTCAACCTATTTGTCAGTTGATTTTTGCTTAATTTCGTCAAGGAATCGCCAATAAATGATGAGCTCGATCCAATGGTCATATCAAAAGTTTTATCTATTTAGAAAAATAGATGAATAAAAAAATAGTTGAGTATTGTTCCGTCTTTTTTAACTTTTAGAAAATGTCAAGTTAGGTGGTGACGGACAAGTTGAAAAAGAAATTTTCTATACATAAAGAATGATTGGACATAATTTATGGATAGTATCACCTTCGGTACCTAAATGTTCTTGCTTCGGCAATTACTTTTACAAAGTAATTCAATATTATCATAAATTTGATAAAAATTGATAAGATAAAGTTAGTCAGCTGTTGGAGGAATACGCACCCTGGAGTGATGATAGTGTATTGGCAGAATGCCCACCCATAGTTAGTCAGCTGTTGGAGGAATACGCAGAGGTGATGCCTGACCAGTTGCCCAAAAACTTGCCTCCGCGTAGGAATATCGATCATGAGATTGAATTAATCCCCGGTGCCAAAGCCCCAGCGAAGGCAGCCTACCGAATGGCCCCTCCTGAGTTGGCCGAGTTACGAAAACAATTGGCTGAATTGTTGGATGGTGGGTTCATTAGACCAACAAAGGCCCCGTATGGAGCTCCGGTGCTTTTCCAGAAGAAACACGATGGTAGCCTTCGCATGTGTGTGGATTATCGAGCGTTGAATAAGGTGACGGTGAAGAATCGGTATCCGCTTCCTTTGATAGCCGATCTATTTGATCAATTAAGCGGGGCGAAGTTCTTCACGAAGTTAGACTTGAGATCAGGGTATTATCAAGTTAGAATAGCTGAAGGTGATGAAGCTAAGACAACTTGCGTTACGAGATATGGTTCCTTTGAATTTTTAGTAATGCCCTTCGGGTTGACCAACGCCCCTGCCACCTTCTGCACACTAATGAATCAGGTTTTTCGAGAGTACCTGGACAAGTTTGTGGTCGTGTATATTGATGACATTGTGATTTATTCAACCACTTTGGAGGACCACTTGGAACACCTGAGACTTGTGTTCGACAAACTCAAAGCGAACCAACTTTACGTGAAAAGGGAGAAATGCGCCTTTGCCCAAACCAAGATTAACTTCTTGGGTCATGTCATTGAACGGGGTAGGATTCGCATGGATATGAGTAAAGTACAAGCGATTCAAGAATGGCAACCCCCGAGCGGGCTGACAGAACTGCGTTCATTCTTAGGTTTAGCCAACTACTATCGTCGGTTCATTGAGGGATATGCTAGAAGGGTTAGCCCTCTTACGAACTTACTGAAAAAGGGAGTGAGATGGGTGTGGTCTATGGAGTGCGAAGAGGCATTCAGAGATATCAAGCGAGCTATGATGGAAGATCCCGTTTTGGCACTCCCAGACCCGACACAACCTTATGAAGTTCAAACTGACGCGTTTGACTTTGCGCTAGGTGGGGTGCTCCTCCAAAACCAACATCCTGTACCTTTTGAGAGTAGGAAGCTGAATGATGCGGAAAGGAGATACACGGTGCAGGAAAAAGAGCTTCTAGCTATTATTTATTGTGTCACCAAATGGCGTCACTACCTATTGGGTTCTGACTTCATAGCGAAGACAGATAATATGGCAACTAGTCATTTTCTCACCCAACCGAAGCTTACTGCCAAGCAGGCTAGATGGCAGGAGATTTTAGCAGAGTTCGATGTGAACTTCGAACATAAGGCTGGGAAGTCTAACCAAGTTGCGGATGCCTTAAGCCGGAGAAGTGACTTGGTTTCAATGCGTATAATGACTCAGGCTAGTGTAAGCAAAATCAGTACCCCACTGAGAGGAGAAATTAGAGAGCAGATGAAGTCAGATTCAATTGCACAGGCGCTATTGACACTCGTGAAAGAAGGTAAAACTCGAAGGTTTTGGGTGGAGGACGACCTGTTAATGACGAAGGGACAGTTAGTCTATGTGCCAAAAGGAGGGGATTTAAGGAAGAAATTGCTTCGCGAATGTCATGATACCTTATGGGCAGGACACTGCGGGTGGCGTAGAACCTTGGCGCTTATTAGGCAGGCCTACTTTTGGCCGGCAATGAGAGATGATGTTCGCATGTTTACTAAGACTTGTTTGATTTGTCAATAGGATAAGGTAGATAGACAGAAGTCTGCAGGTCTACTTGATCCATTGCCAGTTCCCAACCGGCCGTGGGAGAGTGTATCTATGGACTTCATTACTTGCCTCCCAAAAGTGGGGAATCTTTGTGGAATCTTTGTGGTAGTAGATCGATTCTCAAAGTATGCGACTTTTGCTCCGGTATCTAAGACTTGCACTGCAGAGGAAACGACGCGATTGTTCTTTAAAAACATTGTGAAGTATTGGGGTATCCCGGAAAGCATTATTAGCGATAGAGACCCTCGATTCACTGGCACCTTTTGGAAGGAATTATTCAACTTGCTTGGCTCTAGGCTGAATATGTCTTCAGGATTCCATCCTCAGACTGATGGGCAAACTGAGAGAATGAATGCGATTCTAGAAGAGTATCTAAGGCATTTTGTTCATGCTAATCAGAAGAACTGGATTGAACTCCTCGACGTGGCACAATTCTGCTTTAATTCCTTGAAAAGTTCTACGACTAACAAGAGCCCTTTTGAACTAGTTACAGGCCAACAACCGTTGTTTCCACACACGGTGAATGAGTATCGGGGGAAGAGTCCCAGTGCCTTTAACTTTGCTAAGGAATGGAAGCAGAACGCTGAAATAGCCAAAGCCTTGTTGGAGAGAGCTTCCTGCCGAATGAAACAATGGGCGGATAAAGGGAGGAGGGCCCTCGAATTTCAAGCGGGCGATAAAGTAATGGTGAGACTGATGCCAGGACAGATTCGAGCGCTCCAACGACAGGATCGCCGCCTTCTACGACGATATGAGGGCCCCGTGACGATTATTGAGAAAATAGGCAGAGTCTCATATCGGGTTGACCCACCAGATTGGATGAAGAAGTGCCACCCAGTGTTTCATGTGAGCCATTTAAAACCGTTTCACGCGGATGACGAAGATGCTAGTAGAAATCAGCCAGTCAGAGCTGAAGTCCGGTTCAAGGTGCAGCCTCAACCAGTAAAGGTAGTTGAAGCTATCCTGGCCGAACGCAAGGTGGCAATCAGGCGGCAAATTCAAAATGTGAAGAAACAGATCCACCAACGACAATTCCTCGTCAAGTGGAAAGACTTGGGCAATGAAGAAATCAGTTGGGAAAGCGCAGAGGACTTGGTAGATGCACAAGAATTGATTATGGAATTTCTCGAAGACAGGTCGACGAGGGCGTCGACGAGCTGAGTGGGGGAGAGTGTTAAGGTCTAAGCTCGTCCAGGGCATGTTCACGCCCATGGCCGCTTAACCTTAACGAGAGCTTACAGATAATCTTTGTATTCGGGTTGGGGGAGTGAGTAATCAGTCCCTTTATGCTTTGGGCTCGGTTATTCATTGGAGGGCGTTTGAGTCGGCCTTTGTGCGGGCGGCCCCCTTGTCTGTGACCTTTTGGCCCTTGTCTGTAATCGTATGCTTATTCTATGAAGTGATGTCTTTCATGATTGTATGCCCTATGGTCTATGTGCTTGCCTTATGTTATTCCTATGATAACCTATAATGGCCCTATTACGGCCCTAACCCTATGTTCCCTAGTGATGCAGGTCTAAGGTGTGTGTGAAAGGCTGGTTCCGTAGAGAGAGTGCGTGAACGCCGCACGAACTCAATCCCTTGGGCTTCCAAAGGATTAGTCCGTGACAGGATCACGCTTCGCAGCGCGCATTGGATTTACTAGTTTAGAGCTAAATTGTGTGCTTTAAATGAATTACTGAAAATAAAATAAGTTGTTCAGTTTATTTTTGCTTGTGTTCTTGCATGTCTTCGTTGTGCAAAAATTGAAAAAAAAAACAAAAAAAAGAGAGGATTTATAAACTTATTAAATACTACAAATATTGAATTTTTTTCCAATGAAAAATAGCTTATTAAACGAACAATTTTTTTAATGTTTTACAAAGTTTAAATTAAATTAAATAGATATAAATTATAGTAATATATTTTGAAAAAAAAATAAGACAAACTTAACCCCCTCTATCCTTAATTTATAATCCATTCGAGGGTACTGGCTGCCGCTTCTATATATCTAGAGAGAAAAAGGTAAAAAATATTAAAATCGCAGTTGTTTTCTTTCCGATAAAAAAGCTGATGTCATGTTTTTTTCTAAACAATTATTAATCGATGGTAATATTTTAAAGTCTAAATTTCTAGTCTTTTTCACAAATCCACCTCTTGATAGGTAATCACCAACAAAAACTGATTAGCCTTTTTCCCTAGACAAGTCCAAATCAATGACCATCAAGGTATGTCATCCTTGGATATATCAAATTTCTAGATTGCAGATAAACCACGGTGACTTACAAATTGTTCTGCACCAAACGAAGATAAACTTTTTTTTCACGGCAAATGTAGGTTAAAGCATGTTTTGGACCTCCCCTACTTTGACGGAATTGAGGTTCTTCAAACCAACATTCCATACCTATGCAAACAATCAAACGGAATGAACAAGATTTTAGAGTTCTGTAAAATGGTGCATCAAATCTGAATTTCTTGACCTCACCGCAACCTCCTAACACGTCGGAATCTAAAAAGAAAAACTGAGAAGATTCCTCACACAAAGCTATCCTAAGCCATAACTTGATCTCATTAGCAATGCTTTGGATATTGATCTCCAAAGCTATAGCCACAGGTAGTCCCGCAATAAAAGGAAGAGGGTTCTCCGAATCATTACGAATCATTATCAAGAACATCTAATTCTGCATTTATATGCCTTACTCTGCATAACGTGAACCTCCTAAGAGTGAAGAGATTGACTAACTTCATAAATAGGAAGGGGTTGTAGGAACTGCCATCTAAAGAAGAACCAATCTCCTTGAATATCAGTTTTACTTCAACAATAAAATTAGATGGTTCAATAGTTCCTTCCTGAAAATAATGGAAACCGGGTGAGAGTTTTTCTGTAATATGGCACCTGGACTAGACCGGGTTCGAGTCACATAGCTCCGTGTACGATCGATTCATCGGTCCTTCTCGTCCGTTCGATGGTACCTGAAAAGTGTGCCGGGGGGTTGCCCCAGCGTATACACTCTGATGATCAAGTCAGTCGACAGTCATTACGAGTATATATCGAATATACTATTCGTACCTACCTTAAGGTACATACGATGATGCCATTATAATTAATATGGCCTTAATTACATTATAGTAAATAAAAGGTTGGTACATACCTGGTACCGTTACCTGTTACCGTTGGTGGCATGATCGTTGCTTGACAAGCAGTTACTGGCCTTGTCCGTTAGCCTGCTCCCGTTTGCTTGCTATGCCTTCACGGTGCGTTGCTTGTCCGGTATTATGCATGTCCGGTACCATGCATATCCGGTAGCTGCCATGTCACTTGCATGACCCGTTGCCTTGCATGACCCGGCACTTGCCTTGCCGTTACTTGCATACCGTTTCATGTGTTCCGGTACCATGCAAACCATGACCGTTTCTTGTAAATGGCGTTGACTTGTTGTGCTTGCCAATAATTCCACCATTAATTCATGCCTTGTTGTCGTTTTGTTGGTGTGGAGACCAAATGATGATCATGGTTTGATCATGACGATGATGATCATGTCATGATCATGAGATATGTGGTGTGTGGCCGTGATGACACTTTTGACCGAGTGAACCTTCATTCCTTCCTAATTAGATAATGCATCCATGGTATTTTCATGTATGCGACAGTGATGGTCCTTTCTTTCATGCGGGAGAGGTATTTATATGCCCTCTTCTGACCGTTACTTTGGTGTTGGACCACAATAAATGTCATTAACGACGCTTTTATGTTTGTAACAGCTACGGCATTAACGACACATTAAACGCCATTGATTGCGTGTTTAATGTCTGTACAAAAATGCCCCTCTGATATTTATTAGTATTATCAGAAGCCCAACCGAGAACGAGCCCGAGTGTTTACCAAGGGCTTCATTCCGGTATACGAGAGAATAATCTGAATCCCGTTTCTTTCTGCTGAGAATAGTCCAGTAACAAGAACTGAATTTCTCGTTATTTCTGGATATTGTCCATCCGTCTAATATTTCTAGATACTGTTCATCCATTTGATTTCTGGATACTGTTCATCCGTCTGCAAAACTCTGTTTGCACAACTCTGTTTGCACAACCTGTAAAAAATAGAAAAAAGAAGCAAATTTCTTTCTTTCTACAAACTCCATTTGTACAACCTGTAAAAATAGAAAAAAGAAAACAAATTTCTTTCTTTCCTTCTGCAAACTCCATTTGCACAAGGTTTCTTGCCATGAAGGACCGCTCCATGGAGCTATCTCAAACCTGGATTGGTCTGTTGGGGTGAATTTGCAAGACGAGGTGGAGAGTGAGGACGAGGACGTTGAAGTGGATATGGGTTATCCGAAGGAGGATCAAGCGGGAGAGGATATGGCCGGGGCAAACACCAACATTGAGATTGTGGAGGAGTCCCCACCTGGGACTAGGAGGGTTGAAGTACCCATTCGCACGTTTGTCACTGTTCGAAGAAGGAAAAATAAGAAAATCGTGGGGACAATGGGTAGTTTGGCGACGGAGAATTCAGAGCCGAGATCACTCTCTAACAGAGTAAGGGTAAATGATGATGACATTAGACAGGTGAACAAAGCTCTGGACGCGACTATCTTAGCAGGAGATGTTTGGGAGTTGGGCAAAACCATGTCGTTAACAGAGAATGCTAATGAGGAATTGTTACGCCTTTTTGATGTGGCTCGCTTTATGCATCTATCAGTAGATACATCAAGAAATTGAACATCTCCTTTTCTCAACAAAGAAATATTTTGCCTCGGAGCGATGATAGATTCCTGATCACTGCAAGTGCAGTAACATTAGCTCTACGGCCATTTCATGCAACGAACTTTGATTTGGCTAGCTCTCACCTGCCAGACAAGAATTCTGCTGTTGTGCAGTACTTTACAATTCCTTGGTTTACTCAGCGCCTACCAGCCATTATTTTACCTGCTCTCAAGCACAAATCTATTCTCATACCATGCTTCCAAACTCTATTGGTAAGGCTATTACATTTGGACAAAAAGATATTAATGAACTTCATGTACAATTTGTCTTGGGGTCTGGTAAGAGAATCTAATAAATCTCCATATTGAAGTCTATAATTTTCTCACTGTACTTGATAATTTGATTGCTAGGGAAAGTAAACCAGGAGTGGTCCTTTTTCTGTCACCCAAACCTTTTTTTGCCGTCATGTTAAATGCAAGGTCAGTACAGTCTGAAATCATAAATACAGTTTTACGCTGTGCAGTAGGTCACCCTATGAATCAAACTGAAATAACTCATCTCTGACTGCCACTCCTAGTGATGGTTCTCTTTAGAGAATTAGGATTTTCACTGAAGCGACTGCAACAGTGTGTTTTGATGTCCTGCTTGGCAGACAATAAATGACATGCTGCCATATTTTCTGTCAATTCTTGTAACTCTTGGGTAGAATAGTTAGGTCATGAACTCCTCTTTCATTCTTAAAAGAAGTAATGATTCCATATTTTTCCTACATTGTGAATGACATGGCCATTTCAATGTGTTGCCTCATACTTGTTCAGTGGATATCTAATGGGCATCAGAGTGAAAACAACACATTCATCCTATTATTTGTGTTGAAAATTTTCCTATTATTATTAGTTGAGTGAAAACAGCACATTCATCCTATTATTTGTGTTGAAAACTTTCCTATTATTATTAGCTTGACTTAACTTAATAGAGAACTATATAATTCAAAACATTTGGGGACTGATCAAACTATGACAGACAACGAGAGATGTTGAGGGATGATATTATATAGGAGATCTCAGAGTTGAATCAGCCAAAATTTCATTCTTCCAAGGGTATTCCACCAGTAGGTAAATTGGTCGGTGCGGTGTCCTCTTCATCATTATTGATACGGGGAATGATGAGGAAGAGCCAGAGTTGTCTTTTTTTTCTCTTCCTATTGTCTTTTTTCCTTCTTTTTTTAAATTGTAATTATCTATATTTCTTATTTTAGAAGATTCCTTTACAACAGTATAGATTTTTTTGCTGAATAATTATATATTTTTTTTAGAAAATACACTAATTTGTGTAGGAATAAAAGTTTCAGTTTCCTCACAGCGTATTTTCTCAAATGTTCTTGGAAATGGTGCAGGCGCACCTTTCTGGCACTAAGTGATTCGAAGGCTACCTATTAATTTCCAAGTTTATTCACTTGCTTTCTTATTCCATCCGTGTCACAATGTTTAACTTTAACTCTTTAATTTTATACTTTTCCAATTCCCTCTTTTAAATAGCGAGAATAGAAATACTAATATTTTTATTGAAGAGACGGAAATTGTGTTATTTATCGATGTTTGTTTCAAAACTAACCATATTTTTTAAATAGAAATGTTTGTGGTAAAACGGTTTTGACCCGTCGAGTCGACCCATTTTTTACGGATAAGGCTGTATGTGAAGGAACTGATCCGAAGAAGAAAGCAAGTGGTTTGGCACAGAAGAAAGGGAAATGGAAGTCGGGTTCACGGGCAATGATGGAGAAAGGGTTTTATGCGTCTCCACAGGAATGTGAGGATAAATTCAATGACTTGAACAAGAGGTATAAGAGGGTCAATGAGATACTTGGGAAAGAAACTGCTTGTAGGGTTGTGGAGAACCAGAGCTTGCTTGAGACGATGGATTTGACACTAAAATTGAAGGAACAAGCAAAGAAATTATTCAATTCTAAGCACTTGTTTTTCAGGGAAATGTGTACTTATCATAATAGCTGCGGCCATGGTCCAACTGCAGTTGCTTCAGGTACTAGTCATTCACCTGAGATGGCCACAGACCACCTGCAGGCTCAGGGTCACCAGCAGCAACAAGGAACACAACAACAACAACATAAGTGCTCTCATTCATCTGAAAATGCCCATACTGCCGCGAATTCAGGGAGTGAAATGGAGGGTCCGAGAGCGGGGAAAACAACAGAACGATGAAGATGATGAGGAGTATGATGATGAGAGCGATGATGATGAGGGCGATGATGAAGATGATGAGGATGAGGCGGTAGATGGCGCTTTGAGGGGGGAGATAGTCATGGACAACGATGATGAAGACTACCACGACGAGAAATCTCTGCACAAGAGGCATAGAACAGTAGTTGGGCTCTCTTCATGATGTGATCCCGACCACACTACCAAGGCCAATTACATAGAGCATGACCAAGCAAACCGCCCTATGGATTGAGGCCCGGATGAGCCAAGACATGATTCAAGAACAAGGCTGCACGTTGATGATGATTGCCCATCATTTCGGAGGCCGAAAACCACTTGAAAAATTCCTGACTAGAGTTGGCGGCATGCCGCCGGGAATGCCAAGGATGTAGCAACATACCGCCAGAAAATGAAAATGTGCATTTTGCCAAGTTGTTGCAAGTCGAAGCTAGCGGCATGCTGCTAGGCTCCGGGCGACATGCCGCCAAACGCCAACTTGGGAGCCGAAAGTAGACTTTTGAAGGCCTTCCTTTGGGCTTTTGTAACACTATAAATAGCTCTTTTCTTTCTTTTCTTAGCTAGTTTAGACTTAAGTGATATTTGAAAGTTGAGAGCACTCCTTCCTTTATCACCTAAGTCCTTGACTCAACAATCCTTCTTGGAGAGAGATCGCTTGAGTTGAGAACACTCCTCCCGATTTCCCTCTGAGAAATCAAAGTTTGTAATTGTCTTGACGATTATGGTATATGAAATATATGTGTGTATTACTTGTCATTCATCGACTTTGTGAATCAACGGATTACGTGTTTGTTCATCGCTTCTTGTCACACCCACACTTCGATTCATCCGCACATTCCCTCATTCCGAGTAACATCCATCATTTCCACTAATCTATCTTATTATTTCCTATCCGCTGCTTGTCAGTGTCTTGTTCTTCTTCCATAATTTGTTTGAGTCTACTAGTTAACTCCTTCGACTAGATCCTCCATAAGCTCTATATATCATTTGGCTTATTTACCCTAGGCCAGATCATATCACTTCACCACCACCATCATCATCTGTGATGCAGCAATTGAATGGTGAATTGAGGCTTTGGTCCAAGACGGGGCGAAGAGTTCATGGGAGAAGAAGCAGTGGATGAATGTTAGACTGTTGCAGTTAGAGGAGCAGCAAGTGAGGTACCAAATGCAAGCATTTGAGCTTGAGAAGCAACAGCTGAAGTGGGCAAAATTCAGTAGCAAGAAGGAAAGGGAAATGGAGAGAGCTAAGCTAGAGAATGAAAGACACCAAAATATAGCTAAACACAACTCGCAATGAAAACGCTCGACGCTCCCACAACCATGACATTGTTTTCCCACGTTAGACAAGTTGACTGGAACACCAATGGCACGACACTAACAGCGAGAATGACTTTTGGTAATTTTCTACAACAAACTAACACATGGCATGGCACGGCACTAACATGCTTTCCGAACAAAAAAAGGAAAACTTTCCAAGGCTTTCATTTCTTAAAGAACCATTCAATTTTCTAATACATTTCCAAAAAAACAAGGTTCTCCCCGTACCCTGGAGAGATGCCACCTCACAGGTAAGTAGCAACATAAACCACACCACCTGCTTTTCTTAAGTTATCCTGGGAAAAGGGCAAAAATTGGTGGGACTTGTATATAAAAATACTATATGGTATCTTAATCTTCAAGCTCAATGATCTTCACCACAGATGCATCACCAACTTTCTGTCATGTGTCTTTATAACTCCCGAGGCATTCCCGTGATCGAGGGCAACCTTCAACACTGACTCATTTGTCGCACTTGTAGATTCAGCCTGAAAATTTACACAAGATAGTGAGTTTCATAATGGATGCTAGCAAGGGAAAAAAAATAACGAAGCAATATCAGCTAAATTTTCTCGTGGCTCACAACCGATGCAAGATCAAGGTCATGGTTTCATATAGAGGTTGCTTATAGGTACACTATATCAAAAGCTGAAATCCCTTCACAACCTAGATTAAATTACAAAATACCAAGGAGTAACACATGTTGAAAAAGGCAACAACCATTTGTTGAGGATGGAAAAGCCCCCAGTCCCAGAGAAAATCACATAGCATCGTAGTCTAGTCAAGCATCTAAAGCCATTTATAGCTTTACTAAAAAAGATGCTTAAATGTTCATCATGGAGAACCCTCGAAAGAACAAAAGTACACTTAATATTATACTAAAAAAATGATAATTCCACACAAGAAAACATGAAATAAAGAACTTACAGGATGTCATGGATCGGCAAGCATAGGGAAGAGACCTCTGACAATAAGTGATTGCCTTGCTTGGAACATTGAAATGAAGAAAACATTTCATTAGCTTAAATAGGAAGAAATGGTGTAATGTGACAGCACACATTGATTACATTCTGTAATAGAGGAAAGGAACTGGAAATGGGAAAGGACAGTAGTCGAAATTCTAACAATAGTGAAAAAAGAGAACACAGTTAAACAAGAACGTTTAATTAATGCTGTAAAATTCCTAACGATTAACGAAGAAAAATGAAGGTTTCCTCACACAGGACTTCCAGCTTTGTAGCTAGTTCTAATGATAAAAACACAAGAGTTCTACTAATTTGCAATTAATCAAGTATCCCATACTTAAAATCAGTGATGGAAAATCATAAGCAATCTGATAATTATTCTTTTCCCACTCTTGGTGGGTGAAGATTGATGGGACTTTTTTCTAAAAGACATCAATCCATGCAAAGTTCAATAGTCATCTGCCATCTTGGACTCTTTTATCAGATTTTTTGCCCAAACGCATGTTAAAAATCCAAATATACTATACAAACTTAAAGAAAAGAATGCATTGATTGATACAACTACGTGTTGCATACAAGAACAAATATTTGAAGTAAAACATATTCAGCTACACAAAACATAACACAGCAAACTTCAGTAAGTAAAACATTTAAGCAAGCAGCTACCTCAAAGGCTCCACTGAAACTCCATTTCAGTTCATTTGTCCTTAGACGAGGGATGACAACTGACAGAACCGACATTGGGCGCCTATACTTTATAATCAGTCTGCATATGTATATTATACAAGTTTAGTAAGTCATTACCAGTATGAAAATATGTATTTCACGTGTAAAAAAGAGTCTGCTGAAGCCTGCAAAACACAAGAACAAGAAAGGCAGCAAAAAAAACAAATAAAATGAGTATACCTTGCAGCAAACTTCAGTAAGCAAAACATTTAAGCAAGCAGCTACCTCAAAGACTCCACTGATACTCCATTTCAGTTGATTTGTCCTTAGATGAGGGATGACAACTGACAGAACCGGCATTGATGGCCTATACTTTGCAATCAGTCTGCATATGTATATATTATACAAGTTTAGTAAGTCATTACCAGTATGAAAATATGTATTTCACGTGTAAAAAAAGAGACTGCTGAAGCCTGCAAAACACAAGAATAAAAAAGGCAGCAAAAAAACAACTAAAATGAGTATACCTTGCAGCCCTTCCAGATGAAGTGAAGCATATAATGACGGATGCCTTCACCTTAATCGCTGCCCGAATCTAGAGAGTGTAAATGCATATTGCTCATGAGAAATTTAAGTAGTTCGACAGAAGCTATCTTAAGGAGAAACTAATCTTGCAAATATCATTGTTGAAGAAATAGGGTAGAAGTGTACCGCAGAGGAGGCAATAGATTCGAGGTGGGTCATTGGCTCTCCAACATATTTGACTGTCTTCTTGAAATACAAGTCTTAATTGAAAACCTTCTCAGCCTAAAGGTAAAGAAAATGGGGGGAATACTAAAAACGTAAGACAGAGTAACCCAATTAAGTTGATTCAATTTTGTGGCTTAAACTTCTGGGCATTATATCCAATGAACTCAATGATAGACCCATTAATGTTAGGCACCCAAGACTGGCAGATAAGTAACAGTAAGACTATCCATGATGGAAGCATTAATATTTTCTAAAAAAACACAATGAAACCAGGAAAAAAAGAAAAGCACATTCCAGGCATTAGACTTCATATTGAACTATATTCAGCTTTCCTCCACCCCACCCCTCCCCACCTCTCACACACAACTCAAATGAAAAAAGAAAGAAAAAAGGAAATTAACTCGGCACAAATTCTACCAACTGTAGAAATGGTTTCAACAGGGTACAACCCACGAAGATTCTCAGCACCAAGGAGTTGCATCACTTCCTGCAGCAAGAAGAACACAAAGAAAAAAGTGAGGTGCAAGGTTTGCCAGCCATGAGCAACCTAAAGTATATGAAAACCAAATACTGTGGAAGATTAAAAAGAAGTGAGAATCGATATAAACAGGCAATAAAATAATCACAAGATCCTCTCAGCTGTCAGTATTAAAGGCAGCACTTGTTCTGCTGTAATATAACTACCTACCATCCAATACAGCATTAGCAACATCAATTGCTTCTGCACGAGTTGGCCTCAGGTTGTTAGTCATAGTGTCCACAACACGGGTAACCACTGCAGGCTTGCCAACCATGTTACACTTGTAAAGGGAAGCTTTCTGAAATAAGAATACTTGTATATGCCATGAGATTAATTAGCAGCAAGCAGTATGTATCTAGTAGTTTATCTTGGCATATGTTCTATCAAACAGTGAGGCAGTTGCCTTTACATGGCATTCTAACAAAAAATCATGCATTTACTTATACAGTGTCCAGCTCAACAAATAGACACTTACCATAGCTATCATTTCACTGTAGTAGCTTGCATAAATAGAATGAGAAAGATACATGATATGTCACATCCACATACTGTTTTTTTTTAGTAAAATCAAAGAGTAGAAAATATACCTTCTCTGGTGGGAGATCTATGCCCAAATTTCCTCTGGAGAGAATAATACCATCAGCTTCTTGTAATATCTCGTCAAAATGGGTTAATCCCTATATGAACAAACAAAGATATGCATAAAAAGGTACCATCAAACTAAGATGTGAATAGAAAGGTGATAGGCAACCCACCTCAATGTTTTCAATCTTGGCAAAAATTTAGGTCTGACTGAGATCACCTAGTTTTGAGAGAAACTCACGGGCCTGCATTACAACACATGGCATCAAACAAGCTAATCAAAGTAAAGATAAAGATTCCAAAGCTACATAAAGTTGAGAAACTTACTTGTCGGACATCTTCAGCATGTCGGGTATACGACAATGAGAGGAAGTCTATTTTGTTTTGAACTTCCCAAGTACTTATAACATATTTTGAGAGAGAAAATCAAAACAACAATCAGACATGACGGCAGGTAAGAAAAAATGAAAAAACTTGCAATTACATGCAGTGTTAGGAAAAAAACATAAGCTAGAAGAAGTTACCTCCTTGTCAGTATCAGTAAGGGTGGGCAGTTCAATACAAATTTGACATGCATGCAAGGTGAACAATGACCCAGCCAAAGTTGCAGAGTTCTTTATCGCACAAACTACACCATTACCGTTCACCTCGGAAACCTGCTCAATTACCCAGTTAAGCATGATCATAATTTGGTTAGTACAAGGCGCACATGCATGCCACAACTTTTCTTCCTAAATCTACAAGCATTAACCCAAGTAACCTCTCTCACCTCTAGCCATACCGAAGTAGTTTCACTTCCTGTGAAGAGGTAATGACCAACAAAAATGGTCTCCTGGCTTCACTGCCTGCAAAGATCAAATTAATAATTTGGTTGTACAAGAACAGTGGTAATAAGTAAGCACACAATTTCATACAAAATTTACCAGTATTTACATCAAGGGAATACATTTGTCAACCACAAGCAAAATGGCTATTCATATGCTTAACTGAATCAAACAATAAATAAGAAGAAGAAAAACTTAGCGAACCCATTGAAATTGATGGGAATACTTCGGAGGAAGCTTCCTGTCCTTGACCAGGTGTTAACAACACAACACCATCCAACTCCAGAGAAATAGTTTTCTCACACTTGCAGCTCTGGCCCCACAGTATCCAACATAACCTAACAACAGAACAGAACGATAATCATTACTAAACCTCTGTTCAATCACCACTAACATATTTAAACAAATAAAAACAAAAACATACAGCGCATAACTTCTTAGTCTATTTAACAGCTCCTGGTGAAACACCTTGTCACCCCATGAGAAATCAAACCGGGCCACTGGTCCAATTCAAAAAAATCAACCGATCGACTAAATTAAAAATCAAATTAAACAGATGGAGAATAAAATCCGATGAAGAGCATAAAAAATGACGCCACTTACATGACATGCCGGCTTTCAAGCAGCTGGAAATGGTCTCGACGGAGCGAGATATAGGACCTAGAGTCCCAACAATCTTCGTCATTACAGGAAAGAAGCTCTATGAAACAAAACCAGTCAAAAAAGAGAATGAAATTACATATCTGCCATGGAAGACGAGGGATGGAGAGGTTGATTGGTTGATTACTTACCGATTTGGATGGCTCAAGGATTAGACTTTTTCCCTATACAAGGCCAAATCAATGACCATCAAGGTATGTCATCCTTGTATATATCAAATTTTTAGATTGCAATAGACCACGGTGACTTACAAATTATTCTGCGCCAAACAGAGATAAACTTCTTTTACACCGCAAATATAGGTCAAAGCATGTTTTGGACCTCCCCTACTTTGACGGAATTGAAGTTCCTCAAACCAACATTTCATGCCTAGGCAAACACTCAAACTGAATGAACAAGATTTTAGAGTTCTGTAAAATGGTGCATCGAATTTGAATTTTTTGACCTCACCGCAACCTCCTAACATGCCGGAATCTAAAAAGACAAACTGAGCAGATTCCTCATTCAAGCCTATCCTAAGCCATAACTTAATGTCACTAGTAACGTTGTGGATAAAGATCTCCAAAGCTATAGCCACAGGTAGTCCCGCAACAAAAGGAAGAGGGTTCTCCGAATCATTATCAAGAACATCCAATTCTGCATGTATATGCCTTACTCTGCATAACGTGAACCGCCTAAGAGTGAAGAGATTGACTAACTTCATAAATAGGAAGGGGTTGTAGGAACTAACATCTAAAGAACCAACCTCCTTGTATATCAGTTTTAGTTCAACAATAAAATTAGACGGTTCAACAGTTTCTTCCACAAGGAGATGTTCTATGTGTGAAATTATAGCAAAAAGCTTCTTCAAAGTAGCACGATGGCAACTGATTTCAACTTTTGATAGCTTCAATATGCAAGAGACAAGTAAAAGCTCCAACACGTGAAACTCCTCCTCTTTAGAAAACCCAACAAACCTACATCTCAATTCTCTAAGCGTACTATCTAATTCCCCCAACAATATCCCCAATCCTACAATTTCATTCGATCTGACCTTCCACACGACTTGTTCCCATACCTTAGAGAGTAATTTCATTACCTTGATAAAGTGAAATGTAAACACTAAAGCACTAGCACATTCAGGCATTGCAATGCTAAACACTGACGCTTCTTCCTGGCAAGACCTGCATAACAAAAACAACAAATAAATAACAGAGGCTGCGAGCATATAAAGAAATAAGGAATCAATAACAAGATAATGACCTCAAAGTCATGATTGCTTCATCGGTGCGATTTGTTTGTACCAACAACCATGCATCACTGGCCTCAGCAAGGATTAGACTCAGAGATTTGAAGACTTCATTGTCTTCTTGCTCACATTCAGTTGGTGAAGTTGTTGTAATATTTGATTTACATGATCGCAATAATCCGGTATCAACTTGCAGTGAGGGTATCCTAGCATGATAAGTACCATCAACGCTTGGACAAGTTAAGAGATTATCAATAACTAATAATGTATCTCTCCCTTCAAATTCTATGACTGAAGAACTGGAAGATCTACTGCACTGAAACATATATGCTAAGAGTGTACTTGTTGGAATATTAATATTGGTTTTGAGTTAGTTTGTTAATAAGACCTATTCTTCAGCATAGTATCACGATATCTGTTAGTTGAAAGATATGAGCTGATTAATAGCAATTTCAGTTTTATGTAAGGCTATTTATACAGCCACAACTTTTGTTTCAATTATCAAGCTAAGTTTGCAGTATCAATAAAGTCTGAGTTCATTGTATTCTTATCTTGTTCAACAATTGGTAGCGGGGCCACATCAAAAAGGCTTGATCTGAGAGAAAATAGAGAGTTTAAACACGAGAGAGAGAAATTTGTGAGAATGACAGATAACAACAGTAGTAGCAAATTTGTGCAACCAGTTATTCCCAAATTTGATGGCTTCTATGAGCACTGGGCAAAGCTGATGGAGAACTTCCTCAGATCTAAAGAAATGTGGAGCTTAGTCGAGGATGGAGTGATTGTTGGTCCGCAAAATAGGGAGCCAACCGATGAGGAGGTAAAAACAATTGCAGAGCAGCAGTTGAAGGACAGGAAGGTGAAAAATTATCTTTATCAAGCCATTGATAGAGAAATCATGGAGACAATACTGAATGATGACACCTCAAAGCAGATATGGGACTCAATGCAGCAAAAGTTCAAAGGTTCAACTAGAGTGAAGAGAGCTCAGCTTCAAACTTTGAAGACTGAGTTCCAGGTACTAAAGATGAAGGAGGGAGAACATATTTTGGACGAGCTCTCTCCATAGCAAAGCGGATGAAAGCCTGTGGAGAAATTGTGAAAGAAAATGATATTACTGGAAAAATTTTGAGGTCTTTTGTGCCAAAATTCAACTATGTTGTGTGCTCTATCGAGGAGTCTAACAATATGGATAGTTTAACAGTTGATGAACTCCAAAGCAGTCTTCTTATCCATGAGCAAAGAATGAAGGGTTCAAATGAGGAGGAGCAGGCACTGAAGGTGACACATGAGGAGCGTTATGAAAGAGGCAGAGGCATAATGAGAGGCCGAGGAAGAGGTAGAGGCAGACAATTTACAAGTAGGGTTGTTGTGGAATGCTACAGGTGTCATAATCTGGGACACTTTCAGTATGAGTGTCCAACCTGGGAGAAAAGAGCAAATTATGCAGAGTTTAATGAAGAGGAAGAGATGTTGCTGATGGCGTAAGTTGATTCTCATCAAAACAAGAAGGAAGGAGTATGGTTTCTTGATTCCGGATGCTCAAATCATATGTTCGGAAATAAGGAATGGTTCATGCAGCTGGATGAAAGCTTCAGGCACTCAGTAAAACTTGGAAATAATTCAAAGCTAGAAGTAATGGGAAAGGGAAACATCATATTGGAGTTTGGAGGAAGCACTCAAATTGTAAGTGATGTATTCTTTATTCCTGAATTATGCAATAATTTACTGAGTATTGGGCAGCTCCAAGACCGAGGTATCACAATTGTGATTAAGCATGGAATCTGTAAGCTGTATCATCCGAGCAGGGGCTGTATAATGGAGAGCTTGATGACCGCCAACAGAATGTTTCTTGTGCTAACAAACATTCTTATATCAACGCCTACATGCTTCAATGCAAATGTTGATGATTTTGGTGAAATATGGCATAAAAGATTTGGTCACTTGAGCTTTAAGAATTTAGCGCTGCTACATAACAAGAATTTGGTTCGAGGGCTTCCAAAATTGACCGCTTCGTCAAAAGTTTGTACAAGCTGCATGGTGGGAAAACAACATAGAGAAGCTATCCCTAAGAAAAGCATCTGGAGAGCCAAACAACAACTGCAACTTATTCACTCGGATATTTGTGGTCCAATCTCTCCTGAATCACATGGCAACAAAAGGTACATACTGACATTCATTGATGATTTCAGTCGAAAACTTTGGGTTTATTTCTTAAATGAAAAAAGTGAAGCTTTTACTACGTTCAAAGAGTTTAAAGCTATGACAGAGAAGGAGACTAGTTTGGCATTGTGTTGTTTAAGAACTGATAGAGGAGGAGAATTCAATTCAAATGAGTTTTCAAACTTCTGTAAAGCTCAAGGAATCAAGCGCAAAATAAGAAGGAAGGAGTATGGTTTCTTGATTCCGGATGCTCAAATCATATGTCCGGAAACAAGGAATGGTTCATGCAGCTGGATGAAAGCTTCAGGCACTCAGTAAAACTTGAAAATAATTCAAAGCTAGAAGTAATGGGAAAGGGAAACATCATATTGGAGTTTGGAGGAAGCACTCAAATTGTAAGTGATGTATTCTTTATTCCTGAATTATGCAATAATTTACTGAGTATTGGGCAGCTCCAAGACCGAGGTATCACAATTGTGATTAAGCATGGAATCTGTAAGCTGTATCATCCGAGCAGGGGCTGTATAATGGAGAGCTTGATGACCGCCAACATAATGTTTCTTGTGCTAACAAACATTCTTATATCAACGCCTACATGCTTCAATGCAAATGTTGATGATCTTGGTGAAATATGGCATAAAAGATTTGGTCACTTGAGCTTTAAGAATTTAGCGCTGCTGCATAACAAGAATTTGGTTCGAGGGCTTCCAAAATTGACCGCTTCGTCAAAAGTTTGTACAAGCTGCATGGTGGGAAAACAACATAGAGAAGTTATCCCTAAGAAAAGCATCTGGAGAGCCAAACAACAACTGCAACTTATTCACTCGGATATATGTGGTCCAATCTCTCCTGAATCACATGGCAACAAAAGGTACATACTGACATTCATTGATGATTTCAGTCGAAAACTTTGGGTTTATTTCTTAAATGAAAAAAGTGAAGCTTTTACTACGTTCAAAGAGTTTAAAGCTATGGCAGAGAAGGAGACTAGTTTGGCATTGTGTTGTTTAAGAACTGATAGAGGAGGAGAATTCAATTCAAATGAGTTTTCAAACTTCTGTGAAGCTCAAGGAATCAAGCGACAATTGACGACAGCCTACACACCTCAACAAAATGGAGTCGCTGAGCGCAAGAATCGCACAATTATGAATATAGTACGATGCATATTGGAAGAGAAGAGGCTGCCCAAAATGTTCTGGCCAGAAGCTGCAAGATGGGCCTGTCATGTACTCAACAGAAGTCCCACATCCGCTGTAAAAGACAAGACGCCTGAAGAGTGTTGGAGTGGTCTCAAGCCCAGTGTCGAACACTTTAAAGTGTTTGGATGTGTTGGGAATGTTCACGTACCAGATGCTAGAAGACTCAAACTTGATGCTAGAAGCCAGAAGCAGGTGTTCATTGGATATAGCGAAGAGACAAAAGGGTATAAAATGATAAACCCTTTGACAATGAAGGTGACAATCAGTCGAGATGTAATCTTTGAAGAAGATGGCTGCTGGAATTGGGGGAGGACAGATGCCGAATCAAAAAGTGACGTACTTGACTGGGGTGAAGCCTATAAGGAAGCACTTGAGAAAGTAGATGAGCATGAAGATGAAAATATCATGAGTGAAGCAGGAGAAGAAACCGTAGCTGCTGATTCTTCTTCTAATGAAGCAGTAACTCCACCAACTTTAGAGAGGAGAGCAAGAAGAATTCCAACCTACCTTTAAGACTACACAAGTGGAGGAGAATTATCAGAAGATGAGGTACAAAATTTCCTTATGTTTATGTCTACTGATGATCCAATTTATTATGAAGAAGTAGTAAAGAAGAAAAATTGGAGAGATGCCATGGACGTGGAAATAGCTGCAATAAAAAAGAACCAGACTTGGGAGCTAGTTCAAGCTCCTTCAGAAGCAAAAATAATAGGCGTAAAATGGGTTTACAGAACAAAGCTGAATGAAAATGGTGAAGTTAGCAAGTGCAAAGCTCGCTTAGTGGCCAAGGGTTATGCACAGGAGAAAGGTGTAGACTACGATGAGGTTTTTGCTCCAGTTGCAAGATGGGATACCATCCGAATGGTGATAGCTCTGGCAGCAAGAAATGGCTGGAAACTCTATCAATTGGATGTCAAAAGTGCATTCTTGCACGGAGAGCTGCATGAGAATGTATATGTATCACAACCGCAGGGATATGAAGTAAAAGAAGAGGAGAGCAAAGTTTACAAGCTAAAAAGGGCACTTTACGGGTTGAAGCAAGCTCCAAAAGCATGGTTCAGCAGGATCGAAAGCTACTTCATCAATGAAGGTTTCGAAAGGAGTTGCTATGAACACACTCTGTTCATCAAAGAGGAGGAAGGAAAAATATTAATTGTAAGTCTTTATGTTGATGATCTTGTTTTTACTAGTAATTATTTGATCATGATGCAAGATTTCAAAAGTTCTATGAAAAGAGAATTTGAGATGACTGACCTAGGCGAAATGAAGTATTTTTTGGGAGTTGAAGTGCGTCAAAATGCTAGAGGAATACACATAAGCCAGAAGAAGTATGCAGGAGAAGTTCTTAAGAGATTCGGCATGGAAAATTGCAATGGAGTGAAAAATCCCATAGTTCCTGGAAGTACTAAGCTGTCAAAAGAAGTGGAAGGAAAGCAAGCTGATGGAACTCTTTTTAAGCAGATAGTGGGGAGTTTGATGTATATGACAGCAACCAGGCCCGACTTAATGTATTGTGTGTGTCTTATTAGTCGGTTCATGTCTAATCCAAAGGAAGTACACATGCTTGCAGCCAAAAGAATCTTAAGGTACATCAAGTCAACAATCGATCTCGGTATCTTCTACGCGAGAGGATGCAAGGAAGAATTAGTAGCTTACACGGACAGCGACTATGCTGGTGATCTAGATGACCGGAAGAGTACCTCAGGCTATGTATTCATGTTAAGTGGTGGAGCTGTTGCATGGGCATCCAAGAAGCAGCCAATGGTTACTCTTTCTACAACTGAGGCAGAATACGTAGCTGCTGCATCCTGTGCTTGCCAGTGTATTTGGATGCAGCACATCCTAAAACAAGTTAAAGGTACTCAATCTGATTGTGTTAAGATGTTTTGTGATAATTCCTCTACCATTAAGCTTGCCAAGAATCCAGTTTTTCATGGGAGAAGTAAACACATCGACGTGAGGTTTCATTTTCTGAGAAATCTAACTAAGGATGGAGCTGTTGATATGGAGTTTTGTGGAACAAATGATCAGCTTGCAGACATGATGACCAAGCCTTTGAAGTTGGATCAATTTGAAAAACTTAGAAAGCAGATAGGTGTACAAGCAGCAGAAGATTAAACTAAAATGCTTTATGCATGTTTAGTTTAGGGGAGGAATTGTTGGAATATTAATATTGGTTTTGGGTTAGTTTGTTAATAAGACCTATTCTTCAGCATAGTATCACAATATCTGTTAGTTGAAAGATATGAGCTGATTAATAGCAATTTCAATTTTATGTAAGGCTATTTATACAGCCACAACTTTTGTTTCAATTATCAAGCTAAGTTTGCAGTATCAATAAAGTCTGAGTTCATTGTATTCTTATCTTGTTCAACAGTACTTTGATCCAAAATATCTTTCACCGAATGAGAAAGCCTCCCCATCAATGTAACTGCATAAGAAAATAGTCTAGGTGGAATACTACAACCACCCTGATCACATGAAATTGGAGCAGAGATTGATAGTACAAGAAATGCAGCCACTCTTGCACTATCCAAGCTCAATTCCCCCTCAGAAAATGGCTCAATCTGCGAAATGGATAAGTGATGATTTAGAATAGTCACTGAAAATATAGATATCTAGTAAGAAACAATAAAACTATAAATAACTGTTGATTCTTGTTTCAACACTAGAAAGTAAAAGATTCTAATCCAGAAAATCATATGAGAACAACTATCAAAGATATAAATGCAACTAATAAAAAATAATAAGTTACCGATGCTAACCTCTGGTAAAACATCCTGGACAACACGAGCTGCAAATTTCCCATGGTTTCGACCCATATGGAACAAGACAGAAAAGATCTCAGCTTCATCCTATGAAAACAATCTTTAGTAATTTTTTTCCCTTTAAAGAAAAAGAAATATATAGTTTATAGTTAATCATTTATTTCTCATATATTTCACATAAATCTTTGGAAAAAATTGTGAAGTGAGGTTTGGCTCGAATAGGCCTATTGTTCCAAACACATAATCACTACAGAGCAGCTGACCTATGGATGCAACTCTAAATTTTCAAAAAGGCCATTAATATATAGTCGGAACAGCTGCAGATTTGGAAGCTTTGCTGATTTAAAAACCTTCCTGGTTGTGGATCTTATTACAGCACTATCATCACGTAGAGTACCAATAAACTGCAAAAATCAAACAAGTTTTGCATTACTAGGAAAACTATTCGCACCAACAAAAATCAAGTGCGAACTAGTCAGACATCAGACAACTGAAATTCCAATGAGTTAAATAAACCTCAGAATCAACTAAAATCACTATACCAAGCCCTTTGTGTTAGTAACGTTATTTTGTGGAGTTACTTTTGCAATATATTTACATAATAATGGGCACAGGTGCTGTTTAGCAGTATTTTATGAGTCACATTGTCACATTGATGAAAAAGAAAATTCTAAACTCCGCTGATAAACACAAGGTTGTACACATTATAATAATCTCCAAATATACCTATGAATTCACACAATAAACTCTTATACCAAGAGAGAAGATCATCAGAGGGTTACCATATGCATGTGCATCTCTTGCAGTTTAAGACAATCAAAGGTGGTCATGTAATGAAGCGCCACCAGAGCCTCTAACCTAACAACCATTGAATCATCATTCAGCATGTCCGTCAACAAGTTCAAGGAACGACCAGCAAACTCAGCAGAGAGGATGGTAAGTACACGCAATGAGATACAAGCAGACTTGCGTACCTAAACACAAGCAATCCAAATGTCAAAGTCATAATGCAAAGCTACTGCACAATTTGAATGAATTTCGGACAACGAATATGACAAGATAATATTAAAAATCATTGCAATACATCACAACGAAGATACCTCATAAAATTCATCCTCAAGCCCATGCACAAAAACTCCAGCAGCACCTGATGCTGAAACTTCAAACCTCCCTGCAACGCACTGACGAGCAGACTTCTTTTCTTTCCCGTTCCATAAAACCTTCTTTGACAGTGTTTGTAATAAAATCTCCTCGGACACAATCTGAATCCTACCAAGGGTATTAAAAGCTTCAATCCTAACCTTCACACTCATGTCTCTTACCATAGCACAAAGCTGCAAGTATGTCAAAAGGAAAGGAAGTTGTCACAATGAAGTCCAATAAGTGCAAAATAAATTCCAAGATGTCAAGTACTGTGCATAACAAAAAATGTCTAAAAATACCTGTATAAATACAACGTTTGGCCACTCCCTTTTATCCTCCTCTTCATTAGCTGCACGAACAAGCATTTGACCCCATTCACTCACCTATACCTACATCAAATAAAAAAATAAAGAAAGCCATAAATAGTTATTCAATCACACATTCATATAGAATATCGTATGATGGTATCACTAATTTATATAGAGTTTCAAATAACTAAATATATGCATGATATTTTGATTCAATGGTCAGTAATTTTACCACGCGAATTGCAGCAGACCGCACAACATCTTCGTTGTCCTGGAGAAACTCAACGGCTCGGCAATAACACCCTTCAACAACATTATAATCCTAAAAAATAGCTCCATATCTAGCCAATCTTGTCAAACCATCCAATGCAGCTTCTCTCACATACGGATAAGGATCCTTTGTAAACCCTAGAAAAATCGTCAACATTACGTGCGTTCACGCGCCAAGTTTTTCAGCATTCCGAAGCAGCCACAATCTAGCAGACATAGAGGGACTGAAACACATGGACACCAAGAGGGCATCGTCAATCACCGTCTGGGCAAGTTTCCATCAATTTCCAAGACTGAATTGAGTGAAATCAGCAAGTCGACGGCAACTCGATGAGACTCCGCGTCAGTATGGGAGGACTCGGCAGAGAGAAATGAGTCGAAGAGTAGCGAGTTGAGTATGTCAGGGCAGAGGTGAATGCGATTAGCGGCGAGATCGATGAGGAGCTTGAGCTTGTGGTGGCGAGTGAGCGAGTCGGGACTGTGTTGTAGAGAGTGAGTTAGGGTTTCCAGGATGGAAGAGATTGTGGAATTGGATGTGTGAGAGTTGGTGATGAGAGACCTGATTGAAGCTAGGGATTGCAAAGTATCGAGAGAGCTTTCGCAGGTGCATAGCACTTGCTGCTCCATTGCAGAGGATAAGTGCTTAGCTGAGAATTCTTGAATCGTTAAGATTTTGAAAGAGAACTGCAAAAAACACGTAGAAAATAAGCCACTGTGCCCCGTTTTCAAATTTGTACCAATTTTGCTCGCATTATTTTATTTATTTTTAAGTCCGGTGTCAATTCGGGTCTACAGGTCCGGACCCGATCCGAAAAGTGTAGACCCGAGACTCATCGAGTCAGGACCCGACCCGACCCGGATAAAATTGGGGACTAGTTTCCCAGTCCCAGTCCCGACTAGATGAGGCTTTTCGGGTTCGGGACTAGACCCGGATCTATTTTATAGGTCCATCAATTAAGCCAAAAAAAATAATCCAAAGAAAATCCTGGACAGAAAATTCCAATTCCAAAGAAAATCCTGGAGAGTACAATTCATATATATCCACTCCAGCAATTTAAGATTACTGCTAATGTCATCAAAACAATTCATGTATATCTTCTATTGAAATAAAATGAGAATTTGATTCTGCTCTCATACAGACTTCAAGCCCAATAATTAAACTTAGTTAAGTGCTAATACTCACCCAGAAACAAGTTCCAAAACTTGAGAAGATTGTATGCAGTAGTAGTAGAAGAGGCGGAGATGTTTCCGGTAAACCTCAGCTGAAAGCGCCGCAGTAAACAGAGGTGGTAAGATGGGTCGACGGCGATGGATTGAAGAAGAAGAGTGAAAACGGTGACTAGGGATTGCTATGTTCTACTCCACTGTTTCTTCCTTCTTTCAGCTTCCAAGTTTCAAATTCACGTTTTTTCTTCACTCTATTCAAATCACCACAGACCCACTATAATTTACTCATCTCATTTTTTAAATATAATCAAATAGAAAGAATCAAGCATATGAGATAAGAAATAGAAAGAAGTTGAAAAGAGAAGGAGAGGATGAAACCTGTTGTGCGGCGGCGATGGAGGAGAAGAGAAGAAGGTTTGTTTTGCGATGACGAGAGTGAGTGAGATTAGGTTAATTAACTTACTTGGTATACCCAAATTGTCGGGTCCGCATCTAGTCTGGGTCTCACGGGCACAAGACCCGGCTCCGGTCGGGTCGGGACACTAGTATGTTGATGGGTTTTTGGTGGTAAGTGATGGAAATTGGTAGGAGTGTTCAAGTTATGGCTAAGGTTTTTGTCATTATGGAATTTTCCAGGAAAATTTTGGAGGAGAAGAGAAAGTGAGGGAAAATGGATAAAGACGGAGGGAAGGAGGAAGGTAGCTTCAGCTTAACTGGGCTAGCCCATAGCTGTGTCTGTGTGCCAATATGAGAGATTGGAGTCTTATTCTTTTCTTATTATTTTCTAAAAATTTAATTTATTCATTTATTTATCTTTTGGTCAGTTATAGAAAATATTGAATATTGAATATTAAGGATATTTTGGTGTCCGTCTTTGTTTTCTAGATATTCAAAAAAATTCTCTTCTTTTATGAACTTATAAAATTCTTTGAGACAGAGTTTATTGTTTTTCGAGGTCTTACTCGGTTCAAATTTAAATAATCAATATCCTAATATAATGATCAAATATCGAATAATTTTAGCGAAATAAATTTTAAGATCAATCATTTTTTCCCCTCGTATTAGGATCAGACAACGTAAACAAATTAAAACATTGATTGGCCAATTAAAGAATCATGAAAATGGTGAATATTGTATTTTTCAAGAAATATTAATTTTTATACTATATGTTATTCAGTGTGATGGATGCTATTAATAATTAGAATTTTCTAATTAATATTTTATGAACGAAATCATTTTAATATTGCTTGGGCCTTGGATCAATTTTCATAAAATAATATGCCCGAAGATGCTCGTAAATTCCAGTTGGTTCCATTAGATAAAAATCATTTTTGGGCACTAAAACTTTTTAAAAGGAAAAAAAAACTCTTGTGTAAATTACATAAAAAAAAACTATGTTTTTTTCAAAATATTTCATTTTTATAGTTTAAAAGTTTACAATATATATTTTACAAATTTTCTAAAAGTTATAGTTTTAACCTTTCAAGTAGTTAAAAAATTAAAATAAAATAAAATTATGCAAACATGGGGAAATATAACAAATATTGGAGAATCTACTTTAATGGTAATTTATAAAAAAACTAATAATGAAATGATTCTTTTAAAAAAAGTTAAAATATTATAAATAAAATTTAAACTATTTTTTTCATTATCTAATGTCCTACCATATTTATTACATATTTTTTCCAAATTTATATTTTTTAATAATTTTTTTACCATTATAGAGATTAATATTACGACTTTTAGAAAATTATAAGATTTATTCTAAACTATAAATTGCAAAGTTTGTAAATTATAAAGTTTATTTTTATATAGTTACTTAAAACTTTCTTAATTGATTGGCTACTTTTTTTCCCTTTCTAGTCAAAGTATTCAAACTTCAAACTTCAAAGACAATAACAAAACTTGTATGAAATTACAAGAAACCAAGTCCAACTTTGTTGCTCCTTGCAACATTTTAAATATTAAAACACATATAGTTTAAGTATAATTAAGAAAATTATTCTCATTTAAGTATTATTTAGTTTAGAAAATAAAATTATTTATATTTTTTTTTACTTAAATTTAAAATTAAAATAGACAAATTCTTTTATCGTTATGGTAGATTGTTTGATTAAAAACAACTTTACTCTTATTTTTTATAAGACAACTTTACTCTTGGCATTTCTGTTTTAATTTTGCTATTGTTTTTTTTGTTGTTGTTGTTGAATAATTTATGAAAGGGGTGTAATTACCGGTTAGCATATGGGCTTTTAAAACTTAAAATCACTGCCTTCCTTCCTTCCCTGTTTTGGAAACCTGTGGGTTTTTTTCTTTCTTTTTTATCCATCCAAAAGGCGGTACCGTACAATTTTTGCAGAAGGAGGAAGCAAAACCAAAACCATGGCCATTTCTTTCTTTCTTAAAAAAAACAAACTAAAAACCTCTTGCCCCAAAACCAGCCGCTTAATCATGTTTCCTGTATATGTTTCTGTATAGGATATGTATATAATTTATGAAAAATGATGGATGGATTGGTAGATGTTCCTTTTGTTCAGTCACTCTTTTTTTTTTTTTTTGGGTCCACATTTGTTGCTTGTGACCTTGTATATGTTTGCTTTAATGAACATTTTTGTTTTTTTACATGTTGGGGAAAAACTCGTTAATAATTTTCTCAAGAAAAAAAAACCTTCCTAGGATAGTATAATTATGAGACCGGTCACATCGATACTCACTCTAACCACTTATATTTGCTGAATTTTATCATATGATCTTTTAAAGTGTTTTGGTTCTCTGAATATTCGAGTATCGTTTGGTTATGAGGAAGAAACTCTCTCAATATAATTTTCTCAAATTTTTTTACTCAAAGCTGAAGCCTGAATTGAATAATCATTTATCAATCAACCACAACCAATATCTTAATTTAGACCTTCTAAAGTTATTAGAATTGTTTTCATTTTATCCACATTATAAACTAATACGACTATCGATTTTAACTCAAGACTGGACCTTATAATTGATAATCCTTCATTTTTGCAACATTATAATTACATATTGCATTTCTATCTTTGATAAAAGGTGGGTACTCAATATGCAAAAACTCTTTTTTAATTTTAAATTAATCATACATTGATTATTGTCAAGTAGTAATGATTTAATTGAAATTATAACAAAATTTCAAGCATTTCAATTTTCAAGCCCCTTCGTGTGTGAATTTGGTTACTAGTAAGCTGACTTTATAAGTGTTTACCGATAATTGATATTGATATCTTGATATTATGTAAGATAAACTCTTTTATATTTTGTGTTTATAAATATATTTTTCCATTGATATTGATATCATGTAAGATAAACTCCTTTATATTTTGTGTTCATAAATATATTTTGTCATTCATATTGATATCATGTAAGATAAACTCCTTTATATTGATATTGATATCATGTAAGATAAACTCTACTGGTCATTGATATTGATATCATGTAAAATAAACTCCTTTTATATTTTGTGTTTATAAATATTTTTTGTCATCTAACGCCGAGATATTGATATTGATATCTTGATATCATTTAAAATAAACTCCTTTATATTTTGTATTTATAAAAATCTATTGGTCATTTTCAACATTCGACTTTTTAGAGAAAGTTTAGAAAAAAAATACTCCTCCAATTCTTGCTCAGGAAAAAACTTGGGTAGATCATGATCTACCCACATCATGGTCTAAGATGATGACACGTGCCCCAAATAGTGCTAGAATACTACTATTCTTGACACTTTTGGACATGTGTCATCATCCTACATCATAATGTAGGTAGATCAATTGATGAAGTTGTTGTAATATTTGATTCACATGATAGCAATAATCTAGTATTAACTTGCAGCGAGGGTATCCCAGTATGATAAGTACCATTAACGCTTGGACAACTTATGAGATTTTCAATAACTAATAAGTTATCCTAAACCATAACTTGATCTCACTAGCAACGTTGTGGATAGTGATCTCCAAAGGTATCTTCAAAGGTAAGCCAGAATCGGGACTCATTTGACAGTCTTATTTATTACCAAGATCTAACTCGTAGTCCAGTATTATCACCCCCTACATAAAACTAAGGAGGAATGTCCAGGAAAATTCTAGCTTTTAAAATCTAAACCACCAAAAATATTTCTAAAAGGAGCAGCTAGAGTAGAGAGCCTTCTAGGCAACAAAGTCTGCCACCATGTTAAAATCTCTCCTAATGTGATGGAAGCTCCACGTAGGGAGTTCCTGCTCAAATTGACTATGATTTTGTTTGGCGTTCCGGTTCTAGTTGGAAAAATGTTATGGGAAGAAGTGCTGTGTGCAAATCACTTCTAGAAAAACTAATATGTTGTTTGGTAAATATTTGTTAAAAGTGCTGTGAGAAACTAGAAGTTATTTATGGTGTTTGATAAAAATTGCTGTTAAAACTATGGTTGAAATGTAAAATGACTATAAAAGACACAATTTATTTTGGATATTATAATTAATATTTTTTATATATATAGATTATTTAAATTAATTTATTTTTTCAAACAAATAGTTAACATTTTATTTATAATAAGAATTAAAACTTCAAAGAAAAAAAAGTTAAATATTATCATAGTTAAACTTAAGTTCATTTCATATTCCATAATTCATATTATTAATAACATTTAAATAAAGTTAAATTTATTTAATAGTATAAACCCAAAGTTTATAACTTCTTTAATAAATAGAATTAATGGATGATAATTATATTAAATAATATAAAATTTTAAATTATTATAATATCGTATATCAATTTGTTAGATTTATGAAATATGGCATTAGCCGAAAGACCCAAGAATTTGATACCTTTCTTCATTGCTCTTTCACATAGTTGGGTGCTAGCTAACAGGATGATGGAATTTGGGTTTAATTTTTTTGCTGGCAGGTCATGCTTCTTGCAAGTATGAGTTCATCCCCTGATTCAATGCAACGGGAGGAAGCAAAAAAGAGGTCCAGTAGCAGTTTCCATTACTGGGATAAACTTACAGAGTTGCAATGAGTTTTATGATTTTTTCCCGCATGATCTGTCCTTTTTCATACTGTAACGAGATTGGATTCTCCTATTACAAACAAACTCAAGAATCTATAGGTCAAGATTTTCTTCTACTAGAAAAAAACTTAAGAATCCACAGAGCAATGTGTGAGATGGCATCCTATTTTAAGTTCTGCTGTTATTTTCGGAAAGACCCATTTTCATGATCTTACCTTCGATAGGTGGTGGCTCATTTTAACACACCAAAAAGTGAAGGAAGCAAATATTATAAGATTAATGTACAGGTTATCAAACAATCTTTCAGAGACTTAGTAATACAATGATGTATGGAAGATAAGACATTGCCAGGAACATATCGATGGTAGGGTTCCTTCAGCATCTGCCGAGAACCCAATGCACAGATGCATAATACCAGAAACACAGAAATGAATGATGTACTCAGCACCTGTAACTTCCATCTCTAGAAAAGCAAGGTTGCCCATGCACCAATAAACGCGAAACCACCAAATGGAGCCAATCTAGAATACTTTCTGTCTTCAAATAATGCCACAGTATAGCACCTGCAGAATTGAAGCCTAAAATTTTCAACTTTTACCTCAAATTAACAATTAGAAAGGAAGAGTTATTAGAAAGAGAGAAGTCTGCCAATTCAAGCAAGTAGTTTTATACAGAACTCTGATGGCTGTCACTGCAATCAGAACACTACCATCTAAGAGAAACATCTTGTGATAAATTGAAGTAAAATTTTCATGCCAAATTTACAGCAGGAACTTCTATCTTTTCTGCTTTTTTTCCCAACTCATACATGCTAGCTGAAATTTACTTCCAGCTAGTCGCATCATTTGCCTTCATGTCTAAAAGAACTAAACAACCTCACCACCTATACGTAAATTAAGGACAAAGATAAAGTTGGCTCCAAGCCTTTTTGACAGAAACATAGGCAAGGCAATAGCCCATTGCAGTCAAGAAGAGGATAAAACGTCCTTCCAGCATTAAATCTAATGCATTTCTGTAGAATCAAGTCTTAGATTTTGTTCTCAAATAACCAGAGCAGGTTCATCAATTTTTACATAAATCAAACAACACATATCAATCTTATAAACACCAAGAGAAAGAGGGTCACTTACGTCCCAGAGAAAGTGATTATTCCAGCTGTCAAAAGGCCCCCAAACTGAGAGAAGTGGCACGAAATCAAAAATCGAAGACCGCATTCTTTTACACAAGTAATACTTAGTCTCACAACAATAAATAAGTGCACAGGTCTCACAAATTAATACAGGCACTATATTCCTTCAAAACAAGAACTTGGTTGGAGAAAAAGAGAAGGGGTAAGTAAACTCACAATGTTTGGGTGTTTGGTGACAGGGGCAGCAACAAGAGCTGCAGTATGAACCAAATGATACAGAGATGCTGTTTGCCATACCTTCACATTGGCAACAGACAATAGCAAACCTGAACCAAGTTAAGCTTATTTCTTCTAAAATTCTTGAAAAGCAAAAAGAAAAAGAAAAAACAGGAAAAGAAAAGCAATTAATGGAAAAGGAAACCTCTTTGTAACTGGGATTTTCGGGCTTGAAGACATGGGCGCCGTATGTGCCCAAACCAAGTGCTGCTACTCCTGTAAAGTAACATTCAATCAATCAAAGACCAAAACGAGTAATAAAGATGGAATTAAGCATATACCCATCAGAACAAGAAAGTATTTTTCGTGTGGTTGAAGTGCAGAGGATCCAAAAATCAAGAAACTATACTTCCAATTCCAAGCCAAGGATCCAAAAATCCAAGCCTAAGCTTAAAAAATCATAACACCACTAGCATCTAAATGCTATATCCCTCCAACACTCACAAGACAGATTATCTCTATAGCAAGAGACCTAGAGCTTGACCAGCATATGACTCTGTAAGGTTGCATAAATAATCCATAACATATCAATCACATTCCATAATTAACTTAGCAAAGACCACGTGCCAAGATGCATGATTATACTCATACAGGCAACTGCATTTCAGATAGAAGATCAAGCAAATTATGATCTAATTGCACATAGAATAGGATTCAATAACAATCACGTATCATCTAACTCAATAGATTCTAGGGAGCATCAGTGTCACATTACTGCCATGCAAGGCATCACATACACAATGACCCGCAAGACAAATAGACATTCTATGTGTGGTAGTGACGCGACAATGAGAGTTCCAAAACGTTTATTTTCATCAATTTATATAAAAAATAAGACTAGAAAAGAAGTAACCTTCTCGGTGCTAGGATCAATGTCAAACACTTTAGTCGGGCTACTGTCAACCCAGCTTTGCTTCTCCTCAAGTGACAGCTCATTCATGAAATCCTCATTGATGTCAATGTCAGGCTCGTACATGAATGTCACAGTGGCAGCTGGAGACCATTTGGCATGATCCTTCCCAATTCACTTCCTGGCAATAGCCCTCAACCTCAGCTCTTGTCCTTTCCTCAACTTAACGATGATAATACCCCTAACAAAGTAGCATGCCAAAATCTTCAGATTATCGATGGAAATCAATTAAAACATGACATTAGGCACTGGAGCAGAGAAAAACCTCGAAGTACAAAGAAATTAACCTGTGCTCTGATGATTCCGAGCCGGGAAAGTCAGTGAAGTCGACGGGGACGACGGTGTGGTCATGTCCGACCAAATCCTTGCTCGTGACATCCAGTGTCTAGTCAGTGACGCACTCGGCGCGGAGGTGGAACTCGACGGAGGAGTTAACCTCGATTTCCACTAGGTCGATGGCGATGGTTGAGGAGGCCGAGGGACGGTGCTGTGGCGATGCGGCGGCGACGATTGAGGAGGCCGAGAGACGGGTTTTTGTTGACAAACGAGGAAATATTGAGCACTTGTTGGAGCCAATCAAGCACACGTGGAATAAAAAGGGTATGAGCATTGTAAGTGATGGACGGAGTGATCCACAAGGCCTCTTATTAATTTTATGGCTGTCAATAAGAATGGTCTTATGTTTTTGAAAATTGTAGATTGTTCTGGTGAAGTTAAGGAGAAAAAATTTATTGCCAAAATTATTTTTTAATTTTCTCGTGTCTTTATTTATATCTATGCTTCATAATTGTCCGGTAACTTTAGGAATATCTATAGTTCGGACTTCGCAACCAAATAATGGGTTTGTTGAGGGAAATGCTATCCAGGTTGAAACGAGCTAGGTTGAAACAGGTTGAAACGAGCTAGGTTGAAACAGGTTGAAGGACGTGGCTGGTGCCACGTTATTAAAAATATTAATAAAAAATGGAAGCTCCTCCGACGTCGTTTCAATCTGAAATTTGAATCAATTAATTTCCTTTCTTCCTCGACGCATCACGCAGCCAGCTTCATGCCCTTTCTTCCTCTCCCTCTTTCACTCCCTCTTTCAACCTAAATACCCACGCCTAATCCAACAGCCGCTGCCACCAGATCGGACTCGCATCCGCCACCAGATCGGACTCGCATCCGTCACCAAATCCCATAGCACCACCAAATCCGACTCGCATCCACCACCAAATCCTACAGCACCACCAAATCCGACGGCTACCGGGACCAAATCCGACACGCATGTATGGCTTTTTTTCCTCTTTTTTTTTGTATTGCTTAGAGGAGCGTAGAGGAGGGAGCTTCATTAATTAGGTGGTAAATGGATGAGGAGCCGCCACCAATTTTTTGGCCAAATTAATTAGGTGGTAATTAAGTTGGCTAATTAATTAACTTAGGTAATATACTGATTTTTGGCTAATTAATTAATTAGGTAATATGCTGATTAAGTAATAACAATTTTTGGCTAATTAAAATAACAATTTTTGGCTAATTAATTAATTAGGTAATATGCTGATTTTTGGTCAATTAAGAAATGAAGTGGTAAATAAAATAAATAAATAGCTTTTTTTGGGCAATTAATTAATTAGGTGGTAATATGTTGATTTTTTGACCAATTAAGAAATGAAAGTGGTAAATGAAACAAATAAATAGTTTTTTTGGGCAAATTTTTTTTCATTAATTAATTAGGTTGTAATATGCTGATTATTTGGGTTGAATTAGATGATAAAATGTTGCTGATTAGGGTTGAATTTAGGCTCATTTTATATGCCAAAATCAGAAGCATTTTGAGTTGAATTTAGGCTCAATTTTTATGTTGAAAAGCTGCTTTTTTTCGATAAATTAGAAGGTAATATGCTGCTGATTTTGGGGAGAGTCCATGCCGTAATGCTGCTGTTTTTTCGTGTGGAATTCATGCTGTTTTATTGGTTGTAATATTGCAATTTGGAAAGTGAATATATACTATTGTTTTGTTACAGGTAATGGAGTTTTTGCCACAAAATGATGAAGCACAAAGTTCGCAGCCTCAAAGTAATGAACCTAATGATGAATTGATTCCGAACAAAGGTATGGTCTTCAATTCAGAAGAAGAACTTTACAATTTTTATCTTGGGTATGCTCGTGAAGTGGGATTCGGTATTAAGAGAAAAGGTGGGAAGAAAGATGATGATGGGAAGCAGAAGTATTATATTGTTGCTTGTAGTAAAGGAGAATTGTATAGATCCACAGCAAGAAATGATTTTAAACCAAGGCCATCAAAAAACACTAATTGTCCGGCTAGAATCAATTGTATTATTAATGCGGAAGGACAGTTCACTATCTCAAAAGTTAATCTTGAGCATAATCATGCGTTGAGTCCCACAAAATCACGTTTTTTTTCAGTGTAATAAAAACATTGATATGTATGCGAAGAGGAGGCTTGAAACAAATGACCAAGCAGGCATACGTGTGAGTAATAATTTTCACTCTTTGGCTATGGAAGCACGGGGGTATGAAAACTTGACATTTAGTGAGAAAGATTGTAGAAATTATATTCAAAAAGTAAGAGAAAATAGGCTTGGAGTTGGAGATGCAGCATCACTTAGTATGTATTTTGCATCCATGCAAAGAAGGAATCCTAATTTCTTTTATCAGATTGATATAGATGATGACAATCGGCTAAAAAATGTATTTTGGGCAGATGCACGATCTAGAGCAGCTTATGAAAGTTTTAGTGATGTCATATCATTTGATACAACGTACTTAACTAATAGATATGACATGCCTTTTGCACCATTTGTTGGTGTTAATCATCATGGGCAGACTATACTATTTGGTTGTGGTTTACTTTCAAATGAAGAAGCAGATACATATATTTGGTTGTTTAAGGCTTGGTTGATGTGCATGTCAAATGCTCCGAAGGCAATAATTACTGACCAATGCAGGTCCATTCAGAAAGCTGTCAAATCTGTTTTTCCTGATTCTCACCATCGTCTTTGCCTGTGGCATATTATGAAGAAGTTGCCTGAGAAGCTTGGATCACGACTTGATTACAAGCAAATTAAAAATGTTCTGAAAAGGGCTGTTTATGAGTCCATTGAGGTCCAAGAATTTGAGGAGATTTGGGGTAACATGATTAATGATTTTGATTTTAGAAGCATCTCTTCTACATTGCCACCTTAACACATTCAACCAAAACTTTCTTTACATAAATGGATCATATAATAAATTTAAAGCATCTCTTCTACATTGTAATTAACGACTCAAATCTGGCGACAAATAATAAACCAGAAAATAATACAAACCAGACATATACATATCATTTTTACTACCTTATATACTTGATTGACTACCTCTTTCACACACCTAAGCTCATCTAACATACTTTTTTCACTACCAATGCTTATATCACCCCTCCTTCCTTCATTCTCAAGTGCTACCCTTGCAATTTCAGCTTCTAAATCTGCATTTCTTTCTGCCAACTCTTTCTCACGATCCCTCAACTCCATTATCACTTCACGACTCCAACCTGTTACTGGTTTATCACCCCAAAGGAAGAAGCCACAACCACCATACTCATCTAGTCTAGCACACTTGTAGAAACGCTGACCTGGGTGTTTGTCAGTCCAGGATATCCATCTCGGTGCCTTCGACCCACACTTGCAGAAGATTGGCGGCTCGTAATCCAAGATTAGTTTTTGCTTCCCAAGTGACGTCAACACTCTGTTGCGTCTGCATTCACGACGTTGACTGCTAGAGATCGAGGATGAAGAGCTTATTGACATCCTACTGAAATCCAAAAGAGATTCTTTAAAAAAAAACAGTTTATAACAGCATTTTGGCATATAAATGGAGCCTAAACTCAACCCAAAATCAGCAGCATTTTGGCATATAAATGGAGCCTAAATTCAACCCGAAATCAGCATTTTACCATCTAATTCAACCCAAAATTAGCAAATTTTTGACAGCAAAACGAGCATGAAAAATCAACAACATTTTACCATCTAATTCAACCCAAAATCAGCAGCATTTCGACAGCAAACAAGCATGAATTCGACACGAAAAAAAAATAGCATTTTGACTTATAAATTGACCCTAAATTCAACCCGAAATCAGCATCTAAATCAACATTTTACCATCTAATTCATGGCGAGAAAAAGTCTCCGTCAAGCATTATGTTCAATAGAGAGTGAGAAAGAAGGAATGCACCAATTTATAAAGACATATTATTAGATAGTAAGTGGTACAAATTTAAAACTAAGAGTTATATTCTAGGACTGAAAAAGATAAAAACCAAACAACATTGCACACTGAACCTGCGATCAAATGGAAAAAAATGATCCATCACTAATATAAAGTACGTGTGTTATTTTATCATAATATGACTGGACACTAAATACCAGTAATAACCAACACTGGTTTCTAAAGATGATCCAGAAAAGAAAAATATGCATGCTTTTCACAAAATTATATCATGTTCGACATAGCCCTCAAATCAAAACAAAAGTTCAACCTCACACAAATTAACCTCACTACATTTCCTAGACCAAGAACGTGAATCAATCCTCACCAGTCACCATGCATCTCAAATTTTAGTTCCCATCGAGCCACATTTCTGACGTTGTAATGAAGATTCTAGATATGCTGAGACTTGAGACACAATTTAGCATCAGTATATTACCTAATTAATTAATTAGCTAAAAATTAGTATATTACCTAATTAATTAATTAGCATCAGTATATTACCTAATTAATTAATTAGCCAAAAATCAGCATATTACCTAATTAATTAATTAGCCAAAAAATGTTATTACTTAATCAGCATATTACCTAATTAATTAATTAGCCAAAAATCAGTATATTACCTAAGTTAATTAATTAGCCAACTTAATTACCACCTAATTAATTTGGCCAAAAAATTGGTGGCGGCTCCTCATCCATTTACCACCTAATTAATGAAGCTCTCTCCTCTACGCTCCTCTAAGCAATACAGAAAAAAAGAAGGAAAAAAAGCCATACATGGGTGTCGGATTTGGTCCCGGTAGCCGTCGGATTTGGTGGTGCTGTAGGATTTGGTGGTGGATGCGAGTCGGATTTGGTGGTGCTGTGGGATTTGGTGGCGGATGCGAGTCCGATCTGGTGGCGGGTGCGAGTCCGATCTGGTGGCGGCGGCTGTTGGATTAGGCGTGGGTATTTAGGTTGAAAGAGGGAGTGAAAGAAGGAGAGGAAGAAAGGGCATGAAGCTGGCTGCGTGATGCGTCAAGGAAGAAAGGAAATTAATTGATCCAAATTTCAGATTGAAACGACGTCGGAGGAGCTTCCATTCACGTCCTTCAACCTGTTTCAACCTAGCTCGTTTCAACCTGGATAGCATTTCCCTTAAGTCTATATTTGCTTTTTGCCGATCTCTGCGCCCCCCACTCCGGAGCAGATCTGCTACAATTACTCCTCACAATTGTTGAGTCTGCCAAGATTGACGTTGTTAGTCGCGCTTATCTCCTCTTCCCCTTTGCTTGCTTCGGTTTCGGTTGCCAACCTAGTCATGATCAACGCCTCTGCGCTCTTGATGATACGTTCACTCCGCCATCCATGGTTCAGGTCGGTTTGATGACAACGACTGAGATTTTGTTGATTTAATTTACTGGTTTTAATTTTATTGTTGGTCATTTGTCTTGCGACGGGGGAGAGGGAGCGGAGCGAGCGGTGGGCCGACGGCTGCTGTGTTAGTGTCACTACTGTAGTGTTGTATGTGTGTGGCTGGCTGTGTGCATCTCTCACTCTTAGTCTAGGTTAATTTGAAATGAAAATAGAAAAGGAAGGAAATGGCCCAAATCATGAAATGGGCGGCGGAGGCGGGCGGGTGCGGGTATGCGTTAGACAAATTTTTGGATTTTTTCGGTGTGCAAAATTTTTCAGACATCCCAACCATCCACCGAAGTTCCGTCCGAAAAATTTGGGACACTGTTCGAACTTGGAGCTCGGATTGGATCTCCGGTCCGACCTCACCCTACAAATAATCAATAAGGACATGTATCTGTATCTAACATATCATGCGGTAAAATCACAAAAATAGTTTCTCATTAGGGGTGAACATTCGGATAGTTCGGTCGGAATCTGACAAATTCGGATCGAATTTTATCGGTGGTAACTTGAACTCTTCCAACATAAACCTAATCCGATTGCAATCAGACTATTTCGGATCAGATTGGATCTGTCGGATTTTTCGAACAAATTCAGACTTTTTAAATACTTTTAAATTAATTTTTTATTTAAAAAATGTAAATTTTAGACATTTTTTTTAATCCTTAGTTGCTCTCTCCTTATGCAACCTAACAAGACATTCAAATAGTATTACAACCTAATAAGTGAAGTAAATAGCAAGAGAAAAAAAAGAAAAGGAAGTAAAACTAAGAGATAAAAACTTAAATTCTGAACTTATTCAGATATTTCTGGTTTTCGGATAATATTGGATCGGATTTCAAAATTTATCGGATCCTCTACCTTCTATCTAAAGTTCTGTCCGACAAAGTTCGGATTTGATGGGATCGAATGTGTTAGTTCGGATCGGTCAGATCCTCTGATCCATGCTCATCCCTACCTACCGTAACTGAATGATGACATCACTCAAATTTCCATCTAAAAAAGTATCACATTAGCACTAAAATGTCACTTGGTAAGTGTCCTACATCACCATGTCATGGTCACGTGACATTATGTGATAATGTGACATGTGTCATGTCATCATTTGAAGGTAAAGTGATGATATGATATGTGTCATACGTGGCAACAACTAATGATGTGACATGCCATATAAAAGATATTTAAATAAACAATTAGTAGAAGACGGGATTAAGTAAAGCATTAAAATACAAAGGCTGATAACAATAATCTTTGAAAGCATCTAGTACTTATAGAGAAGAACATATACTAGTATTAATTTTCAAAAATACTAAACAAATTAATACATAATCAACAACACTTGCAATCGATTCTCGATTCACAAGTCGAGCTGACCGGATCTCTTGATCTTCTCCTTAGCAGCTGGATGGACTTTCTTGAATATGAATATTGGGAAACAACATGTACTTGTACTTAATTTTTTTTCTTCAAAATCAATTACTTCTTCTCTCTTAACCCTTTCTTCTTCCTTTTCTTTCATTTTCTCCTTATGTAACTTGCGCATCACGTGAGCTTCAGCAAGACAATACCCTGCACTTGCCATGCCTTCTATATATGTATACGGGGAGTAGTTTACAGTAAAGTAAATGGATGAAGAGGATCATTTATAGGCAATAGTTGCTTGGGGAGCAAGCAAATCATTAAGAGCTGATGAAAGTGACAAATGGTGCCGAGTAGGAAATATACAGAGGCAATTGACGACTATGCTTTATTTCAAATAGACCAAGTTGAGTTGATTTATGGAGGTTTTAAAAGTAGAGTTGCAGTCACTGCTGTCTGTTTATGCTTGGGGACCAAACCATTTGGGATTGGGACTCACGTTTCTTTTACCGTGACTGGATTTTTATTTTAAATTTTGACTAAATTAATTATCCACATAAGAGAAGTGATGAGGTTCGCTTCTTATCTATCATATATAAAAATATAATAATAGGCATTGTTAGACACGTACAATAAAATGAAATATCTGTAACAATCACTTTTAATTTCCTTAGTGATTGGATAATTTGATTATACGTGTGGGACTTCTAGTACTACAAAGTTACTATTTATTGGATACCTTTTTCTATAAATAAATGACGTGTCATACGTTACATTAAAAAAAACTTTTCCTATTTTAACAAAATCTTTTACATTAAAATTCTCTTTAATCATTTATTTCTTCCCGAAAAATATCTTCAATTGACTTTTTTTTATCTAAATTATTTTACTAAATATTAATCTGCCGCCCAATTATTGGGATACCGATTAATAATAATTAAAAGAAAAATCTACAACATAGTTCAAGTCCCACCCATTAAAAATCCTCATCCACATTAAACACATGGGTCCCACCATTCCCATTAATACTTGACATTACCGACGCCTTTTGATATTCCCCGACCCGTTTAGAAATTGGTTTTCCCTTGAAACGAAATCAGCTCCATCCAATCAAACGGGTTCGTCACATTGTACCCCTTACCGCACCCAAGACCTACCAGCAGCCTCTCAGCAACAAACTCGATATAGTGTGTGTTCGGGGTTCAAGGTTGGGCCCAAACCAACATTTCTAGGCTGAAAATTAGAGTTTTGGTGTTTGGCAAACTCCATTGGAGGTGCTGGTACCAAAATGCCCAGTTCCAAAACCCATATTTTCTTCAATTTTGAGGCTGTTCCATTTTGGGTCATCCTCCAATCCATGGTTTTCAAAATGGGTATGGGATGAAGGGTAAGGGTTTTTGGACAAAAATATCCAATCTATTCTTGGTTAATTATGAACCTACCACGTATATAACACACAAAAACAACTCTCACTCTCCTCATTCTCGTACTCTTCTCATCTGAAATTAGGGTTTCATTTTCTTCATTTTCATTCTCCTCCGACAACCATCACCAACACCTCTCTTTCTCCTTTGACAGTACCAACACCTCCCTTCTTCTCCTTGACTTCACCCCCAACAACACCATCCCCATCTTCATCTCCAAACCACCACCGTGACAGATAGATCCGACCGCCGCAGGATCCCTCTCATCGTTACTGCTAGATCTGGGTTTGTTTGTTGTACCGTGTTTTTTTTATGGTTTAATGCTCATTTGTTTTTCTGCTTGCTTGTCTTCAACCAGCTTTGTTTGTGTTCAGTGTTTTGGCATTTTGCAGTAACATTTGTGTATAGGAAAATATATTTTATTTAAATTAGGACCACTGCTGCTTATCTTTATCTTTTAGAGTAGGGATGTTAGATATGATAGTTTTTGTCCTTTCTTTCTAGTTTGTTTGTTTCTTTTTACTAAGGTATGGGTGGTGATGATCATGAAGTTCATCTTTAGCCACAGTTCTATTTTAAATGAAGTAAAATTCAATTTCTAAGTTCCTGTAAATTAGGTGTTAGCCATAAAAGGCGTCTAATTTCTGATGTTAATTTGCTTGCTTGATGATTTGAACTTCATAACTTGGTCAAGTTGTGTAAACATTGCAACTTTGTTTGCAAAACCTGAAATCTACCGTGATTTATTTGAAAGTTTGGCAGAATGTAGTGAAGGCTCTTAGCATAGGTTAAAAGTAAAAATAGGAACCTATGTATGACATAAGGATTCTGCTCAATTTTTTACTGCATCAGTATGCTGATTTCATAACTGTGGAAAGAGAAGAGTGTGCATGAGCACAAGCATATGCGTGCTCATTTGTGATCAACATTATTTCCTTACAATTAATAGGCCTTTCACGTTTCTGTGTTGTTATATTTGTATCATTTACTTAGTTTCTTGAATGAGCAGGTACACCTTGACTACCTTGAAGCTGGTGCAGATATTATTATCACAGTCGTATCAGGTATTATGAATGATATATTTCTTGCTTATTCATAACAGTTAAATAAATTGGTTGTTTATGGATGAGGCTCGGACTATGCAGTTTATGACATTCGCCTGTGAGTAAGAAGTTTGGCACATTCTGTTTTTACATTAGATTCTTTCTTAATCCACGTTCTCTTCAAATTATTTTTATGCCTTTCTTGCTGCAAATGGAATAGTTTAAGTAGAAATTACCTGCATTAGGACATTCTCACTTAGCATATGATAAAATAGAAGAAAGTAAAAAAGAAAGTTAATGGAACCTTGAGCACATCATGAGCTGTCCTATGCATTTTTGGCTAATTGTGTTAGAGACTGTTTAGGCATTTTAATTAACTTTGAAATTAATTGTAAATCATGCTATAAATGCATTGTGTTTGTTGTATATGACAACCCAAGGAACTGGAAGTAGAATACCCAAGGTTGTTTGGCACAAGAGTTCAGTGCATACATTTTGTGATTTGTGCATTGTTGCTATTGAAAAAATGTTTAGGCCACATACTCATTTCAACAAACAAGGGTGAGACTTTATCACGAATAAGTTCTGGACTAGAACTGGATTGTCTTACGAGCAAAAATAACTTAAGAGCAAATGGGATGCTTTAAAAAAGGATTATAAATTGTGAAAAGATTTGATGCGTAGTGAGACGGGGTTAGGATGGGATCCGCATAAAAATACAGTTGGTGCTGATGATGGTTGGTGGGAAGAAAAAATCAAGGTTAGTTCTTGTCTTTTGAAACTAGTTTGCTCTACTTTCATAATATTTGGTTAGATTATGACATGATGGATGTTTTATATATTAAGTTAACCCGAGTTTTGCAAACTTGAGAATATGTGGAATTGAACCAGAACTTGAACAGAAACTAGAAGGGATGTTTTCCACCATAATAGCTACTAGAGAGTTTGCTATATCACCCGGATGCAATGTGCACGTTACGCCGCAGGCGCCCGAAGCTGATGTTGAAGGTTGTGGTGATTCAGATGAAACAATTCCTCTTGAACAAAGTTTGGATGATTTGTTTGAGTATGGAAATTCTCAAGCGGGTTTACCAAGTAATCGGAAGAGAACTGTTGAGGGAAGGGGGTCTGGCAATTCAAGCCTTTGATTGAAGAAACGACAAAGGCAATGAGGGGGCAACAATGCTAGCTAGACACCTGGATACGTTGGTCAGTGCGGTGGCCTCTAGGAGTTCAACTGCCCATTCTAAGGTTACTGACCCTGAAGTGCCTAGCTTAAGAGCTGTTGTGGCAGACATGAAAACCATACCAGGGTTAAACATCAACGGAGAAATTTTTATGTGGGCCACTGAATTTCTCGAAGACAAAATGAAGAGAGAGGTCTATCTTGAGCTCGATTCACCGGCACACAAGGTGAACTGGTTGACGTATCATTTTACTCGTAAAGGGCCAAAATAATTTATAAACTTTGTATTGCGAGATTGTATAAAAATATTAGTACCGAGCTTTGTTATATTTGTTGTATTGCAATATTGTGTCACAATATTGGTAGTAAACTACCTTTTTATTATGTATGAGTTTTGCGTTAAATCGTTCTTAGTAGTCTATATGGTCTTGTTTTATTTAAAATGAAAGTTAATTCAAATTAAAGTGAGCTTGTATACACATTTTCGCAGGAAAAAAAAATACAGATATTTACGCATTTGTGTTATATGGGCGTCATGACATGAGATTTGTCATCTAAAAAATGCAGATATTTATTAAAGCTACCCACTTCCACAAGGCATTAATAACCATATCAACCTCTTTCAAACTACCACCCTTTGTCATTACTATCAACAAACCAATTTTATATAAAGTATAAACTCTTTCACCCTTTATAACATAAAAATATTAAAATGGAGAGCTCCTCAGGAAGTGAAATGCATAATGTAGAAGAGGAGAGTACAGGTAACCTCATTCTTATCCTTCTCCTTTTAGTTTCATGTAATAGTTAACCTCATTCTCCTCCTTCTCCTTTTAGTTTCATGTCATCGTTATCCTTTCAACGATGTGCAAGCAATACAAATTTTTTTATTAATTTTGTGGACAACTCTCATCTCACCCGTCTGATTTGTTTATGGATGTTTTCTTTTTAAACTCCCTCTAAATATAAATTATCTTAATCCATGTTCCATGCGCACTATTTCATGTAGAAAAATGTTATATTTTGCACGCAAGATTACATGTCTTTATCAAATATATTTTGAGAAAATGTATGATTCGAATTGCAAATTTTAAGACTTTTTTATAATGTTACCTACATCAAGTTTCTATTAATGTATTTAAAAAAACTTGATATGATAAGTATAGATTTTAATTTTAATATTAGTCACTTTAATCTTTTGAAGAGAATGATTTGCACGTGGAGGATGACGAAGAGTTATGGTGGTTAATGACGGCTACGACTGCAACTATCAGTTCGTATTTCTGCACTTATATATATAAAGAACCGTGTATGACCTCGTACCAAGTAGGAATGAATTGGTTGACTGAGATATTATCTGGAAGAGATTTACGGTCTATCAACATGTTCCGGATGGATAAGGACACAATACGAGAACTAGTGGGCATATTACAATCATCTTGCAATTTGCAGTCGTCACGAAAAATGTCAGTTATTGAGAAAGTGTGTATGTTTTTATATACCATCGCCTTAGGTGCGTCAAACAGGCATGTCTGCGAATGTTTTCAACACTCTACTGAAACTACTAGTAGATTTTTTAATCAGGTATCAGACGTTGTATGGTCATTATCAGAGCACATAATTTGTCTTGGAGATTTCAATACTGTCCCGCAAGAAATTTTAAATGATACAAGATATATGCCATATTTTAAGGTATGCTTCGTAATTCATTTTATTTATATTTTATAATAATATTTATGTTATGCATCTCGGTTATATACAAATAAATTGTTTACAATTTCTATTAGGATTGTATTGGAGCCATAGACGGAACACATGTACATGCTTGTGTCAACGTAGAAAATCAAATTAGATACATTGGCAGAAAAGGTATTCCGACTCAAAATGTTATGGCAGCATGTAGTTTTGACATGCAATTCATCTACGCTTGCGCTGGATGGGAAGGCACTACCTATGATACTCGCATTTTCAATTCTGTAGTGAACAATCCTAAATGGAAATTCCCTCAACCACCTGCAGGTTAAATTGTTATATTCATAACATTTATTTATTTAAGCTAGTAGTTATTGTTGTATTAATAACCTTAACTTGTTTGTGATTTCAGGTAAGTATTATGTAGTAGATGCTGGATATCCTGACGTTAATGGGTATCTGAAACCTTACAAGAGTACAAGGTATCATTTACCTAATTTTCAACGAGGCCAACCACCCAGGGTCGTCAGGAAATCTTTAATCGGGCTCATTCTTCATTAAGATGTTGTATAGAACGAACCTTTGGAGTATGGAAGAGAAGATGGAAAATATTATGTGACATGTCATCGTATCCATTCCCAACGCAAGCTAAAATTGTAATCGCTTCTATGGTTTTGCACAATTTTATACGAAGAAAATCTTTTGAGGATCCTGCTTTCAAAAGATTGGATGAGAATCCAGATTTTATACCAGAAGACATCTTTTCGAATGCGGAGGGAATTTCACAAGATGCAATGCATATGGGTGAAGGAAGTATGCAAAGTGAATGGAATAATAGTCAAATTTTGCCTATGAATGTAGTTCGTAACTCAATAGTTAATAGTATGATGCTTAATAGGTAATTGTAGTTTTTATATATGTAATGACGGGTTTGATTTTAAATGTATCCAACTCATGTTATTTTACCTTATGTTTGAACTTCCGGATTGTATATGTTTCCCATGATATGGATATTTTTGTGAACGATTAGTTCTATGAAGTAATTTTTATTGTTTATGTGTTTGCTCCTTTAAGTAATTGCTTAATTCCCCACGTGCTAATTGTTTTATTTTAGTTATTGTTGATGACAAAGGTGGAGAAGTATGTATATGTGTATATGTAAATTAAATTAAAGGAGTTAATTTTCAAACTTTGTCATACTCCACGCAAATTAATTAAATTAAGAATGATTGGTTGATAATCATTAAGAGTAGTTTAATTAATAATTATAATCTAACAATTGTTTTGATTACTTTAAAAAAATACGAAATATGTAAGTTATTCATGTAATTCCAAATATGTTTTATTTTTCTATTATATTAGATAAATATCTTTTATTTATTTATGGTATTAAAAACTCAAATTATTTATGGTATTAATAAATTTTAATTTATTTATGATTTAAATAAGTTTAATTTATTTATGATATTAGATTAATATTTGGTAGATTTTAGATTATAAATAAATTGATTAAAAACATATATAAAGATACTAAAAAAATTAATTATAACACTTGAAATAAATTATGCCCTTTATGGTCATTTTACATCCAAACCATAGTTTTGGAAAACTGTTTTACCAAACACCTCAGGTATCCCACTGAACTTTTAAATTTTTTTACCAAACAACACACTCCATTTCCCATAAGTCGTTTTCCCACTGAACTTTTCCCCACTGACCATTTCCAGCCTGAACTGGAACGCCAAACAGACCCATACTGACTCATCAGGTCCCAGTTCATCCCTACCAACGCGCAGGGAAGCGCGTCGCACACAAACTCCCTCTATCTCTACAGTACTGCATCCTTCACAATTCCGTTCACGCGCTCTTCGCATTAAACGCTGTCGTGTCATTGATTAGAAGAGGGGCTGGTTTTTGCTTGGGAAGTTTTTGAAATTGATCAAATGGGCAGGCGACGAGATTTGAATTTCGTTTTATTTTGGAAATTTGTTTTATTATGGTAAAAAACTAAAAGTGATTAAATGCAATTAACAAACTAAAGGTTGCTAGACTCTCATAAAAATCCTATTATTGTTATCAAATTAAATGACACAATTCCAACGAGCTACCATAGGATTTAAGTGGATTTTAATTACTATCATCTCGATTAATAATACAAATTGAAGTGGTCAAATTATTAATTTTTATAGTGGTGAAGGTTTAGTGGCGAAGGTTCGGTATTAGTGGTAATCTAGTGGCATAATTACCATAATTATCAGAAACGGACCGAACAACGAACCGGAAATAAAAATTTGGTGGTTCAACCGGATTGTAGATGTTGGTCCGTTTTAAACCGTTCACTCATTAAACCGGTCAATTTTAGTTGTTTAAACCGGATTAAACCGGATTGAACCGGCTGGTTTTTTTATTGTAACATTTTATAATATAACAAAATAAAGTATATCAAGTAAATCAAAAGTTGAAAATAAAGAAATTATCTAACATTCAAATGAAATGATATTCAAAATTCAAACACACTTAAATATTCAAATTACAAAATGAAGAAACAATCCAACATTCAAACACAGTTAAATATTCAAACACACTTAATTATCCAAATTACAAAATAAAAAAACAATCCAACATTCAAATGAAATCATTCTCAAAGTTCGAACACCTAAATATTCAAATTACAAAATTATTAATTCCATGGATTGGTAACAGGTTGAGAGGTTGAGCCACTAGTGTTTTCGAAAATGTTTTGAACAAAAAATCCACTTTCAATTCCTTCATCTTCATCATTGTCATCATCAAGCACATTTTGAAGGTTCAACTTTAGTATTATCAAATAAAACATAAAAACAAAGAATCAATAAATTAACAACAATAGTTTCATATCAACAACTTTTAAAATAAATAGGTAGTTACCAACTTACCATCATTAGGGACATCTTCTTGAATATTACATACTTCCATCTCATTTTGAAAAGCCTCTAATTCAACACTTGTTAGACTTGGTGGTTCATCCTCTAATATCCAACTATTATTGGCTCGAAAGTCCTCAAAGTTTATAGGGTCATAATTCCTACCCTTTAAATTCCTACATTAATTAACCAAAATATTAGCCAAACAATTTAGTCCAAACGCAACTAGAGTCAAAATAAAAAATTATAGATTGTTTGTTACTCCCTCCGGGGGGAAATAAACGTCGTTTTAGGATTTACTTTTACTGTTCCGGCACATATCTTAAGGCGGCCAGAACAGTCACTATTTGAGACAATTTTGCCCCTAATTTTTTCTCGGAAGTACGTTAAGGATTAACATACGTTCGAAAAAAAGTACGGAATTTTTTGGGGTCAAATAGTGAGTCATCCGACCTCCTTAATATGCGTACTGAATATTGGGATGCGAGGAAGGCATTTATTTCCCCCCGGAGGGAGTAATAAATAAAAAGTAAAAAGTATAGAAACGTACTTTTGTTGTAGCCTTAAATTGTAATGAACATATACCAAATCATTAAGTTTTTGATGCTCCAATCTATTTATTTTCTTTGAATGAACACGCTCAAATATGCTCCAATTTTGCTCACAACCAAAAGCACTGCATGTTTGGCTTAAAACTCGGATAGCTAGCTTTTGCAACTCTGGTGCATCACTCCCATAGTTAATCCACCATTCATCTACACATAAAAATATTAGTTTTCTATATTTTTAGCAAAGTAAAAAAAAATAATGAAAAATATATATAAATACATTTTAAAAAAAAATACCTGGAGGCATCACATAACAATCATCTACTGCACTAGGACGACCAAAGATCCTCTCTGCACCTCGGAATAGCTTCACCTCACTTGTCAACTTACTTCTCAAAGTGTTGTTTCCATAAGCATACCTCTCTATGACGTCAAACAACCCAGAAATAGTGCGTCTAAGCTTGTCCGTCACACTAGGTTTGTACTGGATTTGAGGATTAAGCTAAGGTTTTTATGCAATTGTCGGTCCCATCGATCATCAACAATCTTAATATAAGAATCAACCCTTTTTTTCCTTCTCTGAAATCTTCTCAACATCTCGTCTTTAGCCATGTGAATAGTATGACATTGCTGGTCGATCATCACCATCAACAAGTGCAAGACACGAACTAGAGGTTCAGTCAGCTTAACAATAACAACACATTCCTTCCAAAAATAATTATCCAAGACATCGTTCTCAAACTTTTTCCCCTTGATTTCCTTAGCATAAGAGGAAGTAACCCACTCTCTAGATGTAGCCATGGCTCTCAAAGCATCTTTTTGACTTAATATACTTTGCAAAGTAATAAAATTAGTGGCAAATCGAGTAGGTGCAGGACGTAATATCTCCCTTCCTCTAGTGAATTTTCGCATCAAATGCAATGGAAAACAATGATTGTAAATGTATTTAGTTATCCTAGATTCATGAGCTACAATATCACCAACTTCATCTAACTTTCCAATATCTTGCAATATTAAATTAATGCAATGAGCAGCACATGGAGACCAGAATAATGTCCTAAATTCATCTTCTAATTTTCTTCCCACTGCGACATAATTTACAACATTGTCCGTGACAAAGTGCACAACATTTTCAGGCCCAACAAATAGCACAATTTCTCTAAACAAACCATGCAACATATCAGCAGTTTTTGAAGCATCAGAGGCATGTATAGATTTTAGAAAAACAGTACCTTTGGGAGAATAAACCAGGAAGTTGATAAGAGTCATTCTAGATTGATCTGTCCACCTATCAGCCATTATGGTGCATCCAATTTCTCTCCATGACGCGCAAAAGCCGTCAACATAATTTCGCACCTCCTCAACATTTCTCTTCAATAAAAAACCGCAGAGGCTATGAAAATGTGGAGCTTTATAACCAGCACCATACCCAGCAATTGCATCAACCATGTGCTAAAAATAGATAGAATTAACAGCATTGAAAGGAATGATGCATCAATCATCTATTTTGAAACTGCTAAATCACATTTTTCTTTAGTCTCTTGACTTTGCATCATACTTATAATTGTTGGTTGATTTTCAGGTTCTGTTCTTGAGACAAAATAAGCTCCAATTGTTCTATTACGTTTTCTTCCTCCCTGAACATGTACACCACTACCACTACCCAATGGTCTAGGAGGCACTTGTACACCACTACCACTACTACCCGATGGTATAGTAGGCACTTGTACACCACCACCACTACTACCCGATGGTCTAGAAGGCACTTGAACATTTGTTTGTGATGTAAGAAAGGGATTTTGTTCTGCAATTAATTCTTGTTCTCTCATTTTCTTTGAAGCAAATTCATCAAACTGTGTCCTTATTTGTACTCTAACTTCTTCAGGAGCATCTTTACAAGACACCGCATCACCTCTAATACTGGCTAAATGCAGTTTGAATCGATAGATACCTCCACCAGAAAATAATTTATTGCAATAATTGCAAATAAGCTTTTTCCTCTTACTTCCCACAAGATCAGCTACTTCTACACAGTGATTCCATGCAGTATCTGGTTTTCCTCTTACAGAGACACTTGAAGTTGAAATTGAAGGAGTAGACGTTGAATCCGAATTAGACCCGGATGATTGCATTGAAGCCAAATAAAATGAAACCTAAAATTTGACAACAAGCACAACATTCATTTCTTTTATTTTTCCATTCCATCCAAAGAGAAAGAAACATGAAAACAAGCTAAAAAAATTGGTCTAACCGAACGACAAATCATCAGTACATTTACTTTGAAATCAATTATGAACTCATTTATTTTTAACTTCAAAACATCAGTAGCATAACATGCATTCCACTTAGTAGCATAGGTTTGACTTCTACAAAGCAGAAATTAGTCATTAAAGCAGAAAGTAGCATGCATTCCATAGTGGAATTTCCATTGCATAAAACATGAAAATTTGATAAAATAAAAATAAAAAACTAGCAGCTGTGGTGGAGAAATTATTCATTTTGCTCCGACTAACAGCAGAACAAAGATTTTGACACATCCCATTCTCAACATTCAGGCTTTGCGTCCAATTCATGGATCAGAGAAGTTAAGAGACAGACAAATGCTCAACTGGATTATTTACAATACATCATCAAATAACTTTACATAACCACATGAAGTGTGCTGCAGTCAGTTGACAAAGCTATCATACATGCTTCAATTATATGAATCGGTCATTTTTTTTGGAAAATCATAGAATTCTTAATGTTAAGAACATAAGATTGTTTTCATTATACTTATGGAGGAAGAGAAACAAATGATGGAAAAATAAATTAAATTAGTCATTAATATTTAATAAGCTAACCAATGGAGGAAGAGAAACAAATGATGAAAAAATAATTGACGGGTTAGTGTAATTTGTACTTGGTGAGGGCGGGGGTTTGCGGTGGCGGAGGGAGTAGATTGCGACGGAGGGGGGAGTAGATTGCGGGGGTTTGTGGTGGCGGAGAGAGTAGATTGCGACGGAGGAGGTGGAGAGAGTAGATTGCGGGGGTTTGAAGTGGCGGTTGGCGTCTAGGTTTTTGTTTTTCCTTACTGTTGTGCATGCGTGCGTCGAAGAGGAAGAGGAAGAAAGAACATAAGAAAAAAAGAGAAAAACGGCACCGTTTTGCATTTAGATATAGAAATGGGTTGTGGGTCTTTCAAAACGGCGTCATTTTTATTGGCTTGAAATGGGCCGTGGGCCTTTCAAAACGGCGTCGTTTTGCCTTTGGATTGAACCAGCCGGTTCAACCCGGTTTAATTCGGTTCGCCGGTTGTGTAAAAACTGACCGGTTTGACCGGTTAAACCCGATTCACTTGCATATCCGGTCCGATAGTTGAATTGAACGGGAAACGTGAAAAACCCCAGTTGAACCGGCCGGTCCGGTCCGGTTCTGATAACTATGATAATTACCATAGTTTTGAAAACTGGACCGGACCGACCGGTCTGACCGAGTTTTTTGAGTTTCCGGTTCGATTCAGCTATCTGACCGGAAATGCATATGAACCGGGTCTGATCGGCCGGTTTGTCTAGTTTTTACCCAACCAGTGAACCGGCCGGTTATGTGGCAAGCCGGCTGGTTCGACTCCCAAACCAAACAACGTCGTTTTGGCTTGAATTTCTTTTCTTCTATTCGGCGTCGTTTTGCTTAAGCATTTCTTTTCTTCTGTTCTTCTCCTCCTCCTCGTGCGACAGAACCAATCAATCAACCAAAACGTAGCTTCTCCTAAACCTCCTCCGTCCGTCCGTCACTCCTCCTGCACTTCCACCGTAGCTTCACCGTCGCTCTTCCTTCCATCCGTCGCTCCTCTTGCACTTCCACCGTCGCTGGCATATTCTTTGCTTTAGGTTTTGGCTTGTGTTATATTGTGTACATAAGGAAAAAGATGGGAATTTGGTGATAGTAGTAGTTACAGCTGGGTTGGGTTTGGTTGGTTGGTTGGTTGGTTGAATTGATAGGAGATAGGGACACATCTGGGCAGGGGCTGCTATGCTTATATTATCATAGTATTACATATGATGTTATATATATATATATATATATATATATATATATATATATATATATATATATTTCCAAATGCTTATTAGTTTGAGGGAATTATTTGAAAAAGTAGTAGTAAATAGAGATGGGTTGTTGCTGTGATGATGTATCATTTGTAGTGATGATGTATCACCCTTATGCACTTCCATTAATTTATTATGTTTGTAGTGTTATTTCCTTGAGCACGTAATGGTTATGTGATGATGTATCATATATGCGATTGCGGGTGAATGCATTTCCAATTTTCCATGGGTTTTTTTTTCATGACATGTCCATTACTGTTTTTAATTTTGATCTGTTTTGTTACTATTTTGTCACTTTGAAAGGAATCCATGTCCATTGTTGATTTTCGGCAATTTAAATTTCAGGTTTCCTTTTATATGGCTTCAATGCAATCATCATTTATGACCGAGTCTAATTCTGATTCAACGTCTGCTCCTTTAATTTCAACTTCAAGTGGCTCTGTAAGAGGAAAAATAGATATTGCATGGAATTACTGTGTAGAAGAAGTTGATCATGTGGGAAGTAAGAAGAAGAAGCTTATTTGCAATTATTGCAAGAAAGTATTTTGTGGTGGGGGTATCTTCCGATTCAAACAATATTTAGCCGGTATTAAAGGTGATGTAGTGTCTTGTAATGTAGCTCCGGAAGAAGTTAGAGTAATAATAAGGGCAAATTTGGATGAAATTGTTTCAAAGAAAAGGAGAGAATAAGAATTAAATGCTGAACAAAATCCTTATCTTACACCACAACCACATGCACAGGCACCACAAGCACAAACAAATGTTCAAACAGTTCAAGTGCCTTCTAGACCATTGGGTAGTGGTGGTGGTGTACATGTTCAGGGAGGAAGAAAATGTGGAAGAACAATTGGAGCTTATTTTGTCTCAAGAACAGAACCTGGAGATCAACCAACAATTATAAGTGTGATGCAAAGTCAGGAGGCTAAAGAAAAATATGCTTTAGCAGTTTCAAAATGGATGATTGATGCATCCATTCCTTTCAATGCTGTCAATTCTACCTATTTTCAGCATATGATTGATGCCATTACTGGGTATGGTGTTGGTTATAAAGCTCCAAATATTTATAGCCTCCGCGGTTTCTTATTGAAGAGAAATGTTGAGGAGATTCGAAATTATGTTGACGACTTTCGCGCGTCATGGAGAGAAACTGGGTGCACCATAATAGCTGATGGGTGGACAAATCAATGTAGAAGGACTCTCATCAACTTCCTAGTTTATTCTCCCAAAGGTATTATTTTCCTTAAATCTGTAGATTCCTCTGATGCTTCCAAAACTGCTGATATGTTGCATGGATTGTTTAGAGAAGTTGTGCAATTTGTTGGTCTTGAAAATGTTGTGCACATTGTCACGAACAATGCTGCAAATTATGTTGCAACGAGAAGAAAATTAGAAGATGAATTTAGGACATTATTCTGGTCTCCATGTGCTGCTCATTGCATTAATTTAATATTGCAAGATATTGGAAAGTTAGATGAAGTTGGTGATATTGTAGCTCATGCATCTAGGATAACTAAATACATCTACAATCATTGTTTTCCATTGCATTTGATGCGAAAATTCACTAGAGGAAGGGAGATATTACGTCCTGCACCTACTCGATTTGCCACTAATTTTATTGCTTTGCAAAGTATATTAAGTCAAAAAGATGCTTTGAGAGCAATGGCTACATCTAGAGAGTGGGTTACTTCCTCTTATGCTAAGGAAATCAAGGGGAAAAAGTTTGAGAACGATGACCTGGATAATTGTTTTTGGAAGGAATGTGTTGTTATTGTTAAGCTGACTGAACCTCTAGTTCGTGTCTTGCGACTTATTGATGGTGATGATCGACCAGCAATGCCATACTATTAACATGTGTTTTATGCATGTTTTCCCCTTCATTATCACTTTGATTTATGGCATGATACTACTAATTTGCTCTCATTCCCATCTTTATTGCAAATCTAGGCCAAAATTGAGGAATATGCGAAAACACATACTTTCTGGGCGATTTCTGCAGTTCTCAAGCTTCAAGACTGACATCGAGGCCAAGACACCAAGTTTCCATCGAGGCTTTGCCGTGGTTTCCATCATCGAGCCCTGGATGTGCCAAAAGTGTTATTTCCACGTGTCCTTGCTGGTAGGCTCCCATGTATCCCCTCTGATGTCTTAAAGAAAGTTCCGCGTAGATCCCCAAGAATATTCTCTTTCGTCGTCGTGCCCTCGACACCGAGCGCTTCTAGTATATTGCCAGAATATCCCTTTTCGGGCCAAGGAGATTTATTCCGTATTTTTGAACTCCTTAGCTGGATTTTATCTTTTTGTAATCCCCTAGCTGGCTTTTGTCTTCTTGTGGGCAAGAGGGCCTATATAAGACTTTAGTTTTTAGGGTTTAGAGAGAGAACACCTACCACCCATTCATAGTAGATCTTTTTGTGTGCTTCTCTTTCTCCCCTCCTCCTTTAGGGGGAGGTGGATCAAAGCATTTTCCAGCAGCCATGTACATAAACCGGAGCTTTGCTCCGGTCGGTAAGATTGAATAGTTTTTCTTCTTGTTCTTCTTCTTTTATGCAATCTATCTTTTGTTATTTTGTTTATTTATTTTATGGCATGAGTAGTTGATTTCTCCATTCTTGGCAAAGGATATTTGAAGGTTGCAATGGGTAGTTAAGAGGCCTAAATGTGTTTAATATATTCTTAATGTTGTATTTGGTTGCTTGTCGATTTCAATTCGTCTAAGACTACTGGAAGCTTAATTACCTACTGGTTTTCCTTTTCGATTCAATTCTTTTAGGGTTTATTGGAAGCTTAATTACCTACTGGTCTATCCCTCTAGATTATAGTCATCCTTATAGTGAAAACGTCATCGGAAAGCTACAGGGTAGAGTAGACACCTAGGTGGAGTAGTTGCTATTGTGTGATCTCGTCCATCTAGGGAAAGTAATTAATTAGGGCAGTGTCGCGAGCCTGACAACTGAGAGGCATCTTGCCCTCGACGTGTCTTTCCTGGTCTTCATAGGTTCTTCGAATTTAGCCTCCCTACTTCGAGCTTGTGACAATGCCGAAGTGTCAAGGCTACCTTTTGATGACAAGAGAGGTAGATGGGAGGATGGCGAGGTGTCTAGGGTACCTCATATGTGGAAACGGGGGGTACCTTCTCTTACGAGGGAAAGTAGGGGGTTTAAGTGGAAACTTGGCCCCTATAGCATGTCTATGGCATGAGAATAGAATATCCCTGAGCCGATGATTATCGTGCCCTCGACGCAACCTGGGAAAAACCTTTGCTAGGAATCTTTCTCATCTACTTTCATGTCTTTATTTACTTGCTTTATTTAGTTTAATATTAGTTTTATCATCATCCTCTTCAACCCCCCCCCCCCCCCCCCCCCCCCCCCCCCCTCCCCCATTGGGTTACTGTTTTAGGTATGTTTCGTCATGCATGAAAGTTAGTGTCTTGTCCTAGTCTCCGTGGATCGACCATGTTACCACTATGCATAATTTATTATGCACTTGATAGTAGGTCTTTATTATTATATTTGAGTGTGCCCTCGACAAGCAGGCATCAAAATGGCGCCGTGCGGTACTGATTTCTTTCTTTTGTTTGTGTGACAGGGATATCTAGACTGGACAACTAACGCCATGCCCTCGACGATAACTAAGGCGCTTCGTGGGAGGCAACCCACGTTTCTTTCCTCTTTCCTTTTCCTTTCGGCTTTTATTTTTCTGTTTTATTTTCGTATGCCCTTGTTTGAGTCCCTTCTTCGCATTGAGGGCAATGCATTGCTTAAGTGTGGGGAAGGGACACTTATGTGTTTGTGTTTAATTTGGGCAATTTTTTTCGGATTAAATCTTTTGCCAGGATTAACGCACTGCCCAGTTTTAAAACCCCTATGTATGGACACACACTTTTGACTTAGGCACGATGAACAAAACTGCCTTTCATCATGTCTTGCCCTAGTCAGTCATGCTCTGCTTGCTAGCCCTTATATCTGCATCTAGTCCTAGACACTAGCAATCACAAACAACACCTTGTGAGCACTTTGAGCCTTCATGTCATTACTTTTTCATGTGTGAATTGAATGCATAACTAGGCACTAGCTAGGTTTGCATGATATCCCTGGGTATAGGCACCATTAGACATGGGAAAGCAACAAAATGACTAAAGTCTTCGCATCAATGTCTTATTTCTTTCTTTTATTTCTTTTCTCCATTTTTCTCTCACTTTCTACCATCTTGCCCTAGACACTCACTGATGTGATCCAGACCCCTTTGAAGACTTCCCGAGTCATGACCTAGCAAGGGAAGAAGACCCGAGTGCACGGAAGACGGACACGAGCCGCCGAGCCGTGGAAATATTGCATCGCGTGTTCGCAACAAGCATATGGACAAGCAAATGGTCTCCGATTTGAGAGATAAGAGGCTTGATGGAAACTTCAAGATGTTAGCTTTCATTTGGGACAAGTTTCAGCCAAATCAGACGGCTGGAACAAAAGTTATGCTCGTGGACATTTTAGCGCGCAACTGTCCAGTAGCAAAACGCCATAGCGTTTTGCCCAAAACGCCATAGCGTTTTGCCCCTGCTTTGTCTCCGAATTTTGGGCTTCCAAGCCTATTTTTCAGGGTCATTTTTGTAATAGTGTAGGTCAATTGTAACTTAGTATAAATAGTTCTTTTCTTTCTTTTGTTAGAAGCTTTAGATGATGAATGAATGTTAAGTGAGAGTACTCCTTCCTCATTCATTCATCCGGGGTTCCATCTTGGGGCTTGCCTTGGTCTTGGATCGCCATGGCTTGAGTCAAGTAAAAAGAACAAGAATCCTTTAAATGTGTAATCTGTTATTACTTCCATTTGTGTGAACAATGAATCCGAATTTGAGTGTGTTTATGTTCTTGAACAATCTGCCCGTGTTCAAGCCGTTCAACAATCCGAACTCAAGTTTCAATCGTTCGTTTGTTCAATCATCCCTCCCGTCTTCAACCGCCTTCTTAATCCGGGTATTTGTTTTAATCTTTTCCGCTGCGTGTCTCCCTCCGTTAATCCGTATTTCCTACTGTTTTTGTGATTGTTTGTGTGCACAAACTCATAAGCTAGATCCTCCCTTCGTTTCATGTCATTTCGGCCGGATTTCGTTTCCGAGTTTCGGCCGGGATCACATCACTCACCTACCCCTCTCTTTTCTTTCTTTTTCCTGACCACTTGAGCTTATTTTCTTGATCTTTTTCCTTGGCAGGTAAGCAATAATTGTTAAGGGTAGCATCGAAGGCTAGACATCTAGAAGAACGTGCAGAAAAGCATAAGTTTGGGGAAGCAGAGGAAGTTAGGACTTAAGCACAGAAAGCGGAGAGCTAGGGCAAGAAAATAGAAAAAAATTCTTCAGCCCTAGCCTATTCAAGAAAGAGCCCCCTCAAAAGTCTACGTGTAGGGAAGCCGAAAAGTAAAACTTCAGTGCTGGAAGCAGATCTAGGGCAAGACACCTCAAAAGTCTCCTGGCCTAGTTGAATCAAAGCTAGAAAGGATCGTGCCCCTTCTTTAAAAAAAATAAAAAAATCCAACAAAATATAGAATAAAAATCAAAATAAAAGAAGGGGGCAAAACGGGAACAAAAGAATTTGCTCCCAGCACTACATCAGAGAAGAACTTCCTGCCCAAGAAAAAGAAAGTGTCCGTCTAGCCCTCAACTGCATCATCCTGCCCTCGACGAGTGCTGTCTTACCACCCTCACATTTTTCCTAGCCAAGGAATCCATCCAGGTTTGAGTTGGTTGTTTCTCTTCTTTCTCTTTCTATTCTCTCTCTTCGTTCCTTCTCTTTTCTATTCCGTTCTTTTCTCTTCCTTTTTCCTTTTGTTTCTTCTTTTTCTTTTTCTAAGCCTAGTCGTCCCCTTTTATTTCTTTTTGCTGATGCGGAAGCTCTTTTTGATTGATTGATTGCCCATGCATGTGGATTTTAACTCGGATTGATATGCAAACTCTGTTTTGTGTTGTGTTACTTGCATTTTGAGTGATTAAACACCTAGCCCTGTTTGTGAGTGTGAGTGCATATACCTTACTATCAATTTCTTGCCATTTCATCTAGGACTTATTAGGAGCTTGATCAACTGCTAGTTTTCCTATTTGATTACTTGTGAGGATTGCTTTTGTAGAGGCCTAGTGTGGGAAAGTTTTACCTTTAGGGTCGTTATCCTATTGGTTTGGTGCAGGCGCATATCTAGGCAGAGTGTGTTTTGATAAAGTTCAGTTTGCTGCTTGGTCTGTTTATTCTCGTGCCCTGGTTGATTGTGTCTGTTCTTATCTAGGGCTGTTTTTAGTTTTGTTAATGCTCGAGGGCGAGCATTGGGCAGTGTGAGGATGTTTGTTAGCATTTGTTTTATGCGTATTTTCCCCTTCATTATCACTTTGATTTATGGCATGATACTACTAATTTGCTCTCATTCCCATCTTTATTGCAGATCTAGGCCAAAAGGGAGGAATATGCAAAAACATATACTTTCTGGGCGATTTCTGCAGTTCTCAAGCTTCAAGACTGACATCGAGGCCTTGCCGTGGTTTCCATCATCGAGCCCTGAATGCACCAAAAGTGTTATTTCCACGTGTCCTTGCTGGTAGGCTCCCACGTGTCCCCTCTGATGTCTTCTAGAAAGTTCCGCGCAGATCCCCAAGAATATTCTCTTTAGTCCTCGTGCCCTCGAGGCCATGTCGTGCCCTCGACGCCGAGCGCTTCCAGAATATTTCCATAATATCTCTTTTCGGGCCAAGGAGATTTATTCCGTGTTTTTGAACTCCTTAGCTGGATTTTGCCTTTTTGTAATCCCCTAGCTGGTTTTTGTCTTCTTGTGGGCAAGAGAGCCTATATAAGACTTTAGTTTTTAGGGTTTATAGAGAGAACACCTACCACCCATTCATAGTAGATCTTTTTGTGTGCTTCTCTTTCTCCCCTCCTCCTTTAGGGGGAGGTGGATCAAAGCTTATTCCAGCAGCCATGTACATAAACTGGAGCTTTGCTCCGGTCGGTAAGATTTAATAGTTTTTTTTCTTCTTGTTCTTCTTCTTTTATGCAATCTATCTTTTGTTATTTTGTTTATTTATTTTATGGCATGAGTAGTTGATTTCTCCATTCTTGGCAAAGGTTATTTTAAGGTTGCAATGGGTGGTTAAGAGACCTAAATGTGTTTAATATATTCTTAATGCTGTATTTGGTTGCTTGTCGATTTCAATTTATCTACGACTATTGGAAGCTTAATTACCTACTGGTTTTCCTTTTTGATTCAATTCTTCTGGGGTTTATTGGAAGCTTAATTACCTACTGGTCTATCCCTCTAGATTATAGTCATCCTTGTAGTGAAAACGTCATTGGGAAGCTACAGGGTAGAGTAGAGACCTAGGTGGAGTAGTTGCTATAGTGTGATCTCGTCCATCTAGGGAAAGTAATTAATTAGGGCAGTGTCGCGAGCCTGACAACTGAAAGGCATCTTGCCCTCGACATGTCTTTCCTGGTCTTCATAGGTTCTTCGAATTTAGCCTCCCTACTTCGAGCTTGTGACAATGCCGAAGTGTCAAGGCTACCTTTTGATGACAAGGGAGGTAGCTGGGAGGATGACGAGGTGTCTAGGGTACCTCATATGTGGAAACGGGGGGTACCTTCTCTTACGAGGGAAAGTAGGGGGTTTAAGTGGAAACTTGGCCACTATAGCTTGTCTATGGCATGAGAATAGAATATCCCTGAGTCGATGATTATCGTGCCCTCGACGCAACTGGAGAAAAACCTTTGCTAGGAATCTTTCTCATCTACTTTCATGTCTTTATTTAGTTTAATATTAGTTTTATCATCATCCTCTTCAACTCCCCCCCCCCCCCCCCCCCCCCCCTTTGGGTTACTATTTTAGGTATGTTTCGTCATGCATGAAAGTTAGTGTCTTGCCCTAATCTCCGTGGATCGACCCTGTTACCACTATGCATAATTTATTATGCACTTGATAACAGGTCTTTATTATTATATTTGATCGTGCCCTGGACAAGCACGCATCACATACATATATGAGGTTATTCACACAGCTAGAGTAGAGATGTTGAGAAGATTTCAGAGAAGGAAAAAAAAGGTTGATCCTTATATTAAGATTCTTGATGATCGATGTGACCGTCAATTGCATAAAAACCTTCATGGGGCTAGGTTTTGGCTCAATCCTCAATACCAGTACAATCCTAGTGAGACGGACAAGCGTAGACGCACTACTTCTGGGTTGTTTGATGTCATAGAGAGGTATGCTTATGGAAACAACACTTTGAGAAGTAAGTTGACTAGTGAGGTGAAGTTATTCCGAGGTGCAGAGGGAAACTTTGGTCGTCTTAGTGCAGTGGATGATCGTTATGTGATGGCTCCAGGTAATTTTTTTCTTAAAATGTATTGATATATTTTTTTCATTAATTTTATTAAGATTTACTAAAAATATAGAAAACTAATACCTTTATGTGCAGATGAATGGTGGATGAACTATGGGAGTGATGCACCAGAGTTGCAAAAGTTAGCTATCCGAATTTTAAGCCAAACATGCAGTGCTTCTAGTTGTGAACAAAATTGGAGCATATTTGAGAATGTTCATTCGAAGAAAAGAAATAGATTGGAGCATCAAAGACTTAATGATTTGGTATATGTTCAATACAACTTAAGGCTACAACAAAAGTACGTTTCTATACTTTTTACTTTTTATTTATTAACAATCTATAATTTTGAATTTTAACTCTAGTTGCCTTTGGACTAAATTGTTTGGCTACTGTAATTATGTTGACAACTTGCTAATATTTTGCTTAACTAATGTTGGAGTTTAAAGGGTAGGAATTATGACCCTATAAACTTTGAGGAGTTTCAAGCTAATGAAAGTTGGATATTAGAGGATGAACCACCAATTCTAACAAGTTATGAATTAGAGGTTTATCGAAATGAGATGGAAGCATGTAATATTCAAGATGTCCCTAATGATGGTAAGTTGGTAACTACCTACTTATTTTATTTTGATATGAAACTATTATTGTTAATTTATTGATTCTTTATTTTTATGTTTTATTTGATAATATTAGAGTTGAACCTTCAAGATGAACTTGATGATGAGAATGATGAAGATGATGAAATTAGACGTCGTAGTGAAGACATTTTTGAAATTCCTAGTGGCTCAACCTTTCAACTTGTTGTCGATCCATGGAATTAACAATTTTGTAATTTGGCTATTTAAGTATTTTTGAACTTTGAATATCATTTCATTTGAATGTTGGATTGTTTCTTTATTTTGTAATTTGGATGTGTTTGAACTTTGAACTTTGAACATCATTTCTTTTGAATGTTGGATTGTTTCTTTATTTTGTAATTTGGATATTTAAGTGTGTGAACTTTGAACTTTGAATGTGATTTCATTTAAATGTTGGATTGTTTCTTTTTTTTTAACTTTTGATCTACCTTATAAAATGCTACATCCATTTGTATAAAAAACCAGTCAGTTCAATCCGATTCATTTATCTCAGATTGAATGGTTCAATGTGTGAAAGGTTCAAAACGATCCAATGAGTCGATCCGGTTGAACCCGGTTGAACCATAAAACTTTGCTGTCCGATCCAGTTTTCAAAACTATGATAATTACCCTACAAAAAACCACTGGTCAAATTGAAAATTTTATGTCAATTTGGTGTTCGAATTGCCACTCATATTTAAACAATCAAATTGATATTTTCATTAGTACACTCATGAGGTGGTTTCTCAATATACGATGATCAATCCAACGACTTCTTTTAAGGTGAGATTGCAAAACTAGTTACACCAACCGAGTATTGCTACGAACAAATTTATCTTTGTACACAAAAAAGTGTTAGTTGAGGAGTGATGTAAGGAGGAAGAGTCGTGTAAGCATTATTGTGGAAAAAACGAGTAAAGATGCACATAAATTGGTCACTAGTACACAACATATGATATGAATTGTAGCTCCATTTGCAGAAATAAGTGGCATGTAAGATGCATTTGACAATTATTCCAAGCCATGACCTCCTAAATACCTCCTTAACCTTTGGCCTAACATTTGCAGAATGACCTCCTAAACTCCTTAACCTTTGGCCTAACATTTGCAGAAAAAAAAGAGTAAAGATGCACATAAATGCATTTTACATGCCCAAATCTTTGTTATTTTATTTTAGTCAGTCCCAAATCTTTTTTATTTATTTTTATTAGTTCCAAATATTTTATCCGTTAGTTCAATATAGTCCCAACTGTTAAAAAATATGGTGACAAACTCCATTATATTTAAATAATTTAATATTTTTTTTACAAAATTGCACCCCATATTTTTCTCAATTTACCTTGGACTTTCTTTCCCATCCATCCCCACTTCTTCTTCTTCTTCTTTTTCTTTTTTGTTGGTCTTCATCCATCCATCACCGGCAACCTGGTGCAATGCAGGAAGAAGACCATGATACCATCAACAAGAAAGACACCGAGATTAACAAGAAGGGAGATGGCAAGCCAGGATTAAACAAAGCCAAAGCAGCAACGATGATGGGTGCACAAAAGATCAAGACCGGAGCAACCAATGGCATCAAATGGTTCAAAACTAAATGCCAAAAGAAAGACTTTACTACTCTACCTAAATAAAACATATAAGTATAGATTGCTTTGCTCTGTTCTTTCATGTGTAAATTAATTACTCATATAAACATAAAATTCTAGGGGTGAAAACGTGCCGGTTCGGGCCAGTTTTTGGGATAGAATCAGACCGAATCAGAATTTCTGATTCTGGTATCCAAAGGTGTTCTCTCCGCTGTAAGTCAGGTAAAGAAAACCATCCTCATCTTTGTTTTCCTCATAGATTGCAGACAAGAAGGCGACTGTAAGAATAAAAAAGCATTAACAACACAACACTAAGTCATATATATCTTACTTACTACTCAAATTAAAACGAAGACTGCTACTAACCAGTGGGTGGTAAAGTGTTTTTCACAAACACAAATATGGCTTTTTTCGCACTGAGCTTAATCCTTTTCCGAACAACATAAACAAATTGCACCACGGTCAAATCTGCAGGCACAAGATATCTGAATGCACAACAACGAGAAACAATCTAAGTGAGATTCAACGGATGTAACGGGAGCCTAAACCCATACATAAACATCTTCATATACAAAACCCGTTGATGCAACCCAAGATCACTATTCAAATAGACATCCTCACCGACGACCCTAATCCTACATCCCACCGGTAAAACACCGCCAAAAGAAGCCAATTCCCTTTCAATATCCTCTACCCTAGTTAAGCTAGAAGGTGTTCCTTCTATTTTTATCTTGCCTACACCCTGGGTTTTACAGAGGGGGTGGCGCGAGGTATATTGAGAGGATTAAAAGGGAAACAATGAGCCAGGGCAAGAAAAAGAGGTTTAGCAAGGATTACCTGACAAATCGACTGTCAAAAATTGGTAAACGGAGACTGGTTGGAACTCCGGCAGCAAAATACCAAATGGCAACAAGAGAACGCAAGCAAGAGAAGAGAGAACAAGAAGCATCTGAAGGGAAGAATGAGAATAAAGAAAAAAAGAAAGCAGAATAATGAAGATTATAGAACGCCATCTCACTACCATCATATAGCGACAAGTGGCACACAACCAATTGCAAATTGACGCATAGCCCAGTTTCTCGAGGCATCCTACGCACAAACCCTTCATATTAAAAAAGTGGTTATACGCTCCTACAAACCGGCTCCCCAAAAGTCCTTCACAAAAACCAAAGCGACATCATGAACAACTGTCACACATAACGAGCAAATGAAAGAATTCCACGCTCAACAAACAAGACGCTTGGTAATGATTACGTCTGACACAATATTAATAAGGGATTTCTGAAACATTTAAGACATCTGGTATTCTAACACGGCTCTCCTCGAGTTATCGGGTAAAAATCTTATGCTGAGTCATTTATTTTCCTTTCTTTCGTTGGAATATATATCAGTAAATTGATATATACGTTCGATCGTCATAACGGAGGTTATGCTTGTCAAGATAACCCCGCTCAACAAACAAGACGCATGGTAATGATTACGTCTGACACAACATTAATAAGGGAATTTCGAAACATTTAAGACATCTGGTATTCCAACACGCCTCTCCTCGAGTTATCGGGTAAAAATCTTATGCTGAGTCATTTATTTTCCTTTTTTTTGTTGGAATATATATCAGTAAATTGATATATACGTTTGATCGTCATAACGAAGATTATGCTTGTCAAGATAACCACGCTCAACAGACAAGACACATGGTAATGATTACATCTGACACAACATTAATAAGGGATTTACGAAACATTTAAGACATCTGGTATTCCAACACGTCTCTCCTCGAGTTATCGGGTAAATATCTGATAACCATTAAGGCAATCCTAAGGGCATTTCTGTAATTATGACCCCTGCCGAAGAGGGAGTCCCACGAGCCTTGTCGGACATCTAAGCTATCGCTACCAGACCTTGAAGCGTTTACTGGGATGGTCGACATCAGCGGGGGGGGGGGGGGGGGGGGGGGGGGGGGGGGGGAGGTCTCACACGTCTCTTAACGCACGACATCATCCCATCCCAGGGACCTATAGAGCTATCGCCCCCGACATGATCGTAGGTATCGCCCCCGGTACCCTCCTCGGAGACATCAACCTTGACGTTACCTCAGGTATCGCTGATGACGTCGGGTTGAGGTATCGCCCGTGACGTCATCAGGAGCGACGTCTCACCTGGATATCGCCCTTATGCCCAGCTATTGCCTCCAGTGGCCTACAAATACCCCATAATGAAAAACATCAAGTAAGCCAGAATTCACTTACTAGAACCGCTGCTATTTTTGAACCACTTACTGACTTAAGCATCGGAGTGTCTACGCCGGAGCCCCCCCTCCGGCGCCTTGCAGGTGAGTTCGACGGCAACTACAGCAACTCCGACCAAGGGAAGTCAACCCCCCGATCGCATAAGAGCTAAAATCTTAACAAATTGGTGCTTTCATTGAGAGCCTTGGTGTATTAAGTGAGCATCCTTAATAGCCAAGCTCTATTCTACCCAGAGATCGGAACAATCATGACTTCTGAGTCGGAGCGGACCCGACCTCCATCTTCTAATGTTCCCTTCTCGATTCGCAGACAGTTATTCCCTTTTTCCACTGCTGAACTTTCTGGGACAGCGCAACAAATCATTTCAGAATCCCTATACCCTTTGATCAGGTCTGCAGGGGAAGTCTTTTCCTCGCAGGCGACCGTGTCGTTGTCCCAAATGGCGGGATCCAACTTCTCTACTCCTGCTTCGAGGGATTTGTGTTAAATAGTATAGAACACCCTTTTGCGAGTGAAATAGCGGCCCTTCGTTCTCGGTTGGATTATTTGACTGAAATGGCTGCCAGAATGACACCTGGAATCTCCGGATCGAGTGTACCTCCCCGTGTCATGTTCACGCTGTCTATTGTCACCGAGCGGCCCTTGTCACCGTCATTACAGGGAAATCTCCTGCTAACTTTATCCGTAGCTGATCCCCCGATTAATTTTGCGCAGCTCACTCAAGGACGAGTGGAACCTTATGTGCCGCAAGTGCCCCTAGGTCCCATCCCTCTGGAGGATAGGCACTTGGAAGAGGCCAGAAACTGTTGGGACGGTCGAAGGGAATGAGCGAATAGGGATTTATCCCCTGAGCGCAGTGAAAGATCCAGTAGTAGGAGATATCGAACTCGCTCGCCCAGAAGCCACAGTCGGTCTCCTAGGCGATATCCCACGCCAAATCCACGGAATCGGAGGCGTCCTGCGGAAATGTCTCCCTCACGCCAGGAGCGTGAAATTCTTGATGACACATCAGGTCATCCATTTAGCCGTCGTATAGGACGCCATAAGGTCAGTCGACATGTGAAGCTTCCCACTGAGACTTATGACGGCACCAGAGATCCCATTTCGCACATCAATAAGGTGAAGGATTTCGTGCAGTTTTAGACACACAGTGATGCGGCGTTATGCCAAATATTTATTATGACATTATCAGGAGTCGCGCGCCTCTGGTTCGAGGGCCTTCCCGGCGGATCTATTAGTAATTTCGCACAGTTGGAATCCAAGTTCCGGAGCCGTTTCAGCACAGCAATTCCAATCAGGAAATCTGCCGCCGCGTTATTCGACCTACGTCGAAGGCCTCAGGAAACTCTGAAGGAATTTCTTAGTCGATTTGATCTAGAAATGTCACTAACGTCGGGCGTTACCATTGATTTTGCTATAGAAGCCTTGAAGAGGAACTGCCGTTATAATAAATTGAGAGATGCACTAATGGTGGACCCTCCAGCGACTCTGGACGCTTTAAGACTTAAAGCCCATAATTACGCGAAAATGGAAGAAGAGGAAAACAGAGATAGAACCTATGACATGCCACCTGAGGCACCTCTGATTCCAAATGCTCCTGCAAATATCATTCTTGATGACCGCCTCACCGATGAGTATGCTCGGCGGAAAGATCATATTCCCAAAACCTCCAGTGGGCGGAAAGGTAGCACTTCAAAGGGAAAGCCTGACAGTTCCCCATCTCAGCGCCCAGGAGATTCCTCTAAAAGTTGGGCATACGATCCTGATTTCCCTTCCTTTAATCTACCAAGGGTAGAGATTTTGGCGATAGTGGAACAGCGAAACCTTCCCATCCGGTACCCTGCGCCCGTTTTGCCCGGAGTACTCCTAGGGAGAGGAGAAAACACTTATTGTAAGTTCCACAAAGCCAGGGGGCATTCTACAGAAGTATGCAGGGACTTAAAATCAGCAATAGAACGTTTGGTGGAGGAAGGTTACTTGGGAGAATTCGCAACCAAAGTAAGAGAAGACACCAGAAATAATTCCACGAAAAGGGTCACAAATGACCGACAAGTATCCCCTCGCGTCCCACAAAAGGATAATGCTCTCAGAGGAAGAGGTGAGGAAACGTTCGCGGTAGATGACGAGGGCTTCCCTATGATTAACATCATAGCGAGAGGGACTCCTTACATGGATGAACCAGAACTACTGACGACAGCGTTAGGAGAAAAACGCAAGCGAGATGGTGTGACAAAGAAAGGTGAAACGATAAGCGTTCTAGATCGCATGGTGTTAGCCTTCTCCGAAGAGGACGAGAAAGGCGTTATCTATCCACATAATGATGCGTTGGTGGTTACGCCCATCATTGCCAGTCACGGAGTCAGAAGAACTCTCATAGATAACGGAAGTGCAGTAAACCTTTTCTCGTTGGAAGCGTACAATCTCATGAAACGGCCCGACAATGAATTGATACCTTGCAAGAAACCCATAATTGGGGTGGACGAGATCCCAATCCCAGTTACAGGGATAACTACTCTGCCCGTGTACTTCAGAGAAGACACCTCCAAGCGGTCAGAGGATCTGTTATTCCTTGTCGTGGATTTAAACTTGCCCTACAATGTTATACTCAGACGACCTTTTCTCAACCGCTTTGGAGCGGTAATATATCAGAAGCATTTGAAGATGAAATAACCCTTCTGGGATGGAGTGGTAGCAATAAAGGGCAATCAAAAATTGGCGGCCGAATGTTACCTGCTCATGACTCAAAAGAGTTGTGATAGGTATGTATGTATAACAGCGGACCCATATGAACAAGGCGATGAGAAGCGCGCTCAACCCCTTGACAAAATGGTGCCTGTACCAGTAATCGGCATAGAAAAAGCAGACTTCCTTGTCAGCGAAAGGCTCAGTTCAGAAGAAAACCTTCAGTTGGCCCTGTTATTGAACAAGTGTCGAGGATAATTTGCATGGAAACCCGCAGACATGCCGGGTATATCGCGAGAAATAGCCGAGCACCGACTCAACGTTGACCCTGGCGCTAAGCCGATCCAGCAAAAGCGGCGCGCGTTCTCTAAGGAAAAAGCCTTAGCTGTTGATAAAGAAGTAGCAAAGCTCCTTGACGCTGGTTTCATCCGCGAAGTTCAGTACCCCACCTGGTTAGCCAACCCAGTCCTCATCCCTAAGTCCAATGGAGACTGGCGTATGTGTATCGACTTCACCAATTTGAATGATGCCTGCCCCAAGGACTGCTACCCGCTTCCCCGCATTGACCAATTAGTCGATCAGACTGCCGGGTACGCATATTTGAGTTCACTTGACGCCAACTCCGGGTATCACCAAATTCCCATGGCCATTAAAGATGAAGAGAAAACTGCCTTCATCACTCCTACGGCCACTTATTGTTATACGGCGATGCCATTTGGACTAAAAAACTCGGGGGCGACGTTCCAACGAATGACAAACAAGATATTCGAAGAACAAATAGGGAGAAATGTGGAAGCCTACGTTGACGATATACTGGTAAAAAGCGCTAGCTTTCAGGATCACTTGCGGGATCTAAAGGAAGTCTTTGACGTGATGAAACGGCACCGCATGAAGCTGAACCCCCGGAAATGCATGTTCGCGTTTCAGACCGGAAAATTCCTGGGCTACGTGGTCAGCCAAAAAGGAATCCAGCCTAATCCGTCAAAGATTAAAGCCATACAAGACATGATATCTCCAAGAACCGTTAAGGAAGTACAAAGACTAACAGGGCGCGTTATCGCCCTAGGGTGCTTTATTTCCAAACAAGGCGAGAAGTGTCTTCCTTTTTTCAAAGTCATACGCAAGAAAGCATCCTTTGGGTGGACCCCGGAATGTGAAGAGGCGTTTGTTAGCCTAAAAGATTACCTATAGTCCGATCTGCTGCTGACCAGGCCAGAACTAGGTGATACTTTGTACCTATATCTCGGCGCTGCTGACGAAGTGGTCAGCGCCGTCCTCGTTCGCGATGATAGCCACACACACCACCCCATGTATTTCGTGAGTCACGTTCTAAAGGATGCAGAGTTGTGATACGCCCGAATTGAGAAAATAGCGTACGCGCTAATACAGGTCACTCGAAAAATGGACAGATAGTTCCAGTCTTTTGCCGTTACTGTACTTACAAATCAACCGCTGAAAAGGATATTTCGAAAGCCTGAATCCTTGGGAAGAATGCTAATTTGGGCTCTTGAACTCGAACAATACGGGCTAAGGTATCAATCTCGGCCATCTGTAAAGGCTCAAATCTTGGCAGATTTTATAGCGGAATGCACCTTTACGGAAGATCCGCTAACAGATGTACCCGAGGAGGAATGGCGTGATTTGGATCTCCCGTTCCCAGAGACTTATACGGACCTCTGGATCATTCATATAGACGGGGCTAAAAATCAAGAATCGGCTGGAGCAGGAATCTTTATAAATGGGCCGAACGATATGCGAATACAATACGCTATCCGAATCCTGCAACCATTATCCAATAATGCAGCAGAATAGGGAGAAGCCTTTCATCTAAAGGTAGGCACGATACCGGAAGAACAGGAGACCTGCGTCTGAAAATTTATGGTGATTCCAAACTAGTGATCGACCAGGTCTTGGGGCGCTCTCAAGCTCGGGAGCCCATCATGGTCCAGTATCTCGCTAAAGTGATGCGGGAGCTATTAGTAATAAAGAAAGAAGGCATGCAAGTCAGTTTTGAGCACATTCCCCAAGAGGACAACGCCGAAGCTGACAACCTTGCCAAGCTGGCTGCAAACCCAGAAGCATCCATACCCAAAGGCGTGTGTTACCGAGAATTACCTGTACCCTCCTTCATGGAAGAGCAAGCATCTCTGTGTGTGGAAGAACTCGAGAACGACTGGCGAGTCCCCATAATCAAATACTTAAAACACGAAGAACTGCCTGAGAATATCGCTGAAAAGAAAAAAGTGCTGAGACAGGCAGCTCGCTGTACGTATTATGACGGGGACCTGGTCCGAAGATGCTTTTCGCACCCAGCGGCCAAATGCATAACGGAACAAGAGGGTCTTCACACATTACGCGAAATTCATGAAGGGATATGCGGTCGCATTAATAGCATTTAAATTAGAAGGGATGGAATTTTTCTCTGTTAAGGCATTATTTTGGCAATTATCAGCCATGGTTTGGAGCAGTAGCTTGGCTCTGGTTGGAGTGAGGTCTTGAAGTGCCCCTCCAGCGGCTGCATCCACTCTCTCCTTATCCTTTACACACATTCCATCATAGAAATACTGGATTAAGAGGTTGTCAGCCACGCCATGGGTAGGGCAAACGTCTTGCAAATCCCAAAATCTTTGGTGGTACTCACTAAGGCTTTCATTGCCTTGGTTGCATTCCAATATTTGTTAAGAAAAACAGAGGACATCTCAGGCCATGTGGTAATGGTGTTATGAGGTAGGCCATAAAACCAGTTTTTGGCTGAGTCCTCAAGTGACCATGGGAATGCTTTTAGCTTGGCTCTTTTTATGGGCACGGTGGCTGGTTTCAAGGTATCACATTGGAGATGTAGATTCCTTAGATGGTTGTATGAATTTTCGTTTGAATGGTTGTGGAATTTTGTAAGGTTGGCTATGATATCGGTTTTTTAGGGACCAATCATTTGGTATGGGAGGTAACTGAATGCATGAATAGGTTTCTCGCTCAACTCCTCTGTTCAGCTCTCTCATGGTTCGTTCTTGCTGATTTTCCTCCATGGCTGGAATCTTGTTTTCAGCTTCGCCTGAATCTTGGCCAAGATTGCTGTCTAGGCCAAGATCTATCTGTGAACAAAAAAATTCTGCAAAAACAAAAAAAAATAAAAACAGAAACTACAAAACACCATTAGAGATCCCCGGCAACGGCGCCAAAATTTGATTGCGTGTCGAGGGCATCAAATTTAGTTGTATAAAATATACGAATTTAGGGGTAGGAATACAACTTATCACTCATCCACAAGGAACTTGTAGATCGTGATAAGAGGATCGTCCACAGAGATCTTGTTGGGGTTTTGTAGTTCTGGCTCGACTTCCTCATCACTGGAGTTGAGTGGTTTTGTTTCTGCAATTAAGATAAACAAAGCAATAAAAAGAAACAAGGCAAAAATTAAGTAAAGAAATAATCTTAGGCAGAAATGAATCTTAGCTAAGATTGGTGACTGAGATTGGTTGCGAACTGATGTGAGATAGATTCCTGGTAATGTGAATTCAAAGGGTAGAAAACTCCTGGTAAGGGGCAAGATTGGAGTTGTGTTCTTATGCTTCGGTCATCGGTTCAATGTTGTTCATCTTCATCTCCATAGCGCTGCTTCGTCAAGGTCAGCACCTAACTCAAGTTTATCCTCGATTGTCAGTCGAGGCCCACGGTTGTCAGTCGGATCTGAATTATATTATTCATTCAACTGGGTCTCCCAAGCTAAAATCTGAGTTGTCAATTCTAAACTTTAACAAGGAAGTAATTTGTTGAACCAGAAAATAAATAATTACAGAGATAAAAATCATTAGGAATATTTAGACCTCACGATGCATAAGAACTCAGCTCAATCAGCCCTTACCAAGAATGTGGGTGTTTAGCTACTGGACATAATAATTAAGAAAACAAAGAAATAATTGAAGAACATGAAAATAGAATTAAAATGCGATATTCAAAAGAATAATCGCAGCCAAGTGTTTACAAGAACTAGAAGTTGGAAGAAGGAAAAATTCTCATAATTGACAGCCTTCTCTAACCTTTAACAAGGTTAGAGTCCCTTCCCCTTACGTTCCTTTCCCAATTCCAAGACTTCAAAAGATAAAGATAGCATTATTCAAATTCGAAATAAAATAAAATACAACTAGAAATAGATTTGTTTGTTCAAATAGAGGATAATCCTTTAAAGGATGAAATCTTGGATCACGTCTGATCTTCTCTAGCTGTCTCTAGCTGTCAAATCCACTCCTTTAGCTCAAAATCCCGTGACTCCTATCTCATCACGTTTCTTGGCAATCTTGCCAATGTTAGCTAAGATTGGTTTGTCTTAGCTAAGATTGGTCGTTTATCTGATTTTTGCTCCAGAGATAGATTTTTTTCTTATTCCCTCCAGCACAAATCCAGCTGTCATCCACACTCCAGCAATAGCATTCCAAGACTCCTAGCTCTGCACATCTTTAGATCGGCAGTCTTAGCCAAGACCGCGCCCAAGATTGCTAGTTTGTGCTGAAAGCTGATATTTCCTCCATTTCCTTTAAAAGCATATAGATTGACGTGAAAGACACCATTTTCACCATAAACAAGGTAGTTTAAGATGGTAAAAATGCATGGAAATAGACGTTAATCAATAAGTAGACGGAAAGTCTTCATGAACAGCCAAAGAAAGCTCTCTCATCTAACTTCTAGTGAAATCAGCAGGAAGCAGGTTTATTGCGAGTATTAATCCCACTTGAAGGATCCTAACAGAGAAAGCCATAAGAAGACGGACATATGGAGGGAAATCTATAGGCTAGAAGCCAAACTTCGCCAGCTAGAGGCCTACAGATGACAGAGCCGGTACGCAACTCCTTAGTATAACGAACATGGACCGGACTATCTCCTCTTCTAATGGGCGTTACGCACGATATATGGGTTTCTAAGCCATCGGAAGGAACGCTATCTATCTCCTGATTATCAGGATTCTCAGATTCGAATGAAGGAAGATCATGAGACAGGACCAGAGTATTGACTAATGGCAGGATACTCTCTATTTCCCATTCACCATGGTCCCTAGGCCTGATTTGAGAGGAACTACGAGGCATAGTTGAATTAAACTTGGTCAAAGCAAAGGAGAGCAGGGCGAGGAGAAAAACCCCATTTTAGTTCAAAAATGAAGAACCTAAGCAGGGGAGAATAATCTATATATAAGCCCCAACTGCTTACCAGATGGCGACATATGGCAAAGATCCAATGGCAAGAACGCATCAACATTTATTGCTCAAACACATGGCAACCTTTATGGGTGGAGCGCGCAGGGACATTTATTACCTTGGCATAAGGTAACCTTTAATATCCCTCATAACTAAAGTCGCAACTGTTCGAGGGGCTCGAGGTATCTAAAATCAATAGTTTCCCAACCATCAATTGACCTCGGGCAAACGAGAGGATTCCACGGGGACCTACACATGCACTCATCGATCGTTACCTCATTCCACGAAGTTAACAGAAAGTGCTTTAATATTGTTAGCTTAAATGACATTTAGGAGGATATGAACGCATACAATTATGCCCGTTTTTGGTTGGGCTTCGTGATGAAGAAATAAAATGGAAATAAATCTCATACACTCAACGAATCTTACAATAAACATGAAGAATTATCAGAAGAAGTTCATTAAATAGAAGCCCTGTAAAAAAAATAACTACACGTGCGACGAAGGAGGATACTGGAAAGGAGCTTCTTCCGGTTTCGCAGGGATGTCTTCATACTCAGCATCATCCCTAATCCCTCCTCATCAGACTCTGGAAGTCCGAATTTACTTTCATCAATCGCCCTAAGCCTTTTTTGAACATAAGGTGTTATCTTTGCTGAGCAAAAGTTGGCATGACCGTAATAATCGAGGAAACCGTCGGTAGTTGCCGTCACCGCCTTCCCTCTCCACCACTTTATCTTTTCTAGAACAACCCCTAGCTCCTTCTGAAGAGAGGTAGTCTTTTCCATCTCAGCGGCTAATCTCGCCTCAAGCTCACCTATCTTGGCCAAGTCAGTCACCCTTTCCTTCTGGGACGCGATCAATTTGGCTTCAAGCTCTTCTAATTTGGTTAAAGTAAAAATTGGTACCTGTACAAAAATTAAATGATAGATTTCATACCTCATCTATAAATTGCTTTTAAAAGCTACTTGTACAATAACAAAACGTCACATTTGGTACCTTCGACTCATGCCGTCCAACAATCACCGTTAACTGTCCTACGTGGCATGACACGTCAGATGCCACGTAGGATGAAGCTGACGTGGTGTGCCATGTAGGATAAATTTGACCCGCTTCTTTTCTCATGGGTCGGGTCAGCGGGTTTTCCCCCATCGGACAGGAACGACGCGTCGTTCATGGAAAAATGAACGACGCGTCGTTCACATTAAGCTTTATCATTTTTTCCCAACAAGGGAATTCCGAGAACCGAACTCGGGACCTCTCACGCCCTAAGTAAGGAACATACCACTAGACCAAATGCCTTTGATGCTTTATCATTAAACCGCATTAGATATGTACACATTCCACATAGATTTAAAGACTAGATTAATTTAGTGTTACAATTTTTTAAGTTATACATAATTAAAATGACATTAATTTACTTTTTCCGAATTTACTAAATAATTATTTTCCTGTCAACATTATTTCCTTTTCTTTTTACTAAAAACATCATTTTTTCTTTTTTTCTTTATAAAATTAAATTAAATTCATCACCATCCTCTCAACCCACAATCCCCACCATTTCTTCAAACACCACCACCGTCACCATTACTAATGCTGCAACCACCTCCTTATTATCACCACCTCTAACACCCTTGTCGCACACTTTAATGTCAAAAACCAAAACTCATCTCCTGAATTAAATCACTAGCGTCGAAACTTGTGGAAGAGTTTGGGGAGGGAATCAATTCAGCAGATCTAGGGGTTGTAGCACCCAAATCCCATTTTTTGAGGTCGGCTTCAACATCCTCTCCTTCCCCTAGGTCTATTTCCTCTATCCTCTAGGGCTCATCCGCTCTTTCCAACTCCGGATCTACTCCGACCGCTGGAAGCAGAACTGGTAGTGGTGGTGACGGCGGTGGTGTAGGGGAAACAGCCATGGGAACTGGAATTGCAGCTGGGTTTGGTTCTGTTTGACAATCGGGAGTATGTAGGAGTGATGAATAGGATTTCTCTCTCGCTCTCTTCCCCTATGTTTACTCTTCAACCCAAGTTAGGAAATGGTTTGTGTTTCGTATATATATGCAGTTGCAACTTTGTGTGATTTGTCTCTTCATTTGCTCTTCAATTGTGTGTTGTCATTCTTGCTTGCTTGTGGTCCATTTAGTGGTTTGAGTAATTGTGAAGAAAAATTGATAGCAAAATTGTAATTTGTGAGACCTCTCTTCTGTATTTGTTTAGACAACGTTAATACTTTCCTCATTTTACTGTGTTACTTGCCAACCAAAAACATGTATGAAAGAATAAGCTGTGTGCGAAAACCAAAGAACACATTGATGAATTTGATAAATGGGACGTGTGTAGTTTTTGAGATAAAAGGTTTAATTGCGATGCGCATAAACAGTTTGATGAAATGCCCCAAAGGAATGTTTCTATGCGGAATATGTACATATCTAATGCGGTTTAATGATAAAACATTAAAGGCATTTGGTCTAGTGGTATGATTCTTGCTTAGGGCGTGAGAGGTCCCGAGTTCGATTCTCAAAATTTCCTTGTTGGGAAAAAATGATAAAGCTTAATGTGAATGACGCGTCGTTCCTGTCCGATGGGGGAAAGCCTGCTGACCCGACCCGTCAGAAGCGGGTCAAATTTTTCCTACGTGGCACTCCACGTCAACTTCATCCTACGTGGCATCCGACGTGTCGTGCCATGTAGGACAATTAACGGTGATTGTTGGACGGCGTGAGTCGGAGGTACCAAATGTGACGTTTTGTTATTGTACAAGTAGCTTTTAAAAGCAATTATGAAATCTATCATTTAATTTTTGTACAGGTACCAATTTTTGCTTTATCCCAATTTGGATTTATTAGTATCCCTTTGCTTCCGGGTCACTGTTAACTCCATACAACAACCCTCCAAAGTTCTTTGTGTCTTTTCTTGGAATTGGGCGAGACGACGGTTTTCATTATGAAGTTTTACACACTCTTCGAACAACTTCTCTTTCTTCTCAAGATGATCATCAACCGACTCTGTTAGAAACTAGAAATGACAGAGAGAGGAAAATAGCTTGTCACAAACTTAGGCACGCCAGGCATCAAAGGACATCTACCAAAATTTCTCCCTATCAGAGAAGCCATCCGGACATCAGGGGCTCTGGATTTCGGTAAGCCCAGAGATCGCACACCTAAAGTGTCAAGATTCTGCAGGTTCAATCGGTGAGTAACAACACCATCCGGAGTAGAGGAGAGATTGGCCACTAGATTGCAAGGAGGACCACGAAGCCGTTTGTCACAAAAAGGAGCGTTGCGAAGTACCGGGCCAGGAACGAAATACACCGGTGTTAGGAAGGATAACGGTTTCGGAAGTGAACTTGCCCCTCCTTCCACCATGATTGAATCATCCAGATTTTGAACGTTCAAGTGAGGATTAGGCTCACATTCTCCCATGCCCGTCGATAAGTCAGGAAATTCAGGCCCACCCATTGAGGCAACATGAGGAGTGACTCATTCTCCCCTCGCTATTGCCAAAACCTCTATCCTCTTCCATGCACACTTCTGGAAAGTAGACCAACGCATTCCGTCGAGTCATCTGTATCTATCAAAAAATTAGAAGGTTCGGGAATAACTCCATCTGAAGCTACCGAGTGAGGGATTTCCTGTGGTGCTCCAACCATCATGAGTCCTTCAGTCAGAGATGGGAATTCAACCTCCTCAACCTTCACTCTTAATGCTCGCTCAAGGGCTGCATCAGATATCTCAGAAGAACTGGAACTTGTCGCGCCCCCGAAAATTAAAAAAATCGCGAGTGTACGACGAACTTGAGACCTTACGATGCTCGGCGTAAAAGGACGCCTCGCAACATGCAATGAAGTCGCCACCCTAATTTTGTCACTAGGTTTAGGGACCCTTAATCGTCATGGCATAAAAAAATATAATAAATAAAAAACTAAAGGCACAAAAAGGGGTCTGGACCCTAGACAAAAGGTTCGGGGTCGTATTATGGTCTCGAGAAGGTGTTAGGCACCCGAGTCACATCCAAAAACGGTTATCGGTTGATAAGAGAGGTGTTCAAAAGGTGTTTGATAAAATGCGTTTTGAAAGGGGACCCTCAGAGGAATCGTCACTTTAGTCTTTTCCTTAATCGGGGCCGTTCAGGAATAATTGATCGTTGAACCGATCGATTATTCCCGACCGTAGTGATGGGATTGAATTTTCCATAAGACTGAATGAGCACCCTCTATTTCATCATCGGGCTATGCATGATTAAATTAATTACTACGTGATTCTATCATGGATAGTTTAACAGAGTACAGATTAAATTAGAGGTTTTGAAATGATAAACTGATGTGGGATCGAAGCCACCACGTACATACAGTCAATATAAGCGAAATTTAAAATCAAACGAACATGGCATTTCAAGCGAGTCTTTAAACAAGTTGTTCATGTGGGTTGATTTTAAATCCTAGCAATTCTATATATCATGCGTACGATTAATATTTACGGAAAGCATTGAATAAATAAAAAGGAAACGAAAGGCGTACTTTCGAGCGATTCTTGAATTTTAAACCTACAAAGTGAGAGTGTTAGTGATAGCTCGAAAAATAAATAAGCAATTTTATGAATGCGAGAATTTAAATGACAGTTGATTTTTATCAAAAGATTAAATGATGATTTGACGCATACGAAAGTTTAAATGATGATTTGATAAATGCAGGAAAATTTAAATGATGATTTGATGCATACGAGAATTTAAATGATGATTTGATACATACGAGAATTTAAATGCTGATTTGATACATACGAGAATTTAAATGCTGATAGTTTGATTTGCAAGAAATTAAATGATGATAGTTGATTTGCAAGAAATTTAAATGATGATTTGATGTGAGCAAAAATTTAGATGATGACAGTTGATAAGTGTGAGAAATTAAATGATGATTTGATGTATGCGAGAAATGATGATTTGACGCATACGAAAGTTTAAATGATGATTTGATAAATGCAGGAAAATTTAAATGATGATTTGATACATACGAGAATTTAAATGTTGATTTGATACATACGAGAATTTAAATGCTGATAGTTTGATTTGCAAGAAATTAAATGATGACAGTTGATTTGCAAGAAATTTAAATGATGATTTGATGTGTGCGAAAATTTAGATGATGAGAGTTGATAAGTGCGAGAAATTAAATGATGATTTGATGCATACGAAATTGATATTAGTAATTGTTTGAAGATAATTAAAACAATAAAGTAAAGCAAATAGATATGCATTTAAATTTAAACAAGTAAATAATTAATTAATTAAACATGGCATATGACATAAATTAAATATTCCATACGAGCTATTAATTAAATAAACACGAAAATAAAAGATACTCGAACAATTGACGAAACTTTAATGGGCTGGGCCCATGTGCATGCTGAAATTTTAAATGAAAATGGAAAATGGGAGCAGATGGGCTTGGCTTAAGCCAAGGCCCATCTGCATTTAAAAAGAAAGGGACGGGCTTGGCCCCATCACCTTTCCTCTTCCCATAAGAACAGCAGCCACGCTGTTCTTCTTCTTCCTTGGGCTGGCCACCATGGCCGGCGACCAAGGGAGCTTCGACTCCATGGATCAAGCCCGAACCAACCCGAATAAAACCCGTGACACAAAAGCAGTTCTAATCAAGCAAAACAGCAAGAAATTCAGCCCAAAACAGTGGTAATTTAAACAAAAACGAAAACACATAATTAAACAAACAAATGCTCAAATAATTAACCAACGCAGCGTACGCTCAAAATGAAGCAAGCAAAACGAATATAACTTGAAAACGAAGTGTTTAAAACAGATTTGAGCAATTTATTGATTGATTAGGATGGAAAATAAAAATTGGCCAAAAATTCTAGAGAGAGAAAACTGAAGAAATACTTACTTTGATTGCTTGCTTGCTTCGTTTGGGTAGATGTTGGTGATGAGAGGGTGCCTTAATCCGTGTCTTTTGAAGGGTGAATGGCAAGGTATTTATAGGAGGAGGTTGGATGCATGCGTGATGAATTTGATGCGTGTGGTCGAGGGTGACGAGGCGGATAATGGCGAGTGTGAGTGAGCAGTGTTGGCGTGGTGACGTCGCTTCCTTCTAGAAGCAATGACGTAGCTTGATTCTCCAAGCCATGACGAGGGCATTCAAATTTGGAAGAGGAAAATGCTTGCTGGAAAGAAAAGAGAAGGGATGTAGGCCTTAAATCCATGAGCGTTGGATGGTTGACTAAGGGGTTAGTCAACCAATCCAACGGTTGATTAAAAGAAAGGAGAAAAAAATGCTTTAGTAATTAATATGGGCTCGATCTATTTTTGCGAACAAACGTTCCGAATTTTCGAGCCGAAAGTGCCAACGCGTAGAGAAAAATAAGACGAGTTTAACCGTCTACAGCGAATGACAAGAATTTTTCGTTTAACGTGTTTATTTCCTCGTTCGAAAACATGAAATGTTCGGACGAAAATAAATGACGTTATGACGAAAATTATGCGAAACGTTGTTGGTCGGCGTGAATGAAAAAATGAGTAGGTACTAGTTGATGGAAAACATTCCGAGTTCGAGCTATTATCCGAGCGAACTTACTAGGGTCCAATAAAAGCTCGAACAAAAATAATAATAAAAATTAAAAATGCTAAAAAAGTGATAAAATACTAAAAATCCTAAAATTCATGCAATGACCTAAAACGAAGAAATAACTAGCAAACGACTAACGGATAATTAAAAGATGTGGTTTTAAGGCAGAAAATATTAATGATAATAATAATGAAAATACGTGACGACAAATTAAAAACGCGATTTCGAACGCTGACGATGATAATGGCGATGACAAAAATGCGATGATAATTTAAAAATGCTAACGACAGTAAATTAATTAGAAATGACAATAAGTTAAGTAAAATGACGCAAATGGTAAATTTAATTAAAAATGACGTCAAAATTCGGGTATCAATAGTTGCCCCCTCTTTACTATCTTATCAAAGTATTTGATAAGCAGTAATGACGGTTGCCCCCACATATCCGAATTTTGGCGACACAACAAGTCTTACCTCGATCTCACCGTGATGATGTCACTCTGGGAGGAGGTAAGTTTGTTGACATCACTCTGGGAGGAGGATTCGTTGATGTCACTCTGGGAGGAGGTAAATTTGTTGATGTCACTCGAGGAGGAGGTATGCTTTTGATGTCACTCTGAGAGGAGGATTCATTGATGTCACTTTGGGAGGAGATAGATTATTGATGTCACTCTAGGAGATGATGTCACTCTAGGAGGAGATAGTTTTGATTGATGTTATTCGTTGATGTCACTCTAGGAGGAGGTAATCGTTGATGTCACTCTGGGAGTAGGTATGCTTTAAACTCTAGTCTGGGCGAGGCTATCGCATTGCTAAATGTTGGTATGAAAAATGAGGCTGCATGTCCGTGCGAGGCTATCGCTCTTCGGACGCTGATGTGGAAATGTGAAGGAATGTCCGTGCGAGGCTATCGCTCTCCGGATGTTGACGCGGCAATGTGAAGGAATGTCCGTGCGAGGTTATCGCTCTCCAGATGTTGACGTAGAAGTGTGAACGAAGGTCCGTGCGAGGCTATCGCTCTCCGGATGTTGACGTGGAAAATATGAAAGCATGTTCGTGCGAGGCTATCGCTCTTCGAACGTTGTCATGGGAAATGTTGATGTGGGTTCGTGCGAGGCTATCGCCCTTCGAACATTGATGTGGAAAATGTTACTATACGACCGTGCGAGGCTATCGCTCTCCGGACGCTGGAGCTGAAAATGTAACTACACGACCGTGCGAGGCTATCGCTCTCCGGACGCTGGTGCTGAAAGTATAGTCACTAAAGGAGGAGTAATTTAGATATGCAGAAAAGTAGTCGCTCAAGGAGGAGTATTTTTAGATAGACAGAAAAGTAGTCGCTCAAGGAGGAGTAATAATTATGCAGAAATGTAGAATTATGTAAATGAGAGTTGTAACGTACCTTCGCTCGGATATTGATTGACGGTAACATACCTTTGCTCTGATGTTGATTTGATATTCGGGGTGACTGTTTATGAATTTTCAAGATATGTTGTGGGGACGTGACCTGACACAATATTAACAGATGACATGTGCGGACGTGACTAGACACAACATTAAAAACACGAGGTGGAGACGTGACCCTTCACAACGCTTAGGAGACGACATGTGCGGACGTGACCAGACACAACATTAAAAACACGATGTGGGGATGTGACCCTTCACAACACGATGTGGGGACGTGACCCTTCACAACGCTTAACAGACAACATGTGCGGACGTGACCAGACACAACATTTAAAAACACGAGGTGGGGACGTGACCCTTCACAACGCTTAACAGACGACATGTGCGGACGTGACCAGACACAACATTAAAAACACGATGTGGGGACGTGACCCTTCACAACGCTTAACAGACAACATGTGCGGACGTGACCAGACACAATATTTAAAAACACGAGGTGGGGGCGTGACCCTTCACAATGCTTAGGAGATGACATGTGCGGACGTGACCAGAGACAACATTAAAAACACGATGTGAGGACGTGACCCTTCACAACGTTTAATAGACAACATGTGCGGACGTGACCAGACACAACATTATCAGATGACATGTGCGGACGTGACCAGACACGACATTAAAAACACAATGTGGGGACGTGACCCTTCACAACGCTTAACAGACAACATGTGCGGACGTGACCAGGCACAACATTATCAGACGACATGTGCGGACGTGACCAGACACAATATTATCAGACGACATGTGCGGACGTGACTAGACACAATATTAAAAACACGATGTGGGGACGTGACCCTTCACAACACTTAACAGACAACATGTGCGGACGTGACCAGACACAATATTATCAGATGACATGTGCGGACGTGACCAGACACAACATTAAAAACACGATGTGGGGACGTGACCATTCACAACGCTTAACAGACAACATGTGCGGACGTGACCAGACACAACATTATCAGACGACATGTGCAGACGTGACCAGACACAGCATTAAAAACACGATGTGGGGACGTGACCCTTCACAACGCTTAACAGATGGTGCAAAGGGAAAGCAGGTCTCACCTTGAACTTACCGTATGAAGTGAAATGGAGAGCGGTCGACTGTGAGGGAGCGTGATCCGTCACACGAAGTTGATTTGAATGTAAGGGAGCGTGATCCACCGCATGAATTTGATTGAATGTGAGGGAGGGTGATCCACCGCACGAAGTTGATTTGGGAGTGGTAACGTACTCCATTTGAACGTTGATTGGATTTGTCGAAGGGAAATCCAAGACGAGGGCTTTACGACGATGTTTGTCATCGAAGACCCATGGTTGAGGAGTGGTGACATTCTCCATTCAATGTTGATTGGATTTTAATGAAAATCTAAGATAGCGAGGGCTTTACAACGATGTTGTCATCGAAGATCCATGGTAGATGAGTATATCTGTATCGTGCAAATTGAAAGGAAGCAAACACAAAGCAGCAACAGATAGAAAAAGGAGAGAGCATTTGACCTATGTCAGAAATATCAAATATTCCTACATTTAACCCATGGCTTGCCCCCAAGTTTTTTGTTTGGAATGAAAATGATTTCTTTGTTTAAGAAAATAAATTCAAGCCTTTTTTTCCCCCTTTTTTTTGGGATAAAATGTTCGTTCAATTTTTGTTATATGAACATGATTGATTCAAGTCTAGATAATGTCTACGTCTTGTTCAGGAAATAACGACCTCAAGGACAAGACTTTCCCACAATTTGCAGCCGTAAGCAATCCTCACCTGATATTAGTGTTTGCACTCGCGCTCTGAAACAAGGTTAAGTGTTTTACGCTCATAAATATGCAACTAACATGATACATAATTTTCAATTTGCAATGTCAATCCGAGTGAATAGACTTCAAATGAAGATGCACATGCATGGGCATTCTAATAATCGATGGGACTTTCACAGAGAATAATGCAAGGACATGAAATGTCCGGAAAGAAGCTTGTTTTGGTAAAGATGTGCTTTTCTGATGAGTTTGAAGGTTTTTGATGAGTGACGTTTGTCGATTGGCCCTGATGAGGGCAAAGTGCGTAAGCTCTTCCGTTCTTGCTGGGGATGTTTTCTTGACATAGTGCATGAGCTCTTGGATCCTTGCTAGGAATGTCGTTTTTCGGTCGGCCAGGGGCCCTTTTCTCGAGTCTTTACTAGAGAATGTTTCCTTCGAGATTCCTTGAGTTGGCTCTGGGCCCTTTTTCTCCTCGAGTCTTCACTGGGAAGTGTTGTCACTGTTCTTTTTGCGATTTACTACTTGAGTTGGCCTTGGACCCTTTTCTTCTCGAGTTCTCACTAGGGGGATGCTTTCCTCGAGATCTACTACTTGAGTTGGCCTTGGGCCCTTTTTCTCGAGTCTTCACTAGGGAATGTTTTCTTCAAGATTTCTTGAGTTTAGTTGTCCCCGGGTTGTGCTTGCTTTGGTTTTTCGATTGTTTGTATTCTTCGAATGTCTCTGAGCGTTTCTCTCTCTTCTTTCTTTCCCTTTTCCCTCCCCCCCCCCCCCCCCCCCCCTTTTTTTTTTGGAGATTTGAAATGCATCAGAGCAGAGCAAGCACAGCCTTTGTCTTGATCTCTTCTCATTCTGGCTTAAGGCCTCGACCTTCATCTTTGGGTTTTTGGTCTTTCTTCGGTGATAGCTCTTAGCGATCTTTCGGTGACCTTTTCCGTCTCCTTCGTCGCGTACTTGAACTTGGCGTGCCTTTTACTTCCGGCTGGCAATCTTAGCTGAAACTGCTCCTTGGCTCCCGGGGTATGAGTGATAGTGTAGGTTTTTTTTTTTTTTTAGGAGTGATGGCATATATGGTGGAAAGGGGGAAGAAACGAAAAAATGGAGAAGGTCGTAAAAGTTCCACGTCATTTTATTGCTATCCCATGTCTAATTGCACATGTACCCTGGATATTATGCGAATTCAACTAGTACCTAGTCAGGCACTTACACTCATGAGGATAAGGCGTGATGGCCTAAAATGCTCACAGGGATATGTTTTGTGATTGCTTACGTCTAAACATGCCATGGATATAAAAGCTAACAGACAAGATCATGTATATTTCATATAATTTCTAATGAACGCACAAGTCATCTGTGTCGTGATAAAGTGATGAATATGCTTGATAAAAAAATGTTCAAAATGTGGGATTTTTGTTTTCCCCTTTTCTTCTTTTTTTTTCTCTTTTTTTTTTAGCCCAAGTTGCACATGTATAAAGAGAAAATTTTGCAAAAACTAAGGATTTTAGCCAACATGACGCACGCACTCTTGCAATAATGTAAATAGTGGAAAAAATTGCGAACATGTAAATTGCGAATACATAAATTACGGAAACGAAAATTGCAAAAATGTAAAAGGACAACTTCCCTGAAAAATGAGCTCTGACATTTTTCGACACCTTCTTTTGGTCGTCACTTCACTTACTTGCCCCTAAGTTACAAGTCTCGTTGCACCTGAAATGCAAAACTACGGAAATGTAAATTGTGAGACCATAATTTACAGAAACGTAAATTACGAAAGGGGAAATTGTAAACATAAAGGACAACTTCCTTGAAAAATGAGCTTTGACATTTTTCAACGCCTTCCTTTGGTCGTCACTTCATTCGCTTACCCCCAAGTTTACAAGTCTCGTTGCACTAAAATGAAGAGACAGTTAAATAGTAAATTCATAGGGAAAAGGTATCCCGAGATGTTGAATTTAAAATTAACGAAAGATAGAATAATTGAAAAGAACACGTGGGTTGCCTCCCACGAAGCGCCCTTGTTTATAGTCGTAGGCTCGACTATGGCGTGCGTTTGAGTCTTGTGTTTTTTGGATCAACATTCTTTTGAACTTCGTTGCTTGCCCCCAAGTTTATCCTTTCAGACTTCTCCTGATGAGGGACTATCTCCTTTTCCGCCATTTCTCTTAAATGGACCGATTTGCGTGGAATCCCGACCTCATTCTTAGTTGTGGTGATACTTTCTTCACCGGTAAAGACATAGGGTTTATCAAAACCAACTGAATCAACACTCATCCTGAAACGCGAACAGTACAAGACGCTCGAAGAGAGGGTTAAATATATTTATTTACTTTTAAACCGAATGGGAACGCAAGTTCCTATAAAAGACAATAAAACATGCATACATATTACAAGGAGATATCCAGAAGCGTGGTGGCGGTCTAATTATGCAGAGCCCCCCCCCCCCCCCCCCCCCCCAAGACTTCTTCACGCAAATGGTCGAGCCCTATATCATCCTTCCGCTACCCAAAGCATGATTTGGAATAGGGTTGATGGTCATGCTAGACCCTTCGAAAGAGATGCATTTGTTCTTGATCAAGTGGTTAACCATTCCTCCAAGGGCAGAGCAGTCTTCTAGGGTATGGCCTTGAGCTCCGGCGTGGTACATGCATCTAGCAATAGGGTTATACCACTTCGGTTAAGGAGGTTGTATAGGCTGAATCGAGATGGTGCGACTTGCCCAACTGCCAAGAGATACTCGTAAATTTCCTCTAAAGGAATGGGAAGAGGTGGTAGTGGTTCCCTGTTCCAATGGGTGTGTTGGTTCTTTTGTGGGATTTGTGGTGAAGGCGATGGGAAAGGTTGCCGGTTACAAGTCCCGGGGAGACAAAGATGACATCTTCCTTCATGATAGGTGCTCCTTTAAGCGTTTCTTCTGGTGTGGAAGCGATGATCCTCCCGGGCTTAATTCCTTGTTCAACTCTCTCAGCCACCATGACTATGTCAGAAAAGTTATTTGATGGATTGGATATAAGATAGGTGTAGTAGGGAGCCTTGAAAGTGTTTATGAAAATTGACGAGAGTTCTTTTTCATTTAGCAGAGGAGAAATTCTAGATGCTAGCCCTCTCCACCTCTGAGCGTAAGTCTTCACCGATTTGTCGGTCCTCTTCTCTAGATCCTGTAGATCAGAACGGTCTGGTGCAACTTCCAAGTTGAATTTGTATTGCTTAAAGAAAGCATCCGATAAATCTCTCCAAGTTTTGATCCTAACCTCATCCAAACTCATGTACCAAGTCAAGGCATGCTTGGCCAAACTCTCTCTAAACAGATGGATTAACAGGGGCTCATTGTGTATCATATCAGCCATTTTGTTGCAATAGGCCTTGAGGTGAGTTTTTGGGCACTCGGTCCCAGTGTACTTCTCAAAATCCGGAATCTTATATTTCGGAGGCATTATGATCCTCGGGACCATGCACATGTCGACGGGACCCGTAGGGTCAAAGGGGTCTGTTCCTTCGGTAGCTCTAAGCCTTTCCTCTAGCAGGTTCAATCTATCCATACTCGGTCTCTCTATGATGACAGCGCTTGGACCAATGGGTGGCAGTGCTTCCGGTGTGAATGGTGGTTGCGTCGGATTGACGAAAGGAGGCCGACTTCCCATAGGATCGGGAATCGCGACTTGAGTGGAATGGCCCTGAGGTGGGTGGAAGCCCTAGGTCCCTGATGAATTTGATTTTTACTAGGGTCCAAGGTGAGGTTAACTAAGGAATGCTGCAAAGCTGTAGTAACTTCTTCACCCGTGTTTACTACAGGATTTGCGGAGCTAGGTACCATGAAAGAATCAACCCATTTCCATTGACCCCCAGGAACCAAAAATGATTGGGGTCCCGAAGATCCAGCGATGGCGGATGAGGAGGGTCCCATCATTTGACTAGGAAAAAAACCGGGTGGGAACTCAGTGGTTGCTTCATCTCGCTCTTTTTCGGCCTGAGTGGCCCTTTCTGTAGTAACCCTTACTTGCTCTTCTAACTCTTTTATTCTAGCAGCCAGTGCCTCTTCTGTCTTGGTTTGTTCGGCCATTTTTCGCGTTTGAAGTCTAGTTATGGGGGGCCTTGGCGGAGTAATTCGCTTGCGAGGAGCTATTGTGAACCTGAAAAAAGGAAATACAAAAAAGAGAGTAAGTACAAGTGAGGATATGCAAGTGATGTGCAATCCCGAGGCCTCCACGTTGCTCATTCGCTTTTCTGGCTACACTTTCACTTGATATTTTCAGGGCGGTCGGAGAGGTGAGATATCCCGGTTATCGACAAGATACGAAGGAAGCCTCTATTCATTCCAAAGATGTGAAGCAATCTGAGATGCTATCTGCGAAACCCAAATCAGCAGGGGCAACCAATGCCGCCATGCTAGGAAGATCTCTTTTATACTATGCTTTCAAATGACGCAGGGCCTGATGCCAGGCGAACCCATCCGAGAATTTGAAGTTTTGTGATGAGCAAGGAAAATATGGCTACGAGTAATATTCGGATGTTTTCAGTATTTGGTAGGAAAAAAAAATTTCAAATTTTTGGTGAAACGACAGTGTTTATCCCGGAGGGATTTTCTCTTTTTCTTTTTGCGATGGTCTTTTAAGTTGTGTTGGATGGACAATTGATATGGAAAGTTGAGGCATTTTAATAAATATCCGAAAGAGTATGACTTTATTTAAAAAGTGTTTACAAAATATGGTAAACTTCCCAACTACCTAAATTCATCAAAAATGGCTAGAATAGATGAAATCAGGGATCCTAGTTACATGAGAAAAATGAAGGTTTGCCGATATTTGAGTCTTCTGGTGAAGGTGTCAACCTTGGAAGTCGGAATTCTCTTGCTCATGCCAAAGGTATTCCATCGAGGCCATCTCCCCTTTTTGCATTTCTATCTCGGCCTCTAAAGTTGTAATCCGGCTTTGCAGTGCCTGATCGTTGAAACTTCGTTCCCCAAAAATATCAAGTGAAAGTAGTGTAGGTGCCGACATATCGAATGAGCAAAATGGGTCTTGTGGGACAAAAATAAAATTTTAAATGCAAAGTAACCTGCACGTGTAAGAAAATTTACAGTTCGTATAATAGAAAATTTATGAAAAAATGGAAATCATGGCAACAAGATGAATAGAGCCACGACAAAGCAGGTATAATCATGAGGCACGTGCTAGGGCTCTGATTCTGACTTTTCTAACTGGCTTGAATGGTTCCCGGATGATACCATGAAAAGGTCCCTAAAGTGTCGTCCAGTGTCCCGATTCCTTGCGAAATCGTGTAACCTTTCGACTAGCTTTAGGGGTTCATCCGAGTTGGGATTGGTGAACACTACCTAGGACATATGTCCTAGGGCGTCACTACTACCCTCCTAATTTGGTAATTATCCCCGGGGTGTAGGGCACTTATGAAATGCATATGACAATTGATAAAGTAAATAAATGAACAGATCAGCAATTTATCAAAGCAGGTAAATAGACAAGTAAACACCTCTTAAAAAAATAAAACCGGCTCCGACCCTACACTCCCCAATGAAGTCGCCAAACTGTCGCGCCCCCGAAAATAAAAAAATTCGCGAGTCATCCGTATCTATCAAAAAATTAGGAGGTTCGGGAATAACTCCCTCTGAAGCTACAGAGTGAGGGATTTCCTGTGGTGCTCCAACCATCATGAGTCCTTCAGTCGGAGATGGGAATTCAACCTCCTCAACCTGCACCCTCAATGCTCGCTCAAGGGCTGCATCAGATATCTCAGAAGAACTAGAACCTGTCGCACCTCCGAAAATAAAAAAATTCGCGAGTGTACGACGAACTTGAGACCTTACGATGCTCGGCGTAAAAGGACGCCTCGCAACATGCAATGAAGTCACCACCCTAATTTTGTCACTAGGTTTAGGGACCCTTAATCATCATGGCATAAAAAATATAATAAATAAAAAACTAAAGGCACAAAAAGGGGTCTGGACCCTAGACAAAAGGTTCGAGGTCGTATAATGGTCTCGGGAAGGTGTTAGGCATCCGAGTCACATCCAAAAATGGTTACCGGTTGATAAGAGAGGTGTTTAAAAGGTGTTTGATAAAATGTGTTTTGAAAGGGGACCATCAGAGGAATTGTCACTTTAGTCTTTTCCGCAATCGGGACCGTTTAGGAATAATTGATTGTTGAACTGATCGATTATTCCCGACCGTAGTGATGGGATTGAATTTTCCGTAAGACTGAATAAGCGCCCTCTATTTCATCATCGGGCTATGCATGATTAAATTAATTACTACGTGATTTTATCATGGATAGCTTAACAGAGTACAGATTAAATGAGAGGTTTTGAAATGATAAACTGATGTGGGATCGAAGCCACCACGTATATACAGTCAATATAAGCGAAATTTAAAATCAAACGAACATGGCATTTCAAGCGAGTCTTTAAACAAGTTGTTCATGTGGGTTGATTTTAAATCCTAGCAATTCTATATATCATGCGTACGATTAATATTTACGGAAAGCATTGAATAAATAAAAAGGAAACGAAAGGCGTACTTTCGAGCGATGCTTGAATTTTAAACCTACAAAGTGAGAGTGTTAGTGATAGCTCGAAAAATAAATAAGCAATTTTATGAATGCGAGAATTTAAATGACAGTTGATTTTTATCGAAAGATTAAATGATGATTTGACGCATACGAAAGTTTAAATGATGATTTGATAAATGCAGGAAAATTTAAATGATGATTTGATGCATACGAGAATTTAAATGCTGATTTGATACATACGAGAATTTAAATGTTGATTTGATACATACGAGAATTTAAATGCTGATAGTTTGATTTGCAAGAAATTAAATGATGATAGTTGATTTGCAAGAAATTTAAATGATGATTTGATGTGTGCGAAAATTTAGATGATGACAGTTGATAAGTGCGAGAAATTAAATGATGATTTGATGTATGCGAGAAATGATGATTTGACGCATACAAAAGTTTAAATGATGATTTGATAAATGCAGGAAAATTTAAATGATGATTTGATGCATACGAGAATTTAAATGTTGATTTGATACATACGAGAATTTAAATGGTGATAGTTTGATTTGCAAGAAATTAAATGATGACAGTTGATTTGCAAATGATAAACTGATGTGGGATCGAAGCCACCACGTACATACAGCCAATATAAGCGAAATTTAAAATCAAACGAACATGGCATTTCAAGCGAGTCTTTAAACAAGTTGTTCATGTGGGTTGATTTTAAATCCTAGCAATTCTATATATCATGTGTACAATTAATATTTACGGAAAGCATTGAATAAATAAAAAGGAAACGAAAGATGTACTTTCGAGTGATGCTTGAATTTTAAACCTACAAAGTGAGAGTGTTACTGATAGCTCGAAAAATAAATAAGCAATTTTATGAATGCGAGAATTTAAATGACAGTTGATTTTTATCAAAAGATTAAATGTTGATTTGATGTATGCGAGAAATGATGATTTGACGCATACGAAAGTTTAAATGATGATTTGATAAATGCAGGAAAATTTAAATGATGATTTAATGCATACGAGAATTTAAATGCTGATTTGATACATACGAGAATTTAAATGCTGATTTGATATATACGAGAATTTAAATGTTGATAGTTTGATTTGCAAGAAATTAAATGATGACAGTTGATTTGCAAGAAATTTAAATGATGATTTGATGTGTGCGAAAATTTAGATGATGACAGTTGATAAGTGCGAGAAATTAAATGATGATTTGATGTATGCGAGAAATGATGATTTGACGCATACAAAAGTTTAAATGATGATTTGATAAATGCAGGAAAATTTAAATGATGATTTGATGCATACGAGAATTTAAATGTTGATTTGATACATACGAGAATTTAAATGCTGATAGTTTGATTTGCAAGAAATTAAATGATGACAGTTGATTTGCAAGAAATTTAAATGATGATTTGATGTGTACGAAAATTTAGATGATGACAGTTGATAAGTGCGAGAAATTAAATGATGATTTGATGCATACGAAATCGATGTTAGTAATCGTTCGAAGATAATTAAAACAATAAAGTAAAGCAAATACATATGCATTTAAATTTAAACAAGTAAATAATTAATTAATTAAACATGGCATATGACATAAATTAAATATGGCATACGAGCTAATAATTAAATAAACACGAAAATAAAAGAGACTCGAACAATTGACGAAACTTTAATAGGTTGGGCCCATGTACATGCTGAAATTTTAAATGAAAATGGAAAAGGGGAGCAGATGGCCTTGGCTCATCTGCATTTAAAAAGAAAGGGACGGGCTTAGCCCGTCACCTTTCTTCTTCCCATAAGAACAGCAGCCACGCTGTTCTTCTTCTTCCTTGCGCCGGCGACCAAGGGAGCTTCGACTCCATGGATCAAGCCCGAACCAACCCGAATAAAACCCATGACACAACAGCAGTTCTAATCAAGCAAAATAGCAAGAACTTCAGCCCAAAACAGTGGTAATTTGAACAAAAATGAAAACACATAATTAAACAAACAAATGCTCAAATAATTAACCAACGCAGCGTACGCTCAAATTGAAGCAAGCAAAACGAATATAACTTGAAAACGAAGTATTTAAAACAGATTTGAGCAATTTATTGATTGATTAGGATGGAAAACAAAAATTGGCCAAAAATTCTAGAGAGAGAAAGCTGAAGAAATACTTACTTTGATTGCTTGCTTCGTTTGGGTAGATGTTGGTGATGAGAGGGTGCCTTAATCCGTGTCTTTTGAAGGGTGAAGGGCAGGGTATTTATAGGAGGAGGTTGGACGAATGTGTGGTGAATTTGATACGCGTGGTCGAGGGTGACGAGGCGGATAACGGCGAGTGTGAGTGAGCAGTGCTGGCGTGGTGACGTCGCTTCCTTCTAGAAGCAATGACGTAGTTTGACTCTCCAAGCCATGACGAGGGCATTCGAATTTGGAAGAGGAAAATGCTTGCTGGAAAGAAAAGAGAAGGGATGTAGGCCTTAAATCCATGACCGTTGGATGGTTGACTAAGGGGTTAGTCAACCAATCCAACGGTTGATTAAAAGAAAGGAGAAAAAAAATGCTTTAGTCATTAATATGGACTCGATCTATTTTCGCGAACAAACATTCGCAATTTTCGAGCCGAAAGTGCCAACGCGTAGAGAAAAATAAGATGAGTTTAACTGTCTACAGCGAATGACGAGAATTTTTCATTTAACGTGTTTATTTCCTCGTTCGAAAACATGAAATGTTCAGACGAAAAATAAATGACGTTATGACAAAAATTACGCGAAACGTTGTTGGTCGGCGTGAATGAAAAAAAAAAGTAGGTACTAGTTGATGGAAAACATTCCTAGTTCGAGCTATTGTCCGAGCAAACTTGCTCGGGTTCAATAAAAGCTCGAACAAAAATAATAATAAAAAATAAAAATGCTAAAAAAGTGATAAAATACTAAAAATCTTAAAATTCATGCGATGACCTAAAACGAAGAAATAACTAGCAAACGACTAACGGATAACTAAAATATGTGGTTTTAAGGCCGAAAATATTAATGATAATAATAATGAAAATACGTGACGACAAATTAAAAACGCGATTTCGAACGTTGACGATGATAATGGCGATGACAAAAATGCGATGAGAATTTAAAAATGCTAACGACAGTAAATTAATTAGAAATGACAGTAAGTTAAGTAAAATGACGGAAATGCTAAATTTAATTAAAAATGGCGTCAAAATTCGGGTATCAACAGAACCAGACGGAGAATGGCGAGTAACGGGTATAGACAAGTTCTGGGAAGATGACGCTTCTGTAGTTCCCCTTGTTCTGCCCGAAAGAACCGCGATCTGAGGATGGGATAACTCCGCTCTCCTATCTCTCTATTTCAGCACCTCCGGTACCCAATCACGAGCAACGCCTACAAACACAGAGTAGAGTTAGAAACATAGAGCCTATAAAAATAAAGGAAGCAGACAGAAACTCACCAATCTGACAATCCTTCAAATTAGCACTTGCAACCAACTTTCTGGTATGAAAATGAGCATTAAATTCCAACAGTCTATCTAAACTTCTTTCGGTGTTGAGCGAATAACTGTCTGGCCTCACCTAGTCCGCATCAGTAATCTCCCAGTTAAAATTCAGACGCCATAGAGAAGTCAACAATTCGATCACAAAAAATTGATTTTTCCATCCGGATATGGAGGATTCAAACCCTTGAAAGTTTCCTAAGAAAGGGCGGACTGATTCGTCGTCCCAACGAGGAGAGAAGGTGATAAAGTCCTCTCGATAGCGCAGTCAAAAGAAAATTTGAAACAAGTCGACAGAAGGCGTCAGAATAGCACAGACTTTTAGGAGGCGTATATGCCTAACCAGGAACTTGGAGTTGTCTGTGCAAGGTTCAACCGATAACGATCCAACAAATCAGCGACCATGCCATGAAGGGGAAGTGAAAAGCCATAATGAAACATTATAGTGTACAGACCCTACAATTTCCCGAGAGAATGGTGTTTAGCCTAACATCATAATCGGGTGGATGTGCGGAATAATCATTATTGAAGGATACCCCAAACTCTATTAATTCCCACCACAACGGCCCCTCCTCGGTAAATGTTGATGGGGTCCTCTCCATTTTTCTCTCTGCCAAACTTAGGGGTCTAACTGGTCTAAGAGGTGGATAAGCACCGGACATGCTTATGGTTTGGGTGCTAAACGATAAAATTAACAGGAGCAATCAACAAGAAGAAAGTAGCAGTGATATTGACTAATACCTCATAACAAAAATACATGTCGGAGGTCAAGATCGGTTAGAGACTGGTCTGAGTGTGAAATCCCAGAAGGAAAGAGTGGGCGCGAATGAAAGGAGAAGAGATTTTGCGAAGAAAAAGGCAAGAAATGAAGAAGAAAAGAAGAAGATGGAAAATCTATATATAAATACGGCAGTTTCACGTTCAATAGCGGCTTGACACTTGGAGGCCTGTGTTGCTCACCCACGCGCCCGCATCGCAACTTCTTCATGTTCAAAAGAGCGACCTGCGTGGAACTTGAAGAGGTGTGTCACCTAATCCCAACAACTATGACAGTTTTAATGGACACGAAAGGACCATGTGAGCACACGCGCGTCGAGAGCAATCATCACGATCAGACCCACATTTATAGCGGTCCACAGAGCGATAGATATACCCTGTTAACCGTTATCCAGGGAAGATAACTGACGCCCTTGGTAAATACTCCGGCTCATCTTCAGTTGAGCTTCTAATAATACATAGAAAATGGACAAGGGTAGGAAGGTCATTCTATGACCCTTTGACTTAGTCTCTGCTGGCTCAGGCCACGTGGGCCGGATATGAGTCTTGTCGCTATCTCCCTCATAGGGTAGGTTAACGGATAGCCAATATGGACGGGGGGGAGGCATCCGTCAGGATTACGCTCGCTAGCCAAGAGACATATACCAGGAAGAACACCCTATCAGCAAGCTGGGTAGATATCGGGACTGGCATCTATCCCCTACCTAGTGGCATCTCTCGAGGGTAATCATCACCTCCTGGGCAGCAATTAATATAGAGGTGATGGCATTCAATGCGGATCTCAGAGCACCAAGCGGCGGACGCAAGAATGTCTTTGACTGAGGGAATAGCATTTAATGCGGAAGTAATAACTTTTAATGCAAAGGTGACTACACTCAATACCACCGCTGCGAGCCACGCCCGCTCTGACCGTTGGGTCCCATTTGACTCAAGAAACCAAGCTGGGGAGGGGTATAAATACCCCCTCCCGTCATTCAGGAAAGGGGATCGACACTTACACGCATACACCAAAGAACCATACTCCAAGCTCTCACTACAAACTCGGTAACGATTCCGGTATCTCTCCTTATACTCATACTTCTCCACGATGCTAACTTGATCATCGGAGCTTCTGCGTCGGAGACCCCCTCCGACGCTTTGCAGGTGACACACGAGCAAGCTCACCTTCCACGTCAACACATCCACTGACGGAATTACCCTCCCCGGAATATCATTAAGCATATATCGATCAATGAAAGAACATACGAATTAGAAAGCTCCGGCCCATATCACCTATCGATATGAATGATGGCAAGCCAACCTTCCGAATTACAGGACCAGCTAGCCTTGAACTTTGCCTTTTTCCATTAATGGCACAATAAATAAATAAATATATATATATATATATAACGAGCTTAATTCTTCAAGTAACCAAAGTTAGAAAAACAAACAAAATTCTGTTAAGGAGATTTTGTGATGAGTTCGGATACGTACGCTCCGTTTGGGGTTGTAGTTAAATTCGCCTTTTACTGTGAGGCATAATGTTGTGTACAAAATTACTTCTAGAAAGCAACTTATTTGATAAATAATTTTCAAAAAGTATTGTACAATATGAAATTTGTTTGATGGTATTTAGTAAAAATTGCTATTAAAATCGTGGTTGAAAAGCAAAATGACCATAAAAGATAGAATACAATATATTAGGAAATATATATTTTGTTTTTTTATGTATTTTTTTTATTTCACCAGGTAATTCAGTTCGAGTTCTCTCAAGATTCGACTTAGAAATCTTAGTTAAAGATGAATAAATTTCTTAACACTTGACCACAACCAATGTTGGTTATATATTTATTTATAAATATCTTATATTTTACATTGATAAATAAACCAATGTTTTTTATTGTCTAAGCCTACTATATTTGTTAAAAAAATTGTCCAAAAATTATTTACCATTTTTTAAATATTTTTAACCATTAAAAAGATTAAAGTTGGAATTTATAAGAAACTATAAAATTTATATTACAAATTCTAAAAGCAATAGTGGTCAAAATGATTTTTTTTTCCATAAATTTTACAATCGTTTACCTGGTTTAAAAAAAGAATAAGGTATTAGTAGGAAAAGAAATTGAAGGAAAAAGAGAAAAAGGATAGCATATGCCATATGGTGTGGTGTGATTATTGTGTAATATTGAAATATCATCTCACACGTTTCACCTTACTTATATAAATGGTAGAATCTATCATTAAAATTTACAAAGAATTTTTATTTTTAAACTCATTAATAATAGATCCTATCACTTATATAAATAAAGTATAAAATATGACATGGCATTTCGAGATGACATATTATAATTTTTGAACATTGATTGTGGAATGCCAGCATAAAATAGTAAGGTTAAGATTGTCAATCTCGTACTAGTAGACATCTCAAATATTATTCATATGAAATGTACCGGCCTCGATTAAAATATCAATCTTAGTTAGCATCCTAATGTCCTATTTTCTATAAATATATACATACAAATATATAGTATAAATTTACAAAATTTATACAAACTCAACGTTACATTTTTTCAATACAAGGTTTAAGTGATTAACTTCAATCGCCGATTAAAACACGATAACCCATGAACTTCAAAGATCAAATATCCCATAATTTGTGACCAAATTAACTAAGGATATTCCAAAGATGAATAAAATCTTACAATTTTTAATTTTTTTTTGAAACGGTACAAAACAATAGTGATGCTAATGAACCAATCATTATATAAACCAAGATAAAAATTAAGATAAGAATATACATATATCACTAGCCTTAGAACCGCTCATTGTCCGATTGAATATACATAAGTAATTTATATGTTAAAAAAAATATTGCATAACATTTAAGATTGCACATAATATATAATTGTTTTACAATTTGCTCAAAGAAAAAAAAATTGTTTTACAACTGAAATATTCATAAATAAAATTAAACAATTAAAATTTTAAATAAAGAAGAACTGCAGTTAACCTTATTTGCACAAATAACTATCAACATTTTTAGACAATTTCAATTGAGATTTGTAAATAAAATGAATAGCTTTTAAGTATGCAACTTTTCAAATACTTACATCACTTTTTTCAAATTTCACAATAAATTATATCAAATTTAATAAATGAATTATAAAATTAAATGAATTTAATGGTGCAAATGAAAAGTTTTAAAGTTACATATCACAAATTGCAGTAAAATGAATAAATTAGTAACATAATTTTTAATTTAATGGAACAAACCAAAAATTATTATGTTATCTAACACAAATTATATAAAAGATAATTTAAAATATTAATTAATTAACTATTTTATGTCCTTAAGTTATGTATTAGTGAAATTATTTTTTACCACCTTAAATTACATTTTTCTACTTTAACATTAACATCCACTGCATGAAATTAATTTCCCCCATTTTAAATAAATGAAATTTATTTTCCATTATCTAGTGAAAATTTAATAGAATTAATTTTTTATTTTCTCATTTTACATACCACATGTCAATTTATTAAAGATTCAAGAATGACATGACATGCTGTGAGAGTCAAGAATCCTACTTGATTTCTTCTCAACTCATCATCAAAGTTTCACCACATGATTTTTTGATATACATAATTTTTTGATAATGAGATAAGACATACCAACGATTATTGAATGAAATTGATAACGTAATAACATTGAGGTCCCATGGACTGATGTGACTTCCGCTGTTATAGTAAGGGTCTCATGTAAACGATGAAAGTATCAAGTTACTCATATCAAATATCAATTAATTTTATCTAAGTAGAAATGTCATTTTCGTTATTCTTTTAAATATAACGTTATCAACCATGTACAAAATATAATTGCAAAATCTGTAGGATTTTTTGTGCACAAGTTCTACAAGAAAAGTTTGCAAATAAATAAATCAATACAAGAAAAGTAGGAACAACATTAACGTCTGTTGGGTATCAGTTCCTGTTTTTAGTTTCCTTAGAGGAAATAAACAGAAAACTAGAAACAGTACCAAACGAACCCTAAACTATTTTTTTTATCAAGAAATAGGACAAGGTGGGCACATGATCAAATGCTGTGATCCCTAGCATCTCTTTATTATGATACATCTAGAACAAGTTTTTGAGCTTATATATTGTACATTTGTTGTTTTCAAAAACGAAAACTACAAAACAAAAGCCACTTTTTCACACTTAGGTGAAATTGAATGCCATGCTGGCATGTGAAATACAACAATTTAAATTCCCCTTTCCGCAATTTCTTGGAAACACGGTATGTATCCCAAATCAAGCTAGCTCTAGCAGTTCAAACCCCAATCGTAAGGCTGATAGATTACCTTTAACTGAGTATTTGCCAGCAACTCTAACAAAGCTTCAGACTTGGTTGGCTCCAAGTAATTTGATGCATGCTTCAGTACCTCGACTTCGCTCTTGCCAAAATCCACACTAAACCTGGGCATTGTTCGATCAGATGATATTATTCAACAGATGTTACAACACTGTTATTACGTAGAAAGTTAATACCCCTGACTTCTTTCAATAAACTAATAAGAGCTGAAGTGAAACGTAAGAAAGTAATGAACTAATAGACTTGTTAGTTTAAGAGACCCGCACTTGACATCCACTTCACAATGTGACGACTCTCCTTTGGCCAATTTTCCATGCAATCATGCTCAATGCATGTGTCGTATGTGGGGCAGAGAAGACATCCTTACATTTGAATCAATTTTGAAGACAATTTCGAGAAACCAGGGATAGTGATACATTCAAATAGGAGAACTTACCATTTCAGGATTTTGCTGGCATATGCAACCCTGGCATGAACATCAACAATGAGCCCTCCACCCCTTAAGAAATTACGAGCTGATTCCATCAACTCACGATCAATGTCCCCAGGAGAGTAGCAATGAAGTGAAGGCCCAGATCGAGTTCCATAAACCAGCGCAAAGTGAATTAGTGGCTCCGCATAAGGAAAAGCCACCTGACAAAACAAAGTATTTCAATAAAAAAAACTTCCTAATTTATCACATATGGCAAGCCCAATTAAGTGGAAAAAGAAGCTTAAAACACAAATAACTGTCCCTACGTAGACCACCTCTTGCTTTTGCTTTTATTGTCTATTAAGTTCTCATTTGTTTGATCATGACATTTTTTGCTTTTGTTATTACACAAAAACAAAGCATGTGACTAGTGGGCTGTGAGCCAAAAAAGTGCGACAGTTCCTGAATATCCCTTAAATTCACATGACAAGTAGAAACAAAACTGTTTACCCGATCATCCAAAAAAAAGTTCACAATTTGATTTGTTATGATCTTAGTTTTTCATCTTCCTCACAATCAGCAGTTGTTATTATTACTTCACAATTTAATAGCAAAGAAATGAAAATGAAGCTAGAGACGTTGATGTAAAGTATGATAACTGTTGAACCGAACGCAAGTTTCAGGTCCAAAATGTAACATGCCAAATTTGAAAAATTCAGACAGCAGAGAAATTAAGATTTTGGACATCAATTGTCGAGTGTCTGCCAAAGTTAAAGTAGAGACCGGTTTGGCTGTGTAGATTGAACAGCTTGAACAATTGGCTTTTTGTTAGGTTTTGCACCATATATGGAGTATGCTCTCAATGTTTGACTAGGTTGAGGAAATCAGGCTTTTAAAGCTGATAGGATCAGATTTTGTCATAGGTTTTAAAACATAGGTAAAAAGGGTAATCAATCCATGAATTATGAAACAAAATTCCAGTAATCATGATAATATACACTATGGTACCTTGAAACGTTTGTCTTTCAAACCAAATGGCTTTGTCAGATTGAATGGTGGACGCTGGTTTCCCCTCAAAATACCATTTTGAATAGCTGAAAGTGAGTACGGGCACCCTGCAATTACATACTTGAAGTCTCCAAACAACTTTCTTCGCTCCAGTGGCCCAGTTGGATAGCCTAATACCAATATTGCATGGATGGCCATCATATTGTAGAGGTTTATGAAGAAAGCAAGCTTTTCCTCCCTTTGCAGATCATGCAATTCAACTCTCTGTAATTCCTGAATTATCCTCAAGTACCTACAGATATAACTCCATCAACAAAAAAACAACATAAAACATAAAAAGCAAAACTACCAACATTTTTCAAGTGATCAATGTCGAGCAACTGAGATGCAGGAAACCTTGCGAATTCTTCACTTCCATGAATACTTCGGTAGTCAACGTGATTTCCATCTTCCGATGTGTATGCTTCAAGAATTGCACGGACCAAAAATCTCAGCCTTGACCCAATTTCTGTCAATGACTTAGGCTTAGCCTCAATTATACCCCTAGGGATGTTGTACCATTGAGCTATCATAGGATCATCATCCAAAAAGCGATACAAGTCACTACCATCCTCGAACAGATTCTCACTTCCAGTTTTAAGTGCCACAAGGAGCAGGAAGCAAAAGAATGTCAATACTGTGATTTACCGAAAGAATAAGAAAGAAAAAAAAAGGTTTCACCAACAGAATAATAGAAACTTTTAGGATCACTCAAATGACTCACTCGAGAACATGCTGAAAGAAGAGCTTCCTTGCAAGTTTTCGACCAAACTCAACTGCCTGATTTGCAAGAAGCCCAAAAAAAAAATTGTCATGATGAGTTAATGATTACCATCATGCTAGGAAGCTGAACTGCATTAGAAGGTTTCATTTTCTAATTTCCATTTTCAGCAAACAATTGACTGATCTTTTTATAATTCAACAGTAAATATGTAACCATTATATAAAATCATCTCCGGACATACAATAAACATCATACCATAAGCTGGACACACCAACAAACTTCACATATGAAAGCTTACCTATATTTCCTCAAATATGAAACAAGTAGACATTAATTTTCCAACAGAGTACATGAACTTTATATGGACCAATAAACATCATTAAATCACATTGGAGTATAATGGATGCCACAACTGAATTGAAAAGGAAAAAAAACGCTCGTGGTAGTCTATCTACAAGGAAGTCATTGATAGACTTCTATTTCATTCAGAATCATTACTCCATTTAACTGTCTCTGACAGGAGATCAGTATACAGTACAAACATATAATCTTATAATCTAAAGGAGCCTTAAAGCAAGGTAACATATCAAGGCAATAGTTGAACACTGCAGTTATAATAAGGTATAAAAGTAACTCTGCTGATAAAATTGTTGAGATTCTCAGTAAGAACCCAGCATTCTAATACACATTAGGTGCTCTTAGGTAATGAGGTTTTTAAGCACTACTACACATCTGCCTGAATGAAGGGAGGCACTAATTTATAATTTATTTCTTTTCAGTGTAAACTCAAATGTAATCCCATCTCTGTTTTACGGTCCACAAGACTAATTCCATGTTCCAGGTGGATTAGGAAGGCCGATGGCTGGCAAAGCTCATCCCAAGTGGTTTTATGCTGGATCAAACCATGCTAATATCTTACCTAAAAGATAACCTCACAAAAATCCTAAAAAATTAGAGGAATAACATCTAAAAATAAGCTATCTAACAATGCCAATTCCTACCTAGTTGAGCAAAAATAAAAACATGAGGTTTGAAGCATGGAAGCCATGAAACTAAACATCCAACTTGCAAGGAAAGCCACAATCAAGAAAGCATCCTTCAACTTGATAGTGTAACAGCAAGTTACAAACATCATTTCCAACTGGAACCAATGAATCTAAAAGTGACAATGAAGTAAACTCCCAAACCATACTCCTGAGTATGTAGATTGTACAAGCTTTATACACGTTACTTCTTCAACCATAAAATATTCACCAAATGTTTCTTTCAGTGTCCTGTCTCATTGACATGACTAGCACTACCCACAAGTTTTGCACACTTAGGAAGGATTAACCTCAATTGTAGGCAGATTTAAGGACGTATGGAGCTGACGTTTGTGTTCCATCAACTCAGTCAAAAGCCATGGTCCTTATTTCCAGCTCATTTCTTAGCCAATTGGAAACACCATGTCAATGTCATTACTCATCCTATTCACTCCTTATGCAAGGAACAAATGGACTTGTTCTGAATCACCAATTTTAAGGTAATTGTTAGCAATAAAGGCATATTTAGCAGATCCAAGCAACAATCAACAGAAGTCAGAGTGACAATAGCAAGAGTCGAAGGAGCAGAACAAGAATCACTAATCAGTACACTAGTGCAAGCATCACATAACAGGGTGACAAAAATCATAGTAGCGACAAGAATCACAGGATAGAGCGAGAGCGTGGAAAAGGCAGGATCTCTGCCTTCTTTTTCTTTTTTTATAACTTCTTTGGGGAAGCAAAGGAATCTTAGGCAAGGTATAAGAAATGGATCTGATGAACGTACTTTTTTTTTAAAACCCACCAAACCAGCTGGTAGGATCTGTGAACCAGAAATTAAACTGGTTCAGTTTGTTTTAACTATGCTAGATAGTCTTTGATACCAATTTAATGCAGAAAAATGGGTAGTGAAAGATAGATAAATTCAGAAACAACACTAGGCTTTCCCTTATCATCACCAGTTGGCACAAAAATCAGGGTCAGATTCTTGAATTACGAGAAAACTAAAGGAAACTGTTTGTCTATTCAATTAATTAAACCTGTCTTAGCACTACTAAAAACGTTATAAGTACTAAAACAACAGATAAACTGCAAGTCATATTCCTCAATAAGCGGTTGAAAGCAATACAAAAGTATTTAGGCCTCGGAGCAGTAAAAGCATCTCACAGTTATGAGCAAGTACACTATAATGTTTTGGTACACTACCCATGGACCCTTCACACTTTTTAGAAGATTTTATCACCAAGTGGCATAATTGCCACTCATTGGAGAATCTAGGATATAAACACAAGTAGTATTCTGGTTGGTCAGGAAAGGACTTTGAGTCCATTTGAAACATCATTCCATGTAATAGGATCCCCATGTCACATCAAAAAGTTAAGAAACTTAAGCCATAGAGGTTGGGTGGGCAGCAATTCTTAAAAGTTCTTGCATATTTTTTCTAAAACCTATTAAAAAACTGGCAATGCATATTTACATTATGCATCAGATTAATGAGATCTACCATCTCCTGGCACAGGATTCTGCATAAACATGTCAGAGTTAAACCACTCGAAGTTAGATCATCCATGTATGAAAAAGTTCAAATCCAATGGCAAGCAAACAACTCTCTCTAACCTACAACTGTTAAGTTCTGGCACCCATCCTAAAAATATCTAGTCACTTTGAACATCATGGAACAAGATCCCCATGTTATGCCAAAAATGCTAGGAAGCTTTTTATGCCATACCAATGGATTTTATGGAAAGAAATCCCTATAAGTACTTGCATTTCTTTTCTAATATAGGTTACAAAGAATCAGAAATGCACATTGCCACGTTACCTATAAGATTAATGAGATCTACAATCCAAAAGCAGGATTCTAACAAAGAGGTGGCCTTATACCCTTCTCGAAGTCAAAATGTGCAATTTAGAACCACTACCTCCACATATGAAGAGTTGAAATCCAATGACAAGCAAACTCTAATCTAACACATGTTAACTTCTAGCAATGCCTTAAAAAATAAAAAGATAACTGACCTCATTCCTCTCCAAGTATTGGTCCTTTGATAAGAAATCCACCGCCTCAGTTCCAAGAAAACAGTTGCTGCACCTGCGCATTCTGTAAAATCGGTCTTTCACTACAATGCATTGTTTCATTTTCCGCACAATAAGTGCTAGTTCATCAATAGGCCCGCTGCTGGAGGCATCATCTTCACCAGAAAGAGGTGGTAAAGGAGCTTCAAATGAAGGTGCTTCGGTAATCAAATAATCAATCTTCTCTTCAAGCTTGCCAGACTCATCCATACCTTTGAGCTCGCTCAAGCCTCCAATCAAAACTTCATTAAAGAACACCTTAGGAACAGAACAAGATGCAGTAAACTTTTCTAGCTCCACCTTCCTACCAGGGTATAAATCAATGTTGATCTCACAATATCCAAGCCTTTTCCTACGTAAATACAACCTAACCTTTTTACAGTTTTGGCACCCTAACCTTGTATATAGTATAATTCTCCCTCTCATGACTATAAACTGTGGTGGTTCTTCAATGACTTCCATCCCTTGCTCGCGAGGAATTGTAATATAGCTCATAGGATTCCACGCTGATCCATCCACAGTATTTCCAGAAACCTGTGTGATTTCCTTTTTAGCTGAATATGAAACTTCCATATCATCAGCAGGAGCGTGTCCTACTTCATATGTTTTCCCAGAAAGGACTCGCAGAAGACTAGAAACAGCAACTGCACTCTTTTGTTTGACATAATTTTTAAGTGCTGCAGCCGTCCCTGGCAAAGCAGGACCCTCACCTTCAGAATCAGCATCCCGACAGGAAGATGTACTACTGCAAGCTTCCATCCCAGGAATTTCTGTTCCATAAAAAACAGGCTCTGCTTCCTTCTGCTCACCATCTGTTGTATGCTCTCCTCCTTCTTCAGCTTTAGACTTCAAATTCCTACTCTCATCCATTTGGTCACCAAATTCAAATTGCAGAATACGATCATTGCTGTTCCCGTTATGAGATTTAGACTCCAAATCTGCACTCTTATCCTTGTTTCCCAAGTGACTTTTAATATCACAACCTAACTTCTCATCAATGTTTTCATCAGTGTCATGTTCTTCAATACCCATGTCTACCTTCAAATCACTGATGTCTAGCATTGCCATCTCCTTTTCAGATGGTTCGCTTTCATTATCTGTTGGAGTATTTGCTGCATCTCGTCCTATCCTTCCAGAAATTGCAGAATCTGTTACATTTTTTTCACTAGACATGTCCCTTTTTTGAAATATAGCAACATATAGAGACCAAACCACAAGTCAGTAACACAAGCTCTCAAATTTCAATTCATCTTGGCTTAGTGGATCACAAAAGTAGAACGAAGTAAGAACCTGGAATCAGTTCAAAAGGACCTTAACTATCATTATTGTCACATAAAGGACAAATAGAAGCGGACATAAAATAAAACATCAAATCAATACACACAAAAAAAACTAAACCTCATTCTTACTCATTGTAATAGCATTTGCATTAAGGAACAAGTATTGTCTCATTGCTTGACACTGAAAATCCACTACTCAAAGTAGAAAAGAAAAATATATTTCAGGTAGCAGAAAATCTTTAAAGAAGAACGGAATTTGAAGAGCATGCTAAGTATCAAACAAGACTAATCCTCTCCCTATCCCAAGTTGTTGAGAGCTCAAAGGTGCTATCAAAAAGTTTAAACCCTGTCGGCAAAACCCACAGCCACAGCACAAAACCTTGAAATTATGGGACGGTGGTTAAGATGACAACAAGAACGGGAAAAAAGAACAAAAGTAATAAAACATAGACACGTAGTTTATTAGTTCCATTCCATACCCTCAAGGAGCATTGTTGAACAATCATCACTAATCCATAACCTCAAGACACATGGCATGTAGGCTACTGCCAAGTTATTCAACAGTTGCATATACCATCAAACGCCAACCAAATACACAACATTCTTGCACACCTCAGTTTGCAGCAAAGAAATTATTCACCAAAAGAGCAAAATACCGACAACCGGTGCTCAATCTCAAGCAACAGTTAATAGAGAGATGAAATTTATGGAATGAAATGACATTGTTAGGGTTTTGCAGGAGAGAATGAGGTACTTACAGATCTGGGTGCAGGAGAGGAATGGTGAAGGGATGAAGTGAATAGGATGGAGAGTTACAAGAAGTGGAAAACATAATAGAAATCAGAAACAGAAGAAGATTATAATTGTGGAACGAGAGTTACAAAATTGGTGATTTTAATAGCATTGACGAACGGAAATGAAACCGCCTGGATATGGTAGGCCGGGGATAGGTTTTTTTTAGAAGAGGGAGGGAAAATGGCAGCGGAACAAGCGGGAACACCGTCCCCTGAATTTTGATGAATCAGATTGTACCATTTTAGCCCATGGGATTAACGTGAGAATGAAAGTAATTTTTTCTTTTCTTTTTAGATAATTGGACCATATAAATTTCTTGCTCCAAATTTAGGTGTCTAAACCCATTCATTTAAAACAAATTTGGGTCGGTTCTATAAATGACCTGTTCAGTTACCAAATGTAGTATTATCACGGGCCAATTCTTGAATCCAAAAAAATTGTATTCGTGCGGCGTTCTTAAGGTTTCGTAAACCAGTTTTTTTTACATTCACAAAGGAATAAATAAATTAATATCAAGGTAATTCATAAACATTATTGTGAAACAAAAAATTCCACGTTGCTAGTCTCTAAACGGCGTGTCGTTCTAAGTGTGTGTTTGGCGTTCAAGGTTGGGACCCAAACCAATATTTCCAGGCTGAAAATTGGAGTTTTGGTGTTTGGCAAACTCCATTGGAGGTGCGGGTACCAAGATGCCCAGTTCCAAAACCCATATTTTCTTCAATTTTGAGGCTGCTCCATTTTTGGCCATCCTCCAATCCATGGTTTTCAAAATGGACACGGGATGGAGGGTAAGGGTTTTTGGACAAAAATATTCAATCTATTCTTGGTTAATTACGAACCTACCACGTATATAACACACAACAAAACTCTCACTCTCCTTATTCTCGTTCTCTTCTCATCCGAAATTAGGGTTTCATTCTCTTCATTTTCATTCTCCTCCGACAACCATCACCAGCACCTCTCTTTCTCCTTTGACAGTACCAGCACCTCCCTTCTTCGTCATCTTTTTCTTCTCTTTCTTCATTTCTTGATTTATTTTCTCTTGACATAGACAGTTTTATGACTAAAAACACCACCACCAAACCAGTCAGCAGCAGCCAACAAAAAGAGAGAAGAGGAGGAAGAAGATGAAGAATAGAGAGATCTAACAAAATCAATGAATTAAAAACATGGGTTGAGGAAAAGCTCTGTAAACAAAGCTACCAAAACCAGCTACACTTCTTACAAGACATAAAAGCAAAAGATGGTACATTTTTAGCTGTCATTTCCCTTTTCTGCTTGTAAGTTTCTTCTTTTAATTTTGTTTTCATTTGTTTGTTAGTTTTGATTTTTCACTTCTTTAAATAGTTTGGTGTTTGTGATGATCGTGAGGTTGTTATGGATGAAGTTTTTGTGATCTTATCCTCTCTCTTTTTTCTCGTAGATTTTTGTTTGTAGGAAATTTTTAAAGATCAGCGGCTTCTTCTCTTAATTTTCTCTATTTCCTACAGAAATAAGCCGAGGTTAAACACTACTGATCAGGTACTATGTTTGTTTGGTATTTTTAAGGATCTGAGCTTGTGGAATTGACAGTTCTGTTTTGTCTAGAAACTGAATAATCACTTGTTTTGACTGGTTGTTTCCTTGACGTTGATTACTAGGTGAGGAGTGAGAGAGATACTGAGGTTTTGTATACTGCCAATAAGTTTCAACTTGATTGGTTTGTTGGCCGTATTTGTAACCGGCTTCTGGCTTGGATTATCATCCATCATCTATCGTTTCGAGAATCGATTGTTTCGAATCAGAAGGTTGGAGTGAATCGTCATGGCGACTAGGCAAGCAGATTCTAGACGGAAGTACTCTTGGTGGTGGGACAGCAACATAAGCCCAAAAAACTCGAGATGGCTTCAGGAGAATCTTACAGGTAATGAATTCACATGTCCTGCATATGCTTGCATTGTGTTTGTTCATGTTATTAAAATATTAGCTTGCTTGTTAATTTCTTTGAGGATATAGTGCAGCATTGTTGATTGCTTGTAATTTGAGACAAATTGAATTGAAATAGATGCAATTCTTGGACTGATATGCACTCATACTTTCTGCCTCATGATATTTGTTACAACACACTTTCCAGAATTGAATGGAAGTTTCCTTTAGTGTCGTTGCCTCAGCTTAATTAGTGTAATTTACCAAATGTTCATTATTGTTTCTCTCTTGATACAAGGGGTATACACCCATATATATACCCTATACACTCTACTCTCCAAATTCGAAATCATATACATGATATAATATATACAATTCTAACACTCCCCCTTAAGCTGGAGCATAAATATTAATCATATGCCCAGCTTGTTACAAAGATAAGTCACTCGAGGACCTGAAAGTGCTTTTGTAAACAAATCACCCAACTGTTCTCATGTTCTCACATAATGGGTGGAGATGAAGTTCTCCTGAATCTTCTCACGAATAAAGTGGCAGTCCACTTCGATGTGTTTAGTTCTCTCATGGTAAACCGGATTAGAAGCAATATGAAGAGCAGCTTGATTATCATACCAGAGTCTTGATGGTGATGACTGAACTATACCAACCTCAACTAGGAGTTGCCGTAACCATAGAATCTCACAAGAGGATTGTGTCATTGCTCTGTATTCAGATTCTGCACTGGATCGAGATACCACATTCTGCTTCTTGCTCCTCCATGAGATCAGATTCCCACCAACAAAGACACAGTAACCGGTTATTGACCTCCTATCAATCTTTGACTCGGCCCAATCTGCATCTACAAAACACTCAATCTGGCTATGACCATGGTTACTATATAAAATCCCGAGACTAGGTGCTCCTTTCAGATAACATAAGATATGTTCTAGAGTTTCCCAATGTTTATCTGTCGGAGCAGACATGAATTGACTGACAACACTAACAGCAAATGTGATGTCAGGACGAGTCACACAAAGATAGTTTAGTTTTCCAACTAGTCTCCTATACATCTCAGGGTCATCAAACGGATCACCATCATCTTTGGTGAGATGAACATTAGAAGCCATAGGTGTACTACAGGGCTTGGCTCCCAACATTCCTGTTTCTGCAAGAAGATCAAGAACATACTTTCTTTGAGATAAAAAGATACCTTTATTGCTCCTGTAAACTTCTATCCCTAGGAAGTATTTCAGCTGATCCAAGTCTTTTGTACTAAACTTGGTATGCAGGAAAGATTTGAGCGAAGTGATCCCAACATTATCATCCCCTGTAATGATAATGTCATCCACATATACAACAAGCAAAATGATACCAGCAACAGATCGTCTATAGAAAACTGAATGATCACACTGACTCTATGCATGCCAAACGCTAAAACTACCTCACTGAACTTGCCAAACCAGGCACGAGGACTTTGTTTTAGACCATACAAAGCTTTCTTCAGATGACACACTTTCCCATACTCCCCTTGAGCAACAAACCCAGGTGGTTGCTCCATATAAACTTCTTCCTGTAAATCACCATGAAGAAAAGCATTCTTGATATCCAGCTGATGTAGGGGTCAATCTCTAGAAGCAGCCAAGGAGATGAACAATCTAATAGATGATAACTTGGCCACAGGAGAAAAAGTATCAGAATAATCGACCCCATACGTTTGGGCATATCCTTTAGCAACAAGTCTTGCTTTAAGACGTGCCACAAAGCCATCAAGATTAACCTTTACTGCAAAGACCCATTTACACCCCACTGCCTTCTTTTCCTTGGGTAAAGTCACCAAGTCCCAAGTCTGATTATCGTCCAAAGCTATAATCTCCCCAAGCATTGCATCCTTCCAACCAGGATGATCCAATGCTTCCTTCACTGTTTTAGGAACCACAATAGAGTCTAGAGAAGAAATCAAAGCACATGTCGATGGAGACAAACCATCATAAGATACAAAATTGGCAATCGAGTAAATAGATTTGCATTGACATTTACCTTTGCGAAGACTGATGGGTAGATCCAGATTAGTGAAGGGAGCAGGTACCGAATCTTCTGGTGGAGGTGTAGGGACCAGAGGATCACCGCAAGGAGGGTCTCCTATAACCGGAAGATCAGGAGACTGAATCGTAAGAGTATCTGCAGGTGGATGCTCAGAAGTACCTGAGGAAGTAGCCTGGTCCAGAATAGTATCTCTAGAATGCTGATCAGGAATACCAGAAGAATGGTCCAATGAAGTCGGCTAGTGCAAGACAACATCTCTAGAAGACTGCTTAGAGATACCAGAAGAGATCGTGGGATAGACCAACCAATCATCATCACCATCATCATCCTTATCCTGTGGAGTGGGAGTAGGATGAGATGAGAAGAATGGTGTCTGTTCTGAGAAGGCAACATCCACGGATACTAGATACTTCTGAAGGTCTGGAGAGTAGCACCGATACCTCTTCTGAAATCAAGAATATCCCAAGAACACACCCTTTAAAGCCTTAGGATCCAACTTGGTGATGTGAGGACGAACATCACGGACATAGCAGGTGCTACCAAAGATCTTCGGCTCAATAGGAAATATTGGTTGACCTGGAGCAAGCAGTACTGTATACGGAATACCATCATCTAGAACTGTAGAGGGCATACGGTTAATCAAGAAACATGCTGTAGAAACAGCGTCAGCCCAAAATTCCTTAGGGACCTTATTCTGAAACAGGAGAGCACGAGCAGTCTCTAGAAGATGTCTATTCTTCCTTTCAGCTACACCATTTTGAGTTGGTGTGTCAACACAGGAAGTTTGATGTAAGATACCATGCTGAGTCATATACTTATGAAAAGTTTCAGACATATATTCCTTAGCATTATCACTTCGCAGCATACGAACAGACATTCCAAATTGAGTTTTAACTTCAGTAACAAATGCACAAAAATGAGAGAATACCTCAGAGCGGTTCTTCATGAAGTATACCCAAGTCATTCTGGAGTAATCATCCACAAATGTGACAAAATATCTAAATCTGGGCTTGGAGGTTACAGGACATGGACCCCAAACATCCGAATGAACTAGAGCAAACGCAGAACTCACACGTTTACTAGTACGTGGACCCAAAGAGGTGCGATGATGTTTCGCAAAATGACACGCCTCACAATCAAGAGAAGTAGCAGACTTGAACTGTGGACACAACTGTCGTAGATACTGCATACACGGATGTCCTAAATGACAGTGAGCTTCAAACACGGAGGTAGTGCTGAGACAAGCTATTGACTTTGGTACCGACTGATCAAGGACATAAAGACCACCAGATACACGTCCTCTACCAAAGACCTGCTTTGTCACAAGATCCTAAAATAAATAGTAATCAGGGAAGAAAGAGACCGAGCAATTCAGATCTTTGGTTATCCTGCTCATAGACACAAGATTAAAAGCCGACACTGGTAGGTTAAGCACAGATGATATGGTAATAGCAGGAGTAAGCTTAATAGTACCAGAACCCACAACTTTACGAGTGGTGCCATCTGCAATAGTGACATCACCTGTTCCTGGGTTTCTCAAGATACTCGAGAAGACATTGGGATTACTAGTCAAATGGTCATTTACACCTGAATCAATAACCCATCTGTTGGATGCAGTAACAAGACCAGTTTTACCCATTCTAACTGAACTCGAGGTTGTCTTCACCCATTCTAGATACTGAGTATATCTTGCAAACTCCTCTGCAGATATAGTTACAGTATCACCAGAAGAGGAACTAGGTACCCCAACAAGATTACGACTCTGTAATCTCCTACAAAACCTCTTTGTATGGCCAACATTCCTATAGTAGAAACAAACCACACCCATGGCACAATCCCAACAATAGAGCAAATACAGAGCAAACAGACCCCAACTGAGGCTACACAGACTGAATAAGAAGCAAAGATCCAGCAAATACAAGGCAACTGCGCAACAATACAAGTAAATAGTACCTAAATAGTACTCAATACATAGCAAATACGGCTGTAGATACACCCCAAATGTTGTCCAAATATGAGGCAAATACTAGCAAAATACGAGCTAAATTCAAGCCAAATTCAAGCCGGTGAACAGTAACCGCAAATAGTTCAAAGGACCAGTTTCGGAATTATGGAAAAATGTGAGAGCAAATGTTGTCGGAATACCTCGAAACTTCACAGGATTGACGACAACCTCAAGATGAGCAAAACCCAACCGACGACGACCAAAACGGAGCTGGCACACTCCCCCACGCTCCGGCAAAGCGAAACTGCGCAGTCGAATAAATCCGGAGTGACAGCGGTCACTTATCGGAATGACTCGAAACCACTACCATCGGACTCACAACGTCCGTCCGCTCCTTTCTACGAGAGTGGTGAGAATAGTAGACGTCGGAAAATCGGTCAGACGGAGAAACAGACGGAGAGAGCTTTAGTTGCTCCGCTACCATGTAATTTACCAAATGTTCATTACTGTTTCTCTCTTGATACAAGGGGTATACACCCATATATATACCCTATACACTCTACTCTCCAAATACGAAATCATATACATGATATAATATATACAATTCTAACAGTGTCGTTGCCTCAGCTTAATTAGAAATCTTTCCTTTTCTATATATATATATTTTTTTTTATGAAGAAACAAAGAACTCGAAACAAATGCATGAATCTGGTCGCCATATTTGAGAAGTGTGGAAAATTTATACTTATAAGCTCAAAGTGGAAATACCTTATTCATCACAAAATTTCATTAAATTTTGCTTTTCACCATGTCTGCCATATATGTGAATGCTTGTTTTGGTGATGAATACATCTTCTCTTATTTTTTAGCTTCCTGGGTATATGGAACTACTGAACTACAAATTTGGTTGTAAATGTTGTAATTAAAATAGAAAATCTTACATCTAACATGATTTTTGTGGTGTCGAGGATGCAGTTATCCAGATTTTGTCTAGTGGTGGTGATCTTGTCTTTGCCAAAGTATATTGTCATTTGTTTTTGACAGTTTGTCTCTGGATTTTACTTGTAATGCTCTGCAATATTCTGTGCTACAATGAAAAATGCCTTTTAACGATTTGATTGCCTTTGAACAGATATGGATGTCAAAGTTAAGCAGATGATCAAACTTATTGAAGAAGATGCAGATTCTTTTGCAAGGAGAGCGGAGATGTATTATAAGAAGCGCCCAGAGCTTATGAAACTGGTTGAAGAATTTTGCCTATGAATGTAGTTCGTAACTCAATAACTAATAGTATGATGTTTAATAGGTAATTGTAGTTTTTATATATGTAATGACGGGTTTGATTTTAAATGTATCCAACTCATGTTATTTTACCTTATGTTTGAACTTCCGGATTGTATATGTTTCCCATGATATGGATATTTTTGTGAATGATTAGTTCTATGGAGTAATTTTCATTGTTTATGTGTTTGCTCCTTTAAATAATTGCTTAATTCCCCATGTGCTAATTGTTTTCTTTTAGTTATTGTTGATGACAAATGTGGAGAAGTATGTATATGTGTATATGTAAATTAAATTGAAGGAGTTAATTTTCAAACTTTGTCATACTCCACGCAAATTAATTAAATTAAGAATGATTGGTTGATAATCATTAAGAGTAGTTTAATTAATAATTATACAATAATTATAATCTAACAATTGTTTTGATTACTTTAAAAAAATACGAAATATGTAAGTTATTCATGTAATTCCAAATATGTTTTATTTTTCTATTATATTAGATAAATATCTTTTATTTATTTATGGTATTAAAAACTCAAATTTTTTATGGTATTAATAAATTTTAATTTATTTATGATTTAAATAAGTTTAATTTATTTATGATATTAGATAAATATTTGGTAGATATTAGATTATAAATAAATTGATTAAAAACATATATAAAGATACTAAAAAAATTAATTATAACATTTGAAATAAATTATGCCCTTTATGGTCATTTTACATCCAAACTATAGTTTTGGAAAACTGTTTTACCAAACACCTCAGGTATCCCACTGAACTTTTAAATTTTTTTACCAAACAACACACTCTGTTTCCCAGAAGTCGTTTTCCCACTGAACTTTTCCCCACTGATCATTTCCAACCTGAACTGGAACGCCAAATAGACCCAAGTGGGTGTTTGGGGTTCAAGGTTGGGTTGAGAAACCAGCTTTTCCCAACCCAAAAGCAGTGAAAGGTGTTTGGACCAAACACCTTCCCAACAACGCTTTTCAAAAGCTGGTTTGGGTTTCCTTTGCAATTACCCTCTATTCGCCACTGGTAAAAAAAAGAGCAGTGGCCAGAAGCTAGAAATAAAGGGTTGCGGGAAGCTGACTTTAATTTTCACTTGGACAAAAAAGTTAGATAAGTTCATTTTATTTACAAAAATACCAACTATAAATATTTATCCAACTCTTCAATAATCATTCAGTTCACACGATTTGCTCATTCTTACAAACCCTAGAAATCCTTTCTCCTTCATAACCATCCACAACCAACGCCAAACATCTTCTCCTCTTGGTTTTTTCCTCGTCGCCGTCGCCTGGTGTGGTCGTTACTTCCTCTGTAGATCCGGTCGTTTCTTCCACCAATCGATATTTTGAAGGTTAGATGTCTGATTTATGCGGTGTCTCTCGTAACTATCATCGCCGTTCTCCTTCCTAGGTCTCCTACGTCTTACAGTTAGTTCATTTCTTCTTTTGTTCTTGCATTGTCTGTTATTTGGAGAAATATAGGTGCGATGGGAACACTTTTTGGGTAGATATGGAGATGTGAGTTGTAGAGATGACTATGCAATGATGGTTTGTAGATATCTTTTGTTTGAGGAGAAGGGGTGTTAACTATTGATTTAGTAGTTTAGACAACAAAGTAGGAGATTATTGTTATTGCTCTACAGAGAAGAGTATGCTGCAAAATACTATGGGATTTTGTTGTTTTAGGTCTAAATTGAACTTGATTTTTGTTGTCAGCTTTGTGCAAATTGACAATATTCATTACATTGAGTGTTGGGTTGCTAAAGTTTTCTGTTCTGTTTCTACCCTGCCCTTATTGATGTGTTGAACATGACAACTACTCACGGGGCGCACCATCTCAGATTAAGATAATCTTATATTGGGTGATTTAGTTAACTGTTGTTATAATTATGGAAACTTCAAATGAATTGAGTTTTTTTTGTTCTTTTTACCTTTGATAGGCATGAGTTTTTCTCGTGATGTCACTTTTAGCAGTGTTCATGAGCTATTTACTGATTTTAGTTTGCAAAGCACTTATTCTCATTATCTGTGCATCTAGCTAGTTAGCATGATTGCCTTTTGATGAACATCATCTTGCCAAAAAAATCCCTGGGTTTTAAACCTTGCACCAACATGGGCAGAATCATGCATCACGGGTAGAGAAACATTATTGGTATATTGTTTTGTAGAAGTAGTTACAATCATCAAGCATGATGCCATAAATCCATAAATGTTATGTGTTTGTTGTAGATGGCAAACCAAGGAATAGGAGGTAGAGTTCTGAAAGTTGTTTGGCACAAGGGTATAGTGCATACGTTCTGTGATATTTGCATTCGAGCTGTTGAGAAAATGTTAAGGCCACACACGCATTTCAACAAACAAGGATGGGAGTTTATAGTCGCTGAGTTCCGCAAAGAAACAAGCTTCAGTTATGGGCAAAAATAACTGAAGAATAAATGGGATGCGTTGAAGAAAGATTATAAGTTATGGAAAGATTTGAAGCGTAATGAGACTGGGTGAGGATGGGATACACAGAAAAATACTATTGGTGCGGATGACACTTGGTGGGAAGACAAAATCAAGGTCCGTTTATTGTTATTTCATTTGGTTTGCTTGTATAATATAATCGATACCTAATAGAATATTCTGAATCTCTTTAATTGTGTAGGTAAACCCAAGTTTTGGAACTTTCAGAGGGCCTGAAATAGAACCTGAACTGGAAGAGAAGCTAGAATTGATGTTTTCCACCATTGTAGCCACCAGAGGGTTTGCTATGGCTCCAGGACGTACTCATGTGAACATTACCCCTGCGGAGGACCAACAAGATGGTGTTGAAGGCACTAGTGATTCAATATAGTGGAATCCTTTTGAAGATAATCTGGAAGAGATGTTCGAGGGTGGGAGTACTCAACCAAGCTTAGCAAGTAATAAGAGAAGAAATGTTGAAGTAAGGGGGCACAACAATTCAAACATTGGAGCCAAGAGAGGGAGGAGGCAATCTGAGGGGGCATCAATGCTGGCTAGGCACCTCGAAACCTTGGTTTGTGCGGTGGCCTCTAGGAGTTCAACGGTGAACTCTAGGGTTATCGAACCTGAAGTCCCTTCCTTGAGAGCTGTTGTTGCTGACATAAAAACCATACCAGGGATCGACATGAACAGTGACCTGTTCATGTTTGTGATGAAATTTCTAGAAGCCAAAGCAAAGAGGGAGGTCTATTTTGAACTCAAATCAGAGGAGCACAAGTTCAACTGGCTCATGTATCATTTCACCCACAAAGGGTCGTATAAGAGTATGTAGGGCCTGTTTAGTAGTGAATTCTAGAGTAGTGTATTTGTTATCATGTATGAGACGGTAGTGGTTGAATAATTGCGTAATCAACTATTAGTATGTATTTTTCATACAAATTATTAAAATCATTAGAATATTCGTATTGGCACTCATACAACTTTTGATATTTCATATTCTTTTTTGCTCTCCATTATAATTACTTTCTGCAAAACCAATTACAATTAAATTAGGATGTCATGTTTAAAATGACGAAACAACGAGAAAAGTGTTCCGGAAATATAATTATTTTATGCTCTTTTTGCAAATTAAACTTTGCGGAAAAATCGGGTTGTGAAAACAATAACTTTACAACTTGACAAAATTAAAACCAGTTCAGGATCTGGTGTCATGACACCGAAGACTTGGAGTCATGACACAAGATCCAGTAGGGGTCGCACCACACTTGGAGTCATGACATCAAAGCAACCTTTTGCATTTAAACAAAATTAAAATGTAGTTTTTAAAGGTGTTGTGTAGTATTAATTACAATCCTACCTTTTGCAATTTTAGTCCAACCACTTCCATTAAAACCTAATGAAGGGGCACACCTAACACATGTCCAGCCACAAAGTTTTGTTTTCGTCATTTCCTCAAACCATAAAGGTTAACCTTGTTCTTTTCTCTGCACCCAAAACAACGAAGCTGCATACAAAGGTATTTCTTTCTCTCTTCTTCTTGTTAATTAGTAGCTGTTTGCATCTGTTTAATTATTTGTCCTAACTATTTTTACTTATTAATAGTTAACTTGTGATTTCAAGGGTCATATATATATATATATGAATTACTTCTCATTACCTATAAATGAAATTAATTATTTTGGGGGGTTATAAGCTAAATTACCTTAAAAGAGAACCAGATAAATGCATAGTAATCGTATCCCATACATGGATGAAGAACGTAATATGTTTGAAGAAAATGACGAAAGTAAGGCTTATACTCTTGGGTGTCATTACTTCTTGTCGGTCATGTTTGCATCTAATTTACTTGTAAATGGTTAAGTTGAGCTTTTATATATTATATATATGTGATTTTTTCGTTGATTAAACTGAGAATGACTCTAATCTTTTAATATTGTTATAAATTTAATATCGGTCATGAATTTATAATATTTTAAGTAATTACGTGGGAATTGATATCGGGATTGGTTGTTGTTAATTTAGCTTAGGAGTTCTGATACATGCATTGTAATTGTCTTCCATAGATGGATGAAGAACGTGAAGTGTTTGAAGAAGATGATGAAGAAGACTATTGGGATTTAGTTTCTGTTACGACTGTAGCTTTGACTGCGTATTATTGTCAGTACTTATATAAAGAACCGTGTATGACCTCATACCAAACGGGAATGAAATGGTTGATTGAGGTGTTGTCTGGTAGGGAATTACGCTCTGTAAATATGTTCAGGATGGATAAGGATACATTACTAGAGCTAACGAGTACATTACTATCATATTTCAAGTTGGAGTCGTCACGAAGAATGTCCGCTCTTGAGAAAGTTTGTCTCTTTTTATATATTATCGCCTTAGGTGCTTCAAATAAACACGTTTGTGAACGATTTCAACACTCTGGTGAAATGGTTAGTAGAGTTTTTAATGAGGTATTAAATGTTGTGTGGTCGTTATCAGAGCACATCATTCATCCTAGATGTTTCAGAAGTATCCCAACATAATTTTTTAATGATACAAGATATATGCCACATTTTAAGGTATGGTGGAATAATTTTTTCATTAAAATTTTACTTTTACATATATGTTATGCATATGTAATACGACTAAGAATTGATTACAATTTATTTTAGGATTGTATTGGCGCCATAGACGGAACACATGTATATGTTTGTGTGGCTCAAGAAGATCAAATTAGATACATTGGCAGAAAAGGCATCCCCGCTCAAAATGTCATGGCAACATGTAGTTTTGATATGCAATTCATTTTTGCCTGCGCTGGATGGGAAGGCACGACCCATGATACTCGCATTTTCAATTCTGTACTCAACAATGCATAATGGAAATTCCCTAAACCACCTCCAGGTTAATGAAATTCCTTTCATTGCTTCATATTCTTCATTTTTTAGTTTTGACATTTGCGATTACGTTAATTTTGTCCTGAAATTAGGTAAGTATTACGTGGTAGATGCTGGATATCCTGACGTTTATGGGTATTTGAAACCTTACAAGAGTACAAGGTATCACTTACCTGATTTACCTGATTTTCAACAAGGGCAACCACCAAGGGGTCGCAAGAAAATCTTTAATTGGGCTCATTCTTCATTACGATGCTATATAGAACGAACTTTTGGAGTCTGGAAGAGAAGGTGGAAAATATTACGTGACATGCCTTCGTATCCGTTTCCAACGCAAGTTAAAATTGTAATCGCTTCTATGACTTTGCACAAATTTATACGAAGAAAATCTCTTAATGATCCTGCTTTTACAAGATTGGATGGGAATCCAGATTATGTGCCAAGAGACTTTTTTCCGGATACGGATGGAGTTTCACAAGATACGATGCATATGGGTGAAGAAAGTATGCAGAGTGAAGACAATAATAGTGAAATGTCACCTATGACTGTAGTTCGCAACTCAATAGCTGATAGCTTAATGATGAATAGGTAATAGTGATTTATATATGTAAAACTTTAATATAATGTTCCATATTTAACACCTTTTTTCTTCTACTAATAAACTTTTTAATATTGTTATAAATAAAATGTTAATTATTTGTTTAGAAAAAAAGATTGATTTAAATAATGTAAATAAATAACACTAAAAATGACTGATGCCCTTTATAGTCATTTTACACTCAAATCATAATTCTAAAAGCAGTGTTTACCAAACACCAAAAACAACTTCTCGTTTCCCACAATATTTTTAAGAAATATTTACCAAACAGCACACTGCTTTGCGCAAAAGTGCTTTTCCTACTGTTTTTTTGCTCACAACACTTTTCGGACCAAACGTCAAAACAAATCCTAAGAAGATTCGACCTGCTAGTGATTTTCGACCGTAAGTCGTTCAGAATAAAGAGACGTTCCCTCCGGTTTAATCGAGCAAGCTTTTACTCACCTTCTTCTTCCCAAACCTCTCTAGAACCCTTCTTCTGATTTTCCAATCCTAAACCCTAAACTAAACCACACCCAGACTAATAGAAAACCCCACAATTGTCACCATCTCCAAATCAAGCTTGCAAAATGTTCATGGAAATCGCTTGCAGTTGTTCCGCTCTTCACACTTCTTCCTCATCCTCACTACTCCCTGTTTTACGCACCTCTCTACCTCATCCCCTTCCTTCCCTCTCCTTCTCCAATTATCCCATTTCCTCTCCCAAATCCAAGTTCAAACATAAACCCAACTCCTTCTTTTTGCTTTCTGCAATCCGTCTGCGGAAATCCTCTTTCATTGCTGCTGTAGCTGGGGAGACAGCAACTATACCAAATGAGCCAGCCAATTTTAATGACGATGATGATGGTGGTGGTGTCAACGGAGATGAAAATAATGGTGGCGCAAATCAAGATAAAATGACACAGATTTGCGACAAGCTTATTGGGGTTTTCATGGTTGATAAGCCCACCCCAGCTGACTGGAGAAAGTTACTAGCTTTTAGCAGAGAGTGGGATAATATTCGGCCCCATTTCTTTCGTCGGTGTCAAGAACGTGCTAATAGTGAGGATGATCCTGGAACGAGGCATAACTTGCTTCGATTTGCCAGGAGGATGAAAGAGGTGTGCTGTTTTTTAGCTGTTGTATACTTTTAACTGATGGTTTATCTATGGTGTTGTATTGTGGATTAATTGGTTTTTATCTTCTATTATATGTAGATTGATGAAGATGTGAAAAGGCATAATGAACTTCTTGGGGTCATCAGAAATGCGTCAGCAGCAACAGAGATTAATGAAATTGTTGCAAAGAGGCGTAAAGATTTTACTAAAGAATTCTTTGTGCATCTCTTCACCGTTTCCCAATCATACCATGACAATCTTACCGAGCAAAATGGTGAGGCTAAGGTTATTTCCTTCTCAATGATGTGCTAGCTATTCATTATGCAAGTACTATTTGGTAGGTTAGGGCGTGAAGAAGGCAGGAGGTTGATTAGAAATCAATTCTACTCAATCACCTGTGATTGAATTATCGGTTATAAATGTACATTGCATTGTCCTTTAAGGATAATGAAATCCAGTATAGATTATGTAAGTTATTTGTTGATGCCAATGCAACATAGAGGTAGAATTATTTATGCCCTATGTGATCTAAAGATATTGTTATTTGTTTTCCTAATGTCTATGAATCTGATCTTATTACCATGTTTATGGTGATAAGCTTTGGCGAAGCTTGGCAATGACTGCCTTGCTTCTGTACAAGCCTTCGATAGTGCAGCAGAAAGCGTTAATGCAGTGAATGCTGCAGAATTAAAGTTGCAAGATATCATGAAATCTCCTACTTTAGATGCTGCTTGTAGGAAGATAGATGATTTGGCTGCTAAAAACCAACTTGATTCAACATTGGTTCTGATGATTACAAAGGCATGGTCAGCTGCTAAAGAATCCAACATGACAAAAGATGAGGTAAAGTGTCATGCCCTTCTCATTATAATTTCCAAGGGATGAGATGAAAAAGATTTGATATTAAAAGGGTTAATTTTTTATTTTAATTTTGCCCATGTTACCCAAATGTTCATGAGATGGCCACTGAGGTTCTTCACCCTTTCCTACCTCATATCTTAATGTAAAGCTATTCGATGATGTATCTTCAGTTTTTTGAAATTTTACTCCTGCTCTATATTGCAGGTAAAAGATGTACTTTATCATCTGTATAAGACAGCAAGAGGCAATCTTGAAAGGTCCATGCCAAAGGACATTAGAATCGCGAAGTATCTTCTGACAATTAAGGATCCTGAGGAACTATTGTGTAAATTACAGGACGCATTTACCCCCGGGGAAGAAATTGAAGGAGAAGATTTAGACTCCTTGTACACGTAAGTTCAAGTTCTTTTCTGTTGTGGTGAAAGTATCAGTCACATTCTGAAATTTTGAGCCAAATATTGACAGTCAAGTAGATTCCTGGAATTTCCTTTACTGCCTTGAGTTGGCAGCTTTTAGAAGATTGTAAAGAAAATGGAATGTTATTGAGGAGTTGGATTTCCTAGTTGAACAATTAGTTCTGTTTTACATAAGTTTGGGAAAAAATGGCGTAAAATATTTCCTTGAGGCTTGAATGCTCAACTGAATTTGTTTATGTTGCTATTATAAATAGGACCCCAGAAAAGCTACACACATGGATAAAGAGCGTGGTTGATGCTTGCCATTTCAGTCAGGAAGGCACTCTCTTAAGGGAGGCTCGGGACATGATGAACCCCAAGGTTATAAGGAAGCTGGAGGAACTGAAGAAGCTAATTGAAGACAAGTTCATGTGACGAAGAGCTGGAATCTTAAAATTGCTGGTTGGAATGACAACCGCTGGTGTTTGTTGAGATGATGTGAAACAATGTTTATGGTGGTTTACCCTCAAGGAAAAGTCGTCTCCAACGCCATAAGAGTAGGAGTATCAAGAGTCCTATTGTGCTTACTCTCTGATTGTTATCTCAGGTGTTGCCTTTGGAGAAAATTTGGAACTGATGCTACCAAATTCGGTTAGAAACATTGTCTTTGCTCCTCCCAGGTCGAGTCTTTACTTGTATTGTATCCATAGTTATGTTAGAGCCACATGCTTTCTGATTTGTAGTTGTATATGTAAACATAAAATGTTATAGTTTATACATCTTCAAAGTTCAAATACATACTTCACACGTTCACTTGGAAATATTTTGGAGAAGATATAGTCAATTTTGAAGAAGATAGGAAACTTAATTGAAGAAAATAAAAGGATATCCATTCCATGAGTACACAATTTGTAGCATAAATATTTCTACCGAAAAATAATATTCCATGAGACATTTTTTCCTCCTAGTTTAAGATAGGGAATCCCAAGTGTACAAAACCCGATAATTTTTGGTTCGACGGTTGAATTGGGTTGAAAATTTGGCATGAAAGCTCACAAAGGGTTGAGGTAATCCAACTTATTAGGGGTGTACAAAACCGGACTGAAATTGGAAACCGAACCTGAATTGCCGGGTTGGTCCAGTTTGGTTTTTTTTATTAAACCGTATAGTGGAGAATTTGACCGAATAGGAAATAAACAGTTCAGTCCGGTTCTCCATCTCTAAAACCTAAAAATGAATTGTAATGTTTCTTTCTTTTTTTCTTAACAACACCATTAAAAAAATAATACGGGTTAGAATCGAAACCGACCCAGACTAGACCATTAATTCAAGACCAAACTAAAATAAACCGTTAGGACACGGTTTAGTTCGGTTCTTGAATTTCTAAACCCGTAAATTTTCAATTCAGTCCGATTTTCTTCCAAAAATCAGATCAAACTGGCCCGTATACACCCCTGCAACTTATGATTAAAGTTCAGAAATGAGATCCATGCCACCTAAATTCGGCAAAAAAACTATAAAACTAATTTTTAGGTTTTTGGTAACTCTAATTTTGGGTTTTATCATATTACTTCGAGTTTGTAAGTATTTAAACATTTCTTTCTATTATTTTCGGCTTTAGAGACCATTATTCTTATATGAGGTTGTCTTTTTCACTACATTGAGTTTTTTCATAGTTTTCGTGTGTTAAGTGGTAGTAGAGTTAATCGGTCATTGATACTGTAAAAAATAAATGAGTCCAACTCAACACTATCCATGAAATTAGCTTGTAAATAGTGGAAAGAGGATTGTTCTACGGGGAATAAAAATAAATTTAAGTTAACTGAATCAACTAAGTGTAAAACATTAATAACAAAAAATGGGAATTTTAATGTAAGATTTAGAAAATAAAATAGAACAGAAGCTTAATTCAAGATCGAGAAGTAAAGGATCGGTAAAACACACAGGAGTGTTTTAAACAAAAATTGGAGAAACTCCCAGTGAAGACATGGACAAAGTTTCGATATCATTCAATTGATCATTGATACAAAGATAATCATTTCTAGAATTGTAGAATAGCTTTAGGATCTAAGTCCGCTTAGGATCTCTACTTTCCTCCTGTGGCAAATTACCTAAAGAGAATGCTCTACGAGGAATTTTAACCCTTCTAGCAGCCCTAAAGTTCACTTTGTAGAATTTAACTAGAATGATTGGGAATGCTTAGGAAAAGACTGTTTTTGGGCAAGAACTATATTCTTTGATAACACCGTATATTAAAGTAATAAACAATAGTAGTACACGCATAATATTTATAATTACGATTAGAGAGAATATAGAATTCCTATGTTGATAAATCAAATTAATTAAAACTATTCTTTAAAGTATAAAAAAATTGATATCTCTAACGTATACTACATTAGTAAGCTTTAAATTATTAAAACAACTTACTAGTATTAAAAAAATCTATTTAAGATTATATAAAATTCCCATATTAAAAAAGTTAAATGAAAGTTCTAATTATCTAAAATATTCTTTAATATATTAAATAAAATAGCTAACTCTATATATTTAAATAAATAATTTCATTAACCATATATATATATATGGTTAAGTTGTTGGTTTCTTAGAAAATAAACCAGACTGAACCATATTTGTTTGGTTTAGATATGGTTTTCCCTCTTAAAAAAAAAAAAACTCGAACCAAACTAATCAGTTGGGTTCGAAACGGTTTAGTTTTTAGTTTGGCATTATTTCTAAACACCCTGGGTTATTACAAAATTGGTATCAATATATAGAAAAAGGTTCAAGTTCATCCCGCAATTTTTTATATTTTTTAAAATCTTTTATATACGGAACCGTCCGGTTTAATCTCAAATATTTTTTACATTTTTTCTTAAACCTTGATGTTAAATTTTGAGTGGTTCCGTTTAAAAATGATAGAAAAAGAAAATGCATTTTCTCACCAAAATAAAAAAATAAAGAGAAAAAACATTCCCTCATACTCTCTCCCATTTTCCATCTCTGCTATATATGTGATTGAGACCGAATTTGAGAAAAGGAATTGACGGATGAAGCATTATTTTTTTCTATCAAAATCTGGAAAAAAAAATCATAAATAAAAAAATAAATAAAAATAAAGCTGAAGATATTATTTTTAAAATTTAACGGAAAAATTAACACCGACTAAATCGAAAAAGATAAGGGTAAATAGTTCAAAGGACCCCTGTACTATACTCGAAAAACAAAGTCCTCCCTTATCCTTTAAAAGTGATCAAACGGCTCCCCTGTGCTAGTTTTTAAGAACAAACGTTAACCCTCCGTCCATTTTGACTAATAGACTCGTGACTTGACTGCTTACAACCGGTTTTCTTCCTTTTCCTACCCGGTGACACCCTAATTACTTATTTCCTTTCTTTCTTTCTTTTCCTTTTTTCGTTTCTTTTTTTTTTCTTCTCTTTCATTTCATTTTCTCTCTTTCATTTTTTTTTCTCTTTACCCTCACTCCCAATTTTTCTTTCTTTTCTTTTCTTTCCTTTCCCTGCATCAAAACCCATCTCCGCCACTTCCTTGCCCTCTCCCTCATCTTCCTCCTCCTCCCCATCTCGATCTATCCTTTCATCTTCCACCAAACCCACCATCTCCGCCACTTCCTTGCCCTCTCCCACACCGCCACACCGCCGACACCATCATTAACCACCGCCGGCACCACTTTCACTCCACAGTCCCGATCGGCTCTCTATCATCTCCCACCCACCATCGCCAAGTCCAGACGATGTCCTGCTTCCTCTCCTCCGTCTTCTACCAACCTCACCCCAGCCCAGATCCACCAGATCTAGATCCGGATTTGACCTATGTAGTTTGTCAGTGATTTAATTTTGAGAAATGATTGGGAATTGAAATTGGTTCTTGTTATTTGTTACCGTGGAAATGTATTAATTTGGTAGATGGTGAGATTGAGATGGAGAAAAAGTTGATTAAAATATTTCTGGATTTTTTTTCTGCTTTATTTTTGTGGATTTTTTTTAAAAATTTTACATTATTTTTTCATATTTTTAGATTAATTATATTATTTAATGAATATGAAAGAAAGAAAAGATTGAGCTTCTACGAAAGAAAATGAAATGAAATGAAAGAGAAGAAAAAAAAAACGAAAGAAAGAAAATGAAATGAAAGAGAAGAAAAGAAAAAGAAATGGAAAATGGAAAAGAAAGAAAGAAAGGAAATAAGTAATTAGGGTGTCACCGGGTAGGAAAAGGAAGAAAACCGGTTGTAGGCAGTCAAGTCACGAGTCTGTTAGTCAAAATGGACGGAGGGTTAACGTTTGTTCTTAAAAAATAGTACAGGGGAGCCGTTTGATCACTTTTAAAGGATAGGGGAGGACTTTGTTTTTTGAGTATAGTACAGGGATCCTTTGAACTATTTACCCAAAAGATAAAAAATATACGAGACTAAATTGAATGATTTCATACCCAAAGGATCTAACGAAAAAAACATAAATACCTGCAGGATGAAATTGAAGTTTTCTCAATAGAAAATGTTTGAGAGTTGAAAATGATAGGTTGGGGACTAAATTTGGAGCAACTCCACACATACAGGATGAACTTGTAATTTCCCAGAAAAAAATTTCTGCATGAGTGGGACCCTTAGCGCCTGAGCCGCGTCAGCAATTAGATTCTGCAATTTGAAAATAGTCTGTATTTGGATTCTCTTCAATCCAATCCCTCAATTTCACTCGCTAACGCTTTAATTAACTAACAAGAATCCCCAACTCAATCTATCTCACGATTTCGAAATCTAAAAGCCATTCCTTTCTTCTGTTAGGTTTCTAATTTTGTTCATGAGGAGCTGAAAGCCATGAACAAGAAATCCATCTGCTGTGTTCTTTGTGAGAACTCAAATCGCGCGTCTATATGTGTATCTTGTGTCAATTACAGGTGCATAGCTAACTATACTTGCTCATTCCCTCCTCGCTTGCTGTTGGAATCGCTCTGCAGCGCAGATTGATTTGTGTGTTTTTCGTTGAATTAATTGTTGTGGTCTGCGCAGGTTGAATGAGTACAATATTTTGGTAAACTCATTGAGAACTCGGCGCGATTTGTATTATTCGAGATTGAGAGAAGTGCTTTTGGCAAAGGTATTTCTCTTTTGTTGTTGTTTTGGGTGATTCATTGTTTTTCGAGGATTCCCCAAGATTGACTTCATGTGATTGGGGCAAAGGTTGGTTTTCATCATTTTTCATATTGTTCAATTTTTGAAAGAGGATTTTTTGGTGGTACACCTGATGTTTTCAGGGAAAGGCAGATGATCAATTGAATTGGAGAGCAAATCAAAATGAGAAGCTTGCCAATTTGAGGGAGAAGCTTCGTTGTAATAAGAAACTGCTCATTCAAGGTTGGTCAGGATTGATAATTACTTGATGATACTCTAGAAAACAAAAGGAGTCAAATTTTATATTGGTTGATAAGATTGACATTTATGATGATAGCTGGCTTGATTGTATTGATTTCTCTGGCTACCTGATGCTTTGTAGGCAAGGCTAAGATTGAGAGGACATCTTCTGACTTAAAGATCAAATATGGAATTCTTGAATCAGCTCAGAATGCGGTATTATTTGTTGCCCAATTTGTTTTAGCTCTTATGCTTGTAATAGTTAGACTGCAAGTCATGAACCCATAAACCCATACATGGTTTTGACTTTGATAAGAAGTTTAATGTTTGGTTTGATGGTTTGCAGTTAAAAAGAAATCGCACTGAACAGTTGGAGAAGTTTTATCCCAATCTTATATGCACCCAGAGTTTAGGGCAGGTAAGAACCCTTGTCCACTTCCATTTGGTACTTCTTGGTGTTTTATGTTCTATAAAAACTTTAAGTTGATGAATCTTATAATTTTACCTAGATTATTTTTTCTTTGATTTTATGCATTAGTTTTATCCCAATCTTATATGCATTATTTGTTGTAGATGGCAATTATGTCTGAACTTCTTCATAAACAGTCGGTGCTCATAAAACAGATCTGCAAGCTGTTTCCCCTACGTCGGGTAAGTACTAGAAAGAATGAATGTATTTGTTGCCTATGGATGAGCTAAATGCCATTGTATGTAGTTTGATCATTTGCAAAAGTATCAGCTTTTGAATGTTGGAGTGGAAATAGAGGCTATCCATGGCTTCATATCCATTTTAGGTCAATGTTCATCTTATTTATAAAGAACACATGAAAAGCATAGGAAGAGCAGTGTACGTTTACAGTTACGATTGAACATGGTTTAGAGAAAAAATTTCAAACCAACAACCTGAAGACCTATAATGATCTTTCAAAGTGGAAATGTTTTGGGAAATTGTTGTGTTATGCCCAAGAGAAATCCTTCAACGGACTTTCTGTGGTTATTTAATGAAAGGAAAAGAAGTTACAGAATTAGTGTAGAGAAATGTACAGGTGTTTATTTCTTACTTCTAAAATTCTGTTAGAGAATCACCCTGTTTTGTTTCTGAACATTGTATTGAAGGTCCTATAATTTGTAAGATGAGTTCTTTGACGATCTTAACAATATGTGCTTGTGAGTATAGTTCTCAGTGCATATGTGCAATACAGCTTACCGCATTTTCTTTCTTTGTTTCTTTTTCCTTCGGAACAAAACAAAACAATTTTGATGTGACAATTTTGCAGAAGATGTGTTCCATGTTCCAAAATTCTTATTCATTTACATTTTGTTATTTCATCATCATGAATTTATTCCATGTTGCTCAGGTTAATATAGATGGAGAGAGAAGAGATGGCTTTATTGGTCAATATGATCAAATATGTAATGTGCGCTTGCCAAGAGGGGTTGACCCACATTCCGTTCCAAAGGAAGAGCTTGCTGCCTCCTTGGGGTAATTCTTTATTTGTGTAATTATTTCTTTGTCGATGTGTCCCAATGTTCTTCACGTCTGAGCTTACTTAAGCGTATTCTTTATTGGAGTAATGTACATTATTTTTTTCTGAAAGGAGTAATGTATAGTGAACAGACTTACTATCATATGTTGCTGAAAGGAGTTCCCCTTCAGTGGTTTGCGCACATCTTTGAATTTCTTGTGTTGATACTAATCATTAAACGCTATGGCTCGAACAGATACATGGTGCAACTTCTAAATCTTATTGTTCATAACTTGGGCGCCCCTGCACTTCATAACTCAGGATTTGCAGTAAGCACTCGCATGCCTCCATCTAATAACGGAATGTTTTCCTTAACAATTAATTCTCATTTTTTTTAAATCTCTTATATTTTTATGGGTTTTTCCTTTCTGAGAATTTTGTACTTGTGCTCAAGAACATTAGAGGCATGAAGAATTTTCATTAAGTTAACATTGGAGGAGAGTATAATGTTCAACCTTCTTGAGAAAATTTTCTGGTGCATTGGTAAAGAAATGGCTTTAAAAAATGCATTCTGTGTGTTTATCTACACTGGATAATTTTGTACGATACTCCTGCTAGATAGCGAAATAAAAGGGCTCTTGTACACATTCAGACTGATATACATTATTGATGCTGCTGTAAATTGTGAGATTAATTTGGTCCCTTTTTGTATTAATTCTTCTTTTGGCTTTGTTGAACTTGCTCGAGAATATTTCCTTCTGAACTATCAATATCAACTCAAAATCTATTCTTTCTTAAGTAGACGCTTACACCTCAGTTAAAATTGCTGAATTAGTTGTTGGGGGACTTTTTTTCATTTGGCCATTGAATTCTATATTCTAATTTTCATCAGGGTTCTTGCTCTCGAATATGGCAACGGGATTCTTACTGGGAAGCACGCCCTTCTACTCGAAGGTATATTGGCTGGAAGGTTTTACTTTTTGTATGGCTAGCTTGGCTTATGAAATTTCTATAATCGTATAAAGAATGTATATATTTTTTTGGTGACTTGCAGCAATGAGTATCCTCTTTTTATTCCACGTCAAAGTTATTGCTCTAGTAGTGTCGAAAATTCATGGAGTGATAGAAGCTCGAGTAATTTTAGTCTTGGCTCAATGGAATCAGAGAGAAGACCCCGCCTGGATTCCTTGGGAAGTAGTAGTTTTGATTATTCTTCTGCTTCTCCACATTCTATTGAAACACACAAGGACTTGCAAAAAGGGATTGCACTTCTAAAGAAGAGTGTGGCATGTGTAACAGCTTATTGTTACAACTTGCTGTGTTTAGACGTTCCCTCTGAAGCGTATACTTTTGAAGCATTTGCAAAATTGTTAAGCACTCTGTCTTCCTCAAATGATTTCCGTTCTGTTATTTCATTAAAAATGGCCTGTTCAAGGTATGTCTTCTCTCCATCGTAATTTCTGTGTGTGACTTTTGAGTTTAATGATCAGCCACTATACTGTGTGTGACTTTTGAGTTTAATGGTCAGCCACTATAATGATTTTATGGATGAGAACCAGAAAGTGATAAAGTAAGGTGTGTCACCTTTACACTCTAATTGCTTCTCCTCTTCAGACTATCTATTAGGAGAAGACGGTTATCTTTGGTTCTGTACGCTAATCTGTGATGTGTAGATTGTTTATAATTAATGCTTGGTGCATCTGTTGATTCTGAATCTAGCAGTCTGTACATCAGAATCAGGTTTATAAGATGAGCCCATTTACTTGCAAGTTGCAACTTGCTGTATCCTAATTGGTCTCACAAATTTGCCTATCATACACAGGCACCTTATGATGCATATGATACAACCATCTTGAAAGTTAAATTGATTATTGGGTGTAAACATCTATTTCGTATGTTGATGCCCCACCACAGTGCAGATCCTTTTCCTTATAAACACACCATATGTAGTAATATATTCATTGTTTGCTGTATTTCCTTGTTGTTTTAAACACTTGTTCATTGCATGCAGAGTTTGCTTTGTGGTTCTTGTTCTTTTAAACATGCGCGTTGGAACTTCTGTATCTCATTTTAACTGATAAAGGCTGTTCAAATGCTGTGTTTGCTCACGTGTTTGTTTTAAACATTTTGACAAATTAAACTCCTAGACACCTGTACCTAATCAGCCTAAGTGGCATAGACTGAATAATGTCTCCTAATGTTACTCATTATGGGACCCATAAAATCAATTCACGTGGGCGTGACACTGTTTACATTTCCCATTGCATTAACAGAACAGGGTATTCCTGCTAAACGCGGCATAATGGCCCGCCATCAAGTATAGCCATGTCTGATGAAATTTCATCATTGATTCTAATTCTGAGGTGTGGGCTTCTGTTTCTGCAAAAGATATGCACTATCCCAAGTTCTTTTGCAAAACATGGGATGGAATTTTTTTTTTATTTATTTTTAATTGGTAACTTCTTTTGATTGTTGCTCATACTAAAATGTTTACCAAAGTCTGGTGAATTTAGATGATTTATACTCTCCACCGCTTATCTCCATCCAAAAGTTTTCTTGCTTAAGGACAATATCTTCCAAGTCATACGATAAGCATTCATCCTTTTTGCTTCAGCAAAAGCTGTGTTCTGAATAAAATACAAGCTCTATTTATGCATGAGATTTTCTTCTGATTGTCAGGTCCTGTAAGCAAGTTCAAAAAATGAACAAATCAGTATGGAACTCTGCCATTTCATCAAGTGCCCTACTGGAGAGTGCACATGCGCTGCATCTGACGGTATAGCCTTAGCTTTTCTTCTTCAGAAAAACTTCCTTTCCAATTTTTCGAGTTAGTGATGCTGAAGTGGAAACCAAGAGTAATCTCTTATGACCTGGAGGTTTGTTGTTAGTATGGGAGAATAGTAACTAGTAGGGTGTGCCTAGCTGTTGAATAGGGGTTTTGATGGGGTCGGTTCAATATCCAAAGTAATTGTGATTTGTTTTTTTGTTTTTTAATTTGAAAAAGTAAACTGCAAGATTTTATCAAAATAACAGAACACAAAAATGGCTTAGTACAAATACGGCCCCAAATTGGCTTAACACTTCAAATACCCTAAAAGTTGGATAAAAAAAAAGAGCTTTACCCTAAATATGTTAATATAAGAACATGTTTGTTATCTTGTCTATTGTCATCTACACATTTACTGAAGGCATGTAAATCATGTGATATATTGTAACCAATTTTGATCATTGTCCCACCTAATACAGGGAGCTATTTCCCTCATTTCATAATATGTTTGATCACAAATGTCTGTGGCGCACCCATCTAGGGGCTTTGATGGGTTTCAACACCCACAGTAATTATTATTTTACCAATTTTTCTTTGAAAATGGCCAAGTACAAGTATATCCTCAAATTTTCATTTACACTTTCATGAATATCCTGGAAGTTTGATGATAAGGTAAACTTTATCATCAATATTTTTTATAACAGCATGTTTGTTATCCTGTCAAATATCATTTAACATTTACTAATGAGAAGTATTAATTGGGGCATACTGTGATTGATTTTGTTATTGCCCCAGCTAATACCTGGAGTTACTTCCCTAATTTCAACATGTATGTATACATATTAGTTTTCTTTATTTAGCACCTAAAACTATGGATTCAAGCAAGTTGATCTTTTTGTTTATTCTTTTATTCCTTTTTAATTGAAAACCTATTTTTTTTTGTTTATTATAACTGTTCATGGTAGTATGCCTTTATATTGTACACTTTAGTGATAAGGGTCAACCTTGAAATTTCTTGTAAGGTTTAAGGCATCATTTTGTGGACTTCTGTTTTTGGATATAATGAGAGCAATCGATGTTCAAGTTGGTGCACCGTGTGTTCCATCTCCTGCTTGTCTTTCATTTGTAGCGTTGTTAATTGTTTAAACACGTATGCTCACATGCTTGTTATTTATTTTTTCTTGGTGAATCTGTCAGGGGAGGTTGAACATATTTTGTGCAGTACTTGGTCACTCGGTCTGCAATTTGGATTTGCTACATTGTTTAAATGCTTTATCACACTTTTCATGCATATAAATGAATGATCTCTGGTTTATTATGAAATTGAGTGTACTTGCACTGTAGATTCTTTGCCGGCAGTATTTGAATGGCTTTCACAGTTTTTGGTTTGCCTTGCAGAAACACTTGTTCGATACCCCCCTTCCAAGTTCGTCCACTAGTTTTCTTTATGCCACAGGGATATCTGATGTTGGAAAGAATGAAATCATTATTGATGAATGGGATCTTGTGGAGCATGCTACTTTTCCTCCTCCACCATCACAGACTGAGGATGTTGAGCATTGGACTCGTGCCATGTTTATTGATGCAACAAAGAAATAATTTGGTGGCATTACAACCTTCAAAACTTTATCAGGTAGTAATATCATTATTGTTTGATTCCGTCACAGAATCATCCATGTGTTATGCCTCGTTCTTTTTAAAAGGCACTTATTCAAGTTATCTTAATGTGTTCACAAGTTGATAGGTTCAGCAAGGAGATGCTTGTCAAGATGTAGGTTGCATCACTTCATTGCTTTGTAGAGTTTAACACATCTTACTTGACCAAAACATAGAAGTTAACATGTTTCTGACCTGTTCATCCTGGTTAATATGTAAATATATATATATATATAGTTAAACCAATTTCTTGTGCGGAGATAAAATATACAATTTGACAGCTGCCCCCATGCACCCTTCAAGACAGCAGCTGAGGCAAAAGACTGGCCCAATTCTACCTTCCACATCAAATTCTTCCTTCATTCCAAGGCCTATCAAATATATATATATATATATATATGTATAATCGAAATTGAATCACTTGAAGCTAAAAGCTAGCCGAATCTTAGCCCCAACTTGTAATACGCTAAAGATACGAGTTCAGAAATTAACTGGGAAATTTGAATTTAAAGAATACTCTCAAACTGCTTGAAAGAAGATCAAAGACAATGCCATATCTAGCCGAACCCAGTCTAAAGACGAGGGCTTTAGCATGCTATAGTCATTCCTTCTAACGGACGAAAGCGGAGTCCTAACCATGGGTATCCGTATATATATATATATGCTAGATCATCTGTACACATATACTGATATAGTTAATTACTGGAATATTACTCTTCATTTCCATGTTGGAGTCTGTATTTTCCCGTTCGATTTGCGATTCGGTTATAAGAACGAAAGGGATGTTGAAATGAACAAGCCAAGTATAAAGCTTTGCCCCTTCTTTAACTGCATTTGTTGCATTCCTTTCTTCTTTTTTCCGGTGACTCGTTCTTAACTGATTAGGGTATCTTGGCCGGACTTTTATTACCGTCGGGCCATCCTCTCCTTGATCTTTTAAAGCTGGTTTTCTTGTCATCAATCACTGTTGTTGTCATTTCCTGCCTCAGTATCATCTTCATTCGCCTCCCAAGGAGATAAAAAAAACCCTCCGTAACAAAGACGAGAGAATCAGGAGGATTAAACATCCGATCATCGGAGCTAGTTTGACGAGCTAGCCATTAGCATTTGTCTCCTATCTATTTTAACAAGAGAAATTCTTTCCATAAGCCTTTCCCATCTCTTATGTCACAAACATTGACTACTATCTCCCACAATACTTTTGAATCTGTCTCAATGACCACATTGTCTTCACGTTTCATTCCATAAGATATAATTCATTGATTTTAACAATTATGTTCAAGTTTGATTCAATGTGACATTTTTTTTAAATTTATTTCAGGGCTTTAACAATTATTAGGACTAAAAATGTAAATCCATTTTCCTGAATAGGAATAAGTATTGGAGAATGTCTACTTACCCTTTGAACTTTTTGTTCAAACTCAAATACCCTTCAAATTAAAAGATTCCTCCAATACCCTTAAACTATTTAGATGCTTCAAATCAACACATTAGTTGACTTTTCTATCCAAATTATTTATAAATAATTACTCATTTGAAAAAAGTAGAAAAAAAAATTAAAAGGTTAATAAGTAAATTTCTTAAATTAAAAGGCTAAAGTCAATGAACATGTAGCTCATTTTTTTTGAAAGGAAAATAGAATTGGATTAACTCATATCTGCAAGTAGAAAAGGAGCGATCGCCTCAGGGCATTCCCTATCCATGCATTTCCTAAACCGGAAATCAAAGCCAATTGGCCTAACTCATGCGCTGGGATATTCGTGGACCGTCTTGTATGCATAAAGGAGCAACTATAGAAAGTAGAAGCCAGGTGTGCCACCTCCTCCAGCACCAATCCCGCATAGCTTAATGGGAAATCTCCATTGGTCAGGGCTAGGATGTTCTGTAAGCAGTTAGACTCAACTATAATCTTGTCACACCCCCATTGACGAGCCTACGCTATAACGTCTCTTAGCGCCAGTGCCTCCGTTGTTTGCACCTCAGTTCTATGCGGAGGTAAATTGCTCCTGAGAACACCGTTCCACCCCTCGCATCTCGAACTATAAATCCCAAGCCAATTCCCAAAGCCTTTATCGTTGTATCCGTGTTCACCTTTACCACTCCTGTATTGGGAGGATGTCATTTCGGATCGATATGTTGGGTAATTAGTGCAACAAGTTTGTGCTGCGGACGCTATGCCTCCTTGAAATCAGACAATAATTTCCCGCCTCGAATAACTACCTCTTGGATTGATTCATCGCACTGGCGGAAGATCCTGTTGTTCCTCGATGTCCATAGAGACCAAAGGATGGAGGTGAGCTGCTCTATATCCGATTCATCCAATGATGTCTTTAGCCCTGCTAGCCAAACCACCCAATTGTCTCCTTGCAGCCCAAAAACCCTATCCCAGAAAGCAAACTTTCCTCACACCCCCTTTGCAAACGGGCAAGACAACAACAGATGTGGAGTTAATTCAACCTCCTCATTGCAACAGGGATACACTGGGTCCACCGATACACCTCTCTTCCCTAGGTTGACGTTGGGAGAGAGCCATTACCCAGCCTCCACATAAAGTTTTTAAACTTTGGAGGGATAGATAGCCCCCACAAGAATTTCCACCAACCTCTACTGGAGTCCGGGCACTCGTGCGGTGTTATCGATGTTAGGTAATGGTATCCACTTCGGACTGAATACTTCCCATTTGTAGTTCCTTTCCACACAAGAGTATCATTCGCCTCACTCTAACTAAGCGGTAGGCTTAATATTGCTGATATTTTCTGTGGTAGAAAGAGTTACTCCACTAGGTCAGTTTTCCAGCACCGTCATTCCCTATCAATAAGCTCAACCACTTTTGCCTCCTCGTCGAGGCCCGTAACCGGCGCTGAGATCATCCCATTTGTAACTGACGAAAGCCATGGAACTTTCCATATCCGTATTAGTTCGCCATTCCCTACCCTCTAGAAGCATCCTTTATGGAGCACAGCTCTTCCTGTAAGAGTGCTACGCCAGACGTAACTAGGGTGAGAGCCCGTACCTGCCTTTAGGAAATCTGAGTGGGGAAAGTACCAGGCTTTCCAGATTTGGGAGAGCAAAGAGTTTGGGTATTTATGCAGCCGCCACCCTTGTTTGGCTAGAAGCGCAAGATTAAATTCTCTGACTTTCCTAAACCCCAATCCTCTCACCTCCTTTGATCTACAGAGCTTTTCCCAAGACACCCTCAGAATTCCCCCCCCCCCCCCCACCAGAATCTTCTTGTCACCTTTTCCACGTCCTCACAGATGGAGATTGGGATCTCGAAATAACTCATCATATACGTTGGAATGGACTGGATGACAGATTTAATTAGAACTTCCTACCCTGCCCAGGACAACTTTTTCTCTTTCCACCCCCCTAGTCTCTTGCAAATCCTATCCTGTATCGATTAGAACATCCCTTTCTTAGCGCAACCAAAAGACACTGGAAGCCCCAAGTACCTGGCATGGGATTCCGTCTCCACCATTCCTAATCTTGCTTTCACCCGAGTTCTAATGTCTTGGCCTACGTTCTTGCTGAAGCACACTTCTGATTTTTCTAGATTTATCTTCTAGCCAGAGGCTTCCTCATATTCCTTCAAGATGGAGCTAAAGACTTCTGCCTCACTTTCCTCCGCTTTTGCAAAATTAAGACTGTCATCCGCATAGAATAAGTGACTGACCTGTGGGCTGCCCGGACAGACCCTGTATCCATGTATCCTTTTAGTCGAGGCTGCAGTCTGAAGCATCTCTAAAAGGCCTTCAGCATAAAGCACAAATAGATATGGGGACAACGGATCCCCTTGCCGGAGGCCCCTCTCTGGATAGAAAGTAGGTCTCGGGGCCCCATTTAGGAGGATGGCGTAGGAAACCGTTGAGACACATCGCATCACAAAAAATGTCCATCTAGACGAGAAACCCATGCGGGTAATGATTGCCTCCAAAAAGTTCCACTCCACCCTATCATAGGCCTTACTCATATCCAACTTGACGCTCATCCATCCTGGACCAGATCGTTTTGTGTTCATCTTATGAAAAATCTCCTGGGCTATCAGAGCATTGTCGGTAATGAGTCTACCCGGAATAAAAACATTCTAATTTTCTGAGACTATGCTTGGCAGGATTTGTTTCAGGCGATTCGCAAGAACTTTGGTTATCAGTTTGAAGACGACATTACATAAGCTAATCGGGCGAAATTGGGAGCATTTTGAGGGGTTGGCTACTTTAGGAATAAGGGTGATAAATGTATGATTGAGGTAGTCAGAGTCTTCCACATCATTCAAGATTCCAAGAACAGCTTTACAAACAGGATTTTCTAAAAAAGACCAAATTTTTAAAAAAAATAGCGGAGGCCTTCTGTCCGGCCCGGGGGCCTTCGTGGGATGCATCTGCTTTAGAGCTTTAAAAACTTCATATTTTGTGAAAACCTGATCAAGATTCAAATTCATTGAATGGGAAACACGGGGGGTTATAGTTTGTAGGGAATTTTATGACAAGTCACTTCCCCTAGAAGAGAATAGAGACTTATAATATTCTAGGAATATTGATCGCGCGTCGAACACGTCAAATATAATAGTGAAATAGTTATGGAATTGGGGGTAGAAATACAACTTATCACTGTCTACAAGAGTTTGTAGATGATGGTAAGAGGATCGTCCACAGAGACCTCTAGGAGATGTAATTCTTGGGTTGACTTCCTCGTCACTGAGTTTTGGTTGGGTGTAATCTGAAACTAAAGACAAAACAGAAAGAAGTGAAAACAGTTAAAATAGTATTGGCCAAAGTCTTGGCCAAGACAGGGGTCTAGATTGGGGTACGTCTAGTGATATGGAACTCCAGGTAAGGGTGATAGGAGAGCTTGTGTTCTTATGCTTCGATCATTGACTCTAGGATGTTCATATCTTCGGTTGTAGTACTGCTATAGATTGGAGGTACTCCTGTTCACTCCTGTCTTCCCTCCTCTTCAAATTACCTGGCGGGTACTCCCTTTCCTGATAATCCTAGCCAAGGGACACCTTGCTGGTTAAAGGGTTTATCCGTTTGACTGCTGTTTTGAATGGTTGCTCACCTCTTCAATGGTATAGGGGAAGACAGTACCTAGGTCAAGGTGTTTCCCTGTGGAAACCCTAGGTTGTCAATCTGGTCTTGACCTAGATTATTTATTCTTCTAGTCTGGCGCGAGACTAGTCACCTGCTTCGTCTTGCCGACGGGTACTCCCTTTCCTTCTAGACCGGCTGCAACTCTTCTCTACTAGAGTACAAGGATGATCAAACCTTGTCCCTAGTGAGTAAGCGATAGATTAAGTTCAAGAAATAAATAAATACAGAAGAAGAGATTATGAAGTACGACTTGGCCTCACGATTGCATAAGAACTAAGCTCATCAACCCTTACCAAGAATGGGTGTTTAGCTACTCTTGGTCATGGATAAAAATATAGAATATTGAATTGCATAAATGTATTAAAATCCGAGATAATAAAATCCGGAGCAAATTGTAACAATGTCAAACTAGGAGAAAGGAGAAGAAGAATAGCGTAGCTGATCGATCGCAGACCGAGGGGAATAATGTTTGGCTAAATAGCCCTAAAAACCCTCTGTCCCGCTCCAACTCTAATTCCTAGAAAATCTCCTAAAAGATTACTACAATAAATTGTTCTAAAAATAGAAACTAAATCGCAATTACAAAAAGAGGGAGATCCCAGGTGGGATTCTTCAAGAGATTGGCTTCAGATCCCTCTACAATTGCGGGACAGCTGCTACGTGCCAGCTGTAAAGTCCAACGCTGAAAGCGGTCCAAACGCTCCAAGTTGCTGTCTTTTATCGCGAAAGTGTCTTGGCCGCAGTCTTGGCCAAGACTTAGGTAAACAACTCCAACTCTCTTCAGATCAAATTCCTCAAATGCTGCTTCCAGACCAGATCTGCTAAGATGTAGGAAATACAAGGATAAATCAGTAGTTTTACTGCCCAATACAATAAGTAAATAGACAATAAAACATGATGAAATGCAATGTAATCAAATTCCCCACACTTAAACTATGCTTGCCCCCAAGCATACAGACTCAAAGACTCAAAAAAAATAAAACATAACAAAACAAAACAGACACACTGAACCCCCCGGACTTTCTCGTTTTCAGACTGCTTACCCCTTCACTGGACCTGCCAAGACACTTCACTAAGATACCCAATGTTAGAGTAACAAGGAATGATCAATACCCCAAACATACACCTTCCACATGGTATCAAGACACCCCACTAGAGTAGATTGATAAGGTATAGGGCAACAAGGTTCACCAAAGATTTGAGTCCCACCAAGCGTCGTCTATCCTAAAGTGCCTAAAGACTGGTGCCATTTAAATCACTTTGACAGATTTTTCTTCTTTTATTTTCTTTTATGTCCTAGCAATTTTTTTTTCTTTAGACATAACAGGCGTCCTTTTTCATTTTTTATAGACACGGCACATAGACAGAGCTTGTCCTTTTCAGCGGGGACTTCCACCTTTGCTATGTCTGTCCTATGACGTTCTAACACCTTTATTTGTCTCACACTACAGCAGATAGAACGACACACTCAAATCCAGGCAGCAAACCCCATCATCCTAATAAGAGCTAAGGTCCTAGCTAAGTGTCCCTACGACCATATGGATGGTTAATGTTTGGGAAACATTAGATAATATGCCCCTAAGGCATTGATCATTTATGCTCATTCGCTTCCCTGTTACTAAAGCATTGTATCCCCTAGAGAAGTGTCTACATGCAGTCCCACCGGAAGACTAAACAATCTAAGCAAGAAAATAGGGGTTCGGATGTGCACTCACAAAACAGACTCAAAACATGCATAAAAATACCAATAAAAATCATGCAATTGACAGACTCTTGGATTGGACAAACTGATATGAAAATAAAAAAATTAAAACGCACCAAATTGACTCAATATTCACAATAACCATTCAATATTCACAAAAAACACAAGACATATAATCACCCTCCCCACACTTAAAAGACAGAATGTCCTCATTGTGTGGAGAGACAAAAAATAAAAGACATAATAGAAAAATAAAAGGAAGGACAGAAACGACCTGGGGGCAGAGACAACTCAAGTTGCAGGGGTCGGGGGATCTTGGCCTGAGGCTTGGCCTAGATCAGGGGTAGGATGGTTCGTTGGCTTTGGATCTCTTGGAGGAGGAGGAGGCATCGACGGGTGCGGTGTCTTCGCTGGCTGTGCTGATGGCCGGGGTTCATCCTCCTCATCAGAAGACTCGGAGTCACTTTCGGAGCTCAGATTGTCATGGAGAGCCTTGAGGAGCTTGAAATGGGCCTGGAGATGCTGATAAATGTGGAGGACGTTTGTCCTGGTGAGCTTCATCTGCTCAAGGAGGACGTCCTGCCTATCATTAAGACATTGGGCCCACTGAGGCACCACGTCACTGGTGGATGCTTGAGTCTGGTCTTGGCCCTTGTCTTGGCCAAGACGATCGAGGATGATCTTCTGCTGCTCAAGGATGAGTAGCTGGCGAGCTTGGAATTCTCTGGCCCACTCTGGAGCTCGTTGATGTTACTGGCAGGGGGATCTTGGCCTAAGTCTTGGCCTAGATCGACTGTAGCATCAGGGATGGTGGTGTCTTGTCCAGCGTCTTGGCCTAGATCCTGGGCAATATTGCCCTCTGCTTCTTCGCCAGGGATTTGGATCGGGTGCAGCTTGTACCTCCCTCCATTTTTCTTCGAGAAAATGTGCTCCCCAACAGGTGTAAAACCTGTATTACACGCAACAAACTCTCCTTCTAAATGGAAATGCCCCATTTGGTCGAAGGATCTAAAATCCAGTATTTTGGGGGAGCAAGATTTATGCAAATCAGCAGAAGCTAAATCTAGCTTAGCAGTTTCAATAGCAAGCCAAGTAATCAAAGACCCAAAAATCAGTTTGGTTTTAGACTCACGGGCATGCAACACTTGAACCAAATATAAGCCTAAGTTGACCTTTTTCTTGTGCAAAATGCACCAAAGCAAAAACAGTTCAGACTTGGCTAAATTCCCAGAAACCTTTGTCTTCCCTAAGAGGTTGACAGACAAGGTTCTATGGAGCATCCTAAGCGCAGGGTTCAAGATGGCATGTGCCTTAGAGTTTCTATCAAACCTAGCATCTGGATCACCAGTGATCTCTCTAAAAGCAGCATTATTATCCCATTCAGTGGGATAGTCAAAAATGGCCTCATCACTAAACGCAAATCCTAACAAGGAGTTGAAAGCATCAACAGATAAGTGACTCCATTTATCACACAAACAAAAATTAATCACATCAGGCGCAGCAAAATCAGGTTTGTCTCTACCCCTAACATACAAGGTTTCTTCGTCAAACCAGAAGGATGTGTGAAATTCAAGGCACAGTTCAGTGTAAGCATCACATTCAACAGACATAAAAGGGACCCATCCAATCGCATACACATATTCCCTAATTTTATCCCCTAATGCCATTTCATCAAGAAAATCAAATTTTAATCTAGCAAATGCAGGAATATCACAGGAATGCTTATCACGCAATTTGGCCTTAAGGTATGGTGTATCAAATTTCAACCAGCCTTTGAGTGTGTGCAGGGGAGGAAGAGAGGATACCTTAGCAGTCTTGGCCGGAGTCTTGGCCAAGACTGAATCGTCTTCATCGTCCTCTGGTTCTTCCTCGACCACCTTTTTCTTCCCTTTGCTATTGGCAGTGGAAGGAGCAACACTTTTCTTAGGGTTTGGGGGTGGTGACGATTGAATTGGGGTCATCGCCAGCTTCTTAGTTGGCGTCTTCTTATGGGCCACTTGCTTGATGCGCCCCGATTTCTTTGGCGGAGTAGTGCCTGGTGATTTCGTCGGAGGTGGCGGTGGTGGCGTGGTAACAGTAGCTGGAGGAGGCTTTTTCGTAGTGGTCGGAGCTGGGTTTGAGGCTCCGGCGGCAGCCATCTTCTTTATCAGCCTACTCTCCCGTCTGCTTTCTCTTTCTCCAGCAGACGCGGGGACGGTCGTCTTCATCCTCTTTGCGAGAGGAACATCGTCGGAGTCCTCGTCGCTCACGACCACAGCTCGGTCGGCTCCCTTGACGCTTTCCTCCGATTCCTCAGGAATAAAGTCCTCCAAGGACATAGAATCTTCGTTCTCCAGTGCTTCGAGCAGTCGTCTCGTGGCGGAGATGCTGTTGGTCGGCATAACAGGTGGCGGAGCTCCACGGAGGTCGTCGCTGGCCTCTGGCATGTCGATGGGTGAGGATGGATTAGGTGTAGTCATGGTTGTGAGAGAAGAGAAAATTGTTTTGGGTTTGGGATTTTTGTTTGGTAGTTCGTGTGATTTGGGGAAAGAAGAAGAAGAAGGGGCTGTTGCGTTTTAGCTCAGGTGAGAGGGAGGATATTTGTTGGTTCGTGGGGAGATCGTGTCAGAGTGGGAGAGGGAATTTGCAGAGGTGGTAGTTTTATTTTCCCACGCTGCCAATTAATTCCATTAATTGGTTTTGAATTTTGTCCGTTCAAAAAGCAATTAAAGGCTTTTAAAAGACGGCGCTGACACGTGTCCCACTAATTCTCAAAAAAGGGGTAGTCCGCTCACAACAGTCTAGCCCAAAGGCTTGGCCTAGATCTCGGCCAAGACTGCTTCACTTTCCCCACACTTAATTTCCTGCACAAAATCAAAGATAACCCAGCGAAATCAAATGTGATAAAAGAAATAAAAATATCCTAAAATTAAAAGAAACAAGGGTTGCCTCCCTTGTAGCGCCCTTATTTTAAGTCCTAGGCTTGACTCTGAATTTTTCTTCATTTGTTTTCTGGTGGCACGCCCACCTTTTCAGAAATTTTCTCTTCTTGAAAACTTTCAAAGAACGGTTTCAATCTGTGTCCGTTCACCTTGAGCTCGGCACCTGTTTTCTCATTCTTAATATCTACTGCACCATGCGGGTAAATATTAGTAATAACAAAAGGGCCTTCCCATCTTGTTTTAAGTTTTCCAGGAAATAATTTAAAACGGGAATTATAAAGAAGAACCTTCTCCCCTCTGTGGAGAGGTTTTCCAATAATTCGCTTGTCGTGGTAGGCTTTCATTCTGATTTTGACAATCAGCTTATTGTCATAGGCTTGGTCTCTCAACTCCTCTAGCTCGTGGAGTTGTAGTTTCCTTTCTTGGCTAGCCTCGTCATGACTTAAGTTGCACTTCCGTATAGCCCAATATCCTTTGTGTTGCAACCCTACTGGCAAGTGGCATGTCTTCCCATAGACTAGCTTGTAAGGCGTCATCCCGATTGGACCTTTGTAAGCCGTTCTGCAGGCCCACAATGTGTCATCTAACCGCTGGCTCCAATCGCGTCTGTCTAGGCCTACAGTCTTGGCCAAGACAAACTTCACCTCTCTATTGGACACTTCTGCTTAGCCGTTTGATTGAGGGTGATAGGCTGTGGATACCCTATGTGTGATGCCATATTTCCTGAAAAGAGAAGATAAAATCTTGTTGCAGAAGTGTGTTCCTCGATCACTAATGATCCCTCGAGGAATTCCAAATCTGTTGAAGATGTTAGATTTAATAAAGGAAATAACAGTTCTAGCATCATCATTTTTAGTGGCTTTCGCCTCTATCCATTTTGATACATAATCCACAGCTAAGAGAATATATCTGTTGCCAAAAGAAGTAGGAAAAGGTCCCATAAAATCTATGCCCCAAATATCAAATATCTCACATGAAAGAATAAAATTCATAGGCATTTCATTTCGGGAACTAATATTTCCTACTTTTTGACAAGCAGGACAAGATTTACAAAATAGAAAACTATCTTGAAAAATCGTTGGCCAATAAAACCCAGCCTCCAATATTTTTAGGGTTGTTCTCCTAGCTCCAAAATGACCTCCGCATGCTTGAGAGTGACAGAATTCAAGTATAGACTTTGTCTCACTTTTAGGTATACACCTTCTAAGTAATTGGCCAGAGCCTATTTTCCATAGATAAGGATCATCCCAAACATAGTACTTACTGTCATGTTTGACCTTTACTCTCTCATAGGTAGTCATATCACCATAGTGCTTACCTGTTGCAAGGTAATTCGCTATTTCAGCGTACCATGGTCGCGGGTTTGGCTGAAGTCTAGGCCTAGACTCTGGGCTAGACAGTGCGATAGAGAACAGTTTTTCATCTGGAAATTCTGCTTTAATTTCATTTGTGTCTCCCTTTGCTAGGCAGCGGCTCAGGTGATCTGCCACGAGGTTTTCCCTACCGCTCTTGTCCTTAATTTCCAGATTATGCTCCTGCATAAGAAGAATCCAACGGATTAGTCTAGGTTTGGCCTCATGCTTGACCAAGAGGTATTTCAAGACCGTATGATCTGAAAATACAATAATTTTGGTGCCCAATAGATAAGATCTAAATTTTTCCAAGGCAAAAACTATTGCAAAGAGTTCTTTTTCAGTAGTGGTGTAATTTCTTTGGGCATCATCTAGCATTTTTGATGCGTAATAGATCACGTGCGGATCTTTCCCTTTCTTTTGCCCAAGAACAGCTCCAACAGCAGCGTCGCTTGCGTCGCACATAAGCCCAAATGGCAATCTCCAATCCGGTGCTTGGATGATTAGTGCTGTGGTCAATCGTTCCTTTAGTTCCTCGAACGATTTCTTGCATGCTTCGTTGAAGTCGAATTCTACCTCCTTTTGTAGTAACTTGCACATTGGTTCAGCCACTTTAGAGAAGTCTTTTATGAACCTACGGTAAAAACCTGCATGTCCAAGAAAGCTACGAACCTCACGCAAGCATGAGGGGTAAGGCAAGTTCTTGATAGTGTCAATTTTGGCTTGATCAACCTCAATGCCTTTCTTAGAGACTACATGTCCAAGGACAATCCCTTGGTCTACCATAAAATGGCATTTTTCAAAGTTTAAGACTAAACATGTATCAACACATCTCTTTAAAATATTTTCTAGATTATGTAGGCAGTGGTCAAAATTATTACCGTAAACGGTAAAATCATCCATAAACACTTCGATGCTCTTCTCTACATATTCAGAAAATATACTTACCATGCACCTTTGAAAGGTGGCTGGCGCATTACACAGCCCAAATGGCATGCGTCTATAGGCGAACATTCCAAATGGACAAGTGAACGTCGTCTTTTGTTGGTCTTCGGGTGCAATGGGGATTTGATGAAACCCCAAGTATCCGTCCAAGAAGCAGTAATGAGACTTTCCAGTAAGTCTCTCCACTATTTGGTCGATGAAAGGCAGCGGAAAGTGATCCTTTCGAGTGACTTGATTCAGCCTTCGGTAGTCAATGCATACCCTCCATCCGTTTTGGATCCTAGTTGTTCTTTGCGTTCCATCGTCTCCTTCGATCACTGTAATTCCAGTTTTCTTAGGGACTACCTGCACAGGGGACACCCAATTACTATCAGAGATAGGATAAATCACACCCGAATCTAACAATTTGATTATTTCTTTCTTGACAACTTCCATCATAGGAGGGTTTAATCTCCTCTGGGGTTGTCGAATGGGTTTCTTATCCTCTTCCACATGTATTTTGTGGGTACAAATGTTAGATGATATCCCCTTGATGTCTGCCATGGTCCAGCCAATCGCTTCCTTGTGCATTTTCAAGACATCTACCAATTTTTCTTCTTCATCTTTTGATAGCTTTGCTGAAATAATGACGGGTAAGGTGTTGTCTTGGCCTAGATAGGCGTACTTTAGGTGATCTGGCAGAGATTTTAATTCCAACTGTGGAGCCTGCATGATAGAAGGCAGAAATTTAGGAAACGTTGATTGCACAAATTGACAACTAACTATTTTTCTTCTTTTGTTGGCGGTCTTGGCCGATGTCTTGGCCAAGCTCAAGGCTGAGAGTGAGTCGGTATCTTCCTGATTGGTCAAACTGTCCAGAATTTCTTGGAGCTCCCTCTGATGTCCAGTCCTTTCCTCTAATTCTTCCAGTTTTTGAGTGGAAATTCCCCTGCTTAAAACATACTCGAGGGGGTCGTTATTATAAATGTCAGCAATTTCCTCAGTAATTGGGTCCAAAACATCCAAAAAACTAACACAATGTAAATCATTAGGATGTTTTAGGGCATCAGTAATGCTGAATTTAATTGTTCTTCCACAAAACTCAAGAATTATGCTTCCTTCGAAGCAATCAATCTTTGCCTTTGATGTCCTTAGGAAAGGTCTTCCTAATAAAATATCAGTGGTACAAGATGGCAATTGAACATTCATTTTGACTATATAAAAGTCTACTGGATAGATAAAGTCGTTTACCATCACCAAGACATCAGTTACTACACCCTTAGGTCTGATGATTGTTCGATCGGCCAGCTGGATCACCAAGTTAGTCTCCTTCATTGTTCCTATCTTCAAGGTTTCGAATTCACTTAAGGACATAACATTGATGCCAGCCCCTAAGTCGCAAAGGGCTTTCTCAATGATTTTGTTCCCTATTTGGCATGGAATGGTGAAGGTACCTTGATCCTTGCACTTCTCTGGAAGTTGTTGTACTGCGGAGACGTTGTGGGATAAATTCACCCTCTCTATACCTGCAATTTTCTTTTTATTAGTACACAGTTCTTTAAGAAATTTAGCATAAGAGGGGACTTTTGCAATTAAATCCAACATAGGTATGTTCACAGCTATTTTTCCAAAAATAGCCATGAAGTCTCTCGCTTCATCTTGCTTCTTCTCTTTCGAAGATCTCGGAGGGAATGGTGGAGGAATTTCTATGGTTTCTTCCTTCTGGTCTGGCTTCGCCTGCGGCTTGGCCAAGACAGGATCTGCTTTTTCTGGTTCTGTGATAACCGTAGTCTTGGCCGGTGTCTTGGTCAAGACTACTTCTGCTTCAACTTCTTCTTCCTCATCTTCATCCACATCCTCCAATTGGACTTTCCTTATTTCCTCATCTGTTTTCGTTCCTTCCCTTTCTGGCAACACAACTCCACTCCTTAAACTTATGGCGCTAACATTGTGTGCAGGATTGTTCACCGTGGTGGGAGGTAGTTTTCCTTGATTAGCCATCTGAGTTATCTGCTTCTGTAGCTCTGCCAAGCTGGCCTGTGTGGATTGCATATGATTTTTCTGCAACTCCATCATTTGCTTGAGCGTATCCTCCACTGAGGGGCCAGTAAGCTGCAAAGGTCGAGGGGCAGGAGGTAGTTGGGCTAAAGGAGCTTGGCCTGGCGCTTGGCCTAGATTCTGGCCAAGATTCTGATTTGTAGGTCGCGACACGAAATGTTGGAAATTGATAGGAGGTTGTTGCTGCGGTTGAGGTATAACTTGATTCTGATTCTGGTTTGGAGGGATTGGATCTCTCCATCTGAAATTTGGATGTGCCCTCCATGCGTATTGGTTACTTCATTGAGGAAAGTTTTGCATGCTTCCTTGGTTCTGTGGGTATGCTGCGCTAACCTGACTTACGTCATCTGGATGCTGCACCATGTAACAATTATTGGTCTGGTGGTCTTGCTGCTGGCATATCCCACATATTGATGCTATTTGCTCTTGATTCTGATTTCCCGAGGTCATTGAACCTGAAATGTTAACAGAAATGGTTTTAATCATATCAGTTAAATCATTAAGCTTTTGTTCAACATTAATTGAATTTAAGGAAGAGGTAGAAGAGTTTCTATCCGAAATGGTATTATTTTGGCAATTGTCGGCCAATGTTTGGAGCAACATTTTAGCTCTTGTGACCGTTAGATCTTGCAACGCTCCACTTGCGGCTGAATCCACTTTTTGTTTACTACTTGGGAGCATCCCATCGTAGAAATATTGTATCATAGTGTTGTCTGCTACTCCATGAGTGGGGCAAACTTCTTGCAAATCTCGGAACCTCTGGTGATACTCACTGAAACTTTCACCACTTCTTTGTTGAATTGCAACCATGTCTTTCCTTGCTATCCCCGCCTTCGTTGCATTCCAATACTTGTTAAGGAACATCATGGACATCTCTGCCCATGTGTTGATGGTGTTATGTGGCAAACTATAAAACTAGTTCTGAGCTCCCCCTTCCAGAGAGCTTGGAAAGGCTTTTAGCTTTGCCCTTTCCATGTTCACTGTGGTTGGTTTCATGATGTCGCACTGAACATGTAGGTTCCTTAGGTGCTTGAATGGGTTCTCATTGGAATGACCGTAGAACTTGGGAAGGTTGGCCACCATGTTGGTTTTTATGGACCAATCATTTGCTACAGCAGGTAGGTTAATACAGGAAAAGGTCTCATGTTCTGCTGTTTTGTTCAGCTCTCTCATTGTCGGTTCTGGTCGATTGTCTGCCATGCCGTGGTCTGTTTCTAGGTCAAGACCGTGGTCAAGACTGAATTCTGTTTCGGAATTAGAGCTTTCCGATTCACTTTCTTCTTGGGCTGCTCTTAGTCGAGCTTGCCTCCTAAGTTGTGCTTCGGTCCTGGTAAGATTGGGATTGATTGGTAACAAATCTTGTTCTCTACTTGAGGACCTGGTCATCAACTGTCATAAAATAAAATAAAACAAAAACTACAAATACCGTTAGAGATCCCCGACAACGGCGCCAAAATTTGATCGCGCGTCGAACACGTCAAATATAATAGTGAAATAGTTATGGAATTGGGGGTAGAAATACAACTTATCACTGTCTACAAGAGTTTGTAGATGATGGTAAGAGGATCGTCCACAGAGACCTCTAGGAGATGTAATTCTTGGGTTGACTTCCTCGTCACTGAGTTTTGGTTGGGTGTAATCTGAAACTAAAGACAAAATAGAAAGAAGTGAAAACAGTTAAAATAGTATTGGCCAAAGTCTTGGCCAAGACAGGGGTCTAGATTGGGGTAAGTCTAGTGATATGGAACTCTAGGTAAGGGTGATAAGAGAGCTTGTGTTCTTATGCTTCGATCATTGACTCTAGGATGTTCATCTCTTCGGTTGTAGTACTGCTATAGATTGGAGGTACTCCTGTTCACTCCTGTCTTCCCTCCTCTTCAAATTACCTAGCGGGTACTCCATTTCCTGATAATCCTAGCCAAGGGACACCTTGCTGGTTAAAGGGTTTATCCGTTTGACTGCTGTCTTGAATGGCTGCTCACCTCTTCAATGGTATAGGGGAAGACAGTACCTAGGTCAAGGTGTTTCCCTGTGGAAACCCTAGGTTGTCAATCTGGTCTTGACCTAGATTATTTATTCTTCTAGTCTGGCGTGAGACTAGTCACCTGCTTCGTCTAGCCGACGGGTACTCCCTTTCCTTCTAGACCGGCTGCAACTCTTCTCTACTAGAGTACAAGGATGATCAAACCTTGTCCCTAGTGAGTAAGCGATAGATTAAGTTCAAGAAATAAATAAATACAGAAGAAGAGATTATGAAGTACGACTTGGCCTCACGATTGCATAAGAACTAAGCTCATCAACCCTTACCAAGAATGGGTGTTTAGCTACTCATGGTCATGGATAAAAATATAGAATATTGAATTGCATAAATGTATTAAAATCCGAGATAATAAAATCCGGAGCAAATTGTAACAATGTCAAACTAGGAGAAAGGAGAAGAAGAATAGCGTAGCTGATCGATCGCGGACCGAGGGGAATAATGTTTGGCTAAATAGCCCTAAAAACCCTCTGTCCCGCTCCAACTCTAATTCCTAGAAAATCTCCTAAAAGATTACTACAATAAATTGTTCTAAAAATAGAAACTAAATCGCAATTACAAAAAGAGGGAGATCCCAGGCGGGATTCTTCAAGAGAATGGCTTCAGATCCCTCTACAATTCCAGGACAGCTGCTACGTGCCAGCTGTAAAGTCCAACGCTGAAAGCGGTCCAAACGCTCCAAGTTGCTGTCTTTTATCGCGAAAGTGTCTTGGCCGCAGTCTTGGCCAAGACTCAGGTAAACAGCTCCAACTCTCTTCAGATCAAATTCCTCAAATGCTGCTTCCAGACCAGATCTGCTAAGATGTGGGAAATACAAGGATAAATCAGTAGTTTTACTGCCCAATACAATAAGTAAATAGACAATAAAACATGATGAAATGCAATGTAATCAAATATCCCCTCTATTTCCTCTCAAGACTCCCTCCACCTACCCGACTCATCTTGGATTCTCTCAATTGTATTCTTCTTCTTTCGTTGTGAAGCTCGGGCATGGAAGAATTTTGTGTTGCTATCCCCCTCTTTGAGCCAAAGGACTCGTAATCGTTGTTTCCACATCACCTCCTCTCGATGAATGAGTTCCTCAACCTCCTTTCCAACATTCTCAATCTCGTCGAGGGTGGAGTCCGAGACTGGTTGATTTTGGAGCCATCCCAACCGCTCTCTTTTCAGAACAATGGATCTGTGTATGTTTCCAAAAATCTCCTTGCTCCAACGCGACAACTCTACCCCACAATGTTCTAAGCGTTTATCTAGCGAGTCCCCATTCTCCTAGAGCTCCTTCCCACTCCACGTCCCTTTAACAAAGTCAAAACATGACTCTTCCCTCAGCTAGGTCGCCTCAAACCAAAACACTTTCCCTCTCGACGGTCTATCAACTCTAGGGTGTCGAGCCCCGCGAAAATAATAAAAAGGTTATTCGTGAGTATACGACGAATCTGAGACCTTACGATGCTCGGCGTAAAAGGACGCCTCGCAACATGCAATGAAGTCGCCACCCTAATTTTTGTCTCTAGGCTTAGGGGACCTAATCGTCATGGCATAAAAAATAAAATAAATAAATAAACAAAAAACTAAAAAACTAAAGGCACAAAAAGAGGGTCTAAACCCAAGACAAAGGTTCGGGGTCATATTATGGACTCGGGAAGGTGTAAGGCACCTGAGTCACATCCGAAAACGGTTACAGGTTGGTAAGAGAGGTGTTTAAAAGATGTTTGATAAAAATGCGTTTTAAAAGGAGGTCCTCAGAGGAATCGTCACTTTAGTCTTTTCCATGATCGGGACCGTTCAGGAATAATTAATCGTTGGACGGGGTTACCGTTTTAAAAATCTTTTCGGACGGGGTTACCGTTTGCAAGACCGATCGATTATTCCTGACCGTAGTGCAATGAGACTGAATTTTTTGTAAGACTGAATGAGCTCCCTCTTTTCATCATCGGGCCATGCATGATTAAATTAATTACTAAGTGATTCTATCATGGATTGCTAACAGAGTACAAATTTAAATGAGAGACATTTTGAAATGATAAACCGATGTAGGATCGAAGCCACCAAACACATGCAATCAATATAAGCGGAATTTAAAACAAATGAGCATGGCATTTAAAGCGAGTCATTAAACAAGTTGTTCGTGTGGATTGATTTTAATTCTAACAATTTTATATATCATGCATATGGTTTAATATTTACGAAAAGCTTTGAATAAATAAAAGGGAAATAAAGGCGTACTTTCGAGCGAAGCTTAAATTTTTAAACCTACAAAATGAGAGTGTTAGTGATAGCTCGAAAAATAAATAGGCAGTTTATGAATGCAAGAATTTAAATAAACAGTTGATATATATCGAAGAATTAAATAATGGTTTGACTAGTACGAAGATAAAATGGTGATTTGACGCATACAAAAATTTAAATGATGATTTGATAAGTGCAGGGAAATTTAAATGATGATTTGATGAGTGCGAGAAATTTAAATGATGACAGTTGATAAGTGCGAGAAATTTAAATGATGATTTGACGAAAAATTAAAGATTTGATGATTTGCAGGAAAATTTAACAGTTGATGATTTGCAGAAAAATTAAACAGTTGATGATTTGCAGAAGAATTTAACAATTGATGATTTGCAGGAAAATTTAACAATTGATGATTTGCAGAAAATTAAGCAGTTGATGATTTGCAGAAAATTAAACAGTTGACGATTTGCAGAATTTAAAGCAGTTGATATTTGCGAGAATTTAAAGCAGTTGATATTTGCGGAAATTAAAAATACGACCGACCATATAGGCGGTAAATTAAATGACTGAATTTAAATTGCGGAAAATTAAAGTGCGAAGAATTTAAATAGTTGATAGGTACAAAATTTTAAAGCGACAGTACGAAAAATAGTCATAATGGAACGCCCGAGTATTTTTACGAAAATGGGCCGAGCCCAGCTTGAAAAATAAAAGAAATGGGCCAGGAATAGTTCATGGCCCAAGGAAATTAGATTTTATGGTGATGGGCCAAACCCATCACCTTTCTTTCCTTCCCGCGTAAACAAGCCCAAAGGGCCACTATTCATAGCCTTCAACCTTGAGTCGCCGGCGCTACTGCCGGCGACCAAGGTCCGGCCACCAGTGCCCGATTCCCAAAACCTTTATACTAAAACGCTCGTCTCCTCGACGGCTTCCCGACCGTATAAACCTCGAATCTCGATTTTACTCGTACCAAATTTAAATTTGAAAAAATGACGAAGACGGTAATTAACAAAAAATAATTAATTCGCAAGATTTACTTAACAATTAAGCAAACTAAAAACATGTATTTAGTCTATAGCATGTGTAGGATTTAATGGCATGAAAACAAACAATTTATTTGATCAAAACCTCAACCTAAAAATTAAAACCGAAGATGGTAAAAAAAAGCAAGAAAACGCTCACCGAAAAAGCTCTGAACTATGGCGACTATCGCTCAAGATGAGCAATCTGTCCAGACGGAGAAGAAACAAGTTGCTTGGGTTGTGAATTCGTGAGTTTTTCGTTGGAGGCAGTGGCCTATTTATAGGTGTTTTGGTAAGTGGAGGCGAGGTGCGGCGCTGCGCGTGGAGGAGCTGCTCGTCGTGCTGGCGGGGCTATGGCGTCATGCTGGCAGGTTTACGGTCGTTGGTGATGATAGCGGACGGGACAGGAAGCGACGAGAGCAAGCAGCTCGGTGGCTTGCTCCGCTGCTGCTCGCTGCCACTGTTTACGTGCACCATGCACGTAAATAGTGGGTCGTTGATCTGGTTGACTTTCCTTGGTCAACCAAATCAACGGTGATGATCAACTTGGCCTTTTAACTTTAAATGGCCTCGAGCCATTTTTGTGAACAAACGTTCCGAATTTTTGAGCCAAAAGCGCCAGCGCGTAGAGAAAAATAAGACGAGTTTAACAGTCTACAGCGAATGAAGAAATTTTTTCTTTTAACGTGTTTATTTTCCCGTTCGGAAACATGAATATGTTCGAATGAAAAATAAATGACATTACGACGAAAATTGCACGAGACGAAGTTGACTAGTGTGAATGAAAAAGAGAGTAGGTAATTGTCAATTGAAGAAATAACACGTTCGATCAATGGTCCGAGCAAATTTACTCGGGTCCAATAAAAGCTCGAACAAAAAATAATAAAAAAATTAAAAAAATGCAAAAAAATGATAAAATACTAAAAATCCTAAATTTTATGCGATGACCTAAAATGGAAAAATAAATAACAAATGACTAACGGATAATTAAAAATATAATTTTTAAGGCTGAAAATAATAATAATAATAATAATGAAAATACGTGACGAAAAATAAAAAATGCGATTTCGAATGCTGACGATGACAATAATGATGATAAAATGCGATGAGAATTAAAAATACTAACGATAGTAAATTAATTAAAAATGACAGCAAGTTAAGTAAAACAACAGAAATGATAAATTTAATTTAAAATGGCGTCAAAATTCAGGTATCAACAAGGGGACATCTGAATTTGAATAGAGCAATGATCGGATCCGAAGCGGGGGATGTGTTTAACAGTGGCGTCAGGAAAACAACTCATCCACTGCTCATTCGTCATCCCTCTATCCAGTCTCTCCATGATTGTGCCATTGCCCCTTTGATTGTTACACCAGGTAAATTTGGGCCCCATCCCAATGCACAGTTCTCTCTTTCTTGTGCAAAGCGAATGGTGGATCAGCAAGATCTTCATCCCCCCGATCTCCCAAAACTCTCTTTAGTGAAAATCTACAGTGAGGCATAGCTCTACCAAATTCCTTATTTTGATCTAGTGGGTCCACAGGTCTCCGCACACTTTTCTGGGCTGTGCGAATTACTTTAGCACCACGAAATCCCCTTCTCCAGTCCCGTCCTGATACTGTGTCCTTGTGCCTCTGTACCCCCTGAATTAGTTTCGCAGCATTTAGAGAACTCTCTGTGTCTGTAGGGGCAGATGACAGAGGGCTATAAATTTCCGAATCTTCCTCCGGATCCTCTTCCACCTCCTTGACCAAAGCTGCCCCCTTAACAATTCCTAGGCTCAGCCCAACCCATACCCCTTTCCAACCGGGCCAGCCCTATGACCTGCTACCTGGGCCCAAAGCCCATCTGCTTTCACACCCAACCCAAGCTCAAGGCCGCCACTTCCCAGCCCAGCTCCAACTAGACCAGCTAGTTCAGCCACTACTTGGGCCCAAAGCTCGTCTGCTCCTTTACCCAAAACAGCACGCGGCCCACCAAGCCCCAACCCAACTCCGACCGGCTTCTCTCGCCCTCTCCACGTTCCCAACCCATTACTGAGCCCAACTGCCACCTCCCTTCCACTCCCCAATTCCCTCCTTCTGCTCCCAGTAAAGTCTTTAACAAATTGAATAAAATTAGTTTCAAATCCAAGTAAAGCTTGCCCACCTTCCTATACCTGATCCACTAAATCACTTTCTAAAACCACTTTGGTCAACTTGCCTACTAACTCATCCACAAGGGACTCTCCAACCGTCTTTGACTCAGAGCTGCTAATTGACTCTGAGTCGCTCACCGACAGACCCGATCTACCACCCTTTGCCATTGAAAATCCTAGGTATTTCTCAATTCTCTTAAGGAGGAAGCGTGTGAAAAGTTGACAGAGCAAAAGAAAAAAAGGAGAAGGTGGGAGGTTGTAAACGCAAATAGGATATGTGGCAATACTGTAATGTACGCTTAAAAAGATTTAAAGCCATTTGTTATATTGAAAACACTCGGTAGAGTAATTTGGGTAGGATTCTAATTCTAAAGGTGAAACACGGGATAAAGAGATTGAGTAAAAAATAAATTTGCAATTGAATTGCAGCTGTAGAGGCCGGCCACTTCAGATAAGGATTTTAAAATTAAAAAGATAGCAAAATCAAATCTATAGATGATAATAACAGTAGAATCCTAGTTGATATAAATAATCAAGATTTGAAAAAATAATAAGAAAAGACTTACTTGAAGCCACTGATATGATGAGGAAGACCCCTGCCACCTAGGCTGAACGATCGAGATGACATACTCGATTGGAAAGTTGAGACCATGTAGCTCATTGATTGATTTGTTAGTGATATACTTACCATTAGGGTATTAAAATCAGGATCGAATCTCATCTCTAGCTAAAAAAAAAAAAAAAAATTATTACTATAAAAAATTAACTTAAAAATAAAATAATATCTAAATAATTAATTTCTTTTTACATTATCATCATATTTTTTAAGAAAAAAATTGTATTAATTAGTCATTCTTTATTAAAAGAAATACGATGCCACACGCAATACATGTTTGGCATTTAGTTTGGATGGATAAATTAATTAATGGGTTAATTTGAAGAATTTTCTCATTTGATAAGGTAATTGAATTTGACCGAAAATTTTGATAAGCAAATATTTATTATATTTTAGTGCAGGATAATTTCCACAAGTCCAGTGCTTGCGATGATCATCATAATCAATACTTCCATAAAAATAAAACTAGAATCGAAAGTCATCGAGGAAGCATAGGGTCTTATAGACAACAATATGACTTATTTTATTAGGGTAGTTAGATAAGCTTTTAATTGTTCTTTTTGTTGTTGTTGATCGAAGCCTTCAATGCAACAGAAAATGGTTGATACAAAAACTTAATTTTACGCAATATTTTAATCCCTCAATTAATTATATAATTTCATTTTCATCCCTTAATTATTATAACAGTCACATTAGGGATGGCAATTGGGCAGGTATGGGTATGTTAAAATGGGTATGGGTAAATATCCAATTCATACCCAAAATTAAATATCCATTATTACCCACACCCAATATGCCCTTGGGTATGTAATGGATATCAAATTCACCAAATTATTTTATTTTTTTATAATTAAGAAAAATATTACTATTTAGGTCCGTTTTCACTAGTTAGGTTTGTCATTTACCATTTTTGCTCGTTTTTTACTATTTTGGCTCGTTTTATACTGTTTTGGTTCTTTTTTACCATTTTGGCTTAGTTTTTACCATTTTGGCTCGATTTTTACCATTTTGGCTCATTTTTCACCATCTTGACTCATTTTTTTTACCGTTTTGGCTTGTTATTTACCATCTTGGCTCATTTTTTACCGTTTTGGCTTATTTTTTACCCTTTAAAATTTTCCAACTTCAAAATTCAAAAGATTCAATGCTTTATCGAATAGAATAATCATCTCCACGAAAATTAAAAAAAGCAAAGATTTTTTCTATAAAAAATTAATAAAAATAAAGAAACAAACAGCTCTCCTTCCCATGGCTGCCACTACCAGCCACCACCTGCAAGTCGTCCCCGCACCTTTCTTAACATCTAATGAACCTGAAAATTTTATTTTCACCATGTTCTAACAAAAAATGACCTGTAAACTACCCAAAAACTACGATTTATGGCACCATAAGGTCCCTAACGTTATTATTTTCATTTTAGTTGGTCCCTAATGACATTTTTTGTTCAATTTAATCCCCAACGTTTACACCGTTAGCCGCCGGGGGTCCCTATTGTCATAACGCCGGTTAACGGCCGTTAACTGTCATTATTTTGTTTGAAAAGTGCCCTGACGGCGGGCCCCACGTGCCAGATTTCGTCAGTCACCTTATCCTCTTAATATCTACTAAAATATTTTACTAATTATTTTTTGTTATTTTCAAAAAACAAATTAATTAAACTGAAGAAATATTATTAGAAGCGTGACCCACTTGTTTTTCAAATTTTAAAATGTTTTACTAATTTTTTTAAATTTTCAAAAACTATATTAATAAAATTTAAATTAATTAAACTGAATATTAATTTTAAGCGGGACCAACTTGTTTTCAAATTTCTCTCTTCACTTCACCGTTTATATATATTTGTAAAATGATTTTTAAATGGAGAAAACCAGAAAATCAGTATCCTTAATTCATCTTCTTCTTCTTCTTCTTCTAGGGCACGATTTATTAACGAATCCTCTTCCATTTATTTTTTATCACTGAGTAAGATTTAATTCTTTGTCTCTCGGTCTCAAATTTCTTTTCCTACTGAAACCCTAATTTCTATTCCCGTGAAGAAGCTTAAAAGTTCCTCTGCGATGTCTGAAAGTTCTGTTTGTTCGTGGCGCACATGGAGGAGGAACACCCAAGTTGGAGATGAAAATTACGAAGGACCAACGAGGTTTTGCGACTGCGGGTTGAAAGCTTTCATGTGGGTTAGCTGGAAGGAGGAGAACGTAGGCAGAAGGTTTTACTCGTCCAAAACACCAATGTAAGTATTTTAGTTGGCATGACGGTGAACGATTGTCACAAAGGGTGAGGTATGTGGTTCATATGCTGTTAGATAGTGAAGAGAAATTGAAAGCAGATCTAAGGTCTTTGAATAAAAAATATGATCGTTTGCAGGATGCATACATGGAAACAGTGGCTGATGTTTCTTATTTGCAATACGAATTAGATAGGCAAATATTGGGGAAGTCAGAGGTGTTTGTGAAGTGTGCAAAAGTTGCAATTTTATTGTGTTTTCTGATAGGTCTGGTTGGTGTATTTGTAAGCAAAGTGAATTGATGGTTTGTAACTTGAGTTCTACTGAAATTGTGTATTGAAATTTTAATTGGATTAATCTAAGTTATTAATTATTCTTATTCGTGTGCAATTTGTTTGCAATTCTTAATATTTCAGGCATTGAGTTAATTTCAAACACTGCACTCAGAAATCTTAATATTTTAGTCATTGAGTTAATTTAGAACTCTACACTCAGTAGACTTGTAGCTGGAGTGAAGCTATGCAAGATTCCCTTGTTGTTGATGACAACATTTACTAATATTAACAGCTTTTCATGTTCCCAAGCGTTGCAACGATTCATCCTTCCATATTCCCAAAGAATGCACCGTTTCAAGGCATTGACTGCATACAGGGTCTATTAGGTATGCTTTCTTGACTATCCCTCTATATATTCACAGAAGCTCTAATGCTTCATCACCATCAAAATCTCTTCTTCATCTCTATCACTCTGCTTCTTTCCAAAATGAATGCGGGCGACAAGCAAATCATTCTCAATGTTGTGAGGGGGGCGGGGGGTGGGGGTTGCATCAGTAGGAATTTAGGTGATGACATAGCTATGCTGGAGCACAAAATTCTCCAAACTGGCCAGGATATCCATAGCTTGGAGGCAAGGGCTGACAAGTTGAGGGCTAGGAAGGAAGCTGTGTTTGAAGATGATGATGATGATGCCCTTACCATTGTCTTCACTGTTGGCAACTGCCTTACTCACTTGCAAGTTACCATTAATCAACTGCAGAATAAGAGGGCTTTATTGGAGTGCACACTCAGAGGTGTTAGGGTTGCTTCTGAGGAGTTGAACATGTTTGGTAATACTATGGCAGGCATTCCTAATGTCTGAAATGTAGTATGTTATGGTTCTTTACTAGTCTGGTCTGGATCCTTGTTGATCCTGTTATGTATTTCCCCTTTTCAACTTATGATAATAATAAAATTATGGAGTTTATTAAATATGTTTGTTGTCTATGATGTTATTAAATTTTGAAGCATTGTTTTGACATGTTTGTTGTTTATTTTGTTCTTGACAAATTAAAGATGGTATCAATTATCACCTGAAACAACAACTAGAACCAACAAAATCAACCACAAGTTTCAGAAAAAAGAAAGTCTCTTACAATAAGTTTCATACAATAAACTTCATATAAACCATTTAGAGATTGATTGCATCTTGATAGAGACAGACACAATGTAGTCATGATATACAAAACAAACATCACTAATAAAGGTAGTTCATGTAAGTCCTTTATGCTTCTTATTTTTTGAACCCTTAGGCCTTCCCCTTGATCGTTTTTCTGGCTGAATAGTTGATGGAATACTTGAATGATTATTTGCTGCTGGGATATCTGCTTCATTAACTAGGATTGCTTCGTGAGCTGGGAATGATGATGGTGGAACAGTTGCTCCATGAGCTGGGATTTGTAATGATGGAACAGTTGCTTCATGAGTTGGGATTGATGAGGATGGAACAGTTGCTTCATGAGCTGGGATTGTCATATGTCTCAACTGTTCAGCAGTGCCACTTCTAGGCAAATAATCTCCAAACCATCTACTAGTAGTCGAGGTTGATTGTGTATGTTGTGTTCCCCTTCCCCTTCCTTCATTCTGAGTTGATATGCTACTAGCTATATTGGGTCTGTTAGACTTTGGCATGGGATTTGTAGATTGTCTGATCACAACATTTGCTTGGTGTGCAATGCCAGTTGGTCTGTTGGGCTATAAAATGCAAGCCATTAAGAAATGATTAACATATGAACTGCCAGAATCTCATAAAAAAAGATAGATGTATCAAATTAAATTGCATAAAATGATACACCATGCTCATTCCAGTCATGGGATTTATGAAGCTTTCAATCCCAGAAAATGCCCTGAATTGACTGGGATTCTGGTTAGTAGTCCTTGGTAAAGCTTCATTGTTAGTTGTAGAGTTCTGGGTGTTGATCAAAGTATCATCAATGCCAGCTGGACCCCTTACAGATCCTGAACTTTCTCCAGTAACTCCAACCTATGGTATTAACATTAGTCACAGTTTCAGAGAGAGTAAAATGAACACATTGAGAAAAGAGACTTACATTACTGCTAGTTTGTTTTGAGCAGGTTGAAGATTTGTGTCCTCTCTTGAAACATACTTTGCACCATTGTATTTGTTTGGGGCGCATTACTATCTTCCCACTCTTTGGCTCCCATTTTTCTGGTATCCTATTCACTCTACGTCTACCCTTAACCAACTTTCTTGGAGGTGGAAGAATGTCTGGTAAACTAGTCCTTTTCCTAAATCTCTCACCATTCACAGGCTGGATAGAGTATGCATAAACCTTTTGGAACATGTCCTTTCTATACCAGTGAACACAAAATCCTCAACCTTCTCTCTTCTATGTGAGATGACTGCCACTGCATGTTGACATGGAATGCCTATCAAATCCCAACCCCTGCAACGACATTTCCTATCTTCAAACTTCACAATAAACTTATTTTGCCCTTCAAATACCTCCCAACCACCATCACCATTAGTAAAAATATGGCAGTACACACTTCTATCTTTGCTGTTTTCTATTCTTGCCCAAATTCTAGGCCCATAATCTCCAACAAACTTATAATTCCCAAATATCCTCCTCTCTACAAATCTCAAAACTATCAACATTCTAATTTCCTCAAGCATTGTGACAATAGACATGTGCCTAGCCTCCATAATTTTAGAATTGAATATCTCACACATGTTATCGTCTACCACATCAGACTTAGAAAGACATTGAAAGAAAGCTTTACACCAAAATTTAGGGGATACCTCCAAAATCGCATCCACAGCAGCAGGGTCATAGTTGTACATTCTGTTCAAATTCTCCTCCAATTGTGGTACATTTGTGGACTTCACTGTACTCCAATACAACTCAACATACAAATCCCTATCATGCCCCTTCCTCCACTTGGAGAATATGTGTCTGGCACACCTTCTACCCTCTACTTCTGGCATGAGCATCCTAATAGCATGAATAATAGACTGCAAATATTCACAGAAATAGTCACTATTATTAAAATAGGAAAAATATGGTAATAAACTGCATCCAACAATTAAAAAACTTACTGGATGTTGATCAGATTGAAAAGACCATTCCAGTCCACCTGCTGTGATATTCAGGTTCTTCTTTACAAGCTCAAGAAACCACATCCAGTTGGAGTAGTTCTCAACATCAACAACTGCCCAAGCCTCTAGAAACATTTGATCATTGGCATCTCTGCTAACAACAGTTAACAATTGTTGTTTAAAAAGCCCCTTCAAAAAGCATCCATCTACCCATAATAGCCTTCTGTATCCTTCCATGAACCCTCTCTTTAATGCATCAAAACAGACATACATTCTCAAAAAAATATTCCTTGGAGCTTCCAGAATCACAGTTGATCCAGGATTGCTTACTCTTATTTCTTCAACAAAATCCCATATCCTCCTAAACTCTTTATCTTAATCTCCAACAAAATGTTTCCTGATTGTCAGTCTAGCTCTCCTTGCCTGACTTTCAGATATCTCAATGCCAAGTTCTTCCTTAGTCTGTTTCTTGATTTCCTTTTACTTCATTGAGGTAGCAGTTGCTTTTCTCTCCCTAATAAAGTGAGTCGCAATAAGCTTGTAGTTTATTCTGCTATTAATGAACACTCTAGGGCACGTGTGATCAGGGCCTATAGTCCTTAACTGCCAGTGGGACGTATTCTTTGGTTTCATGCCATAAACAAACCACTTGCAACTTTCATCCAAACACTTCAACCTTATTCTCTGCTTGTCATTCTTCACAAAATCAATCTCTCTATGCACCTTCAAACTGTGTTCTATAACTGCTTCCTTAAAGATTTTTGCAGAAGTAAAAATCATCCCAACCTCCAAGTTAGGAGTGTCTCTGTAGTTGTTGGTGGGTTTGTAAGTAACTTTGGTCTTCCTTCTCCTCCTACCATGGTCAGCATCACTTCCTTCACTACTAGTCTCTACACTAGCATCTGAATCGTCTCCTATCTCATCAGATGATGTTAATTGTCTATCTTCTGCTCCACCAATCCCCCCATCTTCATTTCTTACCCCTGTAGAAGCTCTATTGATGCCTTCAGATCTATTTTCAGCACTGTCCTGACCCTTATTCTTGTTCTTACTCTTAATTATTAAGTACTCTTCATCATCTGATATCTGTGGAACCGACACCCAAGTACCAAGCCCTCCTTCTATCCCAACATCTTCCTCTTCACTATCATTCCCATCTTGAATGTCATCCCAATCTTGACTCACATCTCCATCTACACACACTTCTGGTTCAGTAACCCTTCATCCACTACCTAAAACATTCTCATCAACTCTAGCTCCTTTACCATTCTCCTCACCAGAGTCAGAATAATAATGATCATATTCACTACGCTCATAAAATGGAGAAAATGGGAGAGCATCCTCATTTATTTCTCTAGGAAACCTGTTTGACTTAACCCCCTCCTCAATATTAAACGTATTGCCACCCACCAACTCTACTGTGTCATTACTGAAGTCATTAGCATGTATTGAGTATGGACAAGGGAATAAGTCACATGGTAAAATCCTAGGTTTATCTTCAATATAGAGAGGCTGACTTTCATCATGGTCTATAAATATATCCACTACACCTTTCTCCTTTGCCAATTCCACAAACATTCCAAAAGATATTTTACATTGCAACAAGATCAAATCTATATCAAAATCCACAATGTCCTTATCCCATTGTTTGTAAAATAGAATTTTACCCGCATAGTTTACTTTCATCCTACCCAAAATCCATATTAGTAACTCATAAGATAAATTTTTTACCTCACACTTCTACTCAACCACAGTAGAGTACTCGTATCTATACGGATTATACTTAAACATATCACCCACATTGAACCGCAAAACAACCATGGCCTACCAATAAAAATCAAACAATAAATTCCAGTTCAACCACGTTCAAGGCAGGACCACCAAAGTGTTTTTATATAAAAATCATTACCACGTATCGAAAAGCAATAGAAACACAGATAAAAACAAGGGCAAAAGTCAATTAAAGGGTTTTAATATACATACTCATTCGAATCTCAATGTCCTGTCCACCTCCGAATCTTTATGCAGCACAGCTCGACCACTTGCAGACGCAAAGACAGGGGTCGTATGCTTTTGACTCAGATCTTGGATATATAACTGTTTCTAGTAAAAGCGGAAGAAAGGAGGAAAAGAAGCAGATGAACTATCGGGACAGAGAGAAGTATTTCCAAGTTGAATTTGGAAAACATTTATATGGTAAATCGTTTTATAAATATAAACGAAGAGGAGTCAAATTTGAAAAACAAGTGGGTCCCGCTTCTAATAATATTTCTTCAGTTTAATTAATTTGAGTTTTATTAATTTATTTTTTGAAAAAAAATTAATTAGTAAAACATTTTATTAGATATTAAGAGGATAAGGTGACTGACGAAATCTGGCACGTGGTGCCCGCCGTCAGGGTGCTTTTCAGACAAAATAATAAAATAATGACAGTTAATGGCCGTTAACCGGCGTTATGACAATAGGGACCCCCGGCGGCTAATGGTGCAAACGTTGGGGATTAAATTGAACAAAAAATGTCGTTAGGGACCAACTAAAATGAAAATAATAACGTTAGGGACCCCGTGGTGCCATAAACCCAAAAACTACTCTAATAGGCTCAAAACTCAAGTCTCAACACCGATCATAACATCATATAAATCCACAACAAGAAATGGAAGCCCAACTTTTACAAAATAATTTAAAAATGAGTTATATAGACCACCATATCTGCTTCTCCAAGAAGTTCACCAATTAGCTTCAGTAAATATCAAACCTCGTAGAAAAACATAATACTGGCAACAAAGAACATAAAGTATAAGAATCTGGCACCAAATTCCATTTTGGTAAACATACAAACAGTATGGATGCAAGATGGATACTAGTACTAGAAAATCATACCAGCAAGTAATGCAATTCATGCTTGTGATCTCTGAACAAAATAATTACATAAATAATTGAATCAAACCATATACAGAATTGGTGTATATAAGAAAATCTGCAGAATTGTGATAATGTATTACAATAAGAAAATCTCAAGTGAGAAGATATATAAGAAGAGATGGGGGCACAACAATTCCCACCATCATCATTTTCACTACCATGGAGCACCAACAATTTCTTTCTTTTCAAATAATTTTCACCATCATTATTGTTTTGACTATCATATCATTGAAACGAATCTAACAAAACAAAAACCTTACAGTACAGATATCCAACAAATGAAAACTCCTTATCAAATGAAATTGACAGGGGACAAATGAATTATAATTTGGACAATTAAATAGCATTGCACCAAGATCAACACAAAAGGAAAAGAACCTACAAAAATTGAGTGTGAAAAGAAAACACAGTAAAACAAAAGGTAAACTTCAATCATTGGAATAACAACAGAGAAAGAACAAAAAATGACAATGCAGGCGTATCGACTTGTGTTGGAAATGTTATTGCCATTACAAATTAGGTCCAAATGCTTGATTGACTTGCTCTAAAATTTGAGTTGGAGCAGGAACTTACTTGCTTAATTCAAAGGATTCGATTTTCACAGACTGTCAAGAACAGAAACGACCATGGACATCAAGAATGGGCTTGCAAAGGAGACAACGGCTAAAGGATGAACATAAAGAGAGGCCTTAACTACCGCTCCCTCTTTACTGCTCCAAATCTTGTACCAAACAAGGTTGTCATAAAAGTAAAATAAAAAGCTTCCACGAAGTATTAGATTTTCTATTCTGCAGATGTGTGTTCTAAGCCAAACATTCAAGTCAACTTCAAAGAAACTTACTGCAATATTGTCATCAAACAACTCTAATCACAACAATTGAGAATTACGACAATCCCGCAGCAATAGCCAAGAAAAACATTTTGAGCTTTTGCGGAACCTCGGACATCGAAACCCAGCTCCAGGAATTTACTCTGACCAAAATTTATATATAGGGTTGTTCAAAAATTATATTCAGACTTGGTTGTATACAGACCAAAGTTACTTCTACAAGTTAACTCATACAGTTTTTGCACTCGCATGAAGTGCCACTTCTACAAGTCTCATGTGTTCCCTTCTCCACAATGACAACATTCTTAACCACCGCTATTAAATCTGCATTCTTGATTGTGGATAAATGAATTATATTAACTCCTAAATCACAAAATAATCTGCCGATTGCCTAGTCCCAAACATTTACATACACCAAAATTTACTTCAACAGAATTTTCCTTACTCTCAAGCCAAATTTCAAGTATATAATTCTTTGTTAAACTGCACTATCATTCAATTTCCCTACAAACGCCCATCTTTGAACCAGTGTTATCAGAACCGGACCGGACAACTAACCGGAAATAAAAATTTGATGGTTTAACCGGGTTGAACAGGGTTCGACCGGATTGTAGATGCTGGTCCGTTTTGAACCGTTAAATCTTAGATAATTGAATCGGATTAAACCGGATTGAACCGGCTGGTTTTTACTGTAGCATTTTATAATATATCAAAATTTATTATTAAAATTGAAAATGAAGTAAAACGGTGTCGTTTTGGGTCATGTCAAAACGGCGCTGTTTTAGGCCGTGTCAAAACGGCGTCGTTTTGGAGACCCAAAATGGCGCCGTTTTGCTTTGGCTCTGATATGGGCTTGTGGGCCGTGTCAAAACGGCGTCATTTTGGGCCCATGGGCCGTGTCAAAACGACGCCGTTTTGACACGTCATCAAACCAGTCGGTTTGATAGAAAACCTGTCGGTTCACCGGTTCACTAAAAATAGGTCGGGTCGACTGGTCTGACCCGGGTCAATGGCCAATCCGGTCCGATAGCTGAATCGAACCGAAGAGGCGAAAAAATTTGGTTGAACCGGCTTGTCCAGTCCGGTTCTGATAACCAAGCTTTGAACTTCCCGTTCACAAATAATTTTAATCTCAAAGTTAAGAAACTACTTGACTTTTTCCAGCTAAACAATTAATTTTACCACCCTGTTCTAAATCAAAACCCTAAGCGAAACCCTAAGCAAATTCAATTTTCGTACTGATAAACAAACAAATCCTAAGCATAAATTGAAAATTACCAACTCAAACAGCCAATTTTGGTAAAATTACACAGAAACTCTAAAATCCAAGACTACATAAGTTGAATTTTACCTCACCAGCAAGATACTCGTCGGAGAAGAAGGAGAGGCGAGGCGGCGAGGGTTCTGGTCGGAGAAGAAGAAGAGGCGAGGTGGCGAGGGTTCTGGTCGGAGAAGAATGAGACGGCGAGGGTGAGGGTGAGGGGCTTCGCACTGGTCGGAGAAGAAGGAAACGGTGAAGTGGGGCACGAGAAGGTGTGGAAGTAGAAACTGGAAAAATCAACAGAAAAAATACATATACCCGTTCGGGTATTTTCGGGTATCATACCCGATTATACCCGAATGAGTATGGGTAATACCCAAACTATACCCAGCCAAATCGGGTATGATTTGGGTATTATCCGGTCAAACAACTACGGGTATGAGCGGATATCCGGGTATGGATACTCGTTGCCATCCCTAAGTCACATTCATCCTTTAATTACGTATAGTTGCGCACATATATCCCTATGTAATCTACTAATAACCAAATTCATCCAAATGAATTTGTTAGTGTTAAAAAATAGTTTTTTCTTTCAAAATAAAATAGGAAATTATTGTTATTATTATTATTACAAAAATATCAAAAATTACTATAAAGAATTGATGATTTTTGTATTGGTGTTAAATTTTTGTGGCAAACCTAGTGGCCGGCTCATAATAGATATTTCGTAGTAAATAATATAGCTTAGTAAAAATAACAATATATTAATAATGAGCTAATAGTTTAGTGGCATTTCCTTCAAAATTGTTAGGGAAGACAAAGTATAAAGTTCGAATCATTTTATCTAAAACAATTATCTGTGAAAAAAATCCCTATGTAATCTACTAATAACCAAATTCATCCAAATGAATCTGTTAGTGTTAAAAAATAGTTTTTTTCTTTCGAAATAAAATAGGAAATTATTGTTATTACAAAAATATCAAAAATTACTATAAAGAATTGATGGTTTTTTTATTGGTGTTAAATTTTTGTGGCAAACCTAGTGGCCGGCTCATAATAGATATTTCGTAGTAAATAATACTCCCTCTGTTTACTATTAACTGTCACTTTCCTACGGATTCTTATTGTTCATAATACTTGTCATTTTATCTTTTCCGAAGCATATATTTTGTGCAAATGACAATTTTTTTTATGCATCAACCCAATTTGATGATGATGTGATAATTTGAGTGGAAATCAGGAGTAAAAATGAAACAATGTAGAATAAAATAAGATCAAAGATCATTGTCCTACGGATTTTTACTATTTCAAAACGTCGTTTAATAGTACACGGAGGGAGTATAGCTTAGTAAAAATAACAATATATTAATAATAAGCTAATAGTTTAGTGGCATTTCCTTCAAAATCGTTAGGGAAGATAGAGTATAAAGTTCGAATTATTTTATCTAAAAAATTTATCTGTGAAAAAAATAAAAATAGCAACATGTTGGTTTACTTATTATTATTAGTTGGCACATAACTATTACAAAATGCTTATAGTAACTGGCCAACCCTCAAACGCTTTTATTTTTGTCACATTTGTCGGCTCTTCCCCACTTCAATATCACCTCTACTTATGTTTAAAAAAATTCGAAGAGATACTTGACTAATTCTTTTTGTTTTATTTATTTATTTAGTAGTTTCTCTATGTCAGATCTAAGTAGTAGATCTATTCTATGTATTTAGATATGACAAATAACTATGTTTGTGAAGATATCTTGTACATGTCTGAGTTAGAAAAAAGCAAGAGAAGCCTTAATGATCTGCAGATTTGGGCTGGAAAAGTGGAAGAGATGCATCCAGTGACCATTTCCTTGATGGTCTTCCTCTCTATCGGTGCTCCCTTGATCCTCTTCCACGCCGCCTCTGCATCGTCTCTCCGATTCTTTCTTTCTCTTGTGTGTTACAAGTTTTTGTCTTATCTCTTTGGGTATGGGTTTGGTTTGGATTTCGTATCCTTTTCTTGTTTTGCAAACGAACTATGGATGTCTAACTTCTAAATTGGGTCAATTTATTCTAATTTCTAATTGTAGGGAAAACCTCAAGGCGATCTACCTATTGTACTCATTATTTGAGTTAATCCAATCCATCATATATTAAAATATATATATATATATATATATATATATATATATATATATATATTACCTCTACTTTGGTAGGATCTGCATAGATCACATGACCAATGAACACCACTGTGTCCAACCGAAACTCACATTTACTAACTTAGCATACATATGTTCTCTCAAGGTCTGCAACACCATGCTCAAATGTTTTCATCAATAAACACAATCACACAAATATCCAAGAATCCATAAAAGTTATAGGTGCATTCATAATACCCAGTTCGTCTACATCTGACTCCTTCAACGAAGAGAAGCAAACGCAATAGCTGACAATTTGGCCAACTTAGCCTTTGGTGGTATGAACCATTATTATACTTAGTTTTCGTCTCCTCCGCCTTCTCTTTCTAGTTATCTCTTAAGGGTATAAAGGACGTCAGCTTTGAGATGCCTCCATATGTGATCGTCTTTTTAGTCTATTATATAAAAAAATAAGTCAATATACAAATTCTATTAATTAACATCTCAAATAATTAAACAATAGGTCCCATGGCCAAGCAGCCAACAAAAATGTCAGAATGAATCGGTTCTCCAGTCCTATGTTGGTGGGCTAGGGCCGACCAAATTGGATCAGAAACTCCTGTCATGCTTCCAACAATTGATGATACAAAGACATCTAGAGCAAGATTTCACAAAACAATAACAAAATTTCTCATAAAAGTTCTTGATTGAAAACATTCAACTTTGCTCAAAAGCAGGTAACGATGCAACTTCTGGGTTTGAAACGCTTAAACTTCTAGTAGTGAAAACAACATAGCAATTAAACATCAAAAATCGGAAGACAAGATGATTGTACATGTTTCTGATAGCAGGCATCTGAGAAACATCTAACATCTCTCACAGGTTAACAGAAAGACAAGCGTCGCAACTTTGCTAAACTAAGGAAGACATCAAACTACCAAGAAGCACTCTCACTGGTCCGCAGAAACAGACTTGATAATATCAGAATCACCTGCACAGAACAATCAATGGTACAATAAAACAGGTTGAAAAGAGGACAATGTTAATCGCAATACACATAACACCTCAAATTGGAAATACAATGTACCTGCTTCTATAATGCTGAGACATGATACAGGAAAATACTTTCCGCACGCTGTTCCCAAGTCATTATTGTCTGTAACAAGAAGCACCAGTTGTAAGGAAATCCTTAAAAGAATAGAAACATCAAGTCAACAGCAAGGACCGAAATGAAAGAAGCTCTGCTATGGAAAATGTCTACAAGCAGTCAGACAAACAATGCATAGAAAACCAGCAAAACTGGTCAATATTTATTATTATTATTATTTATTTATTTTCAATGTAATATAACCTAAACAGGTTCTTCAAGTTAAACTTAAAAGATGGTGACCTGACAAATCAGGTGGTAATCGCACAAACATAACTCTTTCAGAGACATCATTGAGACAATACCATAAGGTCTATGACTTTACTAACATTTTAATTCTAATTTAACATAAACTAAATTGTGAAATTTAACTTCTCAATAAACTGAAGAAACAAATCACAAGAAAAAAGATGTTCTTGACAGCAGCCATCATCGCATTTTAGTCTCCATTAACAAATTAACCTCCCTGCACGTTTATATCATACAGTTTCCCCCATGTTTCCTTCGACATCAAAAAATAATCAACAAGCTTTATCTCACTGTATTCTCTCAATAGCCAATAGGGACATAAAATCCCTCAAGACACCAATTATGCAGCTGCTTATATGGCTAACTGCCGGATTGTGCAAGGAACCCTATTCATGATCTTCCATGTGTTAATCAGTGCGATTTGCACCAGAAGTATTAAATACAAGGTTCCGAACTCTACACTAAAAAGACTTTATATCATTTTCCTCTTACAGTTAGTGGCAAAGTTCCCAACTCTAATGCCAAATGCAGACTGGTACATTTAAGGAAGTCAATATCCATATCAAAATGCTTAACCTAATGAATGTTTCTTGAACAAAATTCCTTCAACAGCAATCTATCTGCTTTTCACATCAGACAAAGAAACATTTGAGAACAAGTTATTTTAACTAACGCTATTCACATAACACATCAAGAATAGTTCCATAACAACTTTGAACATGGATCATCTGAGATCTTAGAAGCATTATCCTACCACGTGGAAGGACTAAACCAAAACAAACTCTTAGACTGAGGCAAACCTATGTCCAGAGAGGCAGAAAGTTAGCTTAACTGACATCAGAACAGTATATTCAGTGAATCACAAGCAACACCAAACATGTAGCAGACAACTGAGATAAACTGGTTTCCGTTAAAAGTAACTTACTTCCACTATAATGGTGAACCCCAACTTTGCCAAGCATGGCATAATACTCAATCTCAGACTTGCGCAGAGGCGGGCAATTGTTGCAGATGATAATCAATTTGGCTACAGCAACACCAGCATAAGAAAATACAAAGTAAGAACAATAAAATCTAGAAAAAAAAATATAAAATTAAGCATAAAGGTATAGTTTAATACTTACCTTTGGAAGAGCGAAGACCACGGAGGACAGTCTTGTAACCAAGACTGTATTTCCCACTCTTCATCACCAAAGCCAACCTGTTGTTGATGCTCTCATGGGTCTTCTTCTGCAATTACATAGAAAACAAAACCCACATGATAAAACAATCTGTGTGTAAATCTAATAACAAAAACATATACAAAAAGCGTAGAGAGAAAATGATACCGTTTTCTTGACGGGTGCCATTGCTGCAACTCCAAATTCTGAGACGCAAAGGTAAGGAGAATGAGAAGGAGAGAACTAGAATCAAATTTTGAGAGTAAAGACCTACAAATTGGAGAAAGAAGAATGAATGAGAACAATACCTCTGGTTGCCGGGTTTTGCGTTTGATTCGGCAGCTAAGAGCAATGTAGTACAAGCGGCTGCAATTTATGGGAGACGGTAATGGGTGCAGTGAACCCTAGGGTTTTTAGAGTGTAAGGGAAATAGGGAATGGGCTGGGTACTCATTCTGGGTTGGGCCTGCATTCTTTTTTTTTTTAAAGTAAATAACAAAAATATAGATGGAAAAAAAAATTGTTTTTGGCATTTTAAGATGAAGCTAAATATAAAAGTAATGTTTGAGCTTTGAGGCAGTAAAAATCTCTAAAAATATTTTCATGTAAATGTATGTATGTGGCTGTTTATTCAATAAATATGAGTTAACTCTAATAAATAATAAACAATCCTCAACCATATATTATAATTATAATATAACATTAGAATGTCAATATCTCTAAAAAAGTTCATCTATTCTGCATTTTGAGTTTAAAAAAAAATGCAACTGTCATTATTACGCATTAAAAATGATGATAAAAAGTATGATAAAAAAATGAGTTATATTTTTTAATTAATTATTTAGCTAATTATTGTTTTATTAAAAAAAATTGTCATACTAAGTGTTTTTAACCCATTTCTAAAATAAGTTGATAATTATTATATTTAAAAAGTATAATTTTTATTTTTATAATCACTTTATACCCAAAAGAAAATTGTGTTTAGTGTATAATAAAAAACAAACTAGTGTTTTTTCTTCGTAAAATTATAAAGCACTAAAGAAAATAACCTTTTAATAATAACAATTTACTAATTGATGTGATATTATATGATTCATATTTGTTCCTTATATATTACCCTTTTCGCATTCCGATATTTTAGAGTTTGAAATTTGGGCCAGATGTTTCATTTACTCTTTATTGTTTTATCCTTCTTTATCACAATTTTACACAGTTATATAGCTGACTTTATCGTAAATAAAAGAGCCAGTAAGGGATAGGAAGATCATAAATAACATTGGTAGCTCTAAATCAATCATTTTATTAAAAAAATGTATCTGAACCTAAAATAATTTTTATTAAAATCCTAAGAGAGTATAATTTATCTCTTTTTTATCTAAATAAAAAGCTACAGGTAAATATAAAATCAATTTTTTTTGATAAATAATGACTTTTCATTGCTAAAAATTTATAAAACAGTCGAGTTGTTCAGAACACAAACCGTCCCAACAATCAGAAATGCCTAATACATAAACTCTCGTAGCAGTTACATAAGCATTAGTATAAACCAAAGGCATAAAGGACACTATAGATGACATGATGGGTGAAATAATAGATTATTTTAGCTTTTTACATTCCCCATATTAATATTTTTACTTGTGTACAGATTTTCGATTATATAATTACTTTTCACTATTAGAGCATATTCCCTATACTTAAATTCAAATTTAAATTCAAATTATATATATATGAAGTCTTTATTTCCACACTCAAACGTATTTTAATAATTTTTCCTAACAATCAGGTCCAACATGTCAGAAATTATTTTTTTTAAATATAAAAAATTAAGAAAAATCTAATAAAATAGGATTTAAATATATAGGAAATAAAAAAATTCTAATAAAATAAGAAATATATTTTTAAAAATATAGAAAAATCTAATAAAATAGGAAAACTATTTTACAAAATCTAATAAAATAGACAAAATAAAAAATAAAATACATGCAAAACTTTATAATTCATTTCAAAATTAATGAAAACCATAAAATGTAAACATGTTTTTATATTTATTTTAATTTTCTAGTTTTCTTTAATTTCAAAATGAATTATCAAGTTTTACATGTATTTTTTTATTTTTAAAATATCGTTCCTATTTTATTAGATTTTTACTATTTTCCTATATTATTAGATTTTTTATTTTATTATATTTTCTTAATTTTCTGTAGTTTTAAAAATATATTTCCTATTTTATTAGATTTTTCCTATTTTTCTATATTTTAAAAATAGTTTCCTATTTTATTATATTTTTTTAATTTCCTATATTTTTTAAAAATATTTTCTAGCATGTGAGACCTGATTGTGAGAAAAAATTATTAAAATAATAAAATCTAACGGAGTTTGTCTCCTTTAACGTTTTTTTTTACAGTTGGGACTATATTAAACTAACGGATAAAATATTGGGACCGAGAAAAATAAAAAAAATATAGTTGGGACTGAGTAAAATAAAATAACAAATATTTGGAACCATGGAGTGTATTAACCTTTCAAAATTGAGTCTTTTGATGGTACTTTATCACCAATGTGTAAGAGAATAAAAGTTGGGTATCAAGTTATTAAGGATCCAAAATTAGGGGTAAATTTTATATTGGAAAAAAAATTTGAATATCAAATAGACTTTTTCTCAAATAATTGTTTGAAAAGGAAAAAGAAAAAGAAAAAGAAAAGTGGTTAATCCAAAAATAAATTGTAACAGATATGAAAGTTATCATATCAAGAAAATTTGACAAGAAAAATTGAGAAGATATCATAATTTTTTTTAACTACTTTGGTGGAGATAAACTAATTGAGTATGAAAATAAAAACTATATATATATGAAAAAGATTAACTTGACGTCTTGACTTTCAAAATAGTAGATCATTTTCATTTTTTACATTTCCCTAATAATGTTGTATAAAATTTTAGATAATATAATTACTTTTCACGTATCCATCAATATGTTTCTAATTAAGTCAAGCTATAATATAATTAAGTATATTGAATTAAGACGTATTTATTTGTAAAAGTACTTTATAAAATTAAATTTGGGGTAGAAGTTAAATTCCTCATGTAATTTTTTTATTTTTATTTTGACTAAATGGTAACATTATTTAATTTTTTATTAAAAATAATACCACGTCAGTCTAAATATTTTTTGACAACCATCACACACATGTTCTACGTGGCATAGTGTGATGACACGACATGTATCACATTACTATTTAAAAGTGACATGATGATCATATCATCACATGTGTTGATGTAGCACGTTTCATAATTTTTTCCGTCACGAAAGGGTTAATAAAATAAAAAAACCGTACAAGGGCAAATTTTAGCTTTTTGCTTACATGACACCTCATGTATGTATTTATTTATGCCTTAATTTTGATAGCAAGAACTCATCTAGAAATAAACATATATACCCTTGTTTTTTTTTTGAAGGGACATATATACCCTTGTTAACCAGGCAAAAAAAATATAAGACGAAACTCTTAAAATATTGATCCTACTGAAAAAAATAAAGATCGATTTTTTTTGGATATATACTATTAACAAGTGTTAAAATCCAAAACAAAAAATCCGGCCACCATATTAGAAAAAAAAAAAAATGTTAGAATGAAGATGAACTTGTTCTTCTTAACTGGTATCTGGGTGTTGGAGTTAAATCAGACGATAAAATTATTTCCATTCCCTGCAAAAGACAACAAAGTTAGTAGAAAAATCTGTTAGGCTACCTCCACAACATTTCACCTCTGCTTAAATGAAATACGATTTTATCGTCTGGCCACAAAGCTATATGTAACTCAACTCTACCCATTTATTTAGTTAGATTGCAAAATTCATTGCAACTTTTACTAATTAATTTGTTGATAAATAATACATTTCATGACAAATAACAAAGTAATTTATTGGTACCTTTAGCTTTTTAAGCCAACTATTTGTTTTCCTTGAAAGAAACACTTCATGCTCCAACCGATTGGTATAAGCCTATAACCAATATAATAATTTTTTCAAAATTAAAACTTATTTAGTAGAAATCACAAGTATTACACAAACTTAATTACCTGCTTCCTTGCTCTTGATCTTGCAGCTGACTCGCGGTTCTTAATCATTCTCTTCTGCTTCCTCTCAAAACTCTTCTCCATCATCTCATCCGAATATTTTCGTTTCTTCTCCGCAACTTCCTGGGATTCTGATGAAGTTGTTGTTGACATTTCAGGCATTGGGACTGGAATTGGCATCGTCATTGGCAGGGGAAGTTGGTTTTCAGAGTACCCTACAGCATCTACAACCATTGGATCAAACAATCTCATCTCCGGCTGCATCCAATCTGCATGTTGGGATACCACAAACATTGGATCAACCGCGGCAATTGGATGATGGACACCATTCTGAATATGATTCCCTACGTTGATTACACCCGCGCGAAATAGGAATTCCTCAAGTGTAGTTTCTTCCCCACCTTGTTGTTGCTCCTGCTGATGAATAATATTGGAAGATTGATTCATCTCTTTGGCATTATTATTGTTGTTTTCTTGACTCACAATTTCCTTCCAAACCTCATCCGCAGGTTTATTCCAGCTCGAGCGAAAATTCCCTGGAAAGACTGAAGCGGAGGGCGATGAGGAGGACGAGGAGGAAGAAGGGTCTCTCAACAACTGAGATTCTTCAACAGAAATCCCATTCTTCAGCTCATCCATATTCATACCATTCAACGCAAGATTGTACAATGACCCCTCGTGATCATCTCTATTTGGTGACTCCATGAATAATATTCTACTGTCCAACAAAATTTAATACACCAACCTAATTTTTACCATCATTAGCTAGATATAGGAAAATTAATGATCCAAATAACCACGACAAGGAAAAGAATTCAATCAAGAAAATGACCATATGTAGCACATGACATGAAATGCAGTCAAATTACTTAGCAGTAGTACTCAAGATTATTGAGCGACATAAAAATCTAAGCTCTCCCAGGAAGATAGAAGTACCAGTTAGGTTTGTTAAACTTGAAAGTGAGAATCCTATTTTTAGATTTCAGGAGATTAGAATTCTGAAGAAGACTAACCCAAAAAAAGAAGTCATCCCAACAATCTTTGCCGATTATCATTGCTTCATTGGTGGGATTTCATTTAACTCATCCAAAATGAAATGAAATTGATTTTCCCGATGCAATTATATTATCAATAATGCGTGCTATTCTACTAATAGAGTTGTACGTAAATATATGATTTGGTTTACGCTGGCTTATATTATTATTTTTATTTAAATAATTAATTAATTATCAAGTAAATATAAAAATGACACGTGTAATTTTAGTAGTATAAAAATTAGTAAAAGTGATAGTATTTCTAGTACTACTCTTATATTATATCAAGATAATGGTAATTCAATTCTATAATCAACACTCATCATGTATTAATTAGTTTCACTTCTCTTTTAGTATTTTCAAACTCACATTTACCATATTTATATTAATTTGTTCCTTAAATTATACTCCCTCTGTTTCCAATTAATTGGCATTTTCCTACGGATTCTTACTGTTCATAATACTTGTCATTTTATCTTTTCTGAAGCATATATTTTGTGCAAATGATAATATTTTTTTTTATGCATCTACCCAATTTGATGATGGTGTGGTAATTTGAGTGAAAATTAGGAGTAAAAATGAAACAATGTGGAATAAAATAAGATCAAAGATCATTGTCTTACGAATTTTTACTATTTCAAAACGTCGTTTAATTGGAAACGGAGGAAGTAGTACATAAAAACAAAAATCACAAATTATACCCATCTATATCTATATCTGATATATAATTTATAGTTGATGCATAGAGAAAGTAATTAATATAAATTTGACACTAGAATTAAAATATAATATATAATTGACACATGACATTTCTATAATTATTGAAGAAAACAAATTATAATTTGTTACTAAATTAATTAATCAATCGATACTAGTCATTAAAATTGGTTTAGTAAATTTTATTATTTTTTATTTTTATGATGTAATTATTAATTCAATGTCGGCTATTGTAACGATGATTAATAATTAATCATTTTTTTATAAATAAACCTTTGGCAAAATGTGTTTCAAGCAAGGTTTGTAAAATCCGGCCCAGTCATAAACCCGGTTCGGAGAAAGGGTTAAGGGTTAGATGTTCAACCGAGTCGAACTGGACTGGTCCGTAGTTTTAATAAATGAGTAAATAAAATTTAATATTTGTGTAAAGTATAATTTTTTTTAAAAATTAATGAAATTTTTTCTTATATTTATTTTATATGTTTTAATTTAGTATCACAAACATAGTGTTGTTTTAGTGGTTAATGTTTTGTTAGCTAACATGTACGTTGAACATGGTTCGAATCCCATATTTAATATATTTTTTTTAAATTTATTTTCTTTGAATTGATTCGGACCGCGTCAATTGATTTTCAGAGAAAATCATAAAAAAGTTTTTAGGGTTTTCAAACCCGACCTATTGATCAGTAACTGAGTTTTCTAATCGAACTGGTGACTATACTTTGGTTGCAACGAACTATTCATGTTTTTTTTTTAATTATTATTATTCTTAAGGAAAGATTCATGTTACCATTTTATTAAGTTATCCCTCACGTTAGAAATTTGATGTTAAGGAATACAAAACCACTTTAAATAATTCCATAAGTGATGCCATTAGGGAATGATAATTGATGAAGAATCCTAGTGCCCCACACTGAAGCACAATAAGAAAGCAAAAGTAGACTCGCATAACCAAATTACGGTAGTGGGTGTCTTTTATCTTTACATCTCCTAAAAATCTCAGCCTAAAGCAAAACCTTTTGCACAATCTTAGCTGATCGAACAAGTAAATTAATTATTAAGTTCTCTCTAAAAGAATGTTAAGGTGTACTCTTTCGTAGGAAACACAGTAGAAATAAAAATAATAAAAAATAAATATAAAAATAGTGAAATTCTTAAAAGAATAAAAACGAAGCAAAATTGTGAGAATTTGAACTCAAAATAGACAATATTATTTCATTAAGAAAGATTTATAGGTTTCTATTTTTCTAATAAATGATAGCGGAATCGATAGATCAATGGGCATGCAGAGTTGGAAAAATGCTCTAAATTGATCATCTAAACATAATAATCAACGAACTGATCTATATGAACAAAATTAGTATACAAGTGATATAAAACTAAATAAAATAACATAATAATAGTAGCGCACATTATTAATTGTCAAAGTTTAGGAAGATTTAAAGTATCTTCATGTTAATATATTTGTCTTTTTTTATTCATCTTCACGATTACAGAGCTATAAATCCCAATTCGTTTTTCTTTTTCTTTTCTTTATTTTCTTTATGTATCTAATGCTAAGCTGACAAATTAAAGTTCTTCAGTTATTCAAGCAAGCTGGAGTTGCTTCCCTCTTCTATTGCAAGTAGGGGTGGGCATTCGGGTATTTCGAAAATACCCGAAATTTTTATTTCGGGTATTGGAATTCCGAAATACCCAAAAAAAATCCCGAACCCGAATTTATTTTTCCCCTACCCAAACCCGAATTTCCGAAGAAACAGAAAATTAGCCAAATCAATCGAAAAAAATAATGGAAACCATCTATGAATCCCTCAAGGATGAAGATGAAACCAGAAATTTCAGAAATCAAAAAAACAAAACAACACAGAGGAAACCAATCGAAAAACAAACCAACTGCCACCGCCGCGGGAGCCCTGAACAGATTGGTGGACAAACAGATCTTCGATCTAGAAATCGACGTCCTCACCTTCACCTTGGCTGCGGAAACCCTCAGATCTGAATCACTGATGGAAGATTGGTGGACGAACAGATCCTCGATGCCATCATCAAGGGTGATGAAGCCAAACCCTTTCTGATCGTTTGGTGGTGGTGGTTTTCGTTGATGATGATGATGAATGGTGATGGGGATTGAGATTGGGTGGTTTTGGTTGTAAGGAGACTGGAGAGTGAGAGAAGAGAGAGAGAGCGAGAGAGGAGAAAAAGGATTTTGATATTTCAGAAATCTGAAAGCGAGAGAGAAGACTGGGAAAGCATATTGGAAATGTGAATAATGGAAATGTAAAGCATTGGTATTTCGGAAAATCGGGTCCCAAGACCAATTCTGAACCGAACCCGAAAATAATTTCGGGTATTGCATACCCGAACCTGAATTTTCAGATACCCGAAATACCCGAACCGAAATTAGAAAAATTCAGGTCGGAAAATTCAGAATTCGGAAATTTCAGAAAATGCCCACCCCTAATTGCAAGGCAGCCCCTCTATTGCAAGGCATTTACAGATAGGGGTGTAACCGGGCTGGTTCGGTCCGAATTTGAGGGTAGACCGGACCTAACCGAAAATTTCCAGTTCTGGTGGTGCTAGAACCGGACCAAACTGAAAATTTTCGGTTCTGGTTGGGCTAAAATAGGACCGCACCGGATGGTTTGGTTCGGTTTCTAGTTTTTTTAATTTTTTAATTTTTTTTAAAATGACGTCGTTTCGTAGTTAAACACGCCGTTTTGGTTCTTTCACAAACGGCGTCGTTTTGGTGTTTAGTTGTTAAACACACAGTTTTGATTTTTTTTTTAAATAATGCTTTGATTTACCAATTTATAAATGATAACCTAATATTATAAAGATATTTTAGTATGATAAATATTTAAATTTTATGATACAAAATATATAAAAATTTAATGTGATTAAGTATTAATATATTGAAATGTAATGAATATTGTCGCACCCCCTTTTCGTTGAAAACGAGTAAAGGTTTGGGACGGGCCACAATGCGAGACAAGCGTTGGACTTGTCTTAACATCATGCAAAATGAAGTCGCCACCCTAATTTTCTAAGGTTTAGGGAACCTAGTCGTCATGGCATAAAAATAAATAAACTAAGGCACAATAAGTCTAAACCAAAGAACAACGGTTTGAGGTCGTGATTATGGACTTGGGAAGGTGTTAGACACCCAAGTCACATCCTAAAAAGGTTACCGGTATGCGAGGTATTTTGAAAATATTTTAAACATGTAATCTGGGCTCTCCAAGGTGACGTTACATCTTAGCATTTTTCGTTGGGACTTGTTATTTCTGATTGGGACCGAATGACGGGTTTACCGTTTGTTCGTATGCTAGAGCGGACGTTCCCCCCTTATCATTGGGCCATGCATGATTAATTTAAACTAGGTGATTCTATTATGGCAAAACTAACAAAGTACGTTTTATGGATGCACATATTCAGTGTGGGATCGAAGCCACCATGTATAGCATTTAACAAGAAAATAATTAATTTCATGGCATGAAAGACAAGTGATATAAACATGTTGTGCATGTGAGTTTGATTTTAATTGTTTTAGCAATTCTATACGTCATGTATACGAGTAGGGTGGTTCTAACGTTTACTAGGGTGTCATGCGTTCGATTCGGTTTTTAGCCTTCAACTAAACATACAAGGAGAAGTTTTAAGGTAACCTTACCTTTCGGATGAACCCCGATTGATCCATCTCTTCAAAACCACGATTAACGACAATTGACATAAATATTTAGGTATATGAAAACATACACGATTTTTAACTACTTAGCTAATTATTACAAACCACAATTCATAATAAAAACTACTTATCTAATTATTACAAATTGGAGGTCGGAATAACTATCTAACTACTTATTACAACAAGTGAAATGGGTAATTAATTATTACAACAAGTGAAATGGGTAATTAATTATTACAACAAGTTTAACAATTAATTATTACCACATACACGCAATTAGAAATAATTGAAAATTAATTATCACATGGAATGCATGGAAATAAAGCCTACAATTCTAATGGGCCGGGCTAGGCCCATACTTGGATTTCTAGTTTTTGGACGATGTGCATGCAAACAATATTTACGGAAAACATTAAAGAAAACAAAAAAGGATAAAACGTACTTTTGAGCGAGGATTTAAAGTTTTAACCTACAAAGCGAGAGTGTTAGCGAAGGTTTGAAAATAAATAAATAATAAAGAGCGCATGCAATATTTATTTAATTTGATGAATAAACATTTAAATAAACACGAAGAACAAAATAAGCAATTTATCTCATGCCAAACAAATATATAATTAGACATAGGAAACAAGTAAACAATTAATTAGACATGGCAAGCAAGTAATCAATTAATTCATTTATCGCATATGAGCAATTCATAACAAATTAAGCATGACATAATTAATACTCCATTTATTTATAACATGCAAGCATATTAAAAATTTCACAATAATTTAAACATGGCATAAACACGCTATTGTCATGTGAACATACGAGTATTTCATATGACTTGAATAATGCGTTAAAAAATATACAAATAATCCATACGATTTAAATATATCATTTAACATACGAACATTTTAATATCATTTAAACACAAAAATAAAAAGCATACGAATATTTTATGCAATTTAACATGTTATAAAAGCATACGAACATTTTTATTAACTTAAACATGTTATAAAAGCCTACGAACATTTTGCACAATTTTTATGGAAATAAGTGGGTCCCACATTTGAATTTTGGACATTAAAAAATGGGCTCGGCTTTTAATTTAAAACAAGATGGGCCAAAGCCCATCACCTTTATCTTAAAAATCCCGTCCAGCCTCACCCCTTCTTCTTCTTCTTCTTCATGTCACCGGCCACCATGGCCGGCAACTCAAGCTTAAACTAAACCATGGAATTTCCCCAAAACAGCCCCAATCATCATGTTATCAAAGCAGTAGATCAAGGCAACAAAAATAACAAGAAACTTGATGAAAACAGTGGCGTTTTTAACAAGTGAAAACTAAACTAATTAACATGTATATATAGCTATTAATTACTCAAGTTATTATATAATCAAATTGAAGTAAGGGACATGTAATTAGCATGAAAACTAAGCATGTGTGGCAAGTTTAAGCAATTAATTTCATGCTTTAGAGACAAAATGAAAATTTAAAAAGAAGCTAGTGAAAGAGAGCTTACTTGTCCAGGAGAGAATTTTGCCAAGAAGGATGAGCAAGAAATGGAGATTAAGAGGAGATTTTGGTGCCCTTATTTCATTGCTTGAAGGTCTCTATTTATAGAGAAAAGTTGAGTCGGTTTAGAGGGAACTTGTGGCTGGGAATCGGCGAAGGCGTGGAGGGTGAACAGTGGCCGAAGTGGAGGCCAAGTTTGGGCTTGTGTGGCTAGGGATCGCCGATGGGATGTTTGGTGATGATGAATTGCAGTCGGCAAACCTAGCTAGGAAGAAATATGAGGTAAATTTGGATAGTCATGCATTAATTGTCATTAATGCATGAATTTGGATACGAACGGGATATTTTGGTACGAGCGAATTCGTACGAAAGTGAAAATAAATCCGAGCCGAGGAAACCACGACGTGTAGAAAAATAAGACAAGAAAACTAGTGTACAGTAAATAAACGAGAAGTTTGAGTTAACGTATTTATTTTCTCTTTCGGAAATGTCAAAACGTTCGAACGCAAAATAAATGTCCTTATGACAAAAATTGAACGAAACTGAACGAGGCGGCGTGAAAGAGAAAAATAGTATGTAATTATCAATTAAATAAATTACGCGTCCGACCCACGGTCCCGGGAGACTTACTCGGGACCGATAGAATTTGAGCGAAAAGACAGTCGAAAGTATGAAAAAATGAGAAGGCACGAAATGACACGGAATATTAAACAAACTAGCCTAGGACCAAGAATCGACAGAAATTTGACCTAGACGAGCTATTAAATGCGGTAAACATAAAAATACAAAAATGTGGTGACGAAAACCGAAAAATACGGTTTAGTCGAAAATACGAGAAAAATACGAAAAATTCAAAAGACGTGAAATGATGTGAAATATTAAAACAAATAGTCCTTGATAAAAAATTGATTGAAATTTGACGTAAACGGGCTATTAATGCGACATGCAATAAAACGAAAAAAGTTGTGACGTAAGTCAAAATTCGGGTAGCAACAGTTGCCCCCTCTTTACTGTCTGATAAAAAATACAGTGTAACTAAAAAAATTTATAAGCAGTAAAGACGGTTGCCCCAGGTCTTTACCATGTTTTGAATACATCATGACCGGTTGAGATGTGGGATTATGCATGAATTGAAAGATATAGTCGCTCAGGGAGGAGTATTTAGATAGACAGGAATGTAAGACAGGAAAGTAGTCGCTCAAGGAGGAGTATTTTAGATATAGTATGCAGAAAAGTAGTCACTCAAGGAGGAGTATTTTAGATAGACAGGAATTTTAAGACAGGAAAGTAGTCGCTCAAGGAGGAGTATTTTAGATAGACAGGAATTTAAGACAGAAAAGTAGTCGCTCAAGGAGGAGTATTTTAGATATAGTATGCAGAAAAGTAGTCGCTCAAGGAGGAGTATTTTAGATAGACAGGAATTTAAGACAGGAAAGTAGTCACTCAAGGAGGAGTATTTTAGATATAGTATGCAGGAAAGTAGTCGCTTAAGGAGGAGTATTTTAGATAGACAGGAAAGTAGTCGCTCAAGGAGGAGTAATAATTATGCAGAAATGTAGAATTATATAAAGTGAGGGTAGCACTCGCACTTCATACGTTTTGACAGAAAAGTAAATGAGAATTGGAACGTACCTTTGGTTCAAGGCAACTTACCTTTGCTCGAGCCTTCTGATGACTCAATGTGAATTCGCGAATGGTTGTCTTGGACGACCATTCTGCTCTTCTCGATTTGATTGGATTCGTTCGCAAAATCCGCGGCGAAGGCATTACAACGACGTTCCATCGAAGACCCATGGTAGAGGAGTGGTAACGTTCTCCATTTGATTGTTGATTGGATTTCGACGAAAGTCCAAGGTGAGGGATTTACAACAATTTCTTCATTGAAGACCCATGGTTGATGTGATTCCATCAAAGCGTATCTGTATCCTGCAAATAGGAAGGAAGCAAATACAAAGCAGCAACAGATAGAAAAAGAAAGAGCAAACGACCTATGTGAGAAATATCAAAATATTCCTGCATTTACCCATGGCTTGCCCCCAAGTTTTGTTTGGAATAAAAATGACTTCTTTGTTTTAAGAAAATAAATTCAAGCATTCTTTTTGGATAAAACGTTCGTCCAATTTTCGTTATATGAACATGATTGATTCAAGTCTAGATAACGTCTTCGTCTTGTTCAGGAAATAACGACCTCAAGAACAAGACTTTCCCATGATATGTAGTCGTAAGCAACCCTCACCAAATATTAGTGTTTGCACTCACGCTCCGAAAACAGGGCTATGTGTTTACACTCCTAAAAATGCAATAAACATAGCACAAAAATTAAATTTGCAATGTCAATCAGAGTGAATAGACTTCAAACGAAGATGCACATGCATGGGCCTGCTAATAATCAAAAGGACTTTGCGAGGGAGAAAAAAGAGGAATTTGTAGAAAGGTATTGTGTTTTGTTTTTTTTTTGGTGTTAATGAGTTTGTGCTCGACGACTGATTGCGATGAGGACAAATTGCGGTGAACGATGCTCGACGATTTGACTGTGGCGAAGAGCAAAGTACATGATTTTTTCTTCTTTTGTTGAGGCGTTCTTCTTCATGGTCATCCTTGCGATCTTGATTGACTTTTATTTTTCTCTCTTTTTTGTTTTTTTTTTTGCACTTGCTTCCGTTTTTATTGGTTTGGTGGTTCTTGAGACGCATTTTCTTTGTATTTCTTTCTTCTCTTTTTCCCTTTTTTTCATTTTTCACTTTCCTTATTTCCCCCTCTCTTTTTTTTCTTTTCTTCTTTTTTCTTTTTATTTTCTCTCTTTCGTTTCCCCTTTTTTTCTTGTAGGTACTAATAGCATATGAAGCAAGTGAAATTTTTGTTTGGTCTATCCTTCTCTCTGTCTTTGGCAGAGGCCTTCATGTCTTATTTTATTGGACCTTCTTTTGACGTTGATTTGTCAGTGATCCTCTAAGGGCTCCCTTATCATTCCCTTGTTTGATGTGTAACTCCAATTTGGCGGTCCTAGTCGAGCACTAACTCACTTGGTTAAAAGGCTTTTGGGTGTTTGATAGAGTTGTACATGGTGTACAAGATATGTGTTTTGGGGGTAAAAAGGTTAAAAATGAAAATGTCGAAGAAGAGCAAAGCAAAGTCCCCTATCATCTTACCGCTATCCCATGTCTGATAGTTCATGTACCCTAGATATTATGCAAATCTAACTAGCACCTAGTTTAGCATTTACACTTATGAAAGAAACCAGGCGTGAAGGCCCAAAATACTCACAGGGATATGTTTGTAATTGCTTACATCTAAACATGTCATGGATATAAGAGTTAACAGACAAGATCATGCATGTTTATATAATTTCTAATGAACGCACAAGTTAAAAATGATGAATGTGCTTGATTTATGGAATGTTCGAAAAACATAGGATTTATTTTATTATATATATTTTTTTTTTTTAGCCGAGCAATATGAATTTTTGGCAAGAGCTAAGAAATTTTGCAAACATTACGTACGCACTCTTGCAACAATGTAAATTGCGGGAATTTTTAAAATTACGAAAATGTAAATTGTGAAAACATAAATTACGGAAACGTAAATTGCAGAAAGGGAAATTGCAAACGTAAAAGGACAACTTCCCTGAAAAATGAGCTTTGACATTTTTCAACGCCTCCCTTGGGTCGTCACTTCATTCGCTTGCCCCCAAGTTTACAAGCCTCATTGCACCTGAAATGTAAAATTGCGGAAATAAAAATTGTGAAAACATAAATCACAGAAGCGTAAATTGCGAAGGGGAAAATTGTAAACACAAAGGACAACTCCCTTGAAAAATGAGCTTTGACATTTTTCAACGCCTTCCTTTGGTCGTTACTTCATTCGCTTGCCCCCAAGTTTACAAGTCTCTTTACACCTGAAATGCAAAAATTGCAAAAATGAAAATTGCGAAAACATAAATCACAGAAGCGTAAATTGCGAAAGGGGAAATTGTAAACACAAAGGACAACTCCCTTGAAAAATGAGCTTTGACATTTTTCAACGCCTTCCTTTGGTCATTACTTTATTCGCTTGCCCCTAAGTTTACAAGTCTCTTTGCACCTGAAATGAAGAGACAATCAAGTAGTAAATTCATAGGGAAAAGGTACCCCATGGTGTTGAATTTAAAATTAACAGAAAATAGAAATGTTGAGGAGAACACGTGGGTCGCCTCCCACGAAGCGCCCTTGTTTAAAAGTCATATGCTCGACTAAAGGCGAAGCTTCCTTGCGATCAAAATGGATGACGGTAGGGGTGTGGGCTGCCTCGCCTAGGTTTGGCTGTCGATACCTCTAACGGTTTCATCACAGTATCTTGAAGGCTAGCCATTAAGTTTTTTTTTTTTGAATAGCATTCTGGATGTAAATGGCCTCTCCATAATCACCGTTCGCGTGTACGGAGAAAGCGCTACATGTTAAACCATGCATGAAAGTATACATTTATCCGTCATGCACCTGTAAGACTTAACATTTGATTAGTAGGGGTTAGTTCAATCGCGGGTTTTGTGACTCTAACTACTCCCAGGTGCTGCCGACACCACACTTCCTTTATTTAACTCAAAAGATTGAACACGCAAATTTTAAGAAGAGAAAGCTCTCGTTTTATTGATTCAGAACAAATATTAAGTGGTATGGTCGAGAAGAACCCCATGTCCTTTCAGTCGACGAGATGCGGCTTACAGATTCCTACGCAAAATACATCCTGACGGCATCCGCGTTTACGGGTCTTGGTAGATCATCCCCATCCATTTTGGTGAGCATTAGGGCCCCTCCCGAGAATGCGCTCTTGACGACGTATGGACCTTTGTACTTTGGGGCCCACTTTCCTTGACTCTCCTCCTGGTGAGGAAGAATTTTCTTCAACACTAAATCCCCGATCTTGAACTCACGTGGCCGCACTTTCTTGTTGTAAGCGTTAGCCATTCTCTTTCGATATAACTGGGCATGGCACATAGCGGCCAAGAATTTTTCCGAGATGAGATTCAATTGCTCATATCTCACTCTCGCCCAATCTGATTCTTCTACTCCTGATTCAGCCAAGACTCTGAGGGAGGGAATCTCTACCTCAAGTGGTATCACTGCCTCCATACCGTAGACCAAAGAGTAAGGGGTTGCTCCCGTAGAAGTGCGAATTGCGATCCGATAGGCGTGTAAGGTGAAAGGAAGCATGTCGTGCCAATCTTTGTGGGTGACTACCATTTTCTGGATGATTTTCTTTAAATTCTTGTTTGCGGCTTCAACCGCGTCATTCATCTTCGGGCGGTAAGGCGAGGAGTTGCGGTGTTTCATCTTCCATTGTTGGCATAGATCATTGATCATCTTTCTATTTAGATTGGTACCGTTATCGGTAATATCATTTCGGGGACTCCATAACGGCAAATGATGTTCTTCTCGATGAACCGCATGGTCGTCTTTTGAGTAATGCTTGAGTAAGAGGCGGCTTCTACCCATTTGGTGAAGTAATCGATCGCCACAAGGATGAAGCAATGACCATTGGAGGCTTTCGGATGAATCTCACCGATGATATCAATTCCCCACATTGCGAAAGGCTAAGGCGATGTCATGCTAAAAAGGGGAGCCGGAGGAACGCGAAGGTGGTCCGCGTAGACTTGGCACTTGTGGCATTTTCGGAAATAATCAATGCAATCTCTTTCGATGGTGAGCCAAAAATAACCTTGCCTCATGATTTGCCTTGCCATCATATGTCCACTAGCATGCGTGGAGCAAACCCCTTCGTGAATTTCGGTCATGATTTTCTTGGCTTCGAGAACAGTGACGCAACGAAGTAAGGCCCCATCCGCCCTTCTCTTGTACAACACCTCGCCGTCGAGGTAGAAGTCCAAAGCCAAACGTTGAAGGGTTTTCTTATTACTTTGACTTGCCCCCGGCAGATACTCTCGATAATTGATGAACCAGACCAAATCATGGAACCACAAATTCCCGTCGGGCTCATCTTCCAACGTGGCATAGCAGGCCGGTGTTTCTTTCACTTCCACCCTCAATGGTTGAAGCATTATCCCGCATTCTAATTTGAACATTGAGGCCAGAGTGGCCAATGCATCCGCGAAGCGGTTCTTGTCCCGATCGATTCAGTCAAACTTGGTTTCTTCGAATTTCCCCATGAGTTGGGTGACCAACCTTTGATAAGGTATTAGCTTGGAATCTCAGGTTTGCCATAAATCTTGAGCTTGATAGATGACGAGGGCCGAGTCTCCGAAAATTTTCAACCTTTTCACCTTTAGGTCAACGGCTGCCATCAAGCCGCTAACACATGCCTCGTACTCGGCGACGTTGTTGGTGCACGGAAAATTTAACTTATATGCTACGGGGAATTGCCGACCATCTGGGCTATGACCACGGCGCCTACTCCCTTTCCTGAGAGGTTTACCGCGCCATCGAAGAACATGGTCCACCAATCATCCTCTTCTAAATCTTCCGTGATCTCATCATTGATTACCATGATATCCTCGTCGGGGAAGTCAAACTTTATAGGCTCGTAATCATCCATGGCATTATCGGCTAAGTGGTCAGCGAGAGCACTAGCCTTGACCGCTTTTCGTGTCACATATTTGATCTCGTATTCGGCCAACAAAACTTGCCATCTACAAATCCGACTTGATAAGTATGGCTTCTCGAAGATGTATTTCAAATGGTCCATGCGAGAAATCAGCCACATCGTGTGATACAACATGTATTGTCTAAGTCTTCGGGCACTCCATGCTAAAGCGCAACAGGTTTGTTCCAAAGTAGAATAGCGCATTTCGCATTCGTTAAACTTTTTGCTCAAGTAGTAGATGGCTTGCTCGCGTCTCCCGGAGTCATCGTGTTGACCTAAGACGCACCCCATGACACTGGTTGTGACTGTTAAATAGATGAGAAAGTGGCGTCCTGGAGTAGGAGGGACCAGCACTGGTGGTTTTTGTAGATATGTCTTGATTTTCTCGAAGGCCCTCTGACAATCTTCATCCCATTCAGCCTCTCCATTTTTTCTCAACATTTTGAACATTGCCTCACAAGTGAGTGTCAATTGGCTGATAAAGCGGGCGATGTAGTTAATGCGCCCTAAGAAGCTCCGCACCTCTTTTTCCGTCCTGGGAGAAGGTAGCTCTTGAATGGCTTTCACTTTATCCGGGTCTACCTCTATGCCTCTGTTGCTAACAATGAACCCTAGCAATTTCCCGGATGTTACTCCGAAGGTACACTTGGCGGGGTTCAAACGTAAATGAAATTGCCGTAATCTTTCGAAAACCTTCTTTAGGATATCTACATGATCTTGTTCTCCGCGAGACTTAACAATCATATCATCAACATAAATTTTGACCTCTTTATGCATCATGTCATGAAAAAGAGTGACAACGGCGCGTTGGTAAATGGCACCTACGTTTTTTAATCCAAAAGGCATCACTTTGTAGCAAAAGGTCCCCCACAGCGTGATGAAGGTTGTCTTCTCGCTATCTTCCGGAGCCATCTTGATTTGATTGTATCCTAAAAACCCATCCATGAAGGAGAACATGTCACTGTGAGCGGCGTTGTCCACTAGGATATCAATATGAGGGAGTGGGAAGTCATCTTTGGGGCTTGCTCGATTGAGGTCTCTAAAGTCCACACACATGCGGACCTTCCCGTCCTTCTTTGGCATGGGTACAATATTGGCGACCTATTCTGGATATTCGGCGACCTTTAAGAAACCTACCTCTAGTTGTTTAGTGACTTCCTCTTTCATTTTAAAAGGAGGTCTGGATGCATTCTTCGGAGCTTTTGCTTTATGGGCTTGAACTCGGGCTTTAAAGGTATACGGTGTTCGACTTGCTAGGATCGAGACCGAGCATATCGTCATAAGACCAAGCGAATACGTCCGAGTATTCCTTGAGGAGGGAGATCATCCTTTCTTTCTGAGTAGAGTTTAAAGTCGTTCCAATCTTGAAATTTTTTTGATTTTCTTCGCCTGCCCCCAAGCTTATTTCTTCCAACTTGTCGCGCCTCGGAAATTAAAAAAAAATTCGCGAGTGTGCAACGAAATTTGAGACCTTCAGGTGCTCGGCGTAAAAGGACGCCTAGCAGAATGCAATGAAGTCGCCACCCTAATTTGGTTGCTAGGCTTAGGGAACCCTAATCGTCATGGCATAGGAAATATAATAAGTAAAAAACTAAAGGCACAAAAAAAGGTTCGGGGTCGTATTATGGTCTCGGGAAGGTGTTAGGCACCCGAGACACATCCGAAAACGGTTACCGGTTGATGAGAGAGGTGTTTAAAAAGGTGTTTTAAAATTGCGTTTTGAAAAAGGGGGCCCTCAGAGGAATCGTCACTTTAGTCTTTTTTATGATCATGATGGGACTGAATTTTCCGTAAAACTGAATGAGCGCCCTCTTTTTTCATCATCGGGCCATGCATGATTAACTTAATTACTACGTGATCCTAACATGGATTGCTAACAGAGTACCAATTTAAATGATTGATTTTAAAGTGAAAAACTGAAGTGGGATCGAAAGTCCCCATGTACATGCAGTCAATACAAGCGAGAATTTAAAATCATATGAACATGGCATTTTAAGCAACTCTTTAAACACGTTGTTCATGTGGGTTGGTTTTAATTCTAGCAGTTCTATATATCATGCATGCAGTTGATATTTGCGAAAAGCATCGAATAAATAAATGGGACCTGTGAGGCGTACTTTCGAGCGAAGCTTGAAATTAACCTACAAAACGAGAGTGTTAGTGATGGCTTGAGAAATAACTAGGCAATTCTATGAGTGCGAAAATTTAAATGACAGTCGATTGCACACGTAAAATGATGGATTCTACGCATACGAAAGTGAGATGCTGAGTTTGATAAAATGATGACAGTTGATTGTATGCGAAAAATGATGGATTTTACGCATACGAGATTTAAATGCTGAGTTGATTGCATGCGAAAAATGATTGATTTTAAGCACACGAGAATTTAAATGCTGTGTTGATTGCATGCGAAAAATGATTGATTTTACGCATACGAGAATTTAAATGCTAGGTTGATTGCATGCGAAAAATGATTGATTTTACGCATACGAGAATTTAAATGCTAGGTTGATTGCATGCGAAAAATGAGTGATTTTACGCATATGAAAATGAAATGCTGGGTTGATTGCATGCGAAAAATGATGGATTTTACGCATACGAGAATTTAAATGCTAGGTTGATTGCATGCGAAAAATGAGTGATTTTACGCATACGAGACTTTAAATGCTGGGTTGATTGCATGCGAAAAATGATGGATTTTACGCATACGAGAATTTAAATGCTGGGTTGATTGCATGCGAAAAATGATGGATTTTACGCATACGAAAATGAAATGCTGTTTTGATAAGTGCAGAAAAATTAAATGCTATTGGCGATTTACAGGGAAGAAGAAAAGTTTAATGATTTGCAGAAAATAAAACAGGTTGATAATGCAGGGAATAAACAGTTGGATATTTGCGGAAAATAAACAGTTGATATTGCGACCGACCATGTAGGCGGTATTGAATTTAAATTGCTGAAAGTAAATTGCTGAGATTTAAAGTGCGGGAAAGTAAAGTGCGGAAAAGTAAACAGTTGATAATTTGCGGAAGGATTTCCAGCAGTGTGCGAAAAATTAAAGCAGTTGAATGTTTACGAAAATTAAAATGCGACCGACCATGTAGGCGGTATTGAATTTAAATTGCTGAAAGTAAATTGCTGGAATTTAAAGTGCGGAAAATTAGGCAGTTGATAAGTGCGACCGACCATGTAGGCGATATTGAATTTAAATTGCTGAAAGTAAATTGCTGAAATTTAAAGTGCGAAAAAGTAAACAGTTGATAAGTGCGACTGACCATGTAGGCGGTATTGAATTTAAATTGCTGAAAGTAAATTGCAGAATTAAAGTGCGGAAAAGTAAACAGTTGATAAGTGCGACCGACCATGTAGGCGGTATTGAATTTAAATTGCTGAAAGTAAATTGCAGAATTAAAGTGCGGAAAAGTAAACAGTTGATAAGTACGACCGACCATGTAGGCGGTATTGAATTTAAATTGCTGAAAGTAAATTGCTGAATTAAAGTGCGGAAAAGTAAACAGTTGATAAGTGTGACCGACCATGTAGGCGGTATTGAATTTAAATTGCTGAAAGTAAATTGCAGAATTAAAGTGCGGAAAAGTAAACAGTTGATAATTTGCGGAAGGATTTCCAGCAGTTTTGCGAAAAAGTAAAGCAGTTGAATATTTACGAAAATTAAAATGCGACCGACCATATAGGCGGTATTTTAAATGACGGAAATTAAACGGTTAGATATAAATGACTGATGTTAGATAACATGACAATAAATATCACGATAAAGAATGAGCAATTCACGTATAAAAGCAATTCAAGAAACAACTTGTTAAAAATTAAGCATATGAAATAGTTTACGAAAAAAGTGAATTAAATAATTCATGTATAAAACATACGAAAAATAACACGTAACATAAAAAATAAATATATGAAACATGCGAGCATCTTACGTAAAAAAATGGTCTCGAAAACCCGGAAAAATGCAAATGGGCTGGGCTTGACTTGGAAATTTGAAAGAAATGGGCCAGGAATTGTTCCTGGCCCAAAGGTAATTCATTTAAGTGGTGATGGGCCAAGCCCATCACCTTTCTTCCCTCTCACCCGAAGGGCCATGAGGCCCGTATTGCTTCATCTTCTTCCTCACGTCGCCGGCGCCACTGCCGGCGACGGAGGTCACGAACCAGGCGTCCGATTCGCCTGGTTCTTGGCCCAAACTGACCGTCTCCCCTCCCTCAATACAGAAACTCAATCACAACAGTAGAACGGGCCCAAAACAGTGACGTTTTTTTGGAGAAAACCGAAAGATGCATTTTTACGTTTATTAACGAAACAATTAAACTAAGCCACGATAATTCAAACGAATGTTAGCATGGTGAAATTAGGTTGACACTCAAGCAATTAGAACACGTTTGAGCAGTTAAATGGTCATCGAAGTCAAGAACAAAAATTAGAGAGAGAAACCGTAAGTGAGAGAGAGAGAGAGAAGCTTACCGTGGTTTGTCTCGAGAGGAAAGGATTGCGCAAGGAAGGGCTCAAATGCTCGTGAATTGGACCGGAAAATAGAGAGGGAGTAGTGTGGTTTTTTTTTTTGGTAAAATTTTCGGACCCTTTTGACGAAGGAACAGACGGCTATTTATAGCCGAAAGACGCGTGGGAGAGTGGCGGAGGGAGCTGCGCGTGGTGGCCGGCCATCGTGGTGGCAAGGCTACGGGATAGCCGTGATGATGGCGGAGGGACAAGAGCTACGGGAGCAGTTGGCTTGGGCGTGGGCTGCTCCGCTGCGTGCTGATCGCCACTGTGCATGTGCATTATGCACATTAAATTGTCAACCGTTGATCTGGTTGACTTTCCTTGGTTGACCAGATCAACGGTTGAAATCAAATGCCATTAAGGCTCATTTAAATGGCCTCGAGCCGAGACTCGCGGGCAAACGTACTGACTTTTCGAGCCGAAGGTACTAGCGCGTAGAGAAAAATATGACGGTTTTAGCCGTCTACAGTGAATCATGAAAATTTTCCGTTTAACGCGTTTATTTCCTCGTTCAAAGACGCGGAACGCGGGAACGGAAAAAATAAAGCGTTACACCGAAAATTGCGCGAAACGCTGTAGACCATTGCGAGCAGAAAAAAATCTAGCAACTAGTTGATGGAAAACATTTTGAAGTCAAGCTGTTGTCCGAGCGAACTTACTCGGGTCCAATAAAAGCTCGACCGTAAATAATAATAAAAAATAAAAATACTAAAAAAAATGTGCTAAAATATTAAAAATCCTAAAAATCATGAGATGACCTAAAACGAAGAAACGACTCGCAAACGACTGCCGGATAGTAAAAAATGTGAGTTTTAAGGCTAAAAATACTAATGATAATAATGACGAAAATACTTGATGAAAAATTAAAAACGCGATTTCGAAAGCTGATGATGCTAACGATGATGCTAAAACGCGATGCAAACCGTAAAAAGGCCAGTGATAGTAATTTACCTACAGATGACTATAATTTAAGTAAAAATGACAGTAAATTGAATAAATGACAAAAATTCTAAAATTAAGTAAAAACGGCGTCAAAATTCGGGTATCAACAGTTGCCCCCTCTTTACTGTCTTATCGAAGTATTTGATAAGCAGTAAAGACAGTTGCCCCTATATATCCGAATTTTGACGACATAGCAGATCTTACCTCAAGCTTACAGTGATGATGTCGCTCTGAGAGGAGGTAGTTGATTGATGTCGCTCTGGGAGGAGGTGATTGATTGATGTCACTCTGGGAGGAGATAGGTTGTTGATCCTACAAAGACGTAAACTTAGATCTGCTCGGGTATTGAGAGGCACATAAGTTGTAGGGGATGTAAATAACAACTACTCTACCGGGGACGGAAAGTAATTTTACGAAAATGTAAACGACAGTCCCACTGGGGGGATGATCACTTGACATGTGACTGATGTTGCTTCGGAAGATAGTGCGCGATTCGCAGAAGTATGAATGATTTGTCCTAATGATGTCACTCTAGGAGGAGGAAAATAATTATGCAGAAATGTAGAATTGTATGAATGATGTTGCTCTGGGAGGAGAAGAAATGCTAAGGTTTGAAAAAGGTAGAACTACGCTATGCTATCACTCTGGGAGGTGAAGAAATGCTACGCTGGAAACTAAATGCTGTCACTCTGGGAGGAGGGGAAATGCTACGCTGGAAACTAAATGCTGTCACTCTGGGAGGACCAGAAATGCTAACGCTGAAACTAAATGCTGTCACTCTGGGAGGAGAAGAAATGCTAATGCTGAAACTAAATGCTGTCACTCTGGGAGGAGAAGAAATGCTAATGCTGAAACTAAATGTTGTGACTCTGGGAGGAGAAGAAATGCTACGCTGAAAACTAAATGCTGTCAATTCCCGTAAGAGAAAGCGCGAGATGCGGAAATTAAACTAAGGTCGCTCTGGGAGGAGAGGAATGCTAATGCTGAAAACTAAATGCTGTCGCTCTGGGAGGAGGAGATGCTAGGGCTGAAAATTTAAACACACGTCGATTCCCGTAGGAAAAGGCGCGAGATGCGGAAATTAAACTAAGGTCGCTCTGGGAGGAGAAGAATGCTAAGTGCTGTCGCTCTGGGAGGAGAAGAATGCTAAGGCAGAAAATTTAAACAACGCCGATTCCCGTAGGAGAAGGCGCGAGATGCGGAAATTAAACTAAAGTCGCTCTGGGAGGAGAAGAATGCTAAGGCAGAAAATTTAAACAACGCCGATTCCCGTAGGAGAAGGCGCGAGATGCGGAAATTAAACTAAAGTCGCTCTGGGAGGAGAAGAATGCTAAGTGCTGTCGCTCTGGGAGGAGAAGAATGCTAAGTGCTGTCGCTCTAGGAGGAGAAGAATGCTAAATGCTGTCGCTCTGGGAGGAGGAGAATGCTAAATGCTGTCGCTCTGGGAGGAGGAGAATGCTAAATGCTGTCGCTCTGGGAGGAGAAGAATGCTAAATGCTGTCGCTCTGGGAGGAGGAGATGTTAATGCTAAAGACTAAACTATGATGTCACTCTGGGAGGAGAAGAAAGCTATCGCCAGCGGCCTTGATACGAACCTAGAATGCATCCGCGTCCTGCTCAGGAGGTAACGACCCCATGGACAAGACTTTCCCACGATTTGCAGCCGTAAGCAGTCCTCACCTGATATTAGTGTTTGCACTCACGCTCTGAAACAAGGCTAAGTGTTTTACACTCATAAAGATGCAACTAACATGATACATAATTTACAGTTCGCAATGTCAGTCCGAGTGAATAGACTTCGAATGAAGATGCACATGCATGGGCGTTCTAATAATCGATGGGACTTTTACGGAAAAGAATGAAAGGACATGAAACGTCCGGAAATGAGTTTGTTTTGAAAAAGGTTGCTTTGCTGGAAGGTTTTTGATGACTGATGTTTTGCTGATGAGGGCGAGGTACGTGAGCCTTTTCGCTTTTCGCTGAGGATGCTTGCTTGACAGAGTGCGTGAGCTCTGGGATCCTTGTTGGGGGGTGCTTTTTGTTCGGCCTGGGGCCCTTTTCTTGAGTCCTCATTGGGGAGTGTCGTCGCTGTTCTTTTTGCAACTCACTACTTGAGTTGGCGTGGGGCCCCTTTCTGCTTGCTTTGAGGTTTCTTGAGTTGGCGTTGGGCCTCTTTTGCTTGACTTTACTGGGGAAGGATACTTTGAGATTTCTCGAGTTGGCCTTGGGCTTTTCTACTCGAGTTCACTGGGGAAAGTTGTCTTCGAGATTTTCTCGAATTGAGTTGTCCCCGGGCTGTGCTTGCTTTGGCTCTCCGACTGTTTGTATTCTTCGAATGTCTCTGAGCATTTCTCTCTTCTTCTTCTTTTTCCCCTCTCTCCCTTTTTTTTTTCTCATTTCCCCTCTTGTTCTTTTTTTTTTTTTTTTTTTTTTTTTATATATCCCTCCCCTTTTTGATTTGATTTGAAAATGCAACAGAGCAGAGCAAGCACAGCCTTTGTCTTGATCTCTTCCCCTTCTGTCTTGAGGCCTCGGCCTTCGTCGTTGCTGCTTCTTCGGTGATAGTCCTTAGCGATCTCTTGGTGACCTTTTCCGTCTCCTTCATCGTGAATTTGAACTTGGCGTGCTTTTGCTTCTGGCTGGCAATTTTAGCTGAAACTGCTCTTTGGCTCCCGGGGTATGAGTGATATTGACGGTTTGGGGGGAGTGATGACATATATAGCGGAAAGAGGGAAGAAACGAAAAAAGTGGAGAAAATCATAAAAGTCCCACGTCATTTTATAGCTATCCCATGTCTAATGGCGCATATACCCTGGATATTATGCGAACTCAACTAGTATCTAGTCAGGCCCTTACACTCATGAAGGATAAGACGTGATGGCTCAAAGATACTTACCGGGATTTGTTTGTGACTGCTTACGTCGGAGCAAACCGCGGATATAAGAGCAAACAAGTAATATCATGCATGGCACGTAATTTGGATAGATGCTGGAGCTAACAGAGGGATTAAATATTCCTAACCTATGCTGTGCATGAAAATGCTTATGAGAGTAGTATGCTTTTGTTTGAGCCGGGCTAAAGAGGGATTTTTGATTGATTTTTGATTTTTGATTGATTGATGATTTGATTGCCGGATGGTTTGATTGCTAGACGTTTGATTGCTGGATGTTTGATTGCTAGATGGTTTGATGGCCAGATGTTTGATTGCTAGATGGTTTGATGGTCAGATGTTTGATTGCTGGATGTTTGATTGCTAGATGGTTTGATGGCCAGATCTTTGATTGCTAGATGGTTTGATGGCCAGATGTTTGATTGCTAGATGGTTTGATGGCCAGATGTTTGATTGCTGGATGTTTGATGGCCAGATGTTTGATTGCTGGATGTTTGATGGCCAGATGTTTGATTGCTGGATGTTTTGATTGCTAGACGTTTGATTGCTAGAATGTGGGGGACGACTTATTTGCAACGTTCTAACGAGGACCTAAGGTTGCCCCCCAGTGGGCCAGACGACCGTACTCGACTTAAAGCTAATCAAAGCGAGCAAGAATAAAAACAAATTTAAATAAAGGGAAAAGAAAGAGGGACTCCCCTGAACCGCGCAGCGGGGCTGCGCGGGCGTCTTCCACAAGCTCCCTGCGGATGACAGCGAGATGCTTCCCGTCCCTGTGAGATGCAGAGGGGAAAACGGAAAGGGAAATTAATTTAAAAACAAAACTAAGATAAGTTCAGGGATTCTCCCTTCCTTTAACTCGGCTTTTTGAGGGTGCTTATGACGTAGTCCCAGCTCCAGAATGCCTTGCTTAGATGCGCTGATTGGTTTCTTTTTCAGCTGCTTCATGAGAACCGCCGATCCAGGTTGAAGGGATGATGAGATACGCATTTGGTCCATTTACTTACCGGTTCTTGTTAGACCTTCGTTGATGGGCTTCGTGATTGCTCGGGGGTAAAGGGGAAATCCTCTGTCTCCGAGATGTGCAGCGGGGCCGCAAGGGTGTATACTTACCGTTCTTCTGCAGGAAACGAATTGGGACGACCTAGTTCCTGAAAAAGACAAGGCGATGACAAATGAGGAGTAAATGCAAGGCAATGTTTAGCAAAAGTAGTGTGATTTGATGAGTGTTAAGCTCTCCCTTTTAGATGGGCTATCCGTGAGTCATCGCGGTGTGACTTGCATCGGATGGGCTTTGGGATTTTGGTCCAACATTTAGTCCTTTGAGACCGATTATTTGCGATGCCGGCTGTGCCGGTAGCACTGCTACGGCAATTCAACAACTCCTACGAGCGGAACTCTCTGGTTCTATCGTGATGATGAGCTGAGGCGTGAGACCTTACGTCCCTGCAAAACTGAAGAATGATTAGTGGCGTTAGTCTAAGTGACGCGTCTTGCGTCCCGAGCTACTCCTGGGGATCCATCCATGCCATGCCTCCTTTTGTCATCTCACAATTTTAAGAAAAAACAGGGGACAACAAATTTTAAAACAAAGCATCTCTTGAAAAAACTTATTTTATTCATTTCAGGACAAATGTTTGTGCTAGATTGTCATGATAAAACCCTATGTCCTTGGTCTGCCCGGACGCTCTGTCCACGATGCTTCAGGCGAAGTATCTCTTGACTGCATCCGCATTTACCGGTTTCGGGAGATCGTCTCCATCCATGTTGGTTAGCATTAGGGCACCCCCTGAGAATGCACTTTTGACCAGGTACGAGCCCTCGTACCTTGGGGCCCACTTTCTTTTGCTGGCCTCTTGATGAGGGAGAATTTTCTTTAGCACTAAATTCCCAGCCTCGAATTTGCGAGGTCGCACTTTCTTGTTATAAGCGTTGACCATTCTTTGCTGATATAATTGCGCATGGCAGATAGCGGCCAAGCGCTTTTCGGGAAGGAGGTTCAGCTGCTCGTACCTCACTCTCGCCCAATCAGATTCTTCTACTTCAGATTCTGCCAGGATTCTGAGAGAAGGAATTTCTATCTCGAGGGGAATTACGGCTTCCATGCCGTAAACTAATGAGTAGGGAGTTGCCCCTGTGGACGTACGGGTTGCTATCCGATAAGCATGTAGTGCGAAGGGAAGCATCTCGTGCCAGTCTTTGTGAGTGATTACCATCTTTTGGATGATCCTCTTCAGGTTCTTGTTTGCTGCTTCGACTGCGCCATTCATCTTTGGTCGATATGGTGACGAGTTTCGGTGCTTCACCTTCCAACGTTGGCAAAGATCGTCAATCAACTTTCCGTTGAGATTGGTGCCGTTGTCCGTGATGATGGTTTCTGGGACCCCATGACGGCAAATGATATTTCTCTCAATGAATCGCATGGTGGTTTTCTGAGTGATGTTGGAGTAAGAGGTGGCCTCTACCCATTTGGTGAAATAGTCGATTGCTACGAGGATGCAGCGATGGCCATTAGAGGCTGTTGGATGAATTTGGCCGATGATGTCGATTCCCCACATTGCAAAAGGCCAAGGCGACGTCATGCTGAAGAGAGGGGCTGGAGGGACGTGGAGATGGTCCGCATAGATTTGACATTTGTGGCACTTCCGAAAATAGCTGATGCAATCTCGTTCGATGGTGAGCCAAAAATAACCTTGCCTCATTATCTGCCTGGCCATCATGTGTCCACTTGCGTGTGTGGAACAAACCCCTTCGTGGATCTCTGCTATGATTCTCTTTGCCTCGGTCATGGTGACGCAGCGAAGCAAAGCTCCATCAGCTCTCCTTTTATATAGAACCTCGCCGTCGAGGTAGAAGTCTAGTGCTAAGCGTTGGAGGGTCTTTTTGCTAACCCGGCTTGCCCCCGGTGGGTACTCTCGGTTTCTGATGAACTGTACTAGGTCGTAGAACCATGGCTTGCCGTCAGGTTCCTCTTCCAAGGTGACACAACATGCCGGAGTTTCCTTTACTTCCACTCTCAATGGTTGGAGCATTACTCCGCATTCTAACTTAAACATTGAGGCCAACGTGGCTAATGCATCTGCGAAGCAGTTATTTTCTCTGTCGACTCGGTCGAATTCGGTTTCCTCGAATTCCCGTGTGAGTTGGGTGAGTAGCCTTTGATAAGGGATGAGGTTGGAATCCCGTGTCTGCCATAGATCCTGGGCTTGATAGATGACGAGTGCTGAATCGCCGAAGATTCGGAGCTTCTTTACTTTTAAGTCGATGGCTGCTGTCAGACCACTGATGCATGCCTCATACTCGGTGACGTTATTGGTGCATGGGAAGTTTAATTTGCATGCTATGGGGAATTGACGACCATCTGGGGCTATGACCACGGCTCCCACTCCCTTGCCCGAGAGGTTCACCGCACCGTCGAAGAACATGGTCCACCAATCGTCTTCTCGGAGATTTTCTGTGACCTCATCTTCAATCATTATGATGTCCTCATCGGGGAAGTCGAAGCTCAACGACTCGTACTCGTCCGAGGCATGATAGGCCAAGTGATCGGCGAGGGCGCTTGCTTTAACCGCTTTCTGAGTCACATAGATGATCTCGTGCTCAGCTAATAAGACTTGCCATCTACAAATGCGACTTGACAGGTACGGCTTTTCGAAAATGTATTTCAAGGGGTCCATGCGAGAGATTAGCCAAGTCGTGTAATACAACATGTACTGCCGGAGCCTTCGGGCGCACCATGCTAGGGCGCAACAAGTTCATTCCAACATAGAGTAACGCATCTCACATTCGTTGAATTTTTTGCTGAGGTAATAGATGGCTTGTTCACGCCTTCCGGACTCGTCGTGCTGTCCCAAAACGCAACCCATGGCGCTAGCCGTGACTGTCATGTACATGAGCAAGGGCCGTCCTGGCGTCGGGGGAACTGGTACCGGTGGGCTTTGCAGATATGTCTTGATTTTCTCGAAGGCTTTTTGGCAGTCTTCGTCCCATTCTGCATTTTCGTGTTTCCTTAGCATCTTCAACATCGGCTCGCAGGTAAGTGTTAACTGGCTGATAAAGCGAGCGATGTAGTTGATGCGTCCTAAAAAGCTTCGTACTTCCGTTTCGGTGCTGGGAGCGGGTAGCTCCTGAATGGCTTTTATCTTATCAGGATCCACTTCTATACCTTTGTTGCTGACGATGAATCCCAATAACTTCCCGGAAGTCACTCCGAAGGTACACTTAGCTGGGTTTAGCCGTAGCCGAAATTGCCTCAACCGTTCGAACACCTTCCTCAGGATGTCCACATGATCTTGCGTGCCGCGAGACTTGGCTATCATGTCGTCGACATATATTTCCAATTCTTTATGCATCATGTCGTGGAAAAAGGGTGACAGCAGCACGTTGGTACGTGGCTCCTGCGTTCTTTAATCCGAAGGGCATCACTTTGTAGCAGAAGGTTCCCCAGGGCGTGATGAAGGTCGTCTTTTCACTGTCCTCGGGTGCCATCTTGATCTGATTGTACCCCAAGAATCCGTCCATGAAAGAGAACATGTCATTTCTGGCGGCACTATCTACCAAGATGTCGATATGGGGAAGAGGGAAGTCGTCTTTAGGGCTAGCTCGATTGGGATCCCGAAAGTCCACGCACATGCGAACCTTCCCATCTTTCTTAGGCACTGGCACTATGTTGGCGATCCATTCTGGGTACTCCGCAACTCTCAAAAAACCCGCGTCTAGTTGCTTGGTAACTTCTTCTTTGATTTTCAGAAGGATGTCTGGATGCATCCTCCGAAGTTTTTGCTTGACATGCTTAAACTCAGGTTTTAACGGAATACGATGCTCAACTATCCCGGGATCAAGACCTGGCATGTCGGCGTATGACCATGCGAGCACATCGGAGTAGTCCTTGAGGAGAGAAATCAACCTTTCTCTCTGAGTCGTATCCAGGGTAGTTCCGATCTTGACCAGTTTTTGACTCTCATTGCTTGCCCCCAAGTTTACTTCGTCCAATTCCTCCCGATGAGGGGTTATTTCCTTTTCTGAACTTTCTAGTAAACGGGTCAGTTCGTCGGAGACTTCGGCCTTGTCTTCGGTCGTAGCGATGATTTCTTCGCCAGTAAAGACATAGGTTTTATCAAGACAATCCGAACTAACACTCATCCTGAAATTAAAAGCGCGAAAAAAAGAGATGCGTAAAATGAAAATTTGCATATATATTGATTTTTAACAAAAGGGAACAGGAGTCCCTACAAAAATGTTTTCGTAAGAAAACGTGCCAAAAACATATATATATATTTTTCAAAATGAGAAATTACGGAGAGACATCCGGAAGCATGGTGATGGTCCAGTTGCCCACAAACTCCCCTAACTTCTTAACAAAAATGACTGAACCAGGCGACGATCCTTCTTCTCCTAGAGTCCAGATACGGAGGTCTGATACCTTGATTGGATTTTCATTGATGGTTTCAGCGGTGAAGGGGAACGTGGTTCTGATATGGGGAATCGGCATTTTGCCCTCTGGCGCAGAACGTCCAAATAGCTTAGCCAGCTGCTTTTCTTTCTTTTCTTGGGCGATCCTGGTGAAATCGGCTTTGCTGGGTTGGTACCCTAACCCAAATCGATCTCCGAAGCTCTTCGGAGGCGCCCAGCCTTTCGATCCTTGTAACTCGGCCCCGAGCCGTTTTCCTAATTGGAAGCCTCCCTCTAGTGTTGACTTAGTGGTTGTTTCGGCTACCCCCGATTTTGAGGCTTCGCAAACGGGGGATCCCTCCTCGATCCAACCCGCGTTGACGATTTCAAAGGCTTGGAAGGAACTCTCCAAGGTTTCGGCAGTTTCGATGTAAGGCACGGATGCATGCTTGGCCAAAATCAAGGCTTCTTCTGCCTTTATTGTGATGAGGGCATTGTCTTTGACGTATTTGAGGCACTGATGCAGGGAAGAGGGGACGGCTCCCGCTGAATGGATCCAAGGCCGTCCTAGAAGCATGCTATAGGCGGGTTGGATTTCCATGATCTGGAATGTCAAGATGAAAGGGTGGGGCCCGATGACCATATCCAACTCAATGTTCCCGATGATCTCTCGAGTGGTGCCATCGAAAGCCCTCGCCATCATTCCGCTAGGTTTTATGAGGGAGGAATCGACCGGCAGCTGTTCAAGGACATGCCTGGGCATGACATTAAGTGCGGACCCATTGTCGATTAGGGCCTTTGCTATGACGTGTCCCTTACATTCCACCGTGATGTATAGGGCCTTGTTGTGATCTCTTCCCGAGGGGTCGATCTCTTCTTCCGAGAAGGAAATGCTGCTTAAGGCTTGGATCCTTCCGACAAGGTTTTCCACCCCTTCTGTGGTGATATCCTTAGTCACGAAAGCTTGTTTCAAGACTTTTAAGAGAGCTTGGCGATGCGGCTCTGAAGTGAGGATCAGCTCCATGATGGAGATACGAGCTGGGGTTTTCTTTAGCTGTTCGATGATGCTGAACTCGCTCTGTTTCATGATCTTGAGGAACTCATTTGTCTCGTCCTCGGTTACAGGTTTGCTCAAACCTTGCGCCTCCTCTATCGTCTCTTCGCGGATCACAGGGTCTTTCCCTTTGGCTTGTCGTTGCTTTTCTACTTCCTCCGAAATGTAACATCTTCCAGTGCGGGTCATGCCCTCGATATGAGAGGCTTTGCCGATAGCGAGTGTTGTTGGTGCGACTGCAGGAGGGGTGGTGACCACCGTGTATCCGTAGTTGAATGGGACCGCGTGTAAGTCCCGGCTGGGAGTATTCACAGCTAATGTGAATACTACTTTGCGTGGGATCGTGGCTGCCTCCCCTGCCTGGGCCACATATTCGAAGGAGTAAGGTGCTGGTGGATTGTCCTCGATGGCGTTGATGGCTCCTTGGGTTTCCCCTTTGGTTTGAATGATCCCGAATGTTGCGAGTTGCTTGACTTTTTGCCGAAAAAGTCTGCAATCCTGGATGTCATGCTTGCTTTCCCCTTGGCAGAATAGGCATTGGGCCTGACTATTCCCTGGGAATGGCAAATAAGCGTTGTTGGCTAATGCGAAGAACAATTCTTCATTGGGTACTTCCCCCATCGACAGGTGAGAAAGGTCAATTCCAATGGAAGAAATGTCGCTTATCCCAGGATTATGGTGCGGTAGAGGACTGGTTGTCATATCAGGACCCCTTGTCAAACCTTTGGACGAGATTCGTCCTTCTTTGGTTAGGTGCTCGACCTTCTCTCTAAAGTCGTAGCAGTTTTCCAAGGAGTGTCCTCGGGTCCCGGCGTGATATTCGTAGCTATCCTTTGGATCATACCAGCTAGGGTAAGGAAGGGATTGAGGCGAGAGTGGGGATGGTGTAATCTGCCCGCCTGCCAAAAGGCTTGCGTAGATCTCTTTCAAAGGAAACGGAGGAAGCGACCATGTCGGTGAAGGGTATGACTCGGAGTCTGAGGATTAAGGGCACTGTGCTAGAATAGGAAGGTGGTGCCGAATACCTGACGAGGTAATCGAACTTCCCGGAAGGTTGGCCCAAGGTGTCAATCTCGCGGTCGCCTTCGTCGCGGCGCGCGGAGAACCGCTTGCACGATGAAGTCGATCTTTTCTTCTGGACCATTTGGAGCGGGGTTCCATTGGCGTTATGCGGGATAGGAAATCCATCTCCGATCGTGTTGATGGATCCTTCCCCAGGGGTCACTTTCTAGGTTTGTATTACCCCGAGACTCGAGAGTTGTCTCACCTTTTCTGCGAACGACTTGCAGCTTCGGATCTTGTGACCGTCGCTTCCCTTGCAGTACATGCAGTGACTCGGATTGCCCCCTGAGTATAGCACATATCCCTCTCGAGCTAAGGCCTGGAAAAGTTATTCTTGTGGCCAACTCGATGCGGAAGATAAATGGTCGTTGCTTTCTCCTGCCGAGATGGCATTCACCCCTCCCTTTCCTTGGGAATGATTGGGAAGAGGGTTGGTGGATGTGTTGGGTCCTTTTGCTAATCCTTCGAAAGATACCCATCCACTTTTGATCAAGTGATGGACCTTTGCCTTGAATGCGAAGCAATTTTCCAGAGTGTGACCTGGGGCTCCAGCGTGATATTCGCATCTTGCGTTGTGATCATACCACTTTGGGTAAGGAGGCAATTGAGGCTGAGCCGGAACTGGTACGATCTGTCCGGCCGCCAGGAGATGTTTGTAGATTTCTCCTGCAGGGAGAGGGAGAGGAGGTGGAGGCTCTCGGTTCCACCGATTGTTGGTCGTGTTTTGGTTATTTGGGTCTTTTGGTGGGTTATATGGTTTGGGTTGCATAGGTTGTGATGTTTGCACTGGAGGTGGTGGGAAATGAGTAGGATTTTGAGGTAGGATATTAGCGATTGGTGGTGAATTAAAAGGAAAGGAGGTGGGTTGATATAGTGATGCCGGCTGATACGGCGGTGGTACCAAATAAGGCGGTGGTGGCGGAAACGGCTGCCCCTGATTAACTTGGGGAGCGACAAATCCGACGTCCCTTTTCACGACTGATGCTTTCTTTGGTACAGACTCTGGTGTTGGATGCGTGATTCGCCCAGACTTAATCCCTTGCTCGACTCTTTCGGCAATTAGGACCATGTCGGAGAAGCTGTTTGAGGGGTTCGAGATCAGGTAGTTATAGTAGGGAGCTTTGAAGGTGTGCAAGAAAATCGACAAGAGTTCCTTGTCGCTTAAGGGTGGAGAGATTCTCGAAGCCAACTCTCTCCATCTTTGCGCATAGGTCTTCACGGACTCGCTGATTTTTTTTTCCAGATTTGGCAGGTCGGCGCGGTCAGGAGCCACCTCCATGTTGAATTTGTATTGTCGGTAGAAGGCATCGGACAGGTCTCTCCACGTCCTGATCCTGGCTCTGTCCAGCCCCATATACCATGTTAGGGCGTGCTTGGTCAAGCTTTCTCGGAATAAATGGATCAACAACGGTTCGTTGTGGATCATCTCTGCCATCTTGTTGCAGTATGCTCTGAGGTGGGTCTTCGGGCATTCTACCCCAGTATATTTTTCGAAGTCCGGGATCTTGTACTTCGGAGGTATGACGATCCCGGGGACCATGCACATGTCGGCGGGACCTGTGGGATCGAATGGATCGGCCCCTTCAATTGCTCTGAGTCTCTCATCGAGAAGATTCAGTCTGTCACTTTTCGGTTTCTCGGCCCCGATGGGGTTAGAACCGAAGGGCAACATTGGTTCTGATGAGAACTGAGGTTGTGCTGGGTTGAAAGTGAGGAGCTGAGTTCCCACAGGTCCGGGAACTGTGCTCGGAGGGATAGGAGGGAGATACAAAGCCTCCAGGTGGGCTTGGCTCTTGCTGGGGTCCACGGCAAGGTTGATTGAAAGGTGCTGAAGCGATGGGGAGATCTCTTCACCCGCCTTAGCTGTAGGATTTGCAGTGATGGGTACTGTGAAGGGATTATCCCATCTCCAATGGCCCGGGGGACCAGAAAGTGGCGGGAGTACGGAAGGTCCTGCAACGGTGAGCGAAGAGTGAGGTCCTTTTGTTTGAGGGAGATCAAAACCCGGTGGTACTTCGGTGACAGCTTCATCTCTTTCCTTTTCGGCCCTAGTGGCTCTTTCTGTAGTGATCTTAACTTGCTCCTCTAACTCTGCGATTCTAGCCATTAGTGCTTCGTCGGTCTTGGCCAGTTCAGTCATTTTTCGTTTCTGAAGTCTAGTTAGGGGGAGCCTGTGCGGAGTAGCTTGCTTTCGAGGAGCTATCGTGAACCTGAAAAGGGGAAAAACACAGAAAAAGTAAATACAAGTGAGGATATACAGGTGATATGCAATCCCGAGGCCTCCACATTTGCTCATTCGTTTTCCGGCCACACTTTCATTTGATATTTTCAAGGAGGTCGGTGAGGCGAGGAATCCCAGTGGTTGACAAGATACGAAGGAAGCCTCTATACATTCCCCCGATATGAAGCAAATCTGAGATGCTAACGGCGAAGCCCAAATCAGCAGGGGTAACCAATGCCGCCATGCCAGGAAGGTCTCTTTTACGCTATACTCTTGACGATGTAATGTCTGATGCCTGGTAAACTCAACCGAGGGGAGAGGCGACAATCTTTGGAGTTTTTGTGATAAACTAGGAAGACATGGCCATGAGTGAGTGATACTCGGATGTTTTGAATACTTGTTCTGATTTTTCGGAATTTCGGTGAGATGATTGTGTTTTACCCCGGGGGGAATTTTTTTTTTTTTTTTTTTTTTTTTTTTTTTTGAGTTTATATTGGAGGGATAGTTGATATGGAAAAGATGAGTCGATTTAATAAATATCCGAAAGAGTACGACTTTATTAAAAAGCGTTTACAAAATATGGTAAACTTGCCAACTTCCTAAATTCATCAAAAATGGCTAGGATAGATGAAATTAGGGGTCCTAGCTAAACAGAACAGATGGGCCGATCTCCGAGCCTTTCCCTGAAGGTGTCATTCCTGGGCGTCCGAGTCCTGCTGCCAAAGGTACTCCATCGAAGCCAACTCCCCTTTCTTCATCTCTAACTCAGCCTCTAAGGCGGTAATTCGGCTTTGCAGTACTTGGTTGTTCCTTTCTCCCAAGTCTGCGCGAGTAGTCAAAACCCTTATCGTTGAATCCCTGTCTTCAATTATGGCACTTGATGCTTCTCTTTTGCGGGTTTCGCTGCTCAAGCGTTCCTTAAAGGCCCTGAGGGCCACATTCTTTTGTACTGTTTGTACGCGGACGAACTCCTTGTGCTGCCTGTCCAGTTCATTCATCTGGACCTTTAAGCCACATTGACGAGCTTCGGCCATATCCCTTTCCTCTATCATCAGATCTCGCTCTTCTTGTGCTGCTAGCATCTGTTCTACCACTTGAGCGTAAGCCATGACATCCATTCCTTCGCTCACTTGCGATTCCCCTTCTTCTTCCATCGGTTTTTGATTTTCTGGGCGAGGTAAGACATTACCATTAACTCGTCTCGACCTCCACTGTGGATATTCTGGTATTGTGGTTGCAGAGATGTCGTGCCCTTTGAGGCAGAAAGGGTGGGCCCAGTCATGGGCGTACAGCTGAATGTTCTGATCTTCTCCAGCGTGTGGCAGGTCTGATTTCGTCATGCCAAAAGTTACTGGAATGATTTGGGTGATGCGAAACTGTCTGAGGACGAGGGCCGGACAATAGTGAACGCATCCCCATGCTCCGATCAAAGGAACCCAAGGTAAGTGTCCGCAGCAGACGATGGGATTGGAAGTCTGCAACCACTTGGCGTGCCAACTGAAGTCTTCTTCTGAGAGATTTATGAATCGGTTGATCCAGACATCCTTATTTTCCATCTCCCATCTATCCGTGGTCATTGCATTGATAACCCTGAGAAGAGGACATGACCTTATGTAACTTGCGAAGAAAATGGTCTGATCAGGAATCTGCTTGAAGTGGCTGACCAACCATACTGTCAACAACTGGGTGCAACATGTAAGTCTCCCTTTCCCTTTTCTTCGACAAGAGTCCAAGGAGCGAAAGGTCTCGGCCAGAATGGCTGTTGTAGGATTGATGGCATTTGTTTCCATCTCGTAAAAGATGTTGGCTGCTGCAAAGTCGATGGCATTCCTCATTTTCGGAAAGAGGACAAATCCTACAATGGCGAAGGCCAGAATCCTTAAGCGTTTCTTTCCGTTGGACAATCGAAAGCGTGCCTCAATATCTGACCAGCACCAGAAGTAGTCCCCCTCTCTGACACGAGTAGTGATTCCTAACAGCTTATCGAGCCTTATTTTGACACTTGAGGAGTCGAGTCGAACATTCTGGTATATGGCCGATATAGGAGAGGTGAAGCACATCAGAGCTGAGTACTCCTCTAGCGTAGGGGTCAAGTCTACCTCTTTGTCGAAAGAGAAGCACCAATAATAGGGATCCCAGAATTTTAGGGCTGCCCGGATGCAACCCCAATCAGTCTTTACGTCGACTAGGGTCAGTAGCTTTCCATAAATACCCTCAAACTGTGTCTCTTCGTCTTCAGTCAGCTCATTTCTCAACATCCGGATCCTAGTTAAGTCAAAGTCCACGACTTCTACTTTGATCTTAGTGGTGATGTCAGGGGCGAACCCACGTTCCAACAGATCTCCTTGTGCGACCTGATCGTCGAAACTTCGTCCCCCGAAAATATTAAATGAAAGTAGTGTAGGTGCCGTCATGTTGAATGAGCAAAATGGGTCCTATGGGACAAAAATAAAATTTTAAATGCAAAGTAACCGGTACGTGTAAGAAATTTACAGTTCGTATAACAGAAAAATCATGTCAATATGTCAACAAGACAAATAGAGCCACGACAAACAGGTGTAATCATGATGCATGTGCTGGGGCTCTGATTCCGACATTTCTAACTGGCTTGAATGGTTCCCAGATGATACCATGAAAAGGTCCCTAAAGTGTCGTCCAGTCGCCCGATTCCTTGCGAAATCGTATAACCTTTCGACTGGCTTTAAGGGTTCATCCGAGTTGGGATTGGTGAACACTACCTAGGACATGTGTCCTAGGGCGTCACTACTACCCTCCTATTTTGGTAATTGTCCCCTGGGTGTAGGGCGCTATGAAATGCATATGACAATTGGTAAAGCAAATAAATAAACAGACCAGCAATTGATCAAAGCAAATAAATAAACAAACAAAACACCTCTCTAAAAAGATAAAACTGGCTCCGACCCTATATCCCCAGTGAAGTCGCCAAACTGTCGCGCCTCGGAAATTAAAAAAAAATTCGCGAGTGTGCAACGAAATTTGAGACCTTCAGGTGCTCGGCGTAAAAGGACGCCTAGCAGCATGCAATGAAGTCGCCACCCTAATTTGGTTGCTAGGCTTAGGGAACCCTAATCGTCATGGCATAGGAAATATAATAAGTAAAAAACTAAAGGCACAAAAAAAGGTTCGGGGTCGTATTATGGTCTCGGGAAGGTGTTAGGCACCCGAGACACATCCGAAAACGGTTACCGGTTGATGAGAGAGGTGTTTAAAAAGGTGTTTTAAAATTGCGTTTTGAAAAAGGGGGCCCTCAGAGGAATCGTCACTTTAGTCTTTTTTATGATCATGATGGGACTGAATTTTCCGTAAAACTGAATGAGCGCCCTCTTTTTTCATCATCGGGCCATGCATGATTAACTTAATTACTACGTGATCCTAACATGGATTGCTAACAGAGTACCAATTTAAATGATTGATTTTAAAGTGAAAAACTGAAGTGGGATCGAAAGTCCCCATGTACATGCAGTCAATACAAGCGAGAATTTAAAATCATATGAACATGGCATTTTAAGCAACTCTTTAAACACGTTGTTCATGTGGGTTGGTTTTAATTCTAGCAGTTCTATATATCATGCATGCAGTTGATATTTGCGAAAAGCATCGAATAAATAAATGGGACCTGTGAGGCGTACTTTCGAGCGAAGCTTGAAATTAACCTACAAAACGAGAGTGTTAGTGATGTCTTGAGAAATAACTAGGCAATTCTATGAGTGCGAAAAATTAAATGACAGTCGATTGCACACGTAAAATGATGGATTCTACGCATACGAAAGTGAGATGCTGAGTTTGATAAAATGATGACAGTTGATTGTATGCGAAAAATGATGGATTTTACGCATACGAGATTTAAATGCTGAGTTGATTGCATGCGAAAAATGATTGATTTTAAGCACACGAGAATTTAAATGCTGTGTTGATTGCATGCGAAAAATGATTGATTTTACGCATACGAGAATTTAAATGCTAGGTTGATTGCATGCGAAAAATGATTGATTTTACGCATACGAGAATTTAAATGCTAGGTTGATTGCATGCGAAAAATGATTGATTTTACGCATACGAGAATTTAAATGCTAGGTTGATTGCATGCGAAAAATGAGTGATTTTACGCATATGAAAATGAAATGCTGGGTTGATTGCATGCGAAAAATGATGGATTTTACGCATACGAGAATTTAAATGCTAGGTTGATTGCGTGCGAAAAATGAGTGATTTTACGCATACGAGACTTTAAATGCTGGGTTGATTGCAGGCGAAAAATGATGGATTTTACGCATACGAGAATTTAAATGCTGGGTTGATTGCATGCGAAAAATGATGGATTTTACGCATACGAAAATGAAATGCTGTTTTGATAAGTGCAGAAAAATTAAATGCTATTGGCGATTTAGAGGGAAGAAGAAAAGTTTAATGATTTGTAGAAAATAAAACAGGTTGATAATGCAGGGAATAAACAGTTGGATATTTGCGGAAAATAAACAGTTGATATTGCGACCGACCATGTAGGCGGTATTGAATTTAAATTGCTGAAAGTAAATTGCTGAGATTTAAAGTGCGGGAAAGTAAAGTGCGGAAAAGTAAACAGTTGATAATTTGCGGAAGGATTTCCAGCAGTGTGCGAAAAATTAAAGCAGTTGAATGTTTACGAAAATTAAAATGCGACCGACCATGTAGGCGGTATTGAATTTAAATTGCTGAAAGTAAATTGCTGGAATTTAAAGTGCGGAAAATTAGGCAGTTGATAAGTGCGACTGACCATGTAGGCGGTATTGAATTTAAATTGCTAAAAGTAAATTGCTGAAATTTAAAGTGCGAAAAAGTAAACAGTTGATAAGTGCGACCGACCATGTAGGCGGTATTGAATTTAAATTGCTGAAAGTAAATTGCAGAATTAAAGTGCGGAAAAGTAAACAGTTGATAAGTGCGACCGACCATGTAGGCGGTATTGAATTTAAATTGCTGAAAGTAAATTGCAGAATTAAAGTGCGGAAAAGTAAACAGTTGATAAGTGCGACCGACCATGTAGGCGGTATTGAATTTAAATTGCTGAAAGTAAATTGCAGAATTAAAGTGCGGAAAAGTAAACAGTTGATAATTTGCGGAAGGATTTCCAGCAGTTTTGCGAAAAAGTAAAGCAGTTGAATATTTACGAAAATTAAAATGCGACCGACCATATAGGCAGTATTTTAAATGACGGAAATTAAATGGTTAGATATAAATGACTGATGTTAGATAACATGACAATAAATATCACGATAAAGAATGAGCAATTCACGTATAAAAGCAATTCAAGAAACAACTTGTTAAAAATTAAGCATATGAAATAGTTTACGAAAAAAGTGAATTAAATAATTCATGTATAAAACATACGAAAAATAACACGTAACATAAAAAATAAATATATGAAACATGCGAGCATCTTACGTAAAAAAATGGTCTCGAAAACCCGGAAAAATGCAAATGGGCTGGGCTTGACTTGGAAATTTGAAAGAAATGGGCCAGGAATTGTTCCTGGCCCAAAGGTAATTCATTTAAGTGGTGATGGGCCAAGCCCATCACCTTTCTTCCCTCTCACCCGAAGGGCCATGAGGCCCGTATTGCTTCATCTTCTTCCTCACGTCGCCGGCGCCACTGCCGGCGACGGAGGTCACGAACCAGGCGTCCGATTCGCCTGGTTCTTAGCCCAAACTGACCGTCTCCCCTCCCTCAATACAGAAAATCAATCACAGCAGTAAAACAGGCCCAAAACAGTGACGTTTTTTGGAGAAAACCGAAAGATGCATTTTTACGTTTATTAACGAAACAATTAAACTAAGCCACGATAATTCAAACGAATGTTAGCATGGTGAAATTAGGTTGACACTCAAGCAATTAGAACACGTTTGAGCAGTTAAATGGTCATCGAAGTCAAGAACAAAAATTAGAGAGAGAAACCGTAAGTGAGAGAGAGAGAGAGAAGCTTACCGTGGTTTGTCTCGAGAGGAAAGGATTGCGCAAGGAAGGGCTCAAATGCTCGTGAATTGGACCGGAAAATAGAGAGGGAGTAGTGTGGTTTTTTTTTTTTTGGTAAAATTTTCGGACCCTTTTGACGAAGGAACAGACGGCTATTTATAGCCGAAAGACGCGTGGGAGAGTGGCGGAGGGAGCTGCGCGTGGTGGCCGGCCATCGTGGTGGCAAGGCTACGGGATAGCCGTGATGATGGCGGAGGGACAAGAGCTACGGGAGCAGTTGGCTTGGGCGTGGGCTGCTCCGCTGCGTGCTGATCGCCACTGTGCATGTGCATTATGCACATTAAATTGTCAACCATTGATCTGGTTGACTTTCCTTGGTTGACCAGATCAACGGTTGAAATCAAAGGCCATTAAGTCTCATTTAAATGGCCTCGAGCCGAGACTCGCGGGCAAACGTACTGACTTTTCGAGCCGAAGGTACTAGCGCGTAGAGAAAAATATGACGGTTTTAGCCGTCTACAGTGAATCATGAAAATTTTCCGTTTAACGCGTTTATTTCCTCGTTCAAAGACGCGGAACGCGGGAACGGAAAAAATAAAGCGTTACACCGAAAATTGCGCGAAACGCTGTAGACCATTGCGAGCAGAAAAAAATCTAGCAACTAGTTGATGGAAAACATTTTGAAGTCAAGCTGTTGTCCGAGCGAACTTACTCGGGTCCAATAAAAGCTCGACCGTAAATAATAATAAAAAATAAAAATACTAAAAAAAATGTGCTAAAATATTAAAAATCCTAAAAATCATGAGATGACCTAAAACGAAGAAACGACTCGCAAACGACTGCCGGATAGTAAAAAATGTGAGTTTTAAGGCTAAAACTACTAATGATAATAATGACGAAAATACTTGATGAAAAATTAAAAACGCGATTTCGAAAGCTGACGATGCTAACGATGATGCTAAAACGCGATGCAAACCCTAAAAAGGCCAGTGATAGTAATTTACCTACAGATGACTATAATTTAAGTAAAAATGACAGTAAATTGAATAAATGACAAAAATTCTAAAATTAAGTAAAAACGGCGTCAAAATTCGGGTATCAACACAACTCCTCCTGATGAGGAATTATTTCTTTCTCTGAACTCTCGACTAAACGGGCCAACTCGCGCGGAACCTCACTTTCCTCTTCGGTTTCGGGTAAAATTTCTTCATCGACAAAGACATAGGGTGTATCAAGACCAATCGGTTAAACATTTATCCTGAAAAATAAAACGCGAACAGTAAAAGACTTTTGGAAAAAGTTTAAATATATTTATTTATTTTTAAACCGAAGGGGAACGCAAGTTCCTATAAAAGACAACAAAACGTGCATACATATATTTGTTGTTTTTTTTTTTAAAAACTGAAAGGGAACACAAGTTCCTATAAAAGACAACAAAACATGCATATATATTTACACGTGGACATCAGGAAGTGTGATGACGATCCAATTGCGCACGGGTCCCCCAGACTTCTTCATGAAAATGGCCAAGCCTTGAGACGACGCTTCTTCTCCGAGCATACAAACATGGAAATCCGAAGCCACACTGACTGTGGTTGAATTCGAGTTGACAATTTCAGTCGTGAAAGAGAAAGTGGTTTTAATGTGCGGGATACTCATGCTATAAAAAGGCGGAGGACGCCCAAAGAGCTTGGCCCGCTGCTTCTCTTTCTTTTCCTTAGAGACCCTCACGAGATCGGCCTTGGTTGGTTGATACCCCAACCCGAAGCGGTCCCCGAACTTCTTAGGCGGCGCTAGACCCTTTGCTCCCTGTAGCATGGCTCCCAGCCTTTTCCCTAGCTGAGAGTTATCTTTCGACGTCACATGGGTAACTAGCATGGCCTCCTTGGGAACTTGGGTTTTGACGATGGGCGATCCCTCCTTTATCTATTTCGCGTTAACTATTTCGAAAGCTTGGAATGAGCTCTCCATGGTTTCGGTAGCCTCAATGTAAGGCACGGATGAATGTTTTGCTAGAATCAATGCCTCTTCCGCTCTTATGGTAATGAGGACGCCGTCCTTTACATACTTAAGGCATTGATGTAAAGACGAGGAAACGACCCCTGCCGCGTGGATCCAAGGTCGCCCTAAGAGCATGTTGTATGCGGGTTCGATTTCCATGATTTGGAACGTCAAGGTAAATGTGTGGGGCCCTATTACCATATCCAAATCAAGGTTTCCGATGATCTCTCGGATGGTTCCGTCGAATGCTCAGGCTATCATTCCACTTGGCTTCAGAAGAGCCATGTCTATCTGTAATTGCGCGAGGACATGTTTGGGCATGACGTTCAGCGCAGACCCATTATCGATTAAAGCCTTGGCTATGATGTGGCCCTTACATTCCACCGTTATGTAGAGGGCCTTGTTGTGATTCGTCCCCTCGGGGTCAATTTCCTCTTCGGAGAAGGTGATGGTACTTAGAGCTTGGATTCTCCTTACGAGCTTTTCCACTTCTTCCACGGTGATGTCTTTAGTCACGAAAGCTTCATTCAAGACTTTCAAAAGGGATCGGCGATGAGGTTCAGATATGAGGATCAATTCCATTATGGAGATGCGAGCCGGAGTCTTCTTTAATTGTTCAATGACATTGAACTCGCTTCTTTTCATGATTTTTAGGAATTCGGCCGCATCTCCTTTGGTCACGGGTTCGTTCACCCCTTGCTCTTTTTTCCACTATTTCCTCGGGAATCCATGGGCCTTTCCCTTTGGCCAGCCTTTGCTTCTCAACTTCTTCTGAAATGTAGCATCTCCCGGTGCGAGTCATGCCCCCAATGTTAAAGGTCTCGGCCGCTAATGTAGCGAAGGGAGGAGTTGCGACGACCGTGTATCCGTAGTCAAATGGGACGGCGTGTAAGTCTTGGCTAGGAGTGTTCTGAGCGAACTTGAAGACTAGCTTAAAGGGCGTTGCGATGATTGCCTCGGCTTGAGCTATACACTTGAAGGTATATGGGGCGGGAGGTCCATCCCCCACGACACCGATTTCCTCTACCTCTTGGGATAGGGAGGTAGCACGGGTTGGGGAGGAATTGCCACAATTTGTCCAGCGGCTAAGAGGTGTTTGTAAATTTCCCCTGCAGGAAGAGGAAGGGGTGGTGGTGGCTCCCGCTGGAAATGGTTAGCTTGAGCCGTTTGGTTGCTAGGGTTCTTTGGTGGGTTATATGGTCTAGGTTGTGCGGGTTGTGGCATTTGTGGTGCGGGATATGGATAAGGTGGGAATGGCGCGGGGTATTGCGGAGCTACATTAGCAATGGGCATTGGTGGAGGGAAAAATGGTGATTGATATAGTGATGGCGCATGATATGGTGGTGGTGCAAAGAGTTGCCGATAGTTGGGCTGGTGAGACACAAAGCCAACCTCTTTTTTCACAAGAGGTGCTTTCTTGGGTGTTGCTTCGGGAGCGACGATTCTCCCTGTCTTGATCCCTTGTTCAATTCTTTCTGCTATCAGGACCATGTCGGAAAAACTGTTCGACGGATTAGAGATGAGGTATGTGTAGTAAGGGGATTTGAAGGTGTTCACAAAGATGGTTATGAGCTCTTTGTCGCTTAGTGGTGGAGAAATCCTAGCGCTAGCTCCCTCCATCTTTGAGCGTAGGTCTTCACTGATTCGCCAACTTTCTTTTCTAGATCTTGAAGATCGGAGCGGTCTGGTGCTACCTCCATGTTGAACTTGTATTGTTTGAAGAAAGCATCAGATAGATCCCTCCAAGTCTTAATCTTAGCTCGGTCTAAACCCATATACCAAGTCAAAGCATGCTTGGCCAAACTCTCTCTAAACAGATGGATCAGAAGAGGCTCATTGTGTATCATTTCGGCCATCTTATTGCAATAGGCCTTAAGGTGAGTCTTTGGGCACTCGACCCCAGTGTACTTCTCGAAATCCGGAACTTTGTACTTAGGAGGCATCACGATCCCTGGGACCATGCACATGTCCGCTGGGCCCGTAGGGTCAAAGGGGTCCGTTCCTTCAATGGCTCTGAGCCTTTCTTCTAGTAGGCTTAATCTATCCATATTCGGCCTCTCCATGACGATCGTGTTAGGACCAAGGGGTAGTAGGGGTTCTGATGTGAATGGTGGTTGCGTCGGATTGACGAAAGGAGGACGAATTCCCGTAGGATCGGGGATCACGCCTTGAGTAAAGTGGCCCTGAGGAGGGCAACGGCCTTGGGATTCCTGATGAATCTGATTTTTACCAGGGTCCAAAGTGAGGTTGACTAAGGAATGCTGCAGAGTTGTAGTAACTTCTTCACCTGTGTTGACTACAGGATTTGTGGTGATAGGTCTGGCGAACGGATCAATCCACTTCCATTGACCCGTGGGCCCAGAGAATGATTGGGGTACCGAAGGTCCAACTATGGTGGATGAAGAAGGTACCATCATCTTAGTAGGATCAAAACCGGGTGGGAACTCTGAGGTGGCTTCATCTCGCTCTTTTTCTGCCTGAGTGGCCCTCTCTGTAGTAACCCTGACTTGCTCTTCCAACTCTGCTATTCTAGCAGCCAACATCTCTTCTGTCTTGGCTTGTTCGGCCATTTTTCGCGCTTGCAGTCTAGTCACGGGGAGCCTTGGGGGAGTAGTTTTTCTTCGAGTAGCTATCATTAACCTGAAGGAGAAAAAAATGTAAAAAGGGAAATAAAAGGTTAGTATAGGTGATGCAATCCCGAGGCCTCCGTGATGCTTATTCACTCTTCCGACCACACTTTCACTTAATGCTTTTAGGACGAATGAGAAGATACTTTGGTAAAGATACGAAGGAAGCTTTTATTCATTCCGACGACGTAACGCGATCTTGGACGCTATATTCGAAACCCTTGAGATAAACCCGTGCGAGCGGCTAGTGTTTTAACGTATATTCTTGATTTGAAGAACGAGGCCATCGTGCCGAGGGGTGTTGGCAATCATTTGAGCGACGAAAGTTACGCTTATGATAAGCAAAGACGATAAAACCCGGCTTGGAAGTACTTCAAGCAATATTCATCGTAACTCTTTCTTGCATATTGACCCTCCATCTTAGAGGGTGAATTTTAACCAGATTTATGGCGCTCTTTTAGCCATTTACGCGCCCATATTGGCCAAAGCAAAAGAGCGCGCAGTTGAAACCGAGGAGACACAGTTATCCTTGTGTTCTGAATTTTTCGTAAGAGATGCGCTGCCTAGAAAAAATCTGAAATTTAGTATGGGTGAACTTCAACTTGTTGCCTACATATTTCATGTTTGAACTGAGCGGAAACTCTGAGCCTATTGCGTCCATATTGGCCAAGGAAGAAGGGCGCGCAGCTGAAACTGAGAAGGAGTAGCCGTCCTTGCACTCTAAATTTTTTGTGAGAGACGCGCCACCCAGAAAATTCTGAAATTTGGTATGGGAATACTTCAGTTTGTTGCCAACATATTTCGTGTTTTGACCAAGCGGAATATCCAAGTAAATCGTATTGATATTGGCCCCGGAAGAAGGGTGCGCAGCTGAAATCGAGAAGGAGTAGCCGTCCTCGCACTCTAAATTTTTTGTGAGAGATGTGCTACCCAAAAAATTCTGAAATTTGGCCTGAACATACTTCAATTTTTTGCCTACATATTTCGTGTTTTGACTAAGTGGGAACTTCAAGCAAATCGCATTGATATTGGCCCGGAAGAAAGGCGCGCAGCTGAAACCGAGAAGAAGTAGTTGTCCTTGCGTTCCGAATTGTTTTGTGAGAGATGCACCACCCAGAAAAATCTAAAATTTGGCGTGAACATACTTAAATTTGTTTCCTACATATTTCGTGTTTTGACCGAGTGGGAACTTCAACCAAATCACATTGATATTGGCCCCGGAAGAAGGGCGCGCAGCTGAAACCGAGAAGAAGTAGCTGTCCTTGGGTTCCGAATTTTTTGTGAGAGATGCGCCACCTAGAAAAATCTGAAATTTAGCGTGAACATACTTCAAGTTTGTTTCTACATATTTCGTGTTTTGACCGAGTGGGAACTTCAAGCAAATCGCATTGATATTGGCCCCGGAGAAGGGCGCCCAGCTGAAATTGAGAAGAAGTAGCTGTCCTTGGGTTCTGAATTTATTTTTGAGAGATGCGCCACCCAGAAAAATTTGAAATTTGGTGTGGACATACTTAAGCCCATTATCAATGTCTTTCATTTTTTAGCCGAGCGGAAACTCCGAGTAAATCGCATCCATAATGGCCAAGGAAAAATAGCGTGCATTGGAGACCGAGAAGAAGTAGTTGTCCTTGCGTTCTGAATTTTTTGTGAGAGATGCGCTCCCACAAAAAATTGAATTTTGGTATGGGAAATCTTAAATGTTTTGTGAACACCTTTCATTTTTTGGCCAAGTGGGAATTCCTAGCCAAACGCAATCATATTGGCCGAGCTAAAAGAGTGTGCAGCTGAGGCCGAGAAAGCACAAACTGCCCTCGTGTTCTGAATTTTTCGTGAGAGTTTGGCTGCCCATAACTTTATGAAATTTGGTGGGGATGGATTTCTATGTGTGATGAACATCTTTCGTGTTTTGGTGGAGTGAAAGTTTGGAGCCAAACACATTCATATTGGCCAAGATAAAAGAGTGTGCAGCTGAACCCAAAATAACTACTTCTTGAGTTCTGAATTTTTGTGAGCGTGTGTTTTTTCCAAGGTTAGTCCTTCGCGTTGTATCTTTGGGCTTTGGGGTTTCATTTTGAGGAGAGTCATACCTTTGGGAGTAGTGGTCTTTTGACATCCTTTGTAACAGAAAACTCACATAATTTATCCGAATAATTTACAAGCTTTGTCATTGCTGATTTTTCAAAAAGGACACAACTAATATACGTTGGATCAACTATCTAGATTTACCTAAAAGCAAGTAGACAAAGTCTAGAAATTACATTGGGCAAAAAGCAAAACTTTGGAGTGTCGGGTGCATGCTCTTTCTTTCGGAGGCATCAACCTTGAAAGTCCGGATCCACTTGCTCGTTACAAAAAAAGTTCCACGATGCGAGCTCTCCCTTTTGCATCATTACTTTAGCTTCCAAAGCTGCCACTCGTGCTCGTAATGCTCGATTTTTCTTGTCTTTCTTATTGGCATGAGTGGTCAAAATCTTTATCACCAAATCTTTTTCTTTGATTATGGCGCTCGACGGCTCTTTCTTGCGGGTTTCGCTATCCAAGCGCTCCTTGAAGTCATCGAATGCCAACTTCTGACTTGCCCTGTGTATGAGGAGGTCATCTCTGTTGTGCCTTTCTAGCCCGTGTACCTCGAGCTCTAGGTCCATCTGCTTGGCTGCCAAATTCTCCCTTTCTTGTGCCACTTGATCCCGTTCTTCCCTTGTCATCCGCAACTGTTCCGACAATTGGGCGTGCACTACATAACTGACCTCTCCCCCGATGTGAGATTTGCCTTCCTTCTCCATGGGCTTCTTATTCATGGGATGAGGTAAGATATTGCCGTTAATTCGGTTTACCCTCCATCGTATGTATTCTTGGGTCGGTCGGGCGGGGACCACGTGCCCTTCGAGGCAATATGGCTCCTCCCATTCGCTTGCGTATTGGCGAAGGGTAAGAGTTTCCGTTGAGTGTAAGAGACTTGACTCCGTCATTCCGAAGGTTGCAGGGACTACTTGTATGATGCAGAATTGTCTTGCACCCCCTTGCGCCAATCAAAGGAACCCAAAGCAAACGTCCACAACTCACTATAGGATTGACGCCACGCAACCATTTGGCATGCTGATTGACCTCTTCGTCGGAAAGGTCCAAGAACCTATCAACCCAAGTGTGCTTGTCCTCTAATTTCCACTTGTTTTTTGCGACCTCCTAACCCATTCCCTTAATGACCCTTCCCAAAGGATCCGAACCCATGTAGCTTGGTGAAAACAGAGATTGGTCTGGTGTTTGTTTGAAATGGCTGATCAGCCAAACCGTCAAGAGTTGGAGACAACAAGTAAATTTCTCCCCTCCGGTCCGTCTGCAAAAGTCTAAGGCGCGGAAGGTTTCGGCTAAGATAGCCGTCGTAGGGTTGACCCCATTCCTTTCTATTTCGCAAAACACATTAGCTGCTTCGATGTCAATACAATCCTTCATTTTGGGAAACAGGATCAAACCGATGATGGCGAAAGCCAAGATCCTCAACCGTACCCCCATTGGGATGAGTGGAACTTGCTCACGATATCGGACCAAAGCTAAACGGGCCTCTTGTCTTTCCAGCGAGTCGGGGTCGCCACTATGGCATTCATCTTAAGCTTAACGCTGGCGGGCTCCATGAGAATGTTACGATAAATATTTGATATCGGGGGAGCGAAACCAAGTAGGGCGGCGTACTCTTTTAAGGTGGGGGTTAGGTCCAGCCCTTGGTCAAAGGAGAAACAACGGTAGTAAGGGTCCCAAAACCTTAGGGCAGCTCGGATGCAACTTAGATCGACCTTCACATCCATGAGTAATGCAAGTTTCCCGTAATCACATCGGAATTGTGCTTCTTCTTCCGTGCTCAGTTCGTTCCTTAGTTTTCTGAGTTCCGAGACATCACACTCTATCATTTCCGCTCTAATCTTGGTCGTAACATCGGGAATAAAACCCGATTTCAACATATCACCTCGTGCCAACTGATCCTCGTAACTTAGACTCCCAAAAGCATCAAGTGAAATCATCGCGGGTTGTGTCATTTGAGTGAATAAACAGTGTGGGGCTTTTTTTCGGAAAAAGAATCCTGTAATTTAAAAGATGAAATGTGAGGAAAATAAGGATAAAATCGTAGCATATAAATAAATGGCATCAAAGAAAAATGCACGAACATGATGGATGTGCTGGTGTGACTCCAACTATTTCTAACTGACTGAAAAATTTTCCGGATGTTACCCTAAAAGGGGTCCCCCATAAATGGATACGAGAGCGTTGACCGAATCATGACAAGGATTCTGGGCGCTCAATCCATTTAGGGGTTCAACATCCGAGTTAGGGTTCATGAAAGCATACTAGGACACAGGTCCGCAGAGCTTCACTAATACCTTCATAATCCTATTGGGTATCATGGCCAGCGATAAGCATTATGCATGAGATGCATATGAACAATTTATTAAAGCTAATAACATATAACAATCACGAAAATAATTTATTTAAAGCAAGTAAATAATAAAAAGCAAACACCATAAAACCGGCTTCGAACCTACTAGTCCCCAGTGAAGTCACAAAACCGTCCCAAACCTTTACTCGTTTTAACGAAAAAGGGGTGCGACAAATATGTTTAACAATTATCTAGTCAAGAAGTATCGTATTTCATATCGAGCCTAACATATACACATGAAGATTTTTCAAGTATAATCATGCTTCATACGAAGGTAAAATTAAATCACTTACATTTAAAGCTTCAAAAATATCCTTGAACAATAAAATAGTTAATTAGTCATACTCATGTAGTACGTAACACATTAATACAATTTAAATTTAAATCATAAACCTCTAAACAATTAACTCAAGTAAATAATGATATTGAAATATAGATACCATAAATGTAAATCATAAATGTCCATTAACCATTATACAAATTCATTATTTTAGTTGTCATCTAATTAGTAATTATATTTTTTCATGAGAATTGACATCATTCTTTCTTACAATAATATAATTCTCTTTTTATTAATAAAAATACTGAACAATAAATATATTTCCACGATATACCTTAATAATTATGTATTAGAGTAAGAATTAATGGAAATATTACTAATATATGTCGTATCATTAATAATTAATGGTCTTAGTTTATACATATAGTTGATTAATGACATGACTATTATTTTATTTTTTCAATTTATTTTTTGTTTAATATAATTTTAAAATACAGCCCAAGCCCAGCCCGCCCAAGCATGTTGGAGAAATAAAGACCAGCCGAGTCTCTCTTAATGGAATGATATTGTCCGTTTTGGGCCTGAGCCTGCACGGTTTTCACAAAAGGCCTCATTCCATTAAGAAGATCCACTCCTCTTATATTTAGTCTTTATTTCTCTTTTCTTTCCGATGTGGGACTTTGGTTCGCACACCCCAACAATCTCTCCCTCGAACAAAGTACCACCAAACCCACCATCTGAGCCCGACAATCTCCCCCTCGAACGAAGTCTTACATAGTCCTCAACAGGACCCACTGACTTCAAGCTCCTCTTGGAGATTCACTATACTTTTTCCAGCTCGGCCAGGAGAATCACAGCGTGCCACCCATATCTAAGCCCATTACTTAGGCCCAGCCGAACCTTCGGCTCCGCTACCATTTGTTGGAGAAATAAAGACTAGCTGAGTCTCTCTTAATGGAATGATATTGTCCGCTTTAAGCCTGAGCCCGCACGGTTTTCACAAAATGCCTCATTCTATTAAGAAGATCCACTCCTCTTATATTTAGTCTTTTTTTTTTTTTTCTTTCCGATGTGGGACTTTGGTTCACACACCCCAACAAAGCAGCCCCAACCCAGTTAGTGAAGAAAAATAAGAGAGAAATTTGAGGGGGAAGGGGATTCGAATCCCTTCCCTTTAGAAAGGGAGGGAGAGGGTTAACCACTGAAGCAAAGCTAAATTTTGATAATATATGCACACGGTTTTAAACGGTTCTCCAGTTCGGGCTAAAAAAATTCAGTTTCGGTTCAGTTTTCGATTCAGTCCGATTTTCTTACACCCCTATTTACAGAGTCACAAATGAGAGTACCAATGCAAAATATTACGAATGTATATGTGCTTTTTCTTTTCTCAATAAATGAATAATTTGATTGATTTAACCAGAGGAAACTCTTTTAAGGATGATAAGCTAAAGTCTAAGGCTTGAATAATATAAACCAATTAAGGGTTTGGATTGAAGGGGAAAAACATGATTAACTTTTAAGGAGTGAAGTGTTATGGGGGTTGATGAACAACAAGCTATATCAGATGGATAACTCGTGGCTTGAATCTTGGCTGCTTGTTACTTGAGAAGCGTCGGGTGGTCCTAATGAAAATATTCTAATGATCAAATTAGTGGTCTGTAATAGAATACATATGAGGTGATTAACAAAGTGATGATGATGACGGCCGAGTTATTTAGAGATGAGATGGTTAATGTCGTCGGTTGCTATGTAGTTGTCTATATTTCTTTTCTAACTCTAAGTCTAGGTCTAGCAAAAGAGAAGATGTTGTATCTATTTATCATAGTAGAGTGGTATAAAGAAATGTTAAGGGGTTAAATGTTAATGAGATTTGGTAAAGATTTTATTTATTTATTTATAAACCGATATCTAGGTCGATTTTCATACCCAACTAATTCGGATCCCACCATGGAGGCACCCACTAGGTTCTTTTCAAGCCCGGTTGAATTGAGATGTAAGTGGTACCACAGGGTTTTAAAGCAGCTGAAGGCGAGATCTTAGTGTCAGTCAAGTTTTCTTCAACCAACTCAAGTGCATGATAAGTAGGTCGCATTAATAATTTATCTAAAACTTGGGTTGAAAGGAAGGAACATGTGAAACCAATAATAATATGTAAGAAAAAAGTAAAAAATGATAAGAGATACATAGTCCCTCGTGGTGGTAATATATAACCCATTTTTTGAGGGTTAAATATTTACCACTTAATGCATAACCTCAATTTTAATTTTTTCACAAACTTAGCGTAAATGGGGTTAATATATAACCCTTTTATCCTCGTAACAAAAACACTCTAAACATGATCTAAGTTGCATCATTTAAAGAAATAAAGTCACAAAATTATGGGCATATAGTAGTACCTATTTGGTTTCGTTTTTTCATCTCAATTTTTTGATTAAAAAAATCCTACATATTTTATTAAAAAAATTCAACAAATTAATGATTTAAAATCATTTCATTTATTTTAAACAAATCACAACACATCACATCAATTGCTAATCAAATAACTTACTTGATTCATTTCTCAGTGCAACAATTTTTTTTGACAAATACAACGCAACGGGGTCAAACAAGCCCGTAATAATTTTGCTCAAATACAATGTGATCATCCCTGACCCTAACAGCCTCAAAGCACCAAAATGGTACAATTTTTTCGTCATTGCTAGAAGACACTGTCGAAATCACCACCATTACAACTTCAACCTTTCGGAACTGCACTGGACATACAAGGATGAAGGCATCCAAAATCATTGTAGAAAGTGAGGGAAAGCTAGAGAAGAAAAGCCACCGACAACACCATTGCGCGAAGAAATATACACTCTCTAAAACTACCATGAACTCACATATAGCCAATTGCTACTTTAACGACACTAAATTAAGATACAAACAAAGCTCAATGAGAAAGTTAACATAACCCCCCAACAGGCTTTTGTCCATCATAGCTAGCGAAGAGCCTGATTATACCACTCCAAGGACACCTCCAAATTAGTTCCATAAATCCTTCAAATCTACAAGTTCTTTCGCGAAAAGTCCTTAAATCCCCACTTTTCAGACTCATATCTAGTTGAAACAGTCAAGTCATAATCCTTCTTTATCACATTCATCAAGCTGATCTAACCAAAAAAAGATCCCCCTTATAGACCCTTACACACAACAAACATCATATATAGTCAATCAAACGATCCCCAATGACCTCCTCCACCATAAATTATGCAGTGTCATCCAAGACCATTTATTCGAATAACAACCAAAATCTAAATAGAAAATGAACCTCACATGATTCTTTGTCATAGTTGGAATCTCGATCCCTAAAGGGGTGGAAGAAAATGTTATCATAGCTTTTAAAGTTTTTTTGTTAAACTAGAAGGAAAGTCTCGTTTTTCTCTCTCTCAGAAAGAAACGTGCAAGTGTGAATGTGTTTCAAGTCCCAAAAGAATCAATTATTATGTAAATTAGTGAAATATTTGAAATACTATTTTGGTACTCCCTTCCGCTCAACACTACAAATTTGGCTAGCATTCTTGACAAATTTGAATTTTTTCACTATATGATGAATTTTTTATGGGTAAAAACTATAAATCAACTCTAAACTTTAAAGTTTTAATTAATCACAATCTTGATCTTTTATTTTGTTTAATTACAACTTTGGTCGTCGTCAATATTATAAATCAGTATTTGACCTCGCTTTTTGCAACTCAACTTTTTGATTAAAAAAGTCCTACAAATTATATAAAAAGAATTGTATTAAAAAAATTCAACAAATTAATAATTTAAAGTCATTTAATTTATTTAAATAAATCACAGCAAAATACATCAATTTTTAACCAAACAACTTACTTAATTCATTTATGAGTGCAATAGAAAATTCTTTACATAATACAACGCAACAGGGGTTAAACAATCCTATAATAATTTTGGCCCAAACACAATGTGATCATCCCTAACATACTCAAATCACCACAATGATACAACTTTTTTTGTCATTGCTAGAAGACACCGTTGAGATCACTACCATTGCAACTCAAACCTTTTGGAATTACAAGGAAGAAATCTAAGCAAGAAGACTTCTCAGTAGTTATAGACAAGGATGAAGGCGGATTATTTATTACTGTAACTGGAAACTTGAGGGACTAAATTGTACCCCTCTATTGTTAGAGTTTGCACTATTAGTCTGACTCTCGAGTCGGCTAATCTTTTTCCTCTCATTTAATTAGTTTCTCTCTCCAACGACCATTTATTAGACTTTTTCTCTTTTAGTAGTTAAAAAAATAAAAAATGTAGAAAATATACAAATTTAAAAGAATGTGTAATAAATATAGAAGAGTCAAAATAATTAAAAAGTAATAAATTTAATAATAAATTATAATAAATATTAAACTAACTTTTTTCTATTGTTTTAGATTTTATTATATTTGTTACATTTTTTATCAAATGTGATCAAATTTTATTATTTTTTTACTATTTTATTTGATTTTTTAAAACTACTATAAGGTTTAAATTGTAATTTTCAAAAAAACTACAAAGTAGATATTGTAAAATTTTAAATTATAAAAATTAAGTGAAATATTTGTAAATTATATAATTTTTTACTATTTTATTTTAATTCTCTAAATTGTAAGGATGAATAATAAAAACTATCCATTTTTATATATATTAAAAAGAAGAAGAAGAATAGAAGAAGTTGGGTGGGTATAAGAAAAGTTGGGCCGGGGGGCACATCACAACCATGTTGCACTTTTTGCCCGAAACTGACAGACAACCTTACGTGTCTCAACTTGTTGGACCGCCCCCCTCCACTCCCATGTCTTAATCATCCTAAGCAAACATTAAATTAAAATAAAATAAATAAAGCAAAAACCATATCATTAAGAAACATATTTGATAAAAAATAAATATATATCTTTAAGAAACATCATCCAAGTAAAGCAAAACCATATTACAAAAGCTTTCTTCTACCTTCACCAACCAACTACCTTACAATTATGAACTAATTAATTTAAAAATCATGACTTAAAAGTTTATATTTTGAGTTGAATTAATATTAATTTAAATATAAAGATGAGAGATTCGAACTCTTGATTTTGTTATGAAAGCTTCATTATCATTTAACAAACCATTGTACTAAAATATTACTCCCTCCGTCCTTAAATAAATATCATTTTGGGTATTGATATACTTTTTAAAGTAATGATTGGTTTGAAAAAAACGAGATTTTTTATAACTATCATATCCCTGATGTTTTTCAGTATTTACAAGAATATTATTCTTTTTTATTTGAGAATAAAATTCAAAAAAGCAAAAAAGAAAAGACAAAAGGTAAAACGGTAATCTCACCACATAAAGCACATTGGAAGATAAAAACATCATTTATTTTGGAACAGAGAAAGAAAACCGAAACGATATTTATTTAAGGACAAAAAGAGTATGACGTATGAATGAAACTCAAGATTTATCAGTTATTTAGTTCTTTATCTAAATAATAATTTTCAATCACTTTCTTATTTTGGAAAAAAGAAGTTGTATTATTATATTCTTTTAGACGTTAGAATCTACTTTTCCTAAGATTATTAGATACTTAGCACACAAGATACAAGGTTTAAATACATTATCATATTTTAAAGTAATATAAATTAGGTTCCACTAAAATGTATTAAAAAAAGTACCCAAGTATACCCTATAATGTCACACCTACCTTTAATTAATTATAATATAGTAATTTATCATGTATACCCTATAATGAAAATGCTCATTCTAATTTCATAACAAACTGATACCATTTAATCAATTAAAATTAGTATATTTAAATATAAATTAAGTGTGTAGAAATAAAATAAAAAGTAAATTTTAATGTGATACTTAGAGAAATCTTAGTGATAGTTGTAACATAATTTTTGTTCTTAATTAATTAAGCTAGCTAACATGTCTTATTCTTCTTTTTTGTTTTTAGATAAAGCATGTCTAAGGCTTTTGATTCAATGATTTGATTGAAAAGATGCTAGTATAGACCATTATTAGAAGACATTTTCTTATTTAATTGGTTTACCAATAAGTTTAGATTCTAGGATAATTAATTATTAGTATAAAATGATCATGTAAAATAACATTAGCTAAACATTATATATATTAAATAATTGGAAAAATTCGATTTACTAATTTCTTATAGAATTTTTTTCTAATCTATAATTTTGGTGTTTCTTATTCAGACTAAAACATTTATTCCGGACGGAGCGAGGACTTTGATAATTGTTAGCCTTAGGTATCGGTGGGCAAGTGAGTTTAGGCTAGAATGAGATGGTAGTGTGCTACTGTGCTTGTTGTTCTTGAGCAGCAGTCCCACCCAGTTGGAGTCAGTTAACGGTAGTCTTGAAAAGAAGAAACAAACAAAAACAAAAGAAAGAAAGAAAGAAAGAAAGAAAGAGAGGCCAAGATTATTTTTCTCTTAAAGGGGAAGAAAAAGAAGCAATCTTTTTCAGTCATAGTTAGATTATTATTAACGATAATCTTATCTTTTGTGACTTTAGTGTGTAGCTTTTTGGGTTTTGTTTGCTTTCGTAGAATGGATGACGGTCATGTTGATTCCATTAAACCAAAGACAAGCAAAGCCTGCTGCTTATTGGGAGTATTAAAAGCAGAAGAAGAGCAGTATATTATGGTTTTTCTTGCAGTGGAGCTGCCATCAATCTTATAACATAGAAGTTTTTTTATGGGTTTTCTTTCCATAAAAACCAACATAGACTCAATTTTGGTGATTGGGAAAGGGAAAGATTGTGAATTTTGGTGACTTCTTGCAAGAGAGAGAGACCCAGCAAAGCATGTGGTAAGTGAGACTTATAGACTCAATTATTTTGTTGTTTTCTTTGTCTAATTTAATGGACTTGGATGAAATAGCTGGAAATTAAAGTTCTTAGTTTCTTTTTGTTTGCTTGATTGATTGATTCATCTTTTATTTACTATCCTAAAGAAATTTGAGTGAAGTTTCCAGATTTTTGTTGTCATAATCATATTTTAGCTCAAATTTGAAGGACAGGATAGCAATTTTAGTGAGGGGTGAAGGAGTTTGTTTTTCATTTAGAATCTGTTTGGAAGCAAATATAAATCCAATTCACCATGTCAGATTGTTTTCCGCTTTTGCACCATTCTATAGCCATTTTGTTCTTCCTCAGGAGTCTTATGATGGGTCAGTCTCACTCTTGAACCCTAATGATTTTACATCTATAAAGTAATAAAAAGGCCTCTATCATTGAAATTATTGAAACCTCATCTTAGATGCCAGCTAACACTCATTAAATTGAAGTATGGAGGAGAGCTGATCTGTGGTCGTTCTTCCATAAGAAGTTGATTCTGAAGTATGGAAGCTCCGTGTCCAATTTTAGTTTTTGCTCGTAGTCGAAGGTTCTCGTTAATACTCATGGGTCGTGGTTAAGATGGTTTTATCCTGCTACTTCATTAGCTTAACGTCATATGAATCTTCATAGGTTTTTGCAGGTGTTATGAGATTACTGGTATTGAACTAACTGATCTGGAAAATCATTATTGTTCAACGAGCCATCTATAGAATTTTGGAGAGAAACAAAGGTACTGTTTGGTTAGAATTATTACATAGGTTAGAAATGCATTCCTTGGTTACGTGCTTCAAGCTAGATATTGCAGCATTCTTTATCCTGGTGAGATTCATTTTGACAAGATTGTTTTTTCCTTTGTTGAATTTCTTAAGAGTATGAGCTCTTCATCAACTCAACTAGCTGCCCCGAGAGCAATGGGGTTCTATGAGCCATTCAACCAGATTAACTCTTGGGCTGACACCTTCAGAGGCGACGGTAGCATAAATGTGGGTTCATCCACAATTGTGGAGATGGATGCTGTCCTAGATAACAAGGTAAGGAGTAAGGACACTTGACATTTGCTTTCTTCAATGCTGGATGCAGGATTATTTGTAAAGGATACGGCTCTAATTGACTTTTTTCATTAATGTCTATAGACTGATTACGAATCTCATGAATCAATGGAACCATCCAGAAGTGATCAAGAATCAAACAAACCTCGAGATAAGGTGACTAAAGTTTGCCCTTCTTAGTCTCATATCATTCAATTGAAAACGTCATGCTGTTACTACACATTTTCTTTATTACTATCATTGTCTTGAAGAAGAAAGAAAAGAAAAGAATTTATTGCATGAAACACAAAAATGATGGTTTTGCTACATAAGTTAACAGTTCTAAAGATCGCCGCTATGGCTTGTTCTGGAAATTTCGAGAGTGCATTGCCTTCCAGAACATGTATATATGCATATAGTTTTTCTTTTTCATATCTAGCTGGCTAGTGTCTACATTTGTTTATGTTTCATGTAATGGTTGTCAAACTTGAACTTATGTTATGCCTCCTTATTTTCCACTTTAGTAGTGCATCAACTTCAGAATAATATTGCATTAATATGTCATAACGAACTGTTGCGGTCAGATATACGTACGAGCAGTTTAATTAATGATCGAAATTCTTAGAATCATCGTAAAGCAGATTATAGACATTTACCTACTGGGGGCTTTAGTTAACTTGCATGAATTTTGAGGAAGGCATTGGATTTAACAAAAAGAGTCATTGAGTTTTTTGCATTGTCTGTCTCAATCTTCACTTGTTAGAAGGGTCAAAGAAAATATAGCAATGTGATGTCAGTTATCTCAATGCACCAATCTATCTGCAGACAGAAAGGCGTCTGGCACAAAATCGTGAAGCTGCTCGCAAAAGTCGTCTACGAAAGAAGGTGTATTAAGTAGAACAGTGTAAACACATGCTTATAGAAGACATTATGACATTGGACATCAAAATTTTATATTTTTGTTGCTTATCAGGTCTATGTTCAACAATTAGAATCAAGCCGTTTGAAGTTGGCTCAGTTGGAGCAGGAACTTGACAGAGCTAGGCAGCAGGTGACATGAGATTCTCTTTATATTGTTTTCATCTTTAGTCAAAGTGCATTTCACTATTCATCAAGCATTTTGAGCTCATAATTAGGTCTGAAATTTCTCTTTTAATAGATTGTTGTGTGATGTATTGCAGGGCATATACGTAGCCAGCATATCAGATTCCAGTCATTTAGGATTTTCTGGAACAATGAATTCAGGTCTGTCACGTGCTTGCCTGTAATTCTCTTGTTATTTTAATTTTTTTATTCTTAACCTGTTAACTACTACACTTCGTGGGAAGTAATCTCTTGGATAATTTACCGGAAACTGTAACCTACATCTTGGCTTTAGAGTTCAGCCCAATCATCCAGCAATTTAGTTTAAATGATGTTGAAGTGGTTGTGCCTTTCAGGAATAGCTGCATTTGAGATTGAATATGCACACTGGGTTGATGAGCAACACAAAAAAAATTCTGAACTCCAGAATGCATTACATGCTCATATAACAGAGATAGAGCTCCGGATACTGGTAGAGAACGGGTTGAACCACTACAACAATCTATTCCGCATGAAAGCGGATGCTGCGAAGGCTGATGTATTCTATCTCGTTTCTGGAAAGTGGAGGACATCAGTGGAGCGTTTCTTTCTGTGGATTGGAGGATTCCGTCCATCGGAACTTCTATATGTAAGGCTTAACACCACTAGTAAGAATTAAGAATCAAGTTCAATCTCACTTTTAAGAATAAGGTCATATCAATCATTATTATCATGGTCTTCAACTCATGTAGGTTCTCTTGCCCCAACTTGAGCCCTTGTCTGACCAGCAACATGTGGAGATCTGTACCCTTCGCCAATCATCTCAGCAAGCTGAAGATGCTCTCTCGCAAGGGGTTGATAAACTCCAGCAGACTCTGGCCCAGAGCATTGCAGCTGATCTTTCTTGCGTAGGTACTGGAAGTTACAGGACTCAGATGGCTGCTTCAATTGAGAATTTAGAAGCACTAGAGGGTTTTGTCAACCAGGTATTTATGTTACATATATATGCACTTACTCTTTCTTCTGCGGCTCGCTTTACTCTTCTCTTCTTCTTTTCTCTTTTACTTCCTTTCAAGTAAAGGAGAAGAATTTCTTCAAATCAGGAGTACTTTTTTTGTTCTTGAAGATATCAGCTGCTTGTTCGCAGTAGGAGGAAACTATACTTCTTTTACGCTGTGCATATCCCAGTATGTGATTTCTTCCTAATGGTGTGCATTTCCGCACCTTGAGAACTAACTGATCAATCAATACACAAACTAAAACCCAAGACAAGAAAGAAGAAAAAAAATAGTTTTTCATGAAGCCGAGTCAGATATTTGAATCATCTCCATTTGTTGCCAACTCCTGTATTTTCATGTACTTCTGAGTTTTTGGTTTACACCATCAATTTGATTTAATCTATTTTATTTCAGTGGAAACTTATGATGGTAGCATGTGGAGTTTGTAGGGGTTGGAACTTTAGAATATCTAATTTCACCTTTTGCTAGTTAATAAGTGCAAATGGTTCATGTGAATCTTTCTTTGGTTAAAGATACACCATCACTAGCTTTGCAGATGGCATTAGCTTTTTCAGTGAGCTGGCAATGGTTTCTTCCTCCCAAATGAGCTTATCATAAACTTTGCCATCCATGCTTTGACTGTAAAAATGCCTCGTCCAAGATTTCTTGTCTACGATTCTAAATGATTATGTGCACACCCGACAAGGTGCGCTGTTCTTGTATTGTTCGTTGACCAACTGTTCTAAAACAGGCTGATCATCTCCGGCAACAGACTCTGCAGCACATGTCTCGGATTCTAACAACACGTCAAGCAGCTCGTGGCTTACTTGCACTGGGGGAGTACCTACATCGTCTTCGTGCTCTCAGTTCGCTATGGGCTGCTCGTCCTCGTGAACCTGCCTGATCACTGTAAGTAGGGAGCAAGAAAACTACTACTCGTCATCGGCGCCTCGACTGTGAAGTGGCCCTTTTTGTTATTTACAGTATTTTTCAAAGCTCCTTCTTAAGTTTGGAATTAGTGTAAATATGAACCTTAAAAATGTGTGGCCAATGCAGAAAATGGGGTAAGAGTAAGGTTGTAGTAATAGTGTTAGTATTAGAACAATTAGTTTCGAAATGCAGATGTGCTTGGAAAGAGTTCGACGACCGATTTGTGTAATACTATTTTTAAAGTAAATTTGAGTTTTATTCAGCATCAGATGAAACAATGATCCTTGAATAATAATTCTCCTATGTTTGTGTAATTATTTCTTTCAGCGGTTAAAAATAATTGTCATGTATTACAAAATAAAGTCTTTTTATTTTTTTAATTCATATTATATTTTCAAAAAAGATTTAATGTATATATACTAAGTTGATAAAACTTCTTGGAAATGACACAATGACTTTCATTTTCGAGGAAAACAAATCTTACATTTGTGTTTTTTTTTTCCTTTCAATTTAGCGCTGCATATTAATAAAAAATGTATGATGAAAATGTTTTCAAGATAATTTTAAGTGTATTCGCATTCTCCCTATTTCATAGTTTCTTTAAAATTATATGTTAAAGGTACGTATATATATACTTTAAAATTCTCCTTTATAACTTATGCCTATTTTATTTTGATTTATCATTATGAAAGATAAAGGTTGTCTCTTTTCTCTAATATTTACTATATTTTTATTTTCATATATGAAAAAAAAGTTTATCTTGAGACTCTTCTTATCTATCTTTATATAATTTACTATTCTTTTTACCCATTATTGTTTTATAATTGTTTGAAAATATATGTTCATTAAAAAATTTCCCTCCTAATCGTGGGTTAGTTGATAATTGAAATTAATTATTAAATAGTTGCTTTAGAGAGAAAAAAAGTGAGATGGAAAAAAAATAAAGGTAAGGTCAATGAGAAAATTTTAAGCACCAAGTTTAACTCATCATTCACAGTAGATTATATAACATCATTAAAATGAGTAACTATGTAGGTTTTAATTTGATAAAATTTAGAAACATGAAGAAATATGAAATTGTATAAATGTTTGAGTTTTATTAGAATTTTTTTGTGAACATAGGGATTAAAATAATTATAATAACATGGTAAGATCGATCGGGTTAACTGCTTGCTTGATTATTCACAGTGGATTATATAAAAATTATTAAAATGAGTGATTATATAAGGTTTAGTTTGACCAAATTTACAAATATGAAAAAAAATATGAAATTCTATTACAGAAGCTTGATTGGAAATATGTTACAAATGCGGGGACTAAATTAATTATTTAATATAGGTCAAAATTAATTATTTGGATATTTGATTGGAAAAAATATAATAATATAGGGACTAAATTAATAGATCAAATAATTGTTTAATAAAGAAGAAAAGTAAATTTTTTTGTTTTTGTCTTGGCCCTATTTCTACCGTAGACATGACCCCATTTATACAGTCTTTGCTTTATAAGTATAGTAATACTTACAATATGTTTAAAAAAATTAGAGTGAAACTTTTTTTTTGTCAATTATATAATTAATAGTAAAAAGTTGTAACAATTTAATTGAATATTGCATTATAAAAAAAATTTATAATTTTTTGTCGGATTTCATTTACAATATTGCATGTGTTAATTTTATTAAATATTTATATTACATAACGTAATATTATTTTAGTTTGATTAAAAAGATACTGATGAATATCTTTAGGTTTTTACTTTACTTCATAATTAAATGAATGTGAATTGTCAACCAACAAGTATTGGCCCCTAATTACAATTTTTATTTTTCATTTTATTATACTTTGATTTACAAATGAATTGAATTGAATGAGTTTATAAATAAATTGAGTTTACAAATGAATTTAGATTTTATTTTTATAACTATAATTATTATATTTGTATTTTTTATAATTAGGTAAAATCAATTAAATGAATTTTGAGTTTTTTTTTTAAATCTCTCTCTTTCTCTTTTACCTATTATTTATATACATAATTAAGTTATATTACTTTTAAACAAACTAAGTTATATAAAATCTCAATCACCTCAATTAGAAAAATTAAATATCAATTAGAAAAGTTATAGAAAAAATTATTTTCTCATCTTCGTTGTTCATTTTATTATCAATTTTTCTATTATTTTTATCATCTTTTACGTTTTTTCTTCTATTTCTTTCATTTTTTACTCTCTTTTATCTTTTATTTGTACACGTAATTATACTATATTCAAAAGTATTATTAACTCAATTATAAAAAAGTAGTTATCTAACGCTTTAAATATATTTATTAACCATTTGTATGACTTTAATTATTTGTTAAAAATATCAGAAATTGTTCTTGCATCATGAGTTTAGCAATATATTTTTTCTCCTATTTTTTTTCTTTTTCTTTTTTTTCAATTGTTATATTAAATTTTTTATATTTTGACTCTTCATATTCCATGTTTTAATGTTATATTGGTTTAAATTATAGTATATTTTACTCTAGCTACATTCATACTCAAATTGATCTTACCACATGATTTTAGTAGATTCTTTTTACTTTCTGTTCATCTTTTATTTATTTTGTATACATAAAGTTGAGTTATATTAACAAAAAAATCAATCATTTATGATAATCCTGAATTAGGTGTGAGGGCGATTCTATAATTCGGCTAGTCGGTGAAGAGTTGTTGATAGCGGTTCTCAGTTTATGGATCACCTGCAAAGCGCCAGAGGAGTCTCCGACATAAAGATTCTGACGATCAAGTCAGTAATTGATGGATAAAAATGAGTATTTGGGTGTTAACGGAAGAGAGAGAGCCTGTGTGCCTTTGTGTTCACGTGTCTGCTTGCCCCTTGAAGCAAATGAGGTGGGGTATTTATACCCCCCTCTTAGTGGAGTACACGTGTTAAATACGACAGAGGCCACGTGTAAACTGGCTATTGGACACCATGCAATAGACCGATAATCTTAATGGCATCTGTTAACTTTCCCGGTAAGTAAGAAAAGCATATAAAGAATATACCTGGTGTTGTCCGGTAGATTCTAAGCGGGAACTTACGGTAGGTAGTTACCGTTATGTAGTTATCGGAATATCTCTTTATATTGTAAAAGGACATTGGTGTCCTTGGCGTATATTTTTGTATTATCAGATGTCCAACCGGAAAGTAGCCCGAGTATTTACCAAGGGCTATCGCTACTCTTCCGGCAGACTGTTCATTGAATGATCAAGCATTTAATGTTCTGAAATCCGTCATTAATACATCGCAGTTAGTAATCATTATCATCAGCATGAGCTTGTCGACGTGGCTTCTTCTCACCCTTTCAAATTAAAGTGACCGTTGGAGATAGTTGAGTGACGTACCTCCTCGAATACTGTAAAATCTACCGTTTGAATTCGAGGAGTCATATGGTCGATGCATGCTCATTGATAGACAATTATAAATTGCCACACGTCACTTCCCGATAAGTCGCGCAAACAGTCATGAGGTATTTTCAGGTTATAAATTGCCTTCTCCTCCTCTTGTTTTGCTTTCTTACTTTCATTTTGATTTCCACATTCTCTGCGCTCAAAATCATCTTTGCTTTTCTTTGGTAATCTAACTCCGGCCATACTCCGATCAAGTTCCGTTCAACGACGTTCATCTTTATAAAGGCACTTACCGTTAGCATCTCTTTTATTTTAATACTTTGGCCCGTGCATTTCCTTTCATCTGTCCTCCAACCATGGCTCGTGCTCCCCAAATCAAGGCTAAAGGTCACGGTGAGCAATTGATAGAGAGAACACCTTTCAAAATAACTAACCTGGGGGATCTATGGGTTGAACTCACTACTTTTAATGCCTTTCTCTGATAGATATAACATTCTGGTTACTAAGGAAGATATTAGGTTGAACAGTACTCTAAAGAAAACCCAAAGGGTGCTGCATACTAAAATGTTTCAGTACGGTTTCTGGCTCTCTCTTCACCCTATGATTTCCCACATGCTTTCCCATTATGACCTAAATCTAGTACAAATTTCTCCAAACTCTTGGTTCGGTATCTACGCTTTCCTTCAAATTTACGAGTTAAACAGTATACCTTTCCCCTCTGTTAGACTCTTCCGGATGTTTTTCCAATTATACTGTTAGAGGAGTATGGTAACAATTTTTTCCCGTTGGGATGATCCTTCCATTTGATCATTTTTATGAAATTTTTAAAAATTTGAGTCTTCCGTGCATGGCTGGAAAGACCGTTTCTTCATGATTGAGTTACTGGTTGCTCAATGAAGGTCAGGGTTTAATCGAATCATTGTCGAAAAGGCGTGACGAAAACTGAGTGAAATATCTATTGAGGAGCGAGCTTATGCTGATAGGCTGTTAGCAGTGAACATGCCTTTTCACACCAGGAATCTTACCACCGGTGTTCCATTACTGGATTGCCGAGTTGGTGAGTTTCTTGAAATTTTTTGCTTGGTAATTCAGTTTTTTCTAATTCAGATGTTATTTTCTATTTTGCAGAAGTACCAAAGGGTTGGTTACAGGAATCACTACGGAGGAAAGCCAAGAAAGCTCAACAACTACCCCAAACAAGGGTTCCTCCATCTAAGAAAAAGAAAACTATGGGTGCTTCTTCCTCTCAAGCGAGAATGGTAAAATCTAAAAAGGTTTCAATTCCTCCACTGCAAGTTATTCCTGAATCTTCCAATTCTCTTCCAACCGATATCTCAGACGCAACTTTTGAAATGGAGGTTGACTTAGTGGCTGTAGAGCTCGAGGCGCAAGCACGCCTGACTATAAGTTACCATTCAAGTGACTTTTATAGGATTGCTTCCGGTTCTTCTTCTTCCACTTCCACTCCTCCCGTTGAGATGCCGGTTGAATTTTTTGCTTGCATTTCTAAATGCCATTCTAAGCGGAAGAGGAATGATGAAAGTTCTTCTGCTAAAGTTGCACTCTAATCTACTCCAATCCATCCCATGTCGGCAGTGGATTTTCCCTATTTCTCAGGGGCTTCAAATGAAGGTATTCCGATTTCTGCATTATCGGGTGAAATACCTATCGGAGTTCCCCTAGCGGCTACTCCTTCCTCCCCCCCCCCCAATTAGAACCTTGGCCACCGAGGCTTCCTATTCTCCGCTATCTACGTCTCTAATTACTATCTGTCATTCAGACTAGGTGGTTAGATCTGAGAATCTTACAAGTCCTCCTAGCTCGGTAATCACTTCTCCTGTACATCTTCATTTTGTACTGGGTCCACCATTTTCTTCTCTCTTTTTTTCGATAGTATGATACGAGGTCAAACTTTTAAGGTAAATGCCAACCTATCGGCCTTGGCTCCTAACGGAGCGGTTACTCACCGACTTAACCTGAAGGATCTGGGATATCAAGGTTGTCAGTCTCTTGGGTTATCGGAACCCAAGGCTCAGGACATACAGATGGCTTCCTTGCTATCGGAAATGATTACCATCCCGACGGATAAGGAAGAATTTCGACGGTTGCCACTCAGAACTCTATTCCCCCAAGTACGGAGCAACTTGTTTTCTTCCCTCACTCAATTCCAATACATGTTGGACTACAGTGCCAAAAAGCTAGAAAAAGAGCGAGAGTTGTCTGCGTAGACCAAGAATGAATATAAGAGCTACCGGGAAGAGACTTTCAGCATTTCAAAACTTCATGAGCGAACCCAGATTGCATTGGATGAATGCAAGGTGCAACTGGTTACCTCTCTCAAGGAAAAAAATGAGGTGGAAAACAAAGAGAAGGAATCTTCTATAGTTGTCGGGAGGTCGGAGCTGGAACTTACCGTGAAAAGGGAGCGATTTAAGATATTGGAGTCGGAGCTTGCCGCAAAGAAAGAACAATCCTTCCGGTTAAGCCAAGAACTTTCTTGTAAGGGAAAAGAGCTTGAAGTTGTTCCGGCAAAGATTCAGAAGTGGTAAGAGAGAACAGTCGGCATAGTCGTAGATGGATTTCTTGGGTACTACGGTGAAGCTAACTTTGATGCGGCTAATATCGCCCCTTACGTTAACCGTAGGCTAGAGGCAATAGATGAAAAACGTTTCACCCCTCCGACTAGCTCGACTATTAATGAGGAGATAGCGGAGAATGAAGATGCTGCTCAACCTCCTTTGCTGAAAACTGTTCCACCCTTGCTGCCTACTCCTTCAGAACAATTGATTTTCTCTTTTCTTTCCCTTTTGTTTTGTAGATGTCGTATGGCTTTTATCAATGAACTCTTTTAAAATTTGGCTAAGTCTTTATGCTCCGTTTAGTACCCTGCACCATTAGATAATACAAAACTTCTCTTTGACAGTACTAGAATTCCATTAGAAGCAATTTAAAAAGTGGGAATATAGTACTCCAACAAAAAAGAAAAAAAAAATACAAAGTGTTTTATTTATCCATGTAATGAGATACCGTTTGTATCTCCTGTATTTTCTTGTTTGTTGCTCTTACTAATTGGAATGTTAACTTCTCCAGACCATACTACTGTCTGTTTGATAGAACGGAGTTAGCATAGGTAGACTTTCCTTGGTTTATCAGGCCCTCGCTGATAAAGCCGTTAGCTTCCCCAAGTAGCACCATGGGTAGCCCATTTGGGTTTATCGGGTTGTCGCTGATAAAGCCGTTAGCTTCCCTAGACCATAATACCGTCTGTTTGATAGAACAGAGTTGGCGTAGGTAGCCTTTCTTGGGTTTACCAGGCACTCGCTGATAAAGCTGTTAGCTTCCCTAGGCAGTGCCACGGGTAGCCCATTTGTGTTTATCGGGCTATCATCGATAAAGCCGTTAGCTTCCTTAGACCATACTACCGTTTGTTTGATAGAACGGAGTTGCCGTAGGTAGCCTTTCTTGGGTTTATCAGGCTATCGCTAATAAAGTCATTAGCTTCCCCAAGCAGCGCCATGGGTAGCCCATTTAGGTTTATCGGGCTGTCACCAATAAAGTCGTTAGCTACCCTAGACCATACTACCGTCTGTTTGATAGAACAAAGTTAGCGTAGGTAGCCTTTCTTGGGTTTATCAGGCTCTCACTGATAAAGTCGTTAGCTTCCCCAGGCAGTACCATGGGTAGCCCATTTGGGTTTATCGGGTTGTCGTCGATAAAGCCGTTAGCTTCCCAGGCCATACTGTCGTCTGTTTGATAGAACGGAGTTGGCGTAGGTAGCCTTTCTTAGGTTTATCACGCTCTCGTTGATAAAACCATTAGCTTCCCTAGGCAGCGCTAGGGTAGCCCATTTGTATTATTTGATCTTGCGAACATTTGCAATCGGCATAAGATAAAGGACAATTTTATTTTTAAATGTGGTTCAGTGTTAAAACTTACATCCACGGTGTTATTATTCACATAGAGGTTATAAGAAGCATATTTGCTCTTGGATGATACTCCCTCCGGTGCAAAATAAACGACGTTTATTATTTGGGCACGCATCTCAAGAAGGCTGGATGACTCACTATTTGACCCCAAAAAATTTCGTACTTTTTTTCGAACGTACGTTTTTAAGTTTGCAATATTTCAAGAGTTGATCAATGGTGCACCGGTAAGTTCCTCTAAGTGATAAACTCATTTTCTCACAATCCTGGTGACTTTGTATGGTCCTTCCTAGTTGGGACTGAGTTTCCTCATTTGCTGTCCGACCACCTTTCTTCGACGCAACACTAGATCTTCCACTTTAAGTAACCTCTCCTTCACACGCCGGTTGTGATATGTTGCCATCTTTCATTTGTAAATGAGTATTTTGAGAATTGCTTCTTCCCGTAACTCTGGTAGATCGACATTTTCTCTGAGACTGTCTTCATTTTGTTCCTCATTGAAGTACTCTATTTGAACACTTAATGCTCCAATCTCCATTGGGGAAACTAACTCAACTCCATAAGCCATTGCAAATGGGGTTTCCCCGGTACTGGTTTTGGTGGTCATCTAGTAAGCCCACATAATGAACGGTAACTCCTCAACCCATTTTTCCTTGCACCCTCTAAGTTCTTTTTAATGCCGCTAAGGATGGTTCAATTAGTCACTTCCGTTTGCCCGTTGGTTTGTGGATGGGTAATGGAAGAGAATCCGAATTGTACTTCACTATCTAAGAGCTTCACCCTTAGAATTTTATAACAAAGTACCTATTTGATATTAACTAGAGCTTTTCTCGGTTCAGCTCTCAACCTTACACTATGGTAAAAGGGCTCAACCACAACCTTACACGATGGCTTTTATGGGCTCAACCACAACCTAACACAATCCTCTTTCAATGTAAGGAGTGCAAAACCTAGTTCTTTTACAAGGGACAAGAACTTTACTCAATGACCTAAAAGTGTTAGGTACACTTTTCAAACCTTCATAAGATAAATGGTAATTGCAACAACAAAAATGGTGTATAAATAAATAACTGTATTATTCACAATGACACCAATAAATGAACAACATTACCTCAAGAAGAAAGCGATTCAAACTCGAATTGAATGACGCAAGAATGCTTGAAAACTAATATGAGAAGCTTGCATTGTAAAATTTGGATTTTGTGAGTTTGTAAATGTCTATGTGTTTGGAAGTTAGTATGAGCTTTCTTTCTCTTAATCAACTCATCTACGATGAGTATTTATAGGTTTAAAAGGCTTAGTGTCCGTTTATGGCTGTTGGAGCCAAAAACTAACCGTTATGCTTTTGAAAAATTAGTCGTTATAGATTGTCTGGTGCTAAACACTATAGCGTTTGTACCAAAATGCTATGCCGTTTAGACACTTTTTCATTTTTACTTTGTTTTTCAAAACTTATTTTCGTGCAAAACCTTTTGACGTTTTTTCTTGAGGTATATCGAACATAAATCAAGTGTTAGATAGAATCATACTTATATGTTTACGCTCTAATACACACTTGATCTTGAGTTTGCGATAATTGAATTGTTGCTCTCATTTGTCTCGATCGCAAACTACATAAACACTTTAACTTAAAATTGCATTAGTATGATAATTAATTTGTATGTCTTAAATCATCACAATAAGATTAATATGCCCTTGGGTCAACAATCTACCTCTTTTTGATGATGACAACCACAAATTAATTTTAAACAAATTGAATATGCAATTTAAATTAATGTTCAAAAGAGAGAAATTACTCCCCTTATTTCTTTGCCAAAATTTCCCCCCCTATCGAATTTCAAAATTTATGAAGGAACCTCAATGCCCCCTTACATAAAAACGTTAGTGCATATAGAGCATAGCAAAGAATTAGCTCCTTATTCTCTTATCTTGATATATTTTCTACCCCTTTGTCATCAATAAAAAGGAAAAAACAAATGTTAATTAAAGCATGGGGAATAAAAGGAGCAAGCATATAAAAATTACTTCACAAAGTAATAGGTGCAACAATTATCCAATTCATAAGAATTAAGTTCTAAACAATGCAAAGATAGGAAAGGATAATTGATGGGTGTCGAATCCAATCAAAAATAAATTACAACTTATCACTAAGCAACAAAAAGGATTGTGCACAGCGGTAAGAGGTTCGATCCTCAGAGATAAGCTAGTCTGATCTTTGTTTCTCCTGTAAATAACCAAGTAGAACACAAGATGGTGGGATGATTTTATAAATTAGAAATAAAATAGTACGAGAAAGTAAATGAGTGAGCAAATTGTAGTAAGAAACAGAACGTTTGTGAAGAGAGAAGATAAGTAGAAATAACAATTCTTGGTAGGGATCTCTTTGAGGTGACTATCTTATGCAATTGATCATTGATAAATATATTTTCTGAATGGATTTATAAAGATGTTATAGGAACAAGAGACACTCTGAATTCCCAAGTTTCCCCCTATACAAGTCAATTAAAAGAGACACTCTAATAATGACCCAACCTTTCCTAACAATTTCTCAAGAGTTGCTGGAAAATTGTAAACACACGGGAAACCCATCCCTAGGCCTAGGGATGGACTTACTCAGCCCAGGACCTATTCTTACCTTTCTCCTAGTTTCTAATGACAACTCTTATGCCTATTAGTTACTAGTTGTCTACTTAATCTTCCCTTAATGCAGGAATCACGCTGACATCAGAGAAACTGACAATACTCGTTCATATTAAATCACAGGTTAGCTAGGCCTAGATCTAACAAGAATGAATTTGGCATTTAAATGAGAAGGAAAGAAATACAAAAGCATTCATATTAAGTTCAACGAAATCTCACAATAACATGCATAGTCAACCTCTCAATCTCTACCAAGAATCAGAGGATTTAGTTACAATACATAATGAAAACAGCAAACAAGAAATGAAATCCTAATGAAGAACGAAAATATAAGAAATAAAAATAGAAAATGATAATGGGAGAGTTCTCTTCACTCCCTCTCCCAATCCCCCTTTTTTCCTTTGCTTCGTTGTTCTATTAATAGCCATTCTTCTTCTCCTCTAATCAACTCCAAAGGTCCAGCCTTCACCATAAAATAATTGCAGCACTCACATGTGCTGCCAAACCAGGCTGGAGCTGGGCACTACTTCACTTTTGGAGAGAATAATCTTGAATAATACAAAGGGAATGCTTCGTCAATCATCCATTGATGTCCCCTTCGTGCTCCTGCAAGGTGGAAGAAGGAATCCAAGCACTAACTCTCGTGCTCATGTCCTCCACATTCCAGGATGGGCGAACCAGCTTTAACAAATAAAATACAAAAGTACGCTCAGTGCTGTCCAGGCTGGAACTCTGACAGGTCGCTTCATGTCAAGGCCTTGGGACGAAGAGACCAAACTCGGCAGGCAGCAGGCTGAAATCAAAACTCCAACACCGATTGATTGTTTTAGCTCTAATCTTCAAGCTTTTGGTTCCTTTCCTCATTTAACGATTATTAAGCCTGCAAAGCAAAATAGGAAGGAAACAAGCTCAAAGTAGCATAATTAGTATCTCAATTAATAATAAAAGAGACAATAAAACAAGGTAAATAAACCATCAATCAATAATCAAAGATGCATAAAAATTGTGTTTCTAAATAAACGAATTATGCATAAATGGGTAAAACAAATATATGGCAATATTAGCATATATGATTATGGATTTTAATTCTTAAGAATGATCATGTATAAACAATTCAAATGTGCATCAAGTAAATATACTCATAAATATAAGCTTAAAAGGAAGAGTTCTAGGAATACCAATTCAGTTTAATCAAATGGGTTGCAAATGCCGATTTCATGTCTTAACAAAATATCCCCTTTCGCTACATGATCACGGATAAAATGATGTCTAACATCGATATGCTTAGTCCATGAATGACATATAGGGTTCTTAGTCAAGTTAACGACACTTGTGCTATCACAATAAATAGGAATCTTACTAAACTTAAGATCAAAATCTTCTAAAGTCTGTTTCATCCACAAAACTTGTGCTACACTATTCAGCTTCCGTAGTAGAAGTGGCCACCGAATTTTGTTTCTTGCTTGACCAAGAAACCAAAACTTGTCCTAAAAATTGGCAAGTGTCATTAGTGCTCTTCCTATCAATTTTACATCATGCAAAATCAGAATCATAATAGCCAACTAGAGCAATGCTAGATCCCTTAGGATACCAAAGTCCCAACTTGGGTGTGCTTTTCAAATATCAAAAAATTCTCTTCAAAGCACACAAATGTGACTCTTTAGGACAAGACTTAAAATGAGCAAATAGACAAATGCTAAACATTATATTTGGTCTACTTGTCGTTAAATATAAAATACTACCAATCATACCTCGATAGAGAGTGATATCCACATCTTTACCATTTTCGTCTTTGTCTAGATTGGCGATTGGACTTAGGGGGATATGACTCTCATTGACTTCATTGTAGGCATATTTGGTGAGGAGATCCTTAATATATTTTGCTTAGTTGATGAAGATACCTATGATTTGCTCTTGTGGATGTGCACTCATGATTTTCCAGGATTTGGAAGTTGAAAGACCTTGATCATTTTGATTGACTATGTCATTTGCTTCCTCAAGGACCTCTTCTTTCATTTCTTTTTCCTCTTGAATTTCTGGATTTTCTAGTGATGGAGTAGTATCTTTCAAGTTGTCAAGGATTGACGTTGGAGGATTGACTTGAAGGCTTCCAAAATCTTCATCATCATCACTAGCTATCTTTTTCACACTTTCAAAAGGATAATTAGTCTCATCAAATGCAATATCATGGATTCTTCTACAACTAGAGTTATTTTTTTATAAACTCTATATGCTTTGCTAGTAGTAGAGTAGCCAAGAAAAATACCTTCAACGGACTTTGCATCAAATTTTTCTAAATTATCTTTGATGTTTAAAATAAAACATTTACATCCAAAGACTCTAAAGTAATCAATGGTGGGTTTCTTATCATTCCATAATTCATAAGGGGTTTTATTAAGCAAAGGCCTAATCAAAACACAGTTTAAAACATAGCATGCAATACTTACGGCTTCGGCCCAAAAATATTTTGGTAAATTATGCTCATTTAAAAGGGTTCGAGCCGCTTCTTGCAATGTTCTATTTTCCCTCTCAACTAACCCATTTTGTTGAGGAGTGCGAGGACAAGAAAAATTATGTTTAATACCATTTTTATTGCAAAATTCTTGAAAAATACTATTTTCAAATTCACCACTATGTTTAATCCGTGTTGTTCCAGTTCAATGGCCTAAACAACCATTCAGCCAGAAGTTTTCGGTTTCTTCAAGATCCTCTTTAGTGGCTGGTTCGTTAGAATAACTACCGGGTATGCTTAGAAGTACTGTGTCATCTTCCGAGTGGCTTGGACTAAGGTGAAGGCCACCTTTTTTATTCGGCAATACCTCAACTCAACATCTTTAAGAATCCTACTGATGAAGTAAACGGGCATGTGAATGCCATCTTCATCACGTACCAAGACAACACTAACAACTTCATCAACAATTCCCAAGTATAGGAATAAAGTGTCTCCCTCTTTGGTCGGGTAAACAACAGATTTGAAGTTAAATATTCTTTGAACTTGAGGAAGGCCTCCTCGCACTCATCTATCCAACCAAACGGAGCCTTCTTTCGGATAAGTTTGAAGAATAGGAGGCACCGTTCTCCCTAGTTAGAAATGAAACGGCTTAAGGCTATCACCCGACCGGTAAGCCTCTGAAATTCTTTAATGTTTCTTGGTGATATCATATCATGAATCACCTTTAGCTTCAATGGATTAGGCTGAATGCCTTTTTTGCTGACGATGTAACTAAGAAACTTTCCCGTTTGAAATGCAAACATACATTTCTTAGGATTCACCTTCATACCGTATTTTCGCATGACTTTGAAAACTTCTTCCTAATCAGCCAAGTGACTCTTAAAACTTTTAATTTTACTAACATATCATCCACGTACACTTCTAAATTTCTGCCAATTTAGGCGTCAAACATCATGTCGGCAGTCCTTTGGAATTAGGAATGGCAATTGGGCGGGTATGGAGCGGGTAAGCACTATCCATACCCGTACCCGTAAATTTGCGGGTAATCCATATCTGCATCCATATCCATATGGAGCGGGTAAAGAAAGGATAATTTTACCTGCGGATAACCCGTGAATACCCACGGATACCCGCATATTTGGTTGAATTTCAAATTTCAATCAAATTAATATATAAAAAAATGAATCTAATTTAATAACAATACCACACAATAATACAAGTATTATACCAGAAAAGAAAAGACAAAAGAGGGGTTGTTTTTTAGGGTTGGTATATATATTTCTTGCGGGTATTATTGTGGATATCCATACCCGCACTTTGCGGATATTTCGTGCGGGTATTGGAGCGGGTAAAGAAAGGATAATTTTACCTGCGGATAACCCGTGAATACCCACGGATACCCGCATATTTGGTTGAATTTCAAATTTCAATCAAATTAATATATAAAAAAATGAATCTAATTTAATAACAATACCACACAATAATACAGGTATTATACCAGAAAAGAAAAGACAAAAGAGGGGTTGTTTTTTAGGGTTGGTATATATATTTCTTGCGGGTATTATTGTGGATATCCATACCCGCACTTTGCGGATATTTCGTGCGGGTATTGGAGCGGGTAAGCACTATCCATACCCACATTCATACCTGTATTTTACGGGTGCGGGTATATCCATACCCACAATATGCGGGTAATACCCACAGACAACTGCGGGTATTGGGCGGATATCCATATCCACGGGGGAAATTGTCATCCCTATTTGAAATGTGGCCCCAACATTCTTTAGGCCAAATGGTATGGCTTGATAGCAATAAGTGGCTTCCAGAATAATGAAGGGGTGTCTTCTCTTCATCTTCTACTACCGTAGGTATCTGATGGTAACCTGAATTTGCATCCAGTGAGCTTAAATACTCATACCCCGCTGTCTGTTCAACTAACTACTCTATCCTAGGCAACAGATAGCAGTCTTTAGGACAGGCCTCATTGAGATCGGTAAAATCAATACACATTCTCCAATCACCATTAGGCTTCGGAACCACTATCGGATTAACGAGCCACGATGGATATTGTACCTCACGAATGAAGTTAGCCTTAAGAAGCTTATCTACCTACCTTTCAATCGAGTCTGCCTTTTCCTTAGAGAAGGGTCGACGCTTCTGTTGAACCGGCTTGGCTTTCGGATCAACATTCAGCTTGTGCTCAGTCTCTTGGGATACCAGGAAAATCCGATGGTACCCATGCAAACTCTCCCTTACACTTGTTAACAGAGCAACCAATTGTAAACGTTTATCTGGACTTAACTTTTCGCTAACTAGGAAATTTCAATCCTTCACACCTTTCACAGGAACCGAGATCATCTTTTCTACCGCCTGAGTACGACTTTCATCCGTTTGTCCCACTACATCATCAATTATGCAAGCGTATTAGTCGTGGTTACCATCGAGCATAACAAGGTAACATTCTGCAGCTAACTTTTGGTCACCTCTGAGTGTAACAACTCCATCCCAAGACGGATAATTCATCTTCAAGTGTCGTTGAGAGATAACGGCTTCAAATGCATTCAGGAAAGGACGCCTTAAGATGGTATTGTATGGAAGGTTCAAATCTACCACCATAAAGATTTTCTATTTAGTTCTTTTAGATCTATCCTCCAAAAAAGATGTCGGTAGGGACACCACCTCCACTATCGGAATAGGCAAACCATCCACTCAAATTATTGGCTTTTCATATGGAATCAAATTAGATTCTTTGCGACTCGTCATTATGTATGCACTAAGAGACAACAAGTTAATAGCTCTCCCGTTGTCCACCAAAGTTCTTCTTACTTTATATTCTCCGATAAGTGCAATCAACACTAAAGCATCATTATGGGGGTACATAACCCCTTGCTCATCCTCTCCTAAGAATGACACAATAATCTTGTCAAGCTAATTAAGCCCGATTTCTCCTTCTCTGAATCCCTCTTCTTGTTTTCTTTTTCTGGCTGCGGTAGACTCCTCAATAGATGGGGTTCCTCCTGCTATCAATATGATTATTGTACGATCATTCGTGGAAGTCACTAGTATCTCTTTTCCTTTCTCTTTCCGTAAGTCTACCAACTGAGAATCGGAAGGTACACTCTTTATGTTCTCTTCCTGATTGATATTCATTCTATCACCGGGAGTCTGCGTTCTGACTTTCACCGCATATTCGCCCAAGTATCCCTCCTAAATTAGCCTCTCAATGGCTATTTTTAGTTGAAGATATTCTTCCGTATCATGGCCCATTGTCTTGTGAAAATGGCAAAAAAAGTCCCGTCGTGGTCCCATTGGTAACCTTCTATCCTCTACTATCGTCAAGATCTCTGCTCTTGGAACTAACAGAGGCGTGGGCCTAAAATTTGTCGGTCTCTCTCCGAGGCTCCGATTTTCTCTCGGCTGGCTTTCACTGCACGGAGTCTTTCTGATTCTTTTGTCTGAAGTCAGCTTCTTCTAGCTTAGCAAAATTGTGGGCTTTGATCTGCAGAAGATCTAGGGTCTTTGGTGGTTCGGTTAACAACACATCCTCTAACTTATCATATCCACAGTTTCGCTTAAGCGCTTCAATAGCGACATCTATATTAACATTCAGAGTCATAGACATCTTGAAATTGAACCTATCGAGATAACCTCCCAAAGACTCGCTCTGTCTCCGATGGATATCAAACAATGTCGTAGATGACTTTGTTAGAGGAATAGCCATGCTAAATCTACTGTGCAAAATTATCAATAGCGCCAGCCGGTAACTCCTCAAACCATGTCCTAGCAATTCCTGCCAACGTTAGGATAAAAATTTGACAGAGCGCTTCATCCCTCAGCGTTTGAAACTTGGTGTAATCCTTCACCCTATTTAAGTGGGGAATATGATCCTTTGTACCGTCATAAACTTCTGTTAGGGTCTTGATCCGTCTGCTAACCCGGTAACCTCACATCCGATGCGCCAACGGATGTTTTGGGTCATCATCTCGTTCACTCTGGTAGCCTAGTGAGATAGACTTAGACTAACCATACTCCTCCTCATCCTGACGGTCCCATTTTTAGCCAAGATGTCAGTAATTCCTCCTAGGAGAGTAAGCTCTCGTTGACTTATCTTGGCTTCTCCTGTCGTCAGGTCTTCTTAGCTATCGGTGAGATGGTCCCCTCTCATACAACGTATTCTAACCCGATTGCTTACTTCATTTATGTTGTCTAGATATCCCTCTTCTACTCTTGGGGCATTTTAAATGGGTGGGATCGGTGGGACAGGCTGTTTAGCATTCACAAGTGGCCGATGCTGGCTTCCATGAGGAATCAAATGAATCTCGTGCGGTGCAGGTGTCTCATTGGGCCCCTGCGGGGTAACAGAGGTTGAGTAAAAAAAGGCTGAGTGGTTGACAAATGAGTTAACAACGGAGCTAGTGGCTGAGAAACAAAGTGGGATAACATGGACATTATGACATCCATTCTTCCATTAAGGGCAACAACAAAATCAGTGGAAGGTGGCGAAGAGCTTGCCATACTAGGCCTTGTAGGTGTTACAACGGGGAAACTTATTTCCAGTCCCGTGGAAAAAATCAACTGGCGGTTAACATGAGCTGGTCTCACGGTTGCTGAAGTCACTAGGGTAAGTAATTGATGGATAAAAATGAGTATTTAGGGTGTTAACGGATTGCAGTAGGGTTATTGGGTTTTGTAGAGAGAGAGATTGTGTGTCTTTGTGTTCACGCGTCTTCTTATCCCTTGAGGCAAATAAGGTGGGGTGTTTATACCCCCCCCTCTTAGTAGAGTACACGTGTTAAATACGACAGAGGCCACGTGTAAACTGGCTATTGGACACCATGCAATAGACCGATAACCTTAATGGCATCCATTAACTTTCCCGGTAAGTAACAAAAGCATATAAAGAATATACCTGGTGTTGTCTGATATATTGTAAGCGGGAACTTACCAGTAGGTAGTTACCGTTGTGTAGTTATCGGAGTATCTCTTTATACTGTAAAAGGACGTTGGTGCCCTTGACGTATATTTTTATATTATCAATTTCATTTTAATTAAATTATTTATCTGGCTCTTTTAAATATCTTTTGTGAATTTATTTTAACAATATTTGTACAAATTATTCTTGCAACAAAAAATTAGTAGTAATATTTATTCAAGTAAATTTATTTTTATTGCGTAGTGCGAGCCCCTACCCTCATATTTATTTCCCCCATGTTCATTTATTTATAATATATTTTCTCATATCTTTTTTCTTCTTCTTTTATTTTTTTACTTATTCACTTTTTCATTTTCATTTTTACCTATTAGTTATACATATAGATAAGTTAAATTAAAATTAGTCAATTAAAAAAATTTAACTGTTTAACTCTTTCAACATCACTATCTATTTATATAAAATAAATTATTGCACCATGACTTTAGTAGTAAATAATTTTTAACATTCAAATAGATTGTTACCATATAGTGCATGACATTTTCCTCCATTTATTACTATATTTTTCTAAAATTTTCTCATTTCTTATTTCATTTTTAGTTCTTTAATTCCTCTCTTCCATTTTATCTTTTACCTATTATTATAGACATAATTAAGCTACATTAAAAAATATTTAATTGCTTCAACTATCAAAAAAGAAAATAACTTATCCCTTTAAATATGACTAAACATATATATGACACAACTTTTTTTAATAAAAAAATTTCAAATTGTTCTTATAGCATGACTTTAGTAGTGATATATATTTTTCTCTCTTATTTTTAATTATTTAATTATTTTATCGTATGTTCTTTTTTCATTTCTTTTTTTTATTTTCTTAATTGATATTTTTTTATTTTATAGATTTTTAATTGATTTTTTACATTCTAACTTACTATATTCTATATTTTGATGTTATAAATTTTTAAATTTTAGTAATTTATATTTAATAATCATATTTATATTAGTTTTGCAGTTCGACATTTACGTGTAAGCTTATCGCTGATGTGACATGATCATATTGATCAAGCTGATAACTTTTACTTAATGTCAAAAAAACACCCACCAAAACTTCTATTAATCCCGTTTGCTCTCTATTTTTCTCCGTTACTCCAAAATACAGTTCCTAGTCACCCAACTTTTACCCAAACGATTTTATAATCTCCATTTATTTACCTTTTTGGACCTTTTTAACATTACTTACTTTCCTTTCAAAGAAATAGTACTTACTTTCCTTTCGAAGCTAATTTCTAAGGCACACGACGACAAAATGAAATTTCAAGTCATTTAGCAATTACATGATTGATGGCTGGACCCAAATCCAGATGATTCTATATTTGTCGGTGTCAGTGCTTCAGTTAGCCGGGCCCCTTCATTATTGTTTTAGTTTTAATTATAGTTGTCTTCTTTCTTTCGTGTTGTAACTTGTAACTCGTGAAAGGTTTACAAGAAATGAACCTCACATTGTAGCCATTAATTCAATTAGACTACAACAGGTAGTGAAGTTGAAGATAAAATGTTGGTGTTATTATCCGAAGAAAAATATCAAATTTTGTTTTGTTTTCAAATCTCTTCTTAATAAACAAAATGAACAAAATTGTACTCAGATGTTTATGTTATGGCTAAAAAAAATTCGTTCAATTTCAGATTAGACATAAGTATCATCCGTTGGAGCCATTATTTATTAAATAAATTTATTTATTCGGTAAAAAATAAAAATTAGTGTCATTTCTTCTTTCTAATTAAGTGATGCTTCTTCAGTAAATTTTGGAGTGGCTAGGTCTTTATTTTGATTCCTTGAATTGCTTGACTGCATTAGTGTCGTGATGAAGGGTTTTGGGGGAGTTTGAAGAGGTTATGGGATGGATTCAAATTCTTGATGAAAAAAAGAAAAACAAAAAATGTTCACGCTTGACTCCTTGGTTCTGGCTAGTCTTAATGTTGGTAAGCTCTGCATCTCATTCTATGGGCTCCGCCACTTCTTTAATTTTAATAATATTGAAATAGGACAAGCCACAAATAGTTCTTCCCATACAATTGTGAAGATTTTCAAAATTCGAATCTCCTAATTATTTTTTTTATGCCGGTGAGATTCGAACTTAGATACGAGTTTTCATTAATTTTTTTATTACCAGTTATATTATGCTCGAATCTAATTATCTACATCCCTTATATGGGTAAATCTAGAGTGTCCTAACCGCATTGTAATACAATGTCGTAACACACTAAAGGCCATTAGATTATATCCAATGGTGTAGATTTTTTCTTCATAAATAAATATAAAAAAGATAATTTACCTTAAACATGTTCGGAATATCTCTCAGTTTTGTAACTTTTTTTGCATCACTACAAAAAAAACTGGGAATTATCAACGGAATGATTCCGTCGGTAATCAGCAAAATTTCATCACAATCCCACCCTCGGTACTACGCTTGTCTTTGCGACCAAAAATTCGGTCGCAACCTTTTTGCGACAAAAGTTGCTACAGACAAACCGTCGAAACTAACATCCATCGCAATTTTTTTTTGAAATTGGTTATGTTGCGATGGAGTGTGTTCGGTCGAAAAATCAGGACATTTGCGACGGATAAGCTCCGTCACAAAAAGTTCCGACCGAATTTTCATCGCAACGATGAATCTATAGCAACAATATTTTTCCAGAAGAAAAAGGGAAAAAAAGGTTGTGAAAAGTTTCGACCGAATTTCCGTCGCAACGATGAAGCTATAGCGACGATTGTTGCATCTATTGCGACAATATTTTTCTGGAAGAAAAAGGAAAAAAAACGTTGTGAAAAGTTCCGACTGAATTTCCGTCGCAAAAAGTTCCGACCGAATTTTCGTCGCACCTATGAAGTTATAGCGACGATGTTTACATCTATAGCGACGATTATTACATCTATTGCGACGACATTTTTCTGGAAGAGAAAAATAGTTGTGACAGAATATTTTATTTAATTAATATTTATGACGATTTTTTAATTTTTTTAATTAATTATAGTTTTAAGAATAAATATTTATGAAAAATTTATTTAATTTTATTAATTAATAATATTTTTTATAATTAATATTTATGATAAAAATACTTTCAATGCAATTTTAAATTCTGGTATATACATATATAAAAATTTTAAATTTGATTACAAACATGCACGTATAGGTACAATCTAAATAACTTAAATAATAAAAATTGAAATAAATGTAATCAAACTGTATTGACATATAAGGTTACAAATAACAAGAATGTAAATTGGTATTTATAAACATATTTATACCCTAAAAATAATTAACAAACAAAGCAAATGCAGCACGGGCACCCAACGTCTCCATACCAGTCTACCTTATGGAAGATGCTGTTCTACAAATCCTGGATAAATGTTGCATAATTCCAATTAGAAGACAAATTAACGACGTAAAGCAAAAATAGAACCCCTAGCAGACATTAAAATTAGTAATTTGATTCGAATGACCAAAAACTATTGCATGGTAAGGCATCCTTACACTTTTGCTTACCTGGCATATTTCTATCTGTTTCATCAACTCTTGATTCTTATTTTGGAGATCATCAACCATAGAGGCCTTGGCCAATGCTTACTTGAATTGTCCTGTCGGCTTCAAGTAAAGCAGCTTCTTTTGATTTAGTCAAACGATCTAATGCTTTGTTATCATCTTGAAGCTTTGCAATCTGTAAGGAATCAATAAAAATAATCAACAAACAAGTATAATCACTGAGACAACCACAAGCAATTGTCGGGCACGAAAACTATATTATAGTTTTAAGGCTATGGAGAAAGAATAGTTATGAAAGGCAGAATATAAGTGGTATACGAATGCTAATTCATACAGATGAATATAACAAAAAATCAGATAGCAAATATTACAGTAATACACAAACTAAAACCACAAACTTTTACCTCTTGCAAATATTCTACACCTGCAGGTTCACTCTGCAGGATTGAAGGTCTTCATTATCAGCAACCCTATCAGCTAGCATCTCTCCATCCGGATGATTACCAGTTTTATAACCTGTAGTGAAAAAGGAAATAAAAGGCAGGATGGGTATCAAGAGCCTGGACTAGAAATGACTAAGATTAAATTGGAATCATTTAATAAAGAAGAGTCAAATGCAGAATCAATTCACAACCTATTTAGCTACATGTTCACATTAAGATCACCCTTGCTCTTTTCTCAAACATGATTATGCAACTGGGACTTTTTGACAATAAAATAATTATCACATTCTAAGACTCTTGATTGGCCTGCCTATGAATGCCCAAGCAAGGTACATGCATATTGTTAACAACTGCCCACCATGCCAACTATGTACTATGAGAATCCTTAATCTGATAAGCGTTCAAAGTTCAAACATACCCATTAATCTGATTTGTTGTGACATTCCGGGCGAATACAACCAGTACATCTGCGAAGGTACTGTTTCCTATCCAGCGTTTTTGGCCCTTTAGTAGCCAACCACCTTCCACCTGATCACTCAAATGTGAGGGTAAGAGCAACGCACTATTTTTAGGACATGGAGAATCAAGAAGGCAAACAACATACAAGAAACTCAAGAGCACAGACCTTGGTTGCTGTAGTTTTCAGTGAACTGGCATCACTTCTATAATCAGGCTCAGTCAATGGCTTAAGATGGGAAAAAACAAGCTTAAGTAACTGAACTTTTAGTATGAAAAAAAATGCATAAACTAGTAGCCACTTACCCAACAAGCTACTGTGTTCAATTCTGCCAAAGAAGGTAAATATTTCTGCTTCTGTGCCTCCGACCCACAAAGTGCTGTACTTGACAGAGGAATATTTATGATGCAAGGAGTTTTGATTTATTAGGACCATCTCATGTAAAAAACTCATCCATAGATGAAGAAGCTAATAAAGTACAAGGGCAAAACACTTCGACCAAAACTGACCTATGGTAAGCATCGCCAAAGATGAATGCACCAAAATGAAAGTAGAACTCTAACAACTTCTGCAGTAGCCACAACACTAGCAGTGATGGAGAGACCAGGACATCCAAAACCCTGAAATTTGAAACCACAAATCATCTAACTCCTCACATTTTCCACCATGAGGAAAACAAATAAAGCTAATTAAAACAAAAACCCCATAACATTACCTTTATCGTGCCACCAGCAACACGCATAGCAGCAAGCTTCGAAACAACATGAAATGGAAATTTTGCCTTCTCCCAATACTGGAAAAGAAGAAAAAGAAGTGGGTAATAACAACAAAAAACCAGACACTTGTGAAAAAATCCAACCAACATAACAATCTAGTATCTACCTCTGTCATTATAGGAGCTATTTCCTTTTCCATAGTCTGTCTTACTTTCATCCTAGTTGCCTGCTCTTTAGCATTCAGTAAATCATCTAACAGAATATAGTCTGGAGCTGTAATTTTGAACAAGCATCATAAGTACACCAATTCTAATAAATGATATCTCCATCTAGACAAACCAACCTTAAATATTTCTTCATACATTAAAAAGAAAACAAAGTATTGCTACCTGAAGGAGGAAATGGATAACCCAGTAAGGGTTTTGGGTTTTGAAGCAAAAAGTCTCTACTTTAAGCCTCGTGAGGCAAACAAGAATGAAGAAGTCAAATGAAAAGCATGGGTTGCTTCCCATGTAGCGCCCTTAGTTATTGTCCTAGGTTTGATCCGACTGACTTTTGTTAGTCTGATTGTGGTGGCACCTCCACCAACTGTTTTGTGCTCTTGAAATCCTTCATAAAAAAGATTCAATCGTTGCGCATTCACCTTGAAGGTCACTCCTGACTTCTCGTTCCTGATTTCGACTGCACCATGGGAGTAAATGTGAACAATAATATACGGTCCATCCCATTTGGTTCTTAATTTGCCAGAAAATAGTTTAAATCTAGAATTATAAAGCAGAACTCTTTGTCCAACGAGGAAAGGTTTTTCTACAATCCTCTTGTCGTGATATTTCTTGGTTCTAGTCTTGAGGATAAGCGAGTTGTCGTAGGCCTGATTCCACAATTCCTTTAGCTCGTGCATTTGCAATCTACGATGATCTCCAGCTCTCTCTGAGTTCATATTGCAATGCTTGATTGCCCAATATGCCCGGTGTTGCATCTCCACGGGAAGATGACAGGCCTTACCGTACACCAACCTATATGGAGTCATACCAATTGGTGTCTTTTAGGCCGTCCTATATGCCCAAAGTGCGTCATCCAGCCGTTGACTCCAGTCACACCTTTCTGGGCTGATTGTCTTGGCCAAGATGGATTTTACTTCTCGGTTTGACACTTTCGCTTAGCCGTTCGTTTGCGGATGATATGCTGTGGAGACCCTATGGGTGATGTTGTACTTCTTGAATAAAGACTCTACGATCCTGTTGCAGAAGTGAGTCCGTCTGTCACTTATGATTCATTTGGGGACTCCAAGCCTATTAAGAATGTTAGTCTTTATGAAAGATACAAAAGTTTTAACGTCATCATTTCTGGTGGTTTTTGCCTCTATCCATTTCGAAACATAGTCCACAGCAAGAAGTATATAACAATTTCCATAAGAATTGGGGAATGACCCCATGAAATCAATGCCCCACAAGTCAAATATCTAACAAGAGACAATACAAGTAATTGACATCTAATTTCTAGAACTAATATTGCCTATCTTTTGGCATTCTAGGTAAGTCTTACAAAAGAGAAAACTATCATGAAAGATTGTAGGTCAATAAAAGCCAGACTCGAGGATCTTTAGGGAAGTTTTCTTGGCCCTAAAATGCCCCCCCGTAAGCATAAGAATGACAAAATTTTAAAATTGAGGGCCTTTCATTATGTTGCACACATTTCCTAAGCAATTGATCAGAGCCTACCCTCCACAAATAGGGTTCATCCTAGATGTAATGCCTAGAGTTGTGTTTAATCTTTACCTTTTCTTGTGTGGTAAGGTTGCCAAAATTTTACCTATTGCCAAGTAATTGACAATGTCTGCGTACCAAGGTCTTCCTGATGTGAATCTTATGCCTTTGCCACCTACCGGACCAATGACTCTCGCGAGGAGTAAGGAGTTACAAGCGAAGCTATCATAGCTTATCTACAAGGAGCTACAATGTGAGACACTCATCGAAGAAGCTGTACTACGCCAGAAAGACCCGCGACTCGTGACGCTCGTTATGACCCGAAGCACATGATTTTGGACAATGCTTAGCGGCATGCCGCCAAGAAGAGCAAGTTTGGGTCAAAAATTGGTAGTAGTTAGCGGCATGCCGCCAAGGAGGGAAATTTTGGGTGATTTTTGGCAGTGCTTAGCGGCATGCTGCCAACATCAGTTTTCTGATCGCGTCAACGAGTTACCAATTTACGTCAAAGATGGAAACTTCAAGACTTTCTAATTCAATTAGTTATTTTTATTAATTAATTAAATTAGTTTGGATTTATTTATAATTCGTTTAATTAATTAATTAGAAGTTCAATTAGAAGAAGGACTTATATTGTAAGGATTCAGGGTTTCTCCTATTTAAAGGAGCCACCTTTTTTATTGTTAGGTTACGTTATCTTTTCAATTAAAATTCAAAGAGAATTTTCTCCAATTGTTCTTTGCGAACCTTGTCCCTCATTAAGTCCGGACATTCGATTAGGATAGCAAGTAAAACCCGAAATTCCATTCCATTGATTCGTAGCTCTAGTTTGGCTAATATAGGATATTAGCAGGGGGTAAACAGTCGTGTTGAGTTATCTATCTTCCGCATCAAAATCCAAGCCTAGAACTAGATCAGAGGTACGTGGTACGAGCCTTGGGTGACCAAGGATCGTATTAGTTAGTAGCGGAGCGAAGGCGTTCTACAGTTTGGTATTTTATCCTTTACGTTTCAGTTTTCATTGTTAAGGTTGATTCTCCTTCTACCCGATCTAAATCAATCTCCTTGCATCCCGTGTGTTAGTTAATTGTGTTTCAAGTCGATCTAGGGTTTCTAGATCTTATTTGTGTGTGTCGTGTTAACAAATTATGGTTGCAATTTGTGAGTCCTTAATTTTCGTTCAAAAAGTGTCAAAAAATCCCAAAAGAGTCTTTAATTTAATTGTTATTTAGTTTCGTTCCCAGAGTAAAAAAAAATATTCGAAACAAAAGAAACAAAATACAATATATTAGAAAGAATTTTGGAACGATTGCAAAAAGAATCACTCGATTTGGTGGAAGGACACAAAAGATATTGAAGTTATAAGTTGCAAGCCCTAAATCGCACACACTATTCATTCGCGAGCTTTGGGAATTATTTGAGTAATTCGAGTCCATTTGAGCTTTTATTGATTCCTTAAACTAATTTCTACTCCAGTAAAGTAATTGTTTAGTTAATTGATTTTTGTGACTACTCAATTGCTTGGCATCCAAACTTATTTCCGAGCTAGTTTTCTTTGCATATCTTATTGGGAGCTTTTCCTTGGAATTCTCGAGTTAGTAACGTTTGCGTTGAACAATTGCAGGAAATTTTGAGTGATTTTGTGAGCTTATTAGAGAGTTTAAACACGTGAGGGAGTGCTAGGATTAGTGCAATTTTACGCTGTTTGTTCGTGTTGTGAAATTTCAGGAATTAACAGGATGTCTAATCATTCGACCGAAGAAGTGGAGGGACCCAGGGGAACTAGGATGTTAGAAACTATTCTCGAATATCTAGCAGCGATGGATGTCCGTCTACAAATAGTTTCAGACAAGGTGGATGGAACACACTTGGGAGTACCCCCTGCGAACTTTGCGATCAATCACAATGTCGCAAATAGTTCTCATGCATCCATACCGAGGGCAGACCAAAAACTACCTGTTGTTGATGGTCTGGTGGCTAGTGATAGTGATGCGGAAGTAGAGCCTCCAAGGCGCGGAGCAATACCTAGAAGCGCACCTAATCGTGAGCGACCAGCACCCGAGCGCCTAGCGCGCGAGCGCCCAGCAGCACGTCATCGACCCGCGCCCGAGTGCCAAGTTCACTATGAGCAGTGGGATGATAATGAGGATGATGAGGACTATGCATATGAGTCGAGGGACATATTTAATGCTAGGCATTATAGGCCAGAAGAGAGAGTTGACTCTAATCTTGGGAGTATCAAGATGAAGATACCTCCGATTGAAGGCAAGGATGATCCGGATGCATACTTGGACTGGGAAAGGAAGGTCACCTCGATCTTTATTTGCCACAACTATTCGGAAAATAAGAAGGTGAGATTAGCAACTGTGGAGTTTAGTGGGTACGTCGTGCATTGGTGGGATTCGTTGGCTCAGAAAAGAGAAAGAAATGGAACCGGCCCAATTCAGACTTAGGAGGAGATGAAAGCCATTATGAAGAGGAGATTTGTTCCTACCTATTTTCAGCGTGATCTCCACCAAAGGTTACCGAATTTCACCCAAGGAAAGAAGAGCGTAGGAGATTACTTCAACGAGATGGAAATTGCGTTAGCTAAGGCGTAGATTGAGGAGGATAGGGAGGCAATGATGGCGAGGTTTCTTAGTAGTTTGAATAGAGAGATAGCCAACGCATTGGAGCTAACTCATTACACAACATTAGAGGATATATTACACTTGGCTATCAAGAGATAGAGAAGCATAAGAAGTCACAGAGTTCTTTTACTAGCCCCTCTAAAACTAGTGGTAGAGCTACGCCATAGAAGCAGGTATCTTGGACGAAGGAGAGCAAGGGTACGAACACTACACCTAGGGTGCTGCCCTACAATTATAGCACCAAGGGTGCAACGAGTGCTCAAACACCTTCTCGAAACAATAGTAATAACAATACTTCTTCTACTCAAGCCAATAGGGTTCCGACTAGGGATATTATTTACTTCAAGTGTGCCGGGAGAGGTCATAGGAAAGCTGATTGCCCTAATAAGCGAATCTTGCTTATACGAGAAAATGGGGATCTAGATTCAGAGGATGATTAAGAGTGTGATGAATCTGAGCGAGTAGAGGAAAAAGTTAAAGAGGACAGTTCGGATGATGGTGAGCTTAAGATTTTCGGCTACAACGTCAATCTAGTGGTTAGGTGCAATCTCAGCGCTCAACCCAAAGCTGAGATATGTGAGGAAGAACAACGAGAAAATCTCTTTCACGCTCGCTGTTGGATCAATAAAAAGGTATGTTCTTTGATCATTGATAATAGTAGTTGTACGAATTATGCAAGTACATTATTAGTGCACAAATTGGGGCTACCAATCATGAAGCATCCTAAGCCTTATTCATTATAGTGGATGAACGACGGTAGTTAGTTAAAAGTGACAGCACAAGTATTGGTTTCGTTCTCTATTGGGAAATACAAGGATAAAATCCTTTGTGATGTCATTCCTATGTAGTCGAGTCATGTATTACTTGGGCGACCATGGCAATTTGATAGGGAGGCCATCACAAAGGGAGAACCCATCGGTATAACTTGGTCAAAGATGGGAAGAAGTTCACTCTGGCACCATTGACACCGATGGAAGTTTTTTAGGATCAACAGTGGTTGATCAAGTCCTATGCTGAGTACGAGATTACAAAAAAAAATGAGAGAGAAAAAAGAGGGTTGAGTGTTGAAAAGAAAGAGAGCAAACGAGAGAAAAATAGCTCATATAAAAATAGAGAGCATGTGGAGAGAAATTGTGCGAAAAACAGCCCCCATGAAAATAGAGAGCATGGGAAGAGTGAAAGTGAGCAAAACAACCCGCATGAAAGAAGAGAGCATGTGAGAGTGGGCAAAAGTGGGAAAAAGAAATTTAATATATTCGCCAAAGGGAGAGAAGTGAGGCAAGCATTGCTTTTACAAAAATCCAATTTTGGCGCAAGTTGCCCCCTAATTCTTCTACGTTTTAAATCATTTTGCTTAAACTCTTCTAACCCTAATCCTATGAATTCTGCATATTGGTATTGCTGATCTTTTGCAGGAATTTAAGGATGTGATGCCTGATGAGATGCCTCCGGGGCTGCCACCTATTCGCGGGATCGAGCATCAGATCGATTTCGTGCCTGGTTCAACTATCCTAAACAGACAAACGTATAAGAGCAATCTTGAGGAGACTAAGGAATTACAGAGGCAAGTTGATGAGTTGCTAAGCCGCGGCTATGTGAGGGAGAGCTTATCGTCGTGCGCCATTCCCGTGATCTTAGTTCCCAAGAAGGACGGAACTTGGCGCATGTGTGTTGACTGCCACGCAATCAACAAAATGACTGTAAATTATCGACACCCTATACCTCGTTTAGATGACATGTTAGATGAATTAAGTGGTAGTCAAATATTTTCTAAGATATATTTAATGAGTGGTTATCATCAAATTCGCATGAAAGAGGGTGATGAGTAGAAAACAACTTTTAAAACTAAGTATGGACTTCACGAGTGGATGGTCATGCCTTTTGGATTAACTAACGCACCTGATACTTTTATAAGATTAATGAATCATGTTCTTAGACATTTTATTGGAAAATTTGTTGTAGTTTATTTTGATGATATATTAATTTACAGCAAATCCATTAATGAGCATGTTTCACATCTTAGAGCAGTTTTTATTACACTACGTGAGCAACAATTGTATGCTATACTAACCAAGTGCTCTTTTGCTTTAGAGAAAGTTAGCTTTCTTGGTTTCATTGTCAGTTTAGAAGGTGTGAAGGTTGACGAAGAGAAGGTCAAGGCGATCAAGGAGTGGCCGACTCCAAAAAATGCGAGTGACGTGCGCTCGTTTCATGGCCTTGCGAGTTTTTACAAACGGTTTGTTAAAGATTTTAGTACCATTTTTGTACCTTTAAATGAACTGATTAAAAAGAATGTGCCTTTCAGGTGGGAACAACCGCAAGAAGAGGCGTTTCAAATGCTCAAGGACCGCTTGTCTTCGGCGCCCGTCTTAGCCCTACCGGACTTCGACAAGGCGTTTGAAGTGGAGTGCGATGCGAGTGGGATAGGGATTGGTGTTGTATTGATGCAGGAGAAGCGCCTCATAGCCTATTTCAGTGAGAAGCTGAAGGATGCTCAACTTCGATACCCGACTTACGACAAGGAACTCTATGCCCTTGTGCGCGCACTCGAGGTGTGGCAGCATTGCTTGATGTCGCGGTAATTTATTGTCCACATGAATCACCTTAGCTTGAAGTACCTCAAGGGGCAAGGCAGGCTGAACCGACGCCACGCGACGTGGATGGAGTTCATTGAGTCCTTCCCATATCATATCCAATACAAGCAAGGTAAGGACAATGTAGTAGCTGATGCACTATCGCGAAGGTATATGCTTCTATCCTCTATTAGCGCTAAGTTACTTGGGTTTGCACATATTATTGAATTATACCCGACTGATTCTGATTTTGGTGAGATATATAACACATGCATGACTAGGGCCGAATCTGAATTTTATAGACATGAGGGTTATTTATTTAAGCGTAAGCCCTTGTGTGTGCCTATATGTTCATTAAGGGAATTATTTGTACAAGAGTCACATAGTAGTGGTTTAATGGGTCATTTTGGTGTGACTAAGACTCTTGATGTGCTTAAGGATCATTTTTATTGGCCCCATATGAAACGCGACGTGGTCCATGTCGTTGCTAGGTGTTTAGTGTGCCGAAAGGCCAAATCTAAGGCGGTCAGCCGTGGCGAGTACATGCCATTACCCGTCCCTTCCCATCCTTGGACCAATCTGTCCATGGATTTTGTTGTGGGTTTGCCTAAGTCTAGGCAAGGGAAGGATAGTATTTTTGTCGTAGTGGATAGATTTTCTAAGATGGCACACTTTATCCCGTGTGTGACAACTCATGATGCGATTGCTATTGCTGACTTGTTCTTTAAAGAAGTGGTACGTTTACATGGCATACCCTTGTCTATTGTTAGTGATAGGGATAGTAAGTTCCTCAGCCATTTTTGGCGCGTTTCGTGGAAGAGACTTGGTACAAAATTGCTTTATTCTACATCTTACCATCCGCAAACCGACGGCCAAATAGAGGTAGTGAATTGAACCCTAGTTCCTTGTTGGACACATTGGTTCATAAGCATGTGTCTACATGGGTAGAGTGTTTACCATTTATTGAATTTGCTTACAACCATTCTATTCATTCTACTACTCATTATTCACCTTTCGAGCTTGTGTATGGTTTTAATCCTATGACACCTTTGGATTCCCTTTGCCTTTAAGTGATGTTTCTAGCTTAGATGGAGCAAAGAAAGCAGATTTGGTGAAGAAGTTACACGAGAAGGCCAAGCATATCATAGAACGAATGAATCTAAAGTTGGCGAATAAGAGGAACAAAGGCAGGAAGACGGTCTCCTTCAAGATTGGTGATTGGGTGTGGCTACACTTACGCCGGGAACGGTTTCTAGCCCAACACCGTGGAAAATTGTCTAACAGAGGCGATGGTCCATTCCAGATTATGGAGAAGATCAACAACAACGCCTACAAACTCGATTTACTTAGTGAGTACGGTTTCGTGAGTGCCACTTTCAATGTATCTGACTTAACATTGTTTGATGGAGGTGAAGATTCTGATGAGGCTGAGGCTGGTGCGGATTCGAGGGCGAATCCTTTCTAAGGCAAAGGGAATGATGCGAATCCTGTGCCTTTGCCACCTACCGGACCAATGACTCGTGCGAGGAGTAAGGAGTTGCAAGCGAAGCATCACAGCTTATCTACAAGGAGCTACAATGAGACACTCATCGAAAAAGTTGTGCTACGTGAGAAAGACTCGCGATTTATGACGCTCGTTATCGCCCGAAGCATATAATTTTGGATAGTGCTTAGTGGCATGCCGCTAACACTAGCGGCATGCCACTAAGAAGAGCAAGTTTGGGTCGAATATTGGCAGTAGTTAGCGGCATACCGCCAATTTTGGGAAATTTTTGGCAGTGCTTAGCGGTATGCCGCCAACGTCAATTTTTTGATCGCGTCAACGTGTTGTCAATTTACTTCAAAGACAGAAACTTTAAGACTTTCTAATTTAATTAGTTATTTTTATTAATTAATTAAATTAGTTTGGATTTATTTATAATTAGTTTAATTAATTAATTAGAAATTCAATTAGAAGAAGGAATTCTATTCTAAGGATTCAGGGTTTCTCCTATTTAAAGGAGCCACCTTTTTCATTGTTAGGTTACGTTATATTTTCAATTAAAATTCAGAGAGAATTTTCTCCAATTGAGTCCGAGCACTCAATTAGGATAGCAAGTAAAACCCAAAAGTCCATTCCATTAATTCGCAGCTCTAGTTTGGCTAATATAGGATATTAGCAGGGTTAGAGATCGTGTCAAGAACCTTACTCGATAGGTTTAGTTTGGCTAATACATGATATTAGCAGGGTTAAATGATCGTGTTAAGTTATCTATCTTCCGCATCAAAATCCAAGCCTAGAACTAGATCAGAGGTACGTGCTACGAGCCTCGGGTGGCCAAGGATCGTATCACTTACCGTGTCCACAAGGAAGAGGTACTCATCTGGAAATTCCACTCATAGGCTTTGGGTCTTCACTCGTCAGACATCTACTCAGGTGATCGGCCACGAGATTCTCTCTCCCTTTGCTCTCTAAGTCAAATTCTTGGAGGAGAAGAATCCACCTTATCACCCGTGGCTTGGCCTCTTTCTTAGCCAAGAGGAACTTTAGAGCTGCATGTCAAAAAATACAACAACTTTAGTACCAAGCAAATACGATCTAAATTTATCCAAGGTAAATATGATAGCAAATAATTCTTTTTCCGTTGTTGCGTAGTTATTTTGGGCCTCATCCAACATCTTTGATGTGTAGTAGATTACGTGTGGATCTCTACCCTTCTTTTGCCCAAGAACAACTCTGATACGCTCTGGCCTTCTATTTGTTAGCCGAATATGTATTACTTGAAGGAGGATTTAGCTCAACGAATTTGTAGGACAAAATAACAAGAAAATAAGCAGAAACTATGGAGGAAATGATGGAGGACGCAATGGAAATGAATACAAAGATAGACACATGAAAAGAACAACAATACCTAGGATGAATGCAAATGGAGACATGGAATGGAACTTGAACAATGAAGGATTGAATACTTGATGATAACAATTAAGACAATCCCAAGGGTATTTCTGTAATTATGACCCCTGCCGAGGACGGAATCCTATAGCCCTATCGGACATTCAAGCTATCGCCACTAGACTATGAGGTGTTTTCTGGGATGGTCGACATCAGCGGGGGGGGGGGGAGGTCTCACGCGTCTATGCACGCACGGCACCATCCCATCCTAGGGCAGCCACGACACCATCCACGGAGCTATCGCCCCCGGCATCACCATGGGTATCGCCCTCGGCACCCTCCACAGAGTTATCGCCCCGGCATCACCATGGGTATCGCCCATGACGTCAGGTCCAGGTATCACTAGTGACGTCATATAGAGCAATATCTTTCCGGGATATCGCCCTTTTGCCCAGATATCGCCCCCAGCGGCCTATAAATACCCCCTCATTTTAAAACATCAAGTAAGCCTAAGACTGTCTTCTAGAACCTCTGCTATTTTTAAACCGCTTACTGACTTAAGCATCGGAGTGTCTACGCTAGAGCCCCCCTCCGGCGCTTTGCAGGTGTGTCCGATACCGACTACAGCGACTCTGACCGACAGTATTCATCGTCCCGATCGTCTCAAAACTCGAATCTTATCAAATTGGTGCTTTCATTGAGAGTCTTGGTCCATTAAGTGAGCGTCCTTAATAGCCAAGCTCTGTTTTACCCGGAGATCAGAACGATCATGACTTCTGAGTCGGAGCAAGCGCGACCCTCATCCTCTAATATTCCTTTTTCGATTCGTAGACAGTTATTCCCTTTTGCTACTGCTGATCTTTCTGTGATAACGCAACAAATCACTCTGGAATCCCCGGATCCTTCGGCCAGGTCGGGAGGGGAAGCCTCCTCCTCTCAGACGATCATTTCGTTATCCCAGATGGCGGGATCCAGCTTTTCTACCCCTCCTCCGAGGGGATTTGTGTTGAACAGTACAGATCACCATTTTGCGAATGAAATAGCGGCCCTTCGTTCTCGATTGGAATATTTGACTAAAATGGCTGCAAGAATCACACCTGATGTTTCCAGGTCGAGCGTCCCTCCCCGTGTCATGTTCACGCCATCTATTGTCACCGAGCGACCCTTGTCACCGTCGTTACAGGGGAACCTCCAGCCGACTTTGCCTACAACAAATACCCCGATTAGTTTTATACAACTCACTCAAGGACGAGTGGAGCCTTATGTGCCACAGGTCCCACAAGTTCCCATCCCTCAGGAGGATCGGTACCTCGATGAGGACAGAAACCGTTGGGACGGTCGAAGGGAAGGAGTGAATAGGGATTTATCTCCTGAGCGCAGTGAAAGATCCGGTAGCAGAAGATATCGAACTCGTTCGCCCAGGAGCCGCAGCCAGTCTCCTAGGCGACATCCTACGCCAGATCTGCGGAAATGGAGGCGTCACGCTGAAATATCTCCCCCGCGTCATGCGCGTGAAATCCTTGATGACACATCGGGTCACCCATTTAGCCGTCGTATAAGGCGCCATAGGGTCAGCCAACATGTGAAACTTCCCACTGAGACTTATGACGGCACTAGAGATCCCATTTCCCACGTCAATAAGGTGAAAGATTTCATTCAATTTCAGACTCACAGTGATGCGGCGTTATGCCAAATATTTGTTATGACATTATCAGGAGTCGCGCGTCTCTGGTTCGAGGGCCTTCCTGGCGGATCTATTAGTACCTTCTCATAATTGGAATCTAAGTTCCGGAGCATATTCAGTACAGCGATTCCAATCAGGAAATCAGCTGCCGCGTTATTTGACATACGTCGAAGGCCTCAGGAAACTTTGAAAGAATTTCTCAGTCGATTCGATCTGGAAATGTCACTAACATCGGGCGTTACTATTGATTTCTCTATAGAAGCCCTGAAATGGAACTGCCGTTATGGTAAATTGAAAGATGCACTGATGGTGGACCCTCCAGCGACTTTAGACGCGTTAAGACTTAAGGCCCATAATTACGCGAAGATGGAAGAAGAGGAAAACAGAGATAGAGCCTATAACATGCCGCCTGAGGCACCTCTAATTCCTAACGCTCCTGCAATTACCATTCCTGACGACCGCCTCTTCGACGATTATGCTCAGCGGAAAGATCATATTCCCAAAACTTCTAGTAGGCGGAAAGGTAACTCTTCGAAGGGAAAGCCTGGTAATTCCCCTACTCAGCGTCAAGGAGATTCTTCTAAAGGTCGAATGTACGACCCTGATTTCCCTTCCCTTAATCTACCAAGGGCGGAGATTTTAGCGATAATGGAGTAGCAAAACCTTCCCATCCGTTACCGTGCGCCTGTGAAGCCCAGAGTGCTTCTGGGGAGAAGAGAAAATGCTTATTGCAAGTTTCACAAAGCCAGGGGGCACTCCACAGAAGTGTGCAGAGAATTAAAATCGGCAATAGAACGTTTGGTGGAAGAAGGCTACTTGGGAGAATTCGCCACCAAAGTAAAAGAAGACGCCAGAAACAATCCCATGAAAGGGATGGCAGACGACCGACAAGTACCCCCTCGCATCCCAGAGAAGGATAATATTCCTGGAGGGAGAGGTAAGGAAGCTTTCACAGTAGACGACGAGGACTTCCCTATGATTAACATCATAGCGGGAGGGACTCCTTATGTGGACGGATCAGAGCAATTGACGACCGCGTCAGGAGATAAACGCAAACAGGATAGCGCGCTAAAGAAAGGTGAAGCGATAAGCATCCTAGACCGCATGATATTAGCCTTCTCAGAAGAGGACGAAAAAGGCGTTGTCTATCCGCATAATGACGCATTGGTGGTTACGCCCATCATCGCCAGTCACGGAATCAGAAGAACTCTTGTTGATAACGGGAGCGCGGTGAACCTCTTCTCGTTAGAGGCCTACAATCTCATGAAGCGACCCGACAACGAGTTAACACCTTGCAAGAAACCCATAATTGGAGTGGACGGGGTCCCAATCCCTGTCACAGGGATAACTACTTTGCCCGTGTATTTCAGAGAAGACACCTCCAAGCGATCGGAGGATCTGTTATTCCTTGTCGTGGATTTAAACTTGCCCTACAATGTCATACTCGGGCGACCCTTCCTCAACCGCTTTGGAGCGGCGATATCTCAGAAGCATCTGAAGATGAAATACCCCTCCTGGGACGGAGTGGTATCGATAAAGGGCAACCAAAAACTGGCGGTTGAATGCTACCTGCTCATGACTCAAAAGAGTTGCGATAGGTATGTATGTATAACGGTGGACCCGTACGAAATGGGTGATGAGAAGCGCGCTCAACCTCTGGACAAAATGGTGCCCGTACCAGTGATAGGCATAGAAGAAGCGAGCTTCCTAGTCAGTGAAAAGCTCAGTCCAGCGGAAAACCTTCAACTAGCCCGGTTATTGAACAAATGTCGAGGAGAGTTAGCATGGAAACCAGCAGACATGCCAGGTATATCGCGCGAAATAGCAGAACACCGACTCAATGTTGACCCTAGCGTCAGGCCAGTCCAGCAAAAGCGACGCGCATTTTCTACGAAAAAAGCTTTAGCCGTTGATAAAGAAGTGACGAAGCTCCTTGGTGCGGGGTTTATCTGCGAAGTTCAATACCCTACTTGGTTAGCCAACCCAGTTCTCATTCCTAAGCCCAATGGAGACTGGCGCATGTGTATCGACTTTACCGATTTGAACGATGTTTGCCCTAACCCGTATTGACCAACTAGTCGATCAGACTGCCGGGTACGCATATTTGAGTTCACTTGACGCTAACTCCGAATACCACCAAATTCCCATGGCCGTTGAAGATGAAGAAAATACTTCCTTCATCACTCCTAAGGCCACTTACTGTTATACGGCGATGCCGTTTGGGGTAAAGAACGCTGGGGCGACGTTCCAACGTATGGCTAACAAAATATTCGAAGAACAGATAGGCAGAAATGTGGAAGCATATGTTGATGATATATTGGTAAAGAGCGCGAACTTTCAGGATCACTTACAGGATCTGAAAGAAGTCTTTAACGTAATGAAAAGGCACAGTATGAAACTGAACCCCTGAAAATGCATGTTTACGTTTCAGACGGGAAAATTCCTAGGCTACGTAGTCAGTCAAAAATTAATCCAGCCTAACCCATCGAAGATTAAAGCCATACAAGACATGATATCTCCAAGAACCGTTAAGGAGGTACAAAGGTTAACTAGCCGCGTTATCGCCCTAGGACGATTTATTTCCAAACAAGGCGAGAAATGTCTCCCTTTTTTCAAAGTCATACGCAAGAAAGCACCGCTCGGGTGGACCCCAGAATGTGAAGAGGCGTTTGTTAGCCTAAAAGATCACCTATCGTCTGACCTACTGCTGAGAAGGCCGGAGCCGGGTGATACTTTATATTTATACCTCGGCGCTGCCGACGAAGTGGTTAGTGCCGTCCTTGTTCGCGACGATAGCCACGCGCACCGCCCTGTATATTTTGTAAGTCACATTCTGAAAGATGCTAAGCCGCGATATGCCCGAATCGAGAAAATAACGTTTGCACTGATACAAGCCACTCAAAAAATGGGCAGATACTTCCAGTCCTACCCCGTTATCGTGCTTACAGACCAACCTCTGAAGAGAATATTTTGAAAGCCTGAGTCCTCAGGGAGAATGTTGATCTGGGCTCTCGAACTCGAGCAATACAGGCTGAGGTATCAGTCCCGGCCATCCATGAAGGCTCAAATCCTGGCTGATTTTATAGCGGAATACACCTTTACAGAAGATCCGTTAAGAGATGTACCCGAAGAGGAATGGGGCAACGTGAATCTCCCGTTTCTGGAAACTTATACGGGCCTCTGGATCATTCATGTAGATGGAGCTAAAAACCAAGAATTGGCTGGAGCAGAAATCTTTATAAATGGGCCGCACAATATGCGAATATAGTACCCCATCCGAATCCTGCAGCCGTTATCCAATAACGCGGCAGAATACGAGGCGTTACTAGCCGGACTTGGTCTTCTTGGTGGCAACGCGGTTGGCTAAAGTCTTTCTCCTCTTGGTGGGAGGAGTGGCAGTGTCTTCCACTGGTGTCTCTATCGCCCCTGCCTCTGCTTCTTCACCATCGGCATCAGGTCTATTTTCCCCTACTGTCTCCACTGTAGTATCCTTCTCGAGTTCCCTCCCTAAGCCTAGGGATGAGGGTTCCCTAGTTTCCTAGGCTTTATTCTCCTACACATAAGCTTTTTCCGGTCTCTTCTCAACCTGTTCTGCCACCTTCGGCTTGAATGATTACTGATCTAGGGCCTTAGGAGGGCTGGGTTAGTGTCCAGCTCGGTCCTCTGCTTTGTTCGTCGCTCTACCTGTGTATCCACCGCAGGTAGCCCCCGCGCTCTATACCTGATGCGAAGCTCTTTCCTTAGGACCTCCTTATCATTCTCCTCAGAGGAACTTCGTCAGAGGTGATAACAATATCCTTAGCAACAAGGGCACTCTCGTCTTATACCCTGCTGAGGGAGAAAAAGACTGCTGCTACCGCCCCGGTAGCCTCGGGGCTATCGCCTCTAGGATGGTCGACATCAGCGAGGGGGTCCCACACGTCGCTTTGCCATGACACAGGGCGCTATCCCATCCCAGGCCCAACCAAGCATCTCGCTAGGGGCCTAGGCGTTACCTTACCTAGGTAAACGCCTACCCCTATACATATATCTATCGCATCGGCAGCACATAACACCACGGAAAACTCTCACCCCCTAACGGGCGCGTTAGCACTTCATGACCAAAATCACCCAGAAATGTCACGCTCTTGCCTATAAATACCCCCGCCCCAAAAGGAGGAGGGTAAGCCTAAGATTGCTAGCCAAAGCTCTGCTATTTTACACAATCATTACTGAATTAAGCATCGGAGTGTTTACGTCAGAGACCCCCTCCGGCACCGCGCAGGTACCTCAGACGCCGTGGACAGTCGACTTCAGGACTCATAATCCCCGACCACCCCTCAGCGAATAGTCCGAATCTTATCAAATTGGTGCTATCGTTGAGAGTCTTGGGTTTATTAAGTGAGCGTCCTTAATATCCAAGCTCAATTCTTCCAAAATTTTGAAGCATTATGGAGTCCGGTTCAGATCCCGCACTGTCCCAGCCTTCTAGCCACCCGTTTTCTACTCGTAGACGACTTTTCCCTTTCACTACCGCTGACGCCTCTGCCATGGTGCAAGAAATTCCACCCGGCATGTCGGATCCCTCTTCCGAACAAGTGGTGGGGGCATTTGTATCCCAGACATATACTCCTTTATCTCATATGCCAGGACCCAGTTACACTACCCCCCATTCGAGGGCACCCGCGGTAGACGGTGAAGGCAATCCTCTCACGAATTCAATAGTGGCCCTTCGAGCCCAGCTACATCAGCTGACGGAACTAGCTGCAGGGTTTACGCCTCATGTTTCGGGACCTAGCGTGCCTTCTCATATAGTCTTTACTCCGTCCATCGTTGCGGATCGACCATTGTCACCCCGACAATTTAGGGGTTTCCCATCATCTCTACCTTTGACATCAGCCCCTGTCAGTGTCATACAACTTGCGCATAGACACGCTGAACCGTTTGAGCAGCGTAGGAGGGAAGCCCCTGTCTTCGAAGGGGAGCGATGGGATGGTGAATATAGAGATCCCTGGGATAATAGACAAGACGAGATGTTTAGGGACCCATCTCGCAGGCACAGTGAGAGATCGAGCAGCAGAAGACATCGAACTCGAACACCAAGAAGTCGCAGTCGGTCTCCGAGGCGGCACTGTGAATATAATTTTTGAGCTCAAGGGCACCCCCTCGTCAACCGCAGGAGATTTCTGACGACAGCAGTGGTCATCCGTTCAGCTACCGTGTCAGACATCACCAGGTCAATCGGCATGTAAAACTCCCTGTGCAATCATGCGATGGCACAAAGGATCCAATTTCTCATCTTAACAAGGTGAAAGATTTCGTACAGTTTCAAACTCACAGTGACGCCGCGTTATGTCAAAATTTTGTAATGACGCTATCTGGTGTAGCGCGTCTTTGGTTCGAGGGACTTCCGGCAAGTTCCATTGATAATTTTTCCCAACTGGAAGCTAAATTTCGGAGCCGGTTCAGCACGATTGTTCCTATTAGAAAATCGGCAGCAGCGTTATTCGATATTCACCGAAAGCCGCAAGAATCCCTGAAAGATTTTTTGAGTCGTTTCGATCTAGAGATGTCGCTAACGCCAGGGGTCACCATTGACTTCGTTGTTGAAGCTTTGAAGCGTAACTGTCATTATGGGAAGTTACGAGATACTTTAATGGTGGATCCACCATCGACTTTAGATGCGTTAAGGCTGAAAACTCACAATTATGCGAGAATGGAGGAAGAAGAAAACAGAGAACGAATTCAGAATACACCTCAAGATGCGCATCCAGCCTCCAGCGTCCGCGTTAGCGCCATTCCTGACACACAGCCGACCGACGAGTATGGGCAGTGAAAAGATCACATTCCCAGACCCTCAAACCGACAGAGGGGTAACTTCTCAACGGGAAAATTTGGAAATTTCCCTACCGGAAAGCAAACGGACCCACCCAAGGGGCGAATATACGACCCTGACCTTCCATCTCTTATACTTCCCACAGCAGAAATCTTAGCGATAGTTTAGCAATGAAACTTACCTATCCGTTACCCAGCTCCTGTAAAACCAGGGGTAATTATAGGAGGAAGAGAAAATACATTCTGCAAGTTCCATAAAGTCAAAGGGCACTCCATGGATGTGTGCAGAGAATTGAAATTAGCGATAGAGCGCTTAGTCGAGGAGGGCTACCTCGAGGAATTTGCCACCAAAGCAAGGGAGGAAAGCAGGAACAGTTCAGCAGACAGGACGGCTGATGACAGGCACCCCCCTACGCCACAGGGGCCAACGTCATCCCCATCGAAAGAAATAAAGAAACGTTTGTGGTTAGCGAAGATGACGTCCCTATGATCAATATTATAGCGGGAGACACCCCGTACTGTGATGAGCCTATGGTGTCAACACCCGTGACGGGCGACAAGCGAAAAAGGGAAAGTACGTCAGCAAAAAGTGAAGTGATAAGCGCATTAGATCGAATGGTGCTATCATTTTCCAAAGAGGATGAAAAAGGCGTTGCCTACCCACACAATGATGCGCTGGTAGTCACACCCATTATCGGCAGCCATGGAATCAGAAGAACTCTCATTGACAATGGAAGCGCGGTCAATCTTTTCTCGCTCGAGGCATACAACCTAATGAAGCGTCCGGACAGCGAGCTAGCGCCTTGTAAAAAGCCAATAATTGGAGTAGATGGGGTCCCAATCCCAGTGGTAGGAGTCACATCGCTGCCAGTATACTTTAGAGAGGACACGTCCAAACGGTCAGAGGAATTATTGTTTTTGGTCGTAGACTTATCATTGCCCTACAATGCTATACTCGGGCGGCCATACCTCAACCGTTTTGGAGCTGTGATATCGCAAAAATACTTGAAGATGAAATACCCTTCATGGGATGGGGTAGTCTCGATCAAAGGGGATCAAAAGCTAGCTGTCGAATGCTATCTACTTATGACCCAAAAAAGTTGTGATCGTTACGTGTGCGTAGCAGATGATCCCTTCGAGGATAGAGAGGAAAAACGCACCAACCAGTAGATAATATGAGGTCAATCCCTGTTAGCGGAGTTGAAGAGGCAAATTTCTTGGTTAGCAAAAAATTGAATTCAGAGGAAAGCGCACAGTTAACGCAACTGTTGAATGAATGCAAAGGAGAATTCGCGTGGAGCCCAGCGGATATGCCTGGAATTTCGCGAGAAATAGCAGAGCACCGACTCAACATTAACCCTAACGCCAAGCCCGTCCAGCAAAAGCGGCGGGCCTTTTCCCTAGAAAAGATGATAGCCATTGAGAAAGAGGTATTAAAACTCATGGGAGTCGGGTTAATCCGAGAAGTCCAATACCCGACGTGGTTGGCTAATCCTGTCTTAGTTCCAAAACCTAACGGAGAGTGGCGTATGTGCATTTACTTTACAGATTTAAACGACGCTTGTCCCAAATACTGCTATCCCCTGCCCCGAATCGATCAATTGGTCGACCAAACTGTTGGGTACGCCTATCTAAGCTCGTTAGATGCTAACTCGGGATACCACCAAATTCCCATGGTCGTGGAAAACGAAGAAAAGATCGCCTTCATCACCCCAAAGGCCACCTATTGCTACATACTTTCCAACGTATGGCAAACAAAGTTTTTGAGAGGTAGATTGGGAAAAGGTGGAGGCCTACATGGACGATATACTTGTCAAAAGCCGAAGCTTTGAGGACCACCTGGCCGATTTGGAAGAAGTTTTTGGTGTGATGAGGAAATACAATATGAAGTTGAACCCCCATAAATGCATGTTTGCATTCCAAACGGGCAAGTTCTTAGGCTACGTGGTCAGCCAGAAAGGCATCCAGCCTAACCCTTCGAAAGTAAAGGCAATCCAGGATATGATATCCCCTCGAACCGTTAAAGAAGTACAGAAGCTCACAGGACGCATCATCGCGTTAGGGTGGTTTATCTCTAAGCAAGGTGAAAGATGCCTACCTTTCTTTAAAGCCATTCGTAAGAAAGCCCCTTTCGGATGGACAGAAGAATGTGAAGAAGCGTTTGCCAGCATAAAAGCCTACTTGTCGTCCGATCTAATATTGACAAGACCTGAGCCAGGCGACACCTTATATTTATATCTGGGTGTCGCCGACGAGGTGGTCAGTGTTGTTCTTGTACGAAGCGATAGACATGTTCATCGCCCCGTATTCTTTGTCAGCCACATACAGAAAGATGCCGAACTACGGTACACCCACCTTGAGAAAATAGCGTTTGCTCTTGTGCAGGCAACGCGGAAGATGGATCGGTACTTCCAAGCTCATCCTGTTGTAGTACTCACTGATCAGCCATTGGGGAAAAAATTTAGGAAACCCGAGTCTTCAGGGCGGATGCTGATTTGGGCGATCAAGCTCGAGCAATATGGGTTACAGTATAAAGCTAGACCGTCCATCAAAGCCCAAGCGTTAGCAGACTTTATAGCAGAATGCACATTTACGCAAGGACCCCCGATGGACCCACCGGAAGAGGACGCAAGAAACTCAAATCTTCCGTGCCCGGACACATATAGCGACACATGGATCATCCATGTAGACGGAGCCAAAAATCAAGAGTTAGCCGGCGCAGGAATTTTCATGATGGGACCCAACGACATACAGATGTGCTATGCCATCATGATTCTATAACCACTGTCCAATAACGCAGCTGAGTATGAAGCGTTACTAGCGGGGCTCAGGATAGGCAACAGTCTCTATATTGAAACCACTCGTGATGAAAGAGCGGTGTGTGATCCACAACTGAAGATACGTGGGGACTCCAAACTAACAATAGATCAAGTCTTGGGAAACTCTCAAGCCCGAGAGCCTATCATGACTCAGTATCTTGCAAAGGTAAAACGTGAGCTAACGGAAATACAGAAAAAAGGCATTCAAGTCTGCTTCGAGCATATTCCTAGAGAAGATAATGCCGAGGCCGATAGCCTCGCCAAAATGACAGCCAACCCGGCAGCCTCCGTACCCAAAGAGGTACATTATAGTGAAATACCAGTGCCCTCCTTCATGGAGGAGCAAGCGTCTCTTTGTGTGGAAGAAATGGAGAGTGATTGGAGAATCCCCGTTATAAAATATCTAAAACATGATGAGCTGCCAGTAAACAACATCGAAAAGAGGAAAATTTTAAAACAAACGGCGCGGTGCACATACTACAATGGGGAGTTGATTAGGAAGTATTTTTCTCATCCAACTGCGAAGTGCATAACGGAGCAGGAAGGCCTCCACACCTTGCGAGAAATCCACGAAGGAATATGTGGCATGCACGTAGCCGGTGGCACCCTAGCGGCACAGGTCTTTCGGTCGGGATTCTATTGGCCCACCATCCGCAGAGACAGCTACAACTTTGTGAAATCTTGTAAAAAATGCCAGGAATACGCAAAGATTCCCCGAAGACCAGCCGAACAAATCTCAGAAATCGTTGCTCCTTGCCCGTTTGTCAAATGGGGCATCGACATTCTGGGCCCATTTCCCAAAGCCAGGTCTCAACTCAAGTTTGTGGTCATAGCGGTAGACTACTTCACGAAGTGGGCAGAAGCAGAAGCGGTGGCAACCATTACCACGGAAAAAATTTGGCTTTTCTTTAAATATCAAATCATAATGCGATTCGGAGTACCTCGCATATTGGTTAGCGACAACGGAACACAATTTACAAGCCAATTTTTCAGAGATCAGTGTGCAGAATTCCAAATTGAGCAGAGATTCTCTTCTGTAGCACACCCGCAAACCAATGGTCAGGCAGAGGTGACCAATCGCAGCATCCTCAGCGGCATTAAAAGAAACCTAGAAGGTTCTAAAAAAAATGGGCAGACGAACTACCGTATGTAATGTGGGCCTACCGCATGACTGTCAAAACTACCACAGGAGAAACCCCCTTTGCGTTAGCCTTTGGCACAGAAGCTGTCACACCGGTAGAAATTGGCACCTTGAGCCTTCGAGTGGCTTACTTCAATGAAGAAATAAATGAAGAAAGGTTACGTGCTAACCTAGACGCGCTGCCATAACTACAAGAGGAGGCCCTCCTAAAAACTTTACATTATAAGAGGAAAATGGCGCAATATCATAACAGACAAGTCAAGGAGCGGCTGCTCAAAGCGGGAGATTTAGTGCTTAGAGACAAGCGAGCGGCAGGGCAACGCATGGGAAAACATAGCCCAAATTGGGATGGGTCATATCGCGTCAATCGCGTCATCGGAAAGAGGGAATATCATTTGGAAAAACTTGACGGTACTCCCTTACCAAACTCTTGGAATATAGCCCGTTTGAAACTATATCATACTAGGAGCTAATCTCTCTTGCTTGACATTGTTAACGTTGCTCTAACGCATAAATGAAAGGCATTTTTGTGCACATTGTGGCCTATAATATGCAGATAATGAAGAATGCCAGGAGTGAAAATCCTATCCGTGTGATGGCTGGTCCTGATCAGACAGCTCACTAAGACGAGGCACGCCCTGGCATAAATAGCGTTGGGAGTGAAAATCCTATCCTTGTGGTAACCGTGCTCACAAAGACGGCCCATTAAGATGAGGCACGACCCAACGCCCCCGGGAGTGAAAATCCTATCCTTGTGGTAATCGTGCTCACAAAGACGGCCCATTAAGACGAGGCACGCCCCGGCATCCTTGGGAGTGAAAATCCTACCCTTGTGGCAGTCGTGCTCACATAGACGGGCCATTAAGACGAGGCACGCCCCAAGGAGATAGTAACTCCGTCCTGGAAGTGAAAATCCTATCCTTATGGTAGCCGTGCTCACATAGACGGACCATTAAGACGAGGCACTCTCCGGGGACGCGAGGTTTCAACGCTTGGGAGTGAAAATCCTATCCTTGTGATGGCCGGTCCTGATCAGACGGCTCACTAAGACGAGGCACGCCCCAAGCCGATCGATGGCATTTGAAACAATGAGAGATATCCCAGCCAGTAACCGAGCGGTTGATACCCGGTGAAGTTGGGCTGGAGAGATGTCTCTATCGCAACAACAAGCGTCATAAACATACTTAGCAAGGCTAAGTGATTCGGGATCCCTAATAAGAAAGGGCAACATGAAGCTGTGCACAACACCGAGGGAAATAATAACCACTTTGTTCTTTGAAATATCACTGAAGACATAATAATAATGCAGTGTTAAATGCAGTATTGAGCACGCGACGCGAAGAAATAATTTCCTGATTCCCAACAGAGGATAGAGTATGCAAAAGTGCCACAGGAAAGCCTACTTCGGAAAATGAGCCGCTATGAAACACTGTGCCTGTAAAAGACAGAAATGTTTTAGCAACCGCGGATGGTGCGTACGTGCAAACGCAATGGTTAACTAACCACATAAGGTATGATAACCACCTCATTATGATTTTAGCAATGGGGCTTACTAATCTTATTGTGACAGTAACATCACGAAACAAGACCAACAAAGAAATTATAGACAAAATAACGACTTAAAAGGAAGGTGATATCGCCAAAAGTTACAAAATATTCCCAAAGGATAGATTAAGACACCCTGGCAACAACAAAAAATCAAGAGGCAAAGGGAAAAGTTTAAGAAGCAGCTGTCGGGTCGTTTCCTCCTTGCTTAGCGGCCCTCGCACTATAGAAATCCTCGTTAGACACATGCGAAGACCTCTCTTCAAAAAAGTCAGAAAGAGTTTTAATCTGATCGTCGTTCACCCCGTGATGACGCATGAAGGCCTCTGACATAAGCATTGCCCCCTCTCTCAGATACCAACGGCATTTCTCGGTAGAAAGGCTAAGATTGCCAGCCAAGTCAGCATTTCGTTGCCTCTCTGATGCTAGTGCAGCCTCTTCTTCAGAAAGGCGCGTGCTTAGAGCAATGCCTTTTTGTTTCTCTTCCTCTAGCGCAAGCTTGGCAACCTCTGCCTCTTGTTTAGCAGTGTTTGCCTCTTGTTTAGCCATCTCTGCCTCTTGCTTGGCAGCCGTTATAGCATCCAAAATCCTCTGACGCTTAGACGACAGGGTATCTATTTCACTTTGTTTCTTCGCCGCCTCCTTAGCGTTGGCTTCACCCATGTAATAAGCATGGCAGAAGGAGGAAAATATTTGAGAACGAAGAAAATCCATGCACTCCTGGTGACTCTTGGCTAAAAATACATCCTTTTCCCCCTGATGCGACATCATTCGAGCCGCCAGCAGAGACGCAGACGCAAGGGTAGCCTGAGCACTATCAGTCTCCAAGGTTGGAAAAGCCTTCTCCCTTACGCCACTCAAATTAACTTGATGGGTGGGGAAGGTAGCAGGAGAGTACGAAGAAACGCCAAACATCAAGTCAGAAGCAGAGTCGCCTCTCGCGAAAGGTAGCAGAGATAGAGGAACAAAAGTCAGGCGGGGAGGAGAAGGAGGAGGTAGAGAAACCTATAGGGCCAGAAGTGGAATGGAGGGGGGAATCAACAAAAGAGTGAGGGTTGATAGCAGGATTGCCACTGGGAGGTGCGTCACCCCCCGCGGTTGTCACCGGGATTGGATTAGCGCCAGATGAAAGCGAGCTAGTAGTTCGAAGATCGAGGTAAACCCTCTTTCGGCGCTCGGCAAGCTCGCTCGCAAATGACATATTTTCGTCAGAAGGGGAATGAGTGGAAGTAGTGCCAATCTCCTAAGAAGTAAAATGCAATAAGGAAACTGTAGAAGAAGGAAGAAAGTAGTAGGGCAACGGATAAGGATACCTGACCGGAAGAGGAAACCAGGGGAATCCTAATAGGAGTTGAACCGACAGGCACGTCGGAGGAAGCGGTAGCTTGAGAAGTAGCAGGGGGCGCGGCGGCTGTCTTCTTGTTTCTTTTTCATCTTGTAATACGCACTTGTGAGGGTGGCACTTGAGCAGTAACGGTAGCTCCTTTAGAAAGCGGTACGGCTAAAGTAACAACGGTAGCCTCAGCCTCAGCGGCAGCAGCAGCAGCAGTGGCAGCTTGGCCCCTTTTCGCTTCCTCCCTTCTTTTCTTCCTCCGAATATATTCGGGCTCCCAACCAGGTGGAGGCACAGCATAGTTATGAAAAGCGTTAGCGTTAGCATTCCCCAGCAACGCAAAAGAAGAAGGGCAAACACTCACCCTTTTTACATTCTGTAACTGCCACTCCGTTTGCCACTCCACGAGTGTCAACGCTAAAGTCCATCTGGAGCAGCGTTTTCAACCAACCATCTTCTGGGTCAGAAAGTGATTTCCGGCTACCCCAAGCCCCATCTTTAATCTCCTCGTTAAAGCCGGTCCTCCACAAAGGCTCGGGCAGGTTAACAACAAAAAACTCTTCTTTCCAGCGAGGGACGGAAGACTCAATACCCATAAGTTTCCAAGTGAAGGGCTTTAGTGAGTTATCATCATAACGGGGCGATATCGATATTACCCCCTTGCGAGAATACAACTGAAAAATATCATGAAGCAATGCTAGCGAAGGGGACTCAATCCCTTTAAACTGGTATAGCGCCGCAAAAGCACTGACAACGCAAATCGTGTTAGGACTCAGTTGAGCCGGATTCAAGTCAGAATCATCCAATAGCAGTTTTACAAGCGGGTCGAGAGGAAGCCGAAACCCGTGGTCAAATAATTTGGCATACAAAATCCTACTATTATCAGACAATGTACTATTAAGGCGAAGAGGATCAGTAGCAACACTAACGGAAAAGCCCTGAGGAAGTCGAACATTGAAATCGGACAAACTACGATGGACTAGGGGTAAAGTATAAAGAGCAGTGGGGGTATGATTGATTTTCTCCTCCCCAATAGATTTTTGGGATTTTTTCCCCTCAGTAGATGCTGAAGCAGATTTTGAAAAATGAGTCTTCGCCATAACTAGTAAAAAAGGGGAAAAGAGAGTAAGAAAAGAGTGAAAAAGTGAGTACCTTTGTTAAAAGAATCCCAGAACGAAGAAGAAGGAGCGGCGTGAATTATTTTTGGAATAAAGCAGTGAGCGAAGAAAGAGATAAAAAAGAGAAGAAAAGAGAAGGCGGGGAAAAACATTATATAACCCTAAAAGAGTCAAAAGGGCGTGACTAGTTAATAGTCGACACATGGCAAGATAGCACAGTGAAAGGACGCGACATGCGCGAAGGACACAACTTCAAAAGGGAGACGCTTCAGTCCTCACTGCTCCCTAGAAGGCGCCTATCTCAAACGCTTCATCGAGGGAAAGACACGTGTCTTTTCCCATCATTACCTTTCGACCGTATTAATAAGGGGATTCATAGCATTTAATGCTCTAAAAAGTAGCACCAACTCTGACACGCGGTCTCAAGAAATGGCGCGATAGCCGAAACGTCAGCAAAGCATAATCAATATAAACAATACATCAAAACCCAGCGTTTGAAGAAGAAATAGTAATGATCCCATGGCGTTAGCCTTATTACAAGAATAACAATAACAAATGTCTTTGGAATGCGATTGATTAAAGAGTAAACAAATACAAATGAAGAGAGGACAGCAGTCAAGAGTAAGGTCGTTATACGTTACCGCCATCACCACCGTCGCCACTAGACTTCTCCTCCCCTAAGGCAGACGTTTCGTCCTCATTCTTATTAACTTTGTCTATTATGGTAGAGGCATATTCGGCAATCTTGGCGGGATTGGAGGAATCACTTCCGAAATAGGCAGCGAGCCCAGAACTGAGGGCCTCCAGAACTTTCTCTTTCCAACGTTCCATCCTTAGAGGAAGCCTGGCAAAATCCTCATTTCATGCCAGCATCTCTTCGCAAATAAGAAGATTTTTCTTCTTTTCCAAAGCCAACTCTGCCTCCAGAACATCGATTTTCGCTTTCCCTTTAGATTTTTCTCTGCTCAGCTCCTTTTGCGAGTCATCATACAGACGCGTCAACAACCTCGTTTGGTCTAACGATCGGTCAAGCCTCACCTTCTGAGCTTGCATGGCGGGGGCAGAATCTTGCAGTTCACTGTCAAAAGCCTCTACCGCATAGTGAAAGTAGCGAAAGATATCTAGAGAATTATTTACAACGTGTCTGCAGCGAGCCCTTGGTGAAAGCTGAAGAAATTTCTCCTTCTCTGAAGAAGAGCTCATCATCTCGCCTACTATGGGCGCCGTGAGTTCATCCCTTGAGAAGGGATTTTGTACCCCCGCAACACGTAGACTGTTGAGGACCAATCCCGCCAAATCCATGCGATAGCACGGAGTTTCCTTGGGGCCATCAGGAGAGAGATTGAGCATCGGAGTCGGAGGGAAGCCTTTATTACTCACCTCTGAGACAGAAGTGAAAAACAATTGGGGAGGAACTTTAAGCGGTGGCTCAGGAGCTAGAAAATTCGTTGTTACCACATCTGGAATAAATTTAGAAATGGGAGAATCAGAAGCGTTAGATGTCGGAGGAGAATCTGTCACCAACGAGACTGTAGCAGCGGCAGAAGGGCAGACGGTAGACATGTCAGTAACCTCCACCGGTTGAGAAGTGCTCGCCATGGAAGAAAAGACAGGCGCCACAGTAACCCTAACGTTAGCATGGTCAGAGGAGGCCCCGGTAGCCTACTCATCCAGGCCTACCCTCAGTTTTTTATGCTGAAGCAAGGAAGCATGACAAAGGTCTGGCTTGGCATCCATGTCCTCACTTTGGCTGCTATCGTCACTATCAATTAATCGAGTCACAGGTCGACTTATATTCATCCCTCCCTGACGAGGTGGTAGCCAGTTGTCGATAAAGCGGGAAGCTCGCGCGGAAATAACGCGCCCTCGTCCCCTTCCAGCGACTGTCTTTGTTTTTACCCTCTTGGGTGGAACGCCCCGATAGATAGAAGGCGCGGCAGGAGGAGAAGCCGGTATCATTCTGAGAGGCATCACATTCAGAGGGGCGTTAGTCCCTCTCGATGACTGACCGTCAGTGTCTCCTAAAAAAGGAATATATGAGAGCAGCAAAAAAACGAGAAAGGGAAGCATAAAGGAGGACAACTCACCCATAACGCACTCGTATAAAAGTCTGTACGAGGTAAACTCCCGAATGCGATAGCGTACACTCTTATCCAACAAAGTGTTAGCTTGATCAAGCTCGCTCCTAGTCAGTACCACTGGGTTCGCCCAAAGGGGACCTATAAGCCCTTGATTAAAACCACAGCGCCACCAACGGGACGGTAGTTCAAGAATGAAGAAACTATTTTTCCAGTCAGCCACAGTCCTCTCAAAGCCACAAAATCGCTGCCAGAATGACTGCACAAACGCATCATCCCACCTTGGAGTAATACTGATTAAACAATCATGACAGGTCATGCTAAAGAATTTACGAAATAAATTGAGAGATGGGGCGAGAATGCCCTCCAACTCGCAAGCACGGAGAAAGGCATAAACCCCACACTAAGAAGAAGGAGTTATCTGGGCAGGATTAAGCTTGTACTCTCGTAGCAGTGCCGCTATTGAATCATGGAGGGGGAGGCGAAAACCATAGAGAAACATTTTAAAATAAACTAATCTATAGTTCCACCATAGTGGATCGTGAAGATGCATGTCGCTCTCAGGAATGGTGGGGACACACCCAGGAGGGAAAGTGACACCGTTTTCCTCCAGTTCGGCATTTAGAACCGCGTCGCAGGAGAAAATACTGGATGATTGCACGATTTCTGGATCTACGGGTCTCCAGAGGAATCGTCTGGTTCTAGTCACAACCATAACAAGCTAATGAACAGAAAATCTGAGGGGATGGAGTAATACCTTGAAAGGAAAGATCTGCAGGAAAATCGGCGAAGGACGGAGGACGGACAAGAACCTTTTTCAGAGAAAATGAAAAAAAAAGAGAAAATTTAAAATAAGGGCAAAAAGTATTAGAAAGAGAAGATAATCTCTTTTAAAGGCCCCAAAATGTCACAGCATTAACTGAACTACCAGTCGCGTGAGGACGCGTGTAAAAGAAGTGGCCCACGTGGAATCATGCGCAGAAGTTAAAAGCAAGCAGTTATTCGCCACGACCTACCAAGCGGCAGTCAATGATTGGCTGAGTCAAAACAGTTACAGAACACCTAACTCAGCAAAGCTAATGCTTTTGCGTCAGCCATCGACAAAATGGCGCGGTGGCAAGGGAAAGAAAAACATCAGTTTATTAATTAAAAGCCATGCGGCATCTACATCGCATCTAACGCTAGAACACTAATCTTCATCAGGCCAACATATGTCATAATAAAAAACATCGTCATCATCTGAGAGCGGTAGACCTCCGTTATAAGGAGGAAAAGGTTCGTCAACCCTTTTTCCTTGACCCAGCAGTGCCGAGCTGGGCCCTTCCACAACATTGGCAACCGTTGCTGCAGAATTTGCATCAGAAGGAGAATCTTTTTCCAAGAGGGGACCAGAAGGAAACCGCCCATTATCCCTTTGTGCGGAAAGAGCGGCAGGAACAGTAGTTACTTTAGAGGTCTTCTTCCTTGGCCTCTTGTGGCCCTTCCGGCGGACTGGCGGCCTCCATGGAGGCGACGGAGGAGGATGATCCGAATCGGGCGAAGTTGGAGGAGTCGGCGGAGAATCGCGCGCTGCGGTATTAAGAAAATAGGAATCTGCCATTGACCCGCAAATAATCCAGAAAAGGAACAAGAAAAAGAAGATGAATGAGGAAAGAGGAAGAAACTCTATTAAATAGTCGAGGTGAAAGGGTACTCCAATTTCTTCGCGCGCCCTCTGGAAATAATGAGTCCGCCTGGGAAAGGACAGCTATAATTACAGAATTTGAAACAGCGAGCTCAACTGATCGAAAACTGCACCAATAAAAAGACACCAAGAAACCGCCCAATCGCACACCATGGGAGCGCGGCGCAAGAAACAACCGAGTAAGCATTTACTGCTAATTCAAGCATTAAAAGCACTTCATCCCGAGGGGAAACTCATTTTCGGTTGGGTTTGTAACAACCGTACCTGACTAAAGCAACAGACAACGAGAGATTAGAAGAAAAAGACGGAGCAGTGACGAAACGACATTTTATTTAATTATGGCCTGAGCGGCCTAAGCACCTAGGTGCATACACAGGAAATAAGGAAAAAGGAAAAACGACCAAGGGTCAAGCATGAGACCCAGCATCATCATCCTCAAGGGCAGTAGGGATCTCTCTTAGAGCATCCGCCACTAGAGACAGTTCGGCGGAGGAAACCCTCATGCCCTTCAAGCAGCACCCCAGCAAGTCTTTCCTATGCTGCAGCATGGTAATGGTCACCTCGATGCGGGAAATTGCAACAGCCAGCTTCGATACATTCTGTAAAGGATTAAAATCCTCCATAGAAGCCGCCCTTTGTCTGGACAGCAAAGGGGTCATCATTCCTTGAAGCTCCAGGACATCTTCAGAGGTTTTGGTCAGCATAGTCTCCAGGAAACCGACGTCAGACTCGACAAGGTTCTTCAGGCTATGTGCCTTAGAGATCAGAAAGTTCTTCGTAAGATCATCCATAGTCAAAATCCAGAGGAAGTGCAGAAACGGGTATGAAAAAAGCAGCGTGACAAAAAGGCAATTTATAGGCAAAGAAGAACGACGGTTGGAAGAAACACATTTCTTGATAAGATAAATCATCCATGCACATGAAAGACCAACCAACTTGGCAAGATTGAAGATGAAGCGGTAGCCCTTGGTAAACACTCGGGCTCATTTTCAGTTGGGCTTGTGATAACAATATCCTTAGCAACAAGGGCACTCTCGTCTTATACCCTGCTGAGGGAGAAAAAGACTGCTGCTACCACCCCGGTAGCCTCGGGGCTATCGCCTCTAGAATGGTCGACATCAGCGAGGGGGTCCCACACATCGCTTTGCCATGACACAGAGTGCTATCCCATCCCAGGCCCAACCAAGCATCTCGCTAGGGGCCTAGGCGTTACCTTACCTAGGTAAACGCCTACCCCTATACATATATCTATCGCATCGGCAGCACATAACACCACGGAAAACTCTCACCCCCTAACGGGCGCGTTAGCACTTCATGACCAAAATCACCCAGAAATGTCACGCTCTTGCCTATAAATAACCCCGCCCCAAAAGGAGGAGGGTAAGCCTAAGATTGCTAGCCAAAGCTCTGCTATTTTACACAATCATTACTGAATTAAGCATCGGAGTGTTTACGTCGGAGACCCCCTCCAGCACCGTGCAGGTACCTCAGACGCCGTGGACAGTCGACTTCAGGACTAATAATCCCCGGCCACCCCTCAGCGAATAGTCCGAATCTTATCAAGAGGTATCAGAGGAAATGGTAATGTCCCGTGGCTTGGAGGTGAAGGTCGGGTCACTAGCTAATTTAGAATCACCAGTGACAGAAATAGAGCCATAGGGGGAGGAGAAGCTTCCGCCTAGGTCTAGGGTTGAGGTCGTATATGGCTGGACAAGCTTCACTGGTCTGATTCCATCCCCACCACCCTTGCTATCATTGCTATGGACCTCTGTGGCGGGGTTGGTTCTACCGACGGAGAGGTTATGGCGGCGAGGCTAGCCGTTCCCGAGGGTTTGGCAGAAGGGGCTTCTGAGTGGGGCCTCTCATGGAAAGTCGTGGTTTAAGTCAAGTAAAAATAATAAATTAAAGTAAAAATGAGTTTAAGGTGAATAAGGAGAAGAAACTCAATCTGTCAATATTCACAATAAAAAATTGTCTAAGACATGAAAGAAACAAGCTATTTATACTATTATACAAAATGAGCACAAAAACCCTAAAAAAATCTAGTTTTCGCCAAAAATTACTGTACTTAATGGCATACCGTTAGCTTCGACTTACAATTACATAAAATTCTCATCTACTAACGGTATGTCGTTAGTCTTAACAACATGTCATTAGCTTCGGTCTCCAAAATGGCTAAAGGTTGTGGTTTTTGTGTGCATATGGTTGGGTGGCCTAGGGTTGGTGCGGGCCTCACCTAGGGTTTGTGATAGGTGCTCGTACGTCTCTCGGCCTCCAGATGTGTGCTCTCTCATCACCAAGACTTGGCTAGGCGTGATCGTATCATCACTTTTCCCTTCGAAAGGATTCGTTCTTAAATCCATTGCTTTAATTTTGTAGTCTCGGCTAGGAATGGAGCTTAAGAAAGGATCCTCGTAGGCTCCAATTCCTTCTCAAAATCCATAGAAAAACCCTACAAAAGAGGTTCAAAAATAGAAAAGAAAGAATTCTCTATGTTAGAGCGAGCTAGACGATCCTCATTGCTCAAAGGCACGCTTATTGGATCATTAGCAAACAAAATATTCTCTCTAATCCTTCCCTCACCTCCCTTGCTCTCACTTTCAGCCCTCTTTGGTGTTTCCTCACTCTTTTCACTCCCCAAAGTAACATTTCTAAATTCAAACAAAGGGTTTTCAAAAACTTTAAACACAATCGGCTTAATATTTTCATCTGACTCATTTGTTTTACTAAAAGATGGAAAAGGGGCGGAAACGGTTTCATCATAGGGTGGGTTATTTGTCTCACTCTCATTTTTCACTCCACTCATCTCTCTTGATAGTTCAAAAATAGATGAAGAAGAGGATATGGAATGTCGAGGGTATGGTCGTTCATACCCGTGGTCTTGTAGCAAAGACATTGGATAAGAGATGGCGGGTGCCGAAGACTCTTAAGAAAAATTGGGATAACTCACACGCTTCCAATTTTAGTGCAAAATGGAACATGGATTGTAAGGTTGAAAAATCATAAGTGAAAAGTCATCGTTTGATCCTTTCATTCAATCAACTTTCAAACAGCTCCATTATCACACACTCTTCTTATTGTATGTGAGTCTTGATGAGTAAGTCATCGAACTCATTGAAGTAAGCTCTCACGGATTTGGGCCCTTGTTGAATAGAAAACAATTCATTTTTCAATATCCGTTGATAGTGTGTGGGCACAAATCGCTTGCGCATTACTCGCCTCATTTCATCCCAAGGATCAATTGGATCTCTTTGGCCAAATCATATCAGTAGGAGTAGTAGGCATAAATGCCTCTATTTATAGGCAAAAAGTAGTAAGGACGTGGAGAGTTATGCACTGTCAATTGCGAAGAGATCTGCGTCCCTCTTGTGAGAGTTGTTTGTCTCTTCCCTAGGCCTAGGGAAGAGCATACTTGTGCATTGGTGAAGTTGTACTAGAAAACATCAAGAAATCGGGAATCATAAGAGAATTAAATAGACTGGGTAGAAAGAAATAAAAAAATAACAAAAGAGAAGATAAAATTGGGAGAAAAGGGTATAAAAAACATAGGTTGCCTCCCATGAAGCGTCCTTCTTTATTGTCTTGGACTAGACATTGTTATTGTTTAGACTGGGTTCGGAGGGGGTTGTTGGAGAGTGGTGCTCTCTACCGTGTGTTCCCTGAATCCTTCTTAGAAGGGCTTGAGCCGCTAGCCATTCACATTGAAAATCCTCTTGCTTTGTGGGTCCTGTATCAAGATTGCACCATGAGGGTAGACGTAAGTAATAAGGAAAGGACCATCCCAGCAAGACTTAATCTTACCGGACATGATACGATCAAGACTAACCTAGAGACATACACGGAGCCATCAAGAACCCTAGACAAGGCCGCACCACCCATCGAACCCCTCGAAGGCCCAAACGACCATTTTTTGGACAAGTGCTTAACGGTATGCTGGCATACCGTTAAGGGAATGCAATTTTTGGAGCTTCTAAAAAATTAATCTAACAGCATACCATTAGGACCTTAATGGTATACCTTTAGCCCCACGACAGAAATACAAAATTGGGTATTTTTAGGGATTTTGAAGGGCAAACTTGTCACAAAATGCCCTATTTTGTAACCTAGTATAAATAGCTAGTTTCTTTCATTTCTTAAGGAGATTTTGATTGATGAATATTTTTTAGTATTTTTCTCCTCCTTATTCGTCTAAAGCCTATACCTTGTGGGATTCTAAGTTTCGGTAATACTTTGATACCTCACAAGTAAAACGTAAACTAGCACGTATGTGTAGTTTGTTGCTACTTCAATTTGTGTGAACATTTGAATATGAAATATTTAGTATTTATGTTCTTGATAATTATACCCATGTATTCAAGACGTTCTTCAAGCGAGACTCAAGTTTCAATCGTTCAATCGTTCGAGTTCCCCTTCTCAACCTCTATCCGTTTTCTTCGCGTAATATCTCTCTCTTTGTGTGTCTTTCTTTATGCTTCTTCTGTTGCGTGCCTCCCTCATTTCCTCCATATTTCCTTGTGTATTTCTTATTGTGTATTGTGTGATAAACTCAAGTCTAGATCGTTGCTCAAAAAATAATATGGATAACCGGAACCGTATTAGGTGGTAGCAGAGCTCTTGGCCTTGAGTTTGTTCTTGTGTTTGTTTCATTTTTGCATGTTCTGCCGCCCATAAAATTCCCAAATTTTGTGTCCAAAATATTTATTTGTGTGACAAATTTTGCTCTTGAATTGCACCAAAATTCTGTGAAACTTTCATGCATTTTGGCCAAAATAAAAGGGTGTGTAGATTTTCATCCGAGAAGTATAGTTCTTGTGATCCTGGTCTGTTTTCTCTGTGTTCTCTATGGAATTTCCTTTCCTTCCCTCATTAAACTTGTAGATCTATGTCTTATGAGTATCCATATTTAATTTAGTGAATTAATTACATCTTTTTCTATTTTTAAGTGTCAAAAACTGAAGATTTGCACCAAGCTGTCTGAAAATTTCTAGCTGAAATTGTCTTGGTGTTCTTGTTGTGTTCTTCATTGTTCTTGAGTCTTTTCTTTTGATCCATTTAGGTTGCAAACATCTTAAAGTCTTTGTTTCCCTCTTGTTTAATATTTATTAGTTGATGAGTCCTCTTCCCCTCATTAAAGCTTGACAGCCAGCTCCATCACCTTTTGTCAAACACACTCCCTGATTTTAAGGAACTTCCAACTACCCTACACCTCTCTCTTCCTAGCTACTAAATCATTGCAGTGTTTAGCACCAAAAAAGGATGAAAAGCAGCCAAAATCCTCTCTAGTATAGCTTCATTTAACCCAGCTAGGACCTACAGAAAATACCTAAGCAAAAGTACCCAAAGCTGGACAGCTAACATAGCCAGCTACTCTCCTTAAAAACCCGGACCGCTTGTCCCATTTAAGTAGCCTGTTGTTCTACGCCCTATGTTGAAGTTTAGTCCTTGTTTTAGGCCCTTGGAAGCTACAAAATAATAGAACCAAGTCAAGTGTGAAGCTACGAAAATGTCCTAAACCAAAAGGAGAGAAAAGTTGCAAGTACAAGTCCTAAACTAAACATCTTTTGTGCTAGTTTTGAGAGAAATGTGAGGAGTTTTAAACTCTTTTGGGTCTGTTTGGCGTTCCGATTCTGGTCCGAAAAGTGCTGTGAATAAAAGTGCTGTGGAAAAAATACTTTTGCGCAAAGCAGTGTGTTGTTTGGTAAACATTTTTTAAAAGTGTTGTGGGAAACGAGAAGTTGTTTTTGGTGTTTGGTAAAACTATAAAAGCAAAAGAATTGGAGTATAAAACCCATTTTTAAAAAATTAATAAAAATAGGAAAAGTGGGTCTAGAATTACTTATCTCGAGATGGAGATTTTATTGTGATAGTTTTTAATTTATTTTGTGCATTATATAAAGTAAAAAATGAACAAAAAAAAAAAGAGGAGAGAGAGGGTGCAAACGCAGCTGCCTGCACAACCGCGTTGCCCACTGTACCATTTTTGTGCAGTGGGATAAGGAGGGTGAGGCAAGAAAATATGTGAAGGGAAAGGAAAGTGCTTTTAGGAAGAACTTTTGGAAACACCTTTCCTAGCTTTGGGGTTGGGCAAAGCGCTTTTCCCAAACTCAACCCCAACCCCAAACGCTACCTTTGTGAGCTATCTTTCCTTGTCAAAAACCCATTTAAATCTTTCAACTTTTATTTCTTAAAGTCTTATAATCAAGTTTTCCAAGTCTTTTACTCCTATAGTCATCTCTTGTCCTCGTCCTCTCATCCTGCTCAAGTTCAGAATTTTTCCCAAAATTTCCAGCAACTAACAACATACCGTTAGTTGCTGCTCCTGGACTATTGTATCTTTGTGTCTCTTTTCTTTGTGTCTTTCTTACATCTTCTCAAGTCTATTTTCTTATGATTGATTACTTGAGGTTGCTAGCTTGAATGCTTGTGAATGCACGGAGTTGATTGCAAGAACTTGAGAGAATTTGTTAGTGAAAAATACACCCTCAAGTGTTTATACTTATATATATATATATATATATATTGTTTTATTTTGTTTTGCAGGTGTAAAATGTCTTACAAAAACTGAAATGTTTCTAGCTATCAAGGCTACCAAGAGCCTTCCACAAGCAGCCAAAGTGATCACAAATTTCATCATGGCTGATTGATTACTTATTTTCCATTATTTGTTGTCTCTTTTATTTATAATTTAATAATAATTCTGCTACTTTGAGTCTATTTCCTCCTTTTTTCCATGAATAGGCCGGAAGGATCAAAAGAAGAAAAAGGAATGAAAAGCTCAAAGAAAGGAGCAAAAATAATCAATCAAGTGTTGAGGACTTATCACTGGAGCATTACTGACTCTACCCTAGACCCAGGGAAGAGGCTGCATCGTCAAGTACCAGCTCCAGGAAAAACTAAGCATGTTTTTTAGTGCTGAATATTTTATTTGAGAGTGTTAGTTTAGTTAACCGAAGACAGGAGGACAGAAGCACGTGTGTTGTGCCAGAAATTATTCTTCACATGACTGGAAGTTCTAAGGAGACAAAGTGGAAGGTTGTAAGAGCACAAATCACTTGTGTTCCACAAGAACATTCTCCACCTAGTAAACCACACCTAGGAGAATGTGTGCAGACAAGAGCATGTTTACTTGTGCTGGAAATATTAAATTGAAATTGTTGGTGCCCTTGGAGTCCATAAAAGTATAAGAAGAGTGGTTGTTTCAAGAGGGGGGGTGGAGGAGAGTATTAGTCTCCCATAATATCATTTTCCCTTTCATGTATTTTCCCTTTTATTTCAATTCTTGTTTGTTGTTTTCATTGTAATTAAATCTTCAATTCCTGGTAAGGATTGAGAGGTTAACAATTCTTGTTTGTTGTGAGACCTTATTGATCTTCATATAAACGATTTTCATATTTCTTTTCTTCTTGATTTAACATCATTTTGTTCTTGTTGAGTTTTTGGTTTGGCCAACTTGGATCTTAACTTGAGCAATTACAGTAAGTTCTTTTAATCAACTAGCTAAATCCTATAAGTGAACCTTAAGATTGTTAAGATGATTAGGGTCACTTAATAGAGGGTCTCTTTAAGCGACTTGTTAAAGGAGGAGGCTTGGAAATCTAAGTGGACCTGATTTCTATAACTTTTCTATAAAATCATTTTGAACATGTTTTTGTCAATGATCAACAACAAGGAATTGTGACCTCAAGAGATCTCTACCGGGAATATTTCTCTCATCATTTCGCTCTCTTCGTCTCACGTTTTATTTTATTTACTTGCTTATTTATTTAAGTACTGTTTTATTTCACCTTCCAAAATCCCTCTTCATATTGTTCAGTTTGGTTTGGTTATTTGCTGGAAAATTAAGATTAGACCGATAGTCCCTGATGATCGAACCTCTTACCATTATTTACAATCCTTTGTAGTTAATGATAAGTTGTATTTTATTTTTGCTGGATTTGACAACCACCAATGGCCGAATGTCTGAGCCAAACCATAATCGGCAATCTCTTGCTATACATCCGCAACACTGAAGCTATGGCCTCGGTTCCTCTAAACAAAGCCTTGTCCATGGCCCATCTACTAGTGGCCGAGACACCTCTCATAGCCTACGAGCGCAACTTCTCATTTTTAGTGGCACAACCGATCCGGTTGAATACATCGATTAGGAGTACCATTTTCAACGACTATTTGACTACTACCAACCTCCGGACAGCAACACATTAAACTTGCTGTCAAAATCTTTGATGACTATGTATATGATTGGTGGTATCAAATAAGTTGTGAAAGAGGAAGGAGCCGGAGAGAGCGAATTGTTACTTAGGACAAAATGAAGCGAGTGATGCGAAGATAATTTATGCCCTCACATTTTTAGCTGGAATTGGAAACAAATTGATTTCCATCCAATAAGAGTCCCATTCGGTGAGCGTTTACTATGAAGACTTTAATGACTTGCTCATCCAAACGAACACTCGAAGAGACACGTACGTGACCATGGAGAGGTTCAAAAATGGGCTGAATAAAAAGATTAGATGTCAGCTTGAACCTCATGTGTTTACAAGCCTATACGAGATGTTCCATTTTGCCTTGAAAATGGAAGCTCACGAGTACTCCTTAAAGCAAAGCCGAAGCTCATCCCACCTTCAATCCAAGTCCAAATCCTCTTCGTCATCTACTCACCAACGAACAAGGCATATAATTTGTACCACATGTACTGTTAGAGGGCACTTATGTCTTCCAAGGACCATGGGAAAGCCCTAAGTTTGGGTCTCTCTATGTCAACTTCGGGTGGTTTCAAGGCATCACATTCAAATTGGAGTCGTTGAAGATGTTTTTAAGGGTTTTTAGTTAGGTGGCCGCAAAATTTGTTCAGGTTGTGAATGGTATTGGACTTAACAGACCAGCCATGTTGTACCGAGCAATAGTCGATGCGAGTAAAGTAGCTTGTTCTGCCCCTTGGTTGAGTTCCCTCAGGGTCTATTCAGCGACGTTTGCCATCTCAGGTACTAGTTCTTCTTCCGAGTCTATCCCTAGATTTAGGAATGAGTCCTCGGGTTTTGAATTGGAACTTGACGATGAAACCTCACTGAATTTCCTTTTGGCAAGTTTCCTTAGGGAGCTTTCTGTTCTCGTGATCTCTGGATTGTATAGCAGTATCTGTGAACTGGACGATTTGGTCATGAACAAAGAAAACAAAAATTAGTTACCGTAGTCCCTGACAACGGCGCCAAAATTTGATGGGTATTGAATATAGCAAAAATAAATACAACTAAGCACTTAGCAACAAAAGATATTGTGTACAGTGGTGAGAGGTTAGATCCTCAAGGACAATCGTACTAATCTAGGTTCCTACGGATATGACCAAACAAAACAAACAACAAAAAATGGTTTTTTGAGAGACGAGTTGAAAACCGAATTAGAATAAACTAAAAAAGGAAAACTAGCAGTCGCGAAACAAGAAAAAATGAATGGTTGTGAAATCAATTAGAGGTAAATTCTCGGTAGAGATCTCCCAAGGTCACAATTCAATGTTGTTGATCATCAATGCAAGTGATAGTACATATTTTATACATATTTTCCTCTCTTTTCCTAGTCCACTTTTGATCTTGATGCTATTGATTTGCATTTGTTTCCTTCCTTTTTTACAGATATGGACTTTGAGAAGAGAATTCACAGAAATACGCACTTTTGGTCAGATTCTGAAGGATGTTGAGCATCGAGGCCTCGCAGCTGATTGTTCGTAGAAGCTGAGGAACCCGCAACAGAAAAGAAAATTCTCAGAAAAGGAAAATCCGACAGATCTGCCGATTCCTCTCTCATATCTCCAACTCAACAGCAACATAATTTTAGGAAACCTAGTTCTATTAAATCTAAGACTCTTTATTTTTTATTACTATATATACTTTAGACAATTAGGGTAAGTTGAGGTCTACCACCATGCAAATCTGCTACTCTCTTCTCTTCAAGCTATCTTCCTTAAAAGTTATCGATAGGGATGTCACCCTGTCTATCGAAATGAGCACACCGATAATGGGTTTCTCGCATAAGATCAAGTTTGACTCCTTAAACCTCATCTTCTTATAGGCCTCTAGAGACAATAGGTTGACGACACTCCCATTATCTACTAGAGCTCTTCGTACCTCGCAGCCTCCTATGAAGGCCGTTAGCACCAGAGCATCGTTGTATGGATAAATGACCCATTTCTCATCCTCTCTATAAAATGACACAGTTATCATGTCTAGCTGGCTGAGGCTAGTAGCAGTCTTCTCCGGTATTTCATCTCACTTTTATTTTCCCATCGTGGATGACTCCCCAATATGTTGGGTGCCTCCAACTATCAGCATAATCACAATATGCTCATCCATGGATGTCACCAGGGCTTCTTTCCCTTTCTCCCTCTGTTGGTTTGTCGATTGAGGACCGGAAGGTCCCCCTGCTGTATTCTTATCATGGCGGATCATCGTTCTTTCTCCATGGGCTTGTGTTCTCCCCTTCACTACGTATTCTCCTAGATGTCCATCCTTGATCAATCTTTCGATGGTCATCTTTAACTGAACGCAGTCCTCCGTGTCATGGTTGTTTGCCTTGTGTAAGCGACAAAAGGGATTCTGCTGAGGGCCTAAATATGCCCAGGCTTCTTGTAAGAATATCGGATAAGCAACCTTCTAGCTTCAATTATGGCCAATATTTCTATCCTGGGGACCAGCAGAGGCGTGGTCTTGAAGTCCGATAGCTTCTCTCTCTAGACTTTTAGCTTTTTCTAAACAGTCTTCTTTTGACACTTTCTTCTGTAGTCGACCTTCTCCAACTTGAAAAGGTTGTGCACCTTGACTCGTAAGAGGTCCAAGGTCTTAGGTGGTTTGGTTAGCAGTGCATCTTCCAACTTATCATACCCACAGTTCCATTTTAGCACCTCGACTGTGACATCCACGTTGACGTTTGGGGTCATGGACATCTCAAAATTAAACCTATCCAAGTAGCTCCGAAGAGACTACCCCTCTCTCCGGTAGATGTCAAACAAGGTTGCGGATGACTTTCTCAATGGAATAGACGTGTTGAATCTACTCTGGAACCTCTCTTCCAATTGTTGAAAGTTGTTGATCGAACCTGCCGGTAGCTCTTCAAACCAAGTCCTCGCTACTCCCGTCAACGCCAAAATAAAAATCTGGCATAATGCTTCATCTTTTTGTGTTTGGAACTTTGTATAATCCTTTACCCTAGTCAAGTGGGTAATGGGATCCTTGGTTCCATTATACGCTAATATGATCTGACCTCCTTTCACAAGGCCGAATGTGTATGGATGTGAGAGAGGATGTAGCCCTTGAACTTGTCACACGACTCAATAAGAAAGCAAGCACAAAAATGGTGGAAATGACACGGATAACGTAGTGGTAAGAAAAGGAGAGATAGACACAAGAGAAAGGAAGGATGTGACCGGATGAAATACGAATAAAGATTTGAAAGGAACTTGAGCACTGTGAAGGATACTTGAAACACACTTGCATAAGTATTGATAACACGGTGATAAATATTCCAACCTTGAAATGGGCTGAAAATGACTTACAAATATTACACACAAGATCGTTTGTAACAATAACCCACAAACGATTACAAACAAAGGTCATGATTACAACAATGTGATGGTTTACGTTTTACTTACGAGTGATCAAAGCACCATTAAGCTTAGAAGCTCACAAGAGGAGTTTAGGTGAATAAGGAGGAGTAATTTCAACTCAAATACAAATTCACTCAAGTCTAGACTAAGGAAAGAAATGCAAGAAACTAGCTATTTACACTATTACACAAAATGGGCAATGTTGGACAATTTTGCCCTTAATGAGCTCTTCCTTCTTGCTGCAATGTTGTGGCCTTTCTGATGGGATTCCAAGCCCATGTGAGGTGGAAGAGGTCACTCTTGTTTTATTGTGACTTGGTCGCGCCTTAGGGTTAGTGCGCGCAGTGGAAGCTCGGCCATGCAGGTGGCCTAGGGTTTGAGCGGGCATGGCCTAGGGTTTCTGATAGTCTCATGCGCGTCTCGCCTAAGGCTCGCGTTGGCTTTGCGCGTGTCTCTCAGCCACTGGTTGCATGCGCAATCATCACCAAGACTAGGCTAGGTGTGATCGTATCATCACATTTCCCTTCGAAAGGATTCGTCCTCGAATCCATAGCTTTAAATCCATTGTCTCGGCTTGGGCACACACGTTGTTGTGTTGTGTTCATTGCATCATCACCTACATAACTCAAAATGCTTTCCAAAGAACACATGAATATACGCTCACAACGTTGGTTAGGAATGTAGCTTATGAAAGGGTCCTCGTAAGCCCCCAAATCCGCATAGGTAGTAAGGTGGTTGTCCTCCACCAACGCCAAACTAGTTGGAGATGAACTAGTCTCCATTGTATCCTCAACCCAAACAGTAGGAAACTTCTGCAAAAGAGGCTCAAAATCAAAGAAAAAGAATGGTTAGCATTAGAGTTAGCTAAATGATCCTCATTTTTCAAAGGCACGATCATTGGATCTTTAGCAATCAACACTTTCTCGCTAATCCTTTTTTTCTTTTCTTCTCTCAAACTCTCGGGTCTCTCTTGTGTTTCCTCACTATTTTCACTCACATGATGCTTAATCATCTCTTTTTCAAGGCAAATATTGAGACATCCTTATCCTTTTTCTCTCCACTCAATTTCTAATTCACATGCTCACTTTTAGGGTTAGGCAGAAATGGAGGAGTCTCGGCCGACTTGCCTTGCTCAAACCACCGCGCTCTGAACATCGCATTTAATTCTCATTGTTCAAGTTGGAGGGCTTAGAGCATAGCGAGCATTTGGATCATTTGAGATATAGTGGTAAATTTCTTGCATAATTAACAAGCTAGATACATATAGATGTTAGTAAAAACAACACGCATCCTCACGTGCTTGCGCTCGTATTTCTGCTCTCGGAAAAATTATTCTCACAATCTCTCAAGCGCTTGTAAACAGCTCTGTGTGTTCACAACATTCAATCCAACCTTCTCAAGCAACATCCATAAAGACTAAATTAAAGAAAGACATAAAAGAAGAGACACAGAGACAAAGACACAATTCAGAAAAACACTAGATGACACTTGCGGCTTGTAGCTAGAGGAAAGTGTTTATGACTTGGAAATTGACACTAGGACTTGAGAAAATAAAAGATGAAAGACTTAAGTGTGGGTTTAGGACAAGTAGCTACACGCATTTAGGGTTTTAAGCTTCCTCGCGTTTTTATCTCTAGGCGGTCCGGATAGGTAAGGGTTTAGGACTTCAGTTTGCACTATTTTCTCTCTTTAGTTTAGGGAATTTTGTGTAGCATGCACACTCCACTTGGCTCTGCTATTTTGTTGCCTACAAGGGGCTAAAGAAGGGCCTAGTACTCAGCAAAGAGATGTAGCACAGCAGGGATACTCAAAGAGAACAAAGTGTCCAGATTTTAAGGAGAGTAGTTGGCTAGGTGCAGTCTAGGTTAGTTTTTGTTGTTTGAGTCCTTTGGTATGGATTTTGTTGCTGGCCTTAGATGACTGAATAGCCAACTAAAAGATGCTCCAAAGAAGATTCTAGATGTTATTTTTCTATATTTTTTATGAGGGGAACAACATAGCAAACAATTAGGCTAGGGAGATAGGTGCATAGGGTAGTTGTTAGGTGAGGGATTCCTGGAAATGTGTAAGAGATATGAGGCTGAGTTGCTTGTCAAGCTTTGATGAGGGGAAATAGGACTCTTAAAAGAAAGATTAAACAAAGGGGATACATATTTCAAGAGACTGATTGATTTAGTATTTTATTCTCATATTTTTACTTACTAATTGCTTGCAAATTGAGCAGTAAAGCTATTAATATCCATGAATTTTCCTCACTTGTGCAGAATTCCTTAGAGGAGAACTAAAAGGAGACAACATCAGCAGGAACAAATCAGACAATTGAATCTGTCTTGGCCGCGGGCTTGGCCAAGACAATTGCGAAAGAGAGACGGACTGCAATAGGAGACTTAGAGCAAGCGCGAGGATGCAAAACAGTAGTTGATGTGGCAGCAGGATCTGAGGGATTTATGATTACGATTCAAAGACTTAGAGCAAGAATCCTTAACTAGATGTCTCTCTTGAAATAATATTTACTTTTCCCAATAAACGGTATTTTTATCTCTATTTTCTTTTATCCTTATCATCTTGTTTTGAAAGAGATTGAGATAGAGTAGGACTAGGAAGGCAGTTAGTATATTAACTGCCAGAAACTCTTTTTGAAGGGAACTTCTCTTTTCTCTCGTTGAACACCATTATCACTTCAAAACACTACTCTGTAATTTTCCAATTCTAGAATTTGCGAGTTTGATATTTTTATGCAATCAATAAGATTACCTTCATCCATGTCTAAGTCCAACTAAACACTCATTCTTGGTAAGGGCTTAAGAGCTATGTTTCTTATACATTCGTGAGATCTAATTGTTCATAATAATCTTTATCTTCGTAATTACTTATTTTTTGGATTAACAACCCGTTTTCAGGCTAGGTTTAGATCTGATCAATTTTAAACACTAACTTGAATAATTGCAGTCAACCTAGAAGGGGACGAGCGAAAGCGGGTAGGCTAAGTGGACAACTAGAACTCGCTATAGAATAGAGAAAAATAAGTAATATAATTCAAACCCGACAGTGTTGTAAGACCATTTTCCCTGGCTGGCAAGTGGACTCTTAAAATTTATTTTCATCAAAACCTGAACTGACAAATAAAATACCAGTTTAATCAATATGAACGTGAAGCGCCCATGGCTTAATGGATAAGGTGTCTGACTTCTAATCAGGCGATTGTGAGTTCGAATTCCACTGGGTTTGCCAACTACCTTTTATTTTTATTTTGCAAACTCATTTTTGGCCCTTCAAATCCAGATACTTCCTTATTTAGGGCCAAAAGGGCCCTTTCAAATCCAGATGCTTCCTTAAATGAGCCCAATTACTATCCAATAATCATAAGAGGAAGGAAAAAATAGCCCAATTTAGCAATATAATTTCCTTCTTTATTTTATTTTATTTTATTTTATTTTAAATTATTTAATCTTTTCGAATCTAGTTTAAAGGGAAAACAAATACTCCTTTCAGTCCATGGCCAATGGGAAATGGCCTTGCTCTGTATAGTGGGTCCCTAGTAGGGCCAAGCAGCCGCAATGCTTTTAAAAACCAGTTTAATTTTTTTCTTTTTTAACCTCTGCAAACTAGCGTAACTATAATGCGGACCTATTACCCTAATACCTATAGCGGTATAGCCTACACCTTTTTATTCTTCTGTTTTATTTTTTATGTAGTTTGGTCTTCAAGCTTTCACTTGTGAGGTTTAATTTTGTACCCTTCTGTTTAAAAATAATTAACGATACCAACTAAATTACACAGTTTAAAAAAATAATAAAAAATTAAATAAAATAGTAGTGGGGAAGTAGTCGGACAGCAAGGCAGTAAGTAGCAGTAGAAAAATAATTTTTAACACAGATTTTAAAAGACGCCAGTTAAACAAAAAAATTATTTTTAGATTAAAACGTCAATTATTTTTTAACATATAGAGTAGTAAATAGATGAAATGGAGATAACATTTAATTCTCAAATTATTAGTGAGTCATTTAATTTTCTAAAAAAGTATCTTTTTAAAAAAAAAATTATACATTTTTTTATAGTTATTAGAATTGAACTAGACATTGAATTACTCGAACTTTTAAATTTATAGTTTAATAATTCAATCGGAAGATGACCAATAATTTAATAGAATATAAAATGCATATTAAAACCATAAAAAAATATTAATAAAACTGTAAAAAAAATATGATTCACTGGTCAAACCTACTGGTCCGGTTGGGTTTTATAACTATGTTTTTCCTTACGTGCAATCCTAACCTTTTTAATAGATAAAAGTTAAAAACATATATCAAAATTGTATACAATTATAAAAAATGGAGGGAAAATATAATATATACGGTGGAATTTATATAATTTTAAAAAATTAAAAATTTACTAAAAAGGAAAATTTTGAAAAAAAAATTGAGTTCAATATATTACTATTTTATTTAAATTTGTAACCACTAAAAGAAAGTCAAAATTTTAAATTTTAAAAAAAAAATTATAGAATTTATATTGTAAATTGTAAAACGAAATAAATCTTTTAATCTAACAAATGCATTTGATGTATCCTTGGTGACATTAAATTAAATTTCATTATAATTCCATGGTCTCCTTCGTTACTCCACAAACAAACAGCTGTCTAGACATTCTAAAAAGGCTAGGGACCAAATTAATACTTGGACCTAAACTTAATGCACTATGGAATATAATTACCCATTGCGCCAACGATTTGTTCAATTTGGACCACCATATCAAATGTGTAAGTAGCACCTAACTATATGTAAATCTAAAGCATTCCACCCAAAAAAATAAAAAGAAAATTCTAAAATATGGTAGGGTTATCACTTTCGGTAGAATCGAGTTCAACAAATTTAGTGAATTACCCGTACAACCATATTTTAACGTGCATAATAATAATCCACCGCTAAGAAATTGAATTGGTTAACGAGATAGTCTAGCGAGTCTCGTTAACCAACTAGAATTAAAAGATTAAAAAAATGTTTGTGTAATTAATTAAATTTTTTTTTTTTAGAGAGGAATGTGCACTTAGTTTTAAAATGGTGGAATCTTCCTATCACCACATATGGTGAAAAGAAGCCTTTACTATATTAGAATACAAAAGAATTCCACATCAAAATCATAATCATGAAAAAGTGAAGTATACCCTATACTATAGCCTAAGCTCTCTCTCAATAAATATGTAGGTGATGCCCCCTTTATAAAGGCTACAAATGCACTTCCATTGCTATAAATGCGTAGTTGATTGATGGTTTGTTAGTAGATTTTGAATTGCATAAAAGGTACATATAGTGGGAAGGAATCCTCAAGTGGGTTCAACCAAAAAGTTAACCCATAAGATGAATTTTTTTTATTATTTATTAATATGCCGAGTTGAAATTTAAATTTAAATGTAAATTTTTACTTCCTCCGTCTTCAAATAGATGTCGTCCGCACTATAAATACGCATATCGAGGAGGCCGGATGACTCAATATTTGACCCAAAAAAATTTCAATTTTTTTCTACTATCGGGTCCTCCAACTAATAAATAAATAAAGGCATGGAATTGAATATGATGATTGGGTCCTTTCTTCACATAATATCATCATTTCATCAAGTCCTCCAACTTGTTTTCATAAAAAAATTTAAAAAAGAAATACTACACGATCTTTATTTTGACTTGACCTTTCAACCATTTTCAAATCACTACATGCAAAGTTATTAAACTCCTCGATATCAAAAATAAAATAAAATCATAACGTAAAATCGAAGCATAAAATCGTAAAAAAAAGAAGTAGTTTGACAACATGACGTTCAATTCTATCTACTATCTACAAAGTTGTTCTCTATCGCGGGAAACGGAATCTTTGAATGAATTAACAACGAAACTTATTTTGGAGACAGAGACGAACTGAGGATTGACGAACTTAGGAAACGCTGGCGCAACAACAATAGAGACTACAAAATTGGTGATAATTTTTAATTATTTATATATTTGTTCAAAACAAAAATGTTTAATTTATAATTTTTTTAACAATTGCAATGTTGATCTTTTTTAGTAGTTAATTTTTTTAAAATAAATGATAAAAATTGTAAAAAAATATAAAAATTGACAAAAATGTAACAAATATAGCATGACCTATGTCAATAATAAAATTAAAAACTTAATGAGAAAATTTAAAAATAAATAAAAAGTGAAAAGAAGTATTTTTTTTCCTCTGTGATATGCCTAAGTTTAACCTATTAATTGCATTAAAAATCATAAAAACACCAATCCCAATTAACAATTACACAAACTCAGACCATTTAAATCATATTATGTATTTTCTTAACTCAAACTAACCGTTGTTTTATCAATTAAAATAATCAATTATTTTATTAATTAATTGAATAACAATTGTTTTTTCCATTTTTTAAATTAGGTCAGTTTACTTTAATATCCGATTTAAAAAATGTATCGATAGGGGTATGCTTCGAGTTTCACCTTTAATAACATCTGATTTGCTCGTAATGTTATTTTATTAGTTTCCCTAAAAAAGAAAAGTCAAGGTGTTGTTTAGTTACGGAGAATTTTCTGAAAATTTTCCAAAACTGGAATTATTTCCAAAATCTGTTTCACAGTCAAAATTTTCCATTTTGAAAAATTTTCAGAAATATTTCCATTTGGAAAACATTTTCCAAATTTTAAAATTTTTTTTTTTATTACTTTAGTTCAATAACTTCATATTGTTAATCTAAACAAAATATATATGTTATTTTAGACATGTCTACCCTCGTAATTTTGATAATTAATATGTAGATTGATACAAATTGTAATAAAAATACTTCATAATTGATATTTAACTAACTGATACTCCTAATTAAAATCATACGAGTAAAATTCAATAACCAACCGTGTTATAAGAAATTTCATGGCACGTGGCGCACCAATGGCTTAATTAATTATGATTTAACTAACTAATGTTCGGTCACTTTTCTCATTTTGATTTTGCAGATTAATAAATATGAATTCAATTTTAATTTTAAAAAATCAATTAAATGAGCTCATATTAAAGTTACACTTATATGTAACGAATATATTTAATAATTTTTCATTTTAAAAAAATAAAATTAATAGATACACATAGGACTCACTCACTCCTAATATTAAATAATTTGTAGTATTTTTGGAAATATTTCCATTTGGAAAACATTTTCCAATTTTTTTTTATTACTTTAGTTCAATAAATTCATATTGTTAATCTAAAAATAATAATGTTATTTTAGACATGTCTACCCTCGTAATTTTGATGATTAATATGTAGATTGATACAAATTGTAATAAAAATACTTCATAATTGATATTGAACTAACTAATACTCCTAATTAAAAGCATACGAGTAAAATTCAATAACCAACCGTCTTATAAGAAATTTTATGGTATGTGGCGCACCAATGGTTTAATTAATTATGATTTAACTAACTAATGTTCGGTCACTTTTCTCATTTTGATTTTGCAAATTAATAAATATGAATTTACTTTTAATTTTAAAAAATCAATTAAATGAGTTGACAATAAAATTGAATTAACAATAGTAGTAGTTTTTTTTTCATTGTTTTTTAATTACGGAATTTTTTTTGAAAATTCCATTCTGAATTTACTTACAGGAATTTTCTGAAAATTTTCCAAAACTGGATATATTTCCAAAATCTGTTGCACAACAATATTTTTCTCCAAATGAAATTAATTCCAAAATTTTCCATTTGGAAAACCAATCCCATCCCGCCACGTCATAAGACCCATTTTTTAAATATTAGTTTGAAGGGAGTATTTTAGGCGGGAAAAAAATTCTAAATTAATTCTAAATAAGTTTAAAATTCATTTATAAAATATTAAGAAAAATAAGAAAAGTGGATATATAATTACTAATCTTGAGATGAAGATTATGTTTTTGTAACTTTTAATTTATTTTGTTCAAAGTATTAAGTAAGAAGATTGAGTTTTTGTATGAAAGAAAAATTAAAAATGATGAGAGAGAGTAAAGTTGACCTGTAGACCCCATTTTGGAAATAAAGTGAAGAAAATTTTGGAAAACATCAAATATGGTGTTTCCAAAAGTTGGAGTATTTGTAGTGTTAATTTTGGAATTATTTCCAAAACTGAATAGTAATTGGAGAATTGGAAAATTGGAAAATTTTTGAAAAATTTTCCAAAAATTAAACAACCCTTAAATGGCTTGTGCTTTTGAATTTAAACATGAATATGTTTACCATACTGATATTTGATCTTTAATAAACTTAAAATGGGCTACTATTTAGTTTATTAATCTTAACAAAAAAATAACATTAGCATTATTTTTTAATTAAAATAAAATTGATTTAACAATAGTAGTAGTAATTAAAATAAAATTGATTCAACACGAGGAATCTCACTTGAAATGAATAAGATCCCGAACCAAAAATACTAAAATATGAAACAAAATAAATAGTAATCAGTAAATAAAGAAAAAGTTCGATTTAAGGTCCGAATTTACTCGCTCAGAATCCTCAATAAATATGAATTCACTTTTAATTTTAAAAAATCAATTAAATGAGCTCATATTAAAATTACACTTATATGTAACGAGAAAATTACACTTATTTTCGTGGATGAGGAAGGATAACAAGAAAATATGCATTGTTTAACTATCGACATTCGTCATTGAGAAATGTGATTGAAAGGGCTTTTGGCGTTCTGAAGGCTAGATTTCCAATCTTAAAGTCCATTCCAAATTATCTTCTTCATCGTCCGAGGCAAATACCTCTAGCTTGTTGTACACTACACAACTTTATTCGAATGGAAAATAGAGCTGATCAACTATTCACAGAATATGGTACAGAAGGTCAGCAAAATTTAGACGAGAACGAAGCTAATGTGACGCAAGAAGGTATTCAAGTGGATATGTCCCAACAACAACTAATGAATGGCGTTAGAGAAGATATTGCAAATCAATTATGGTCTCATTATAATAATTGTTAGAATATGAAGAAGTAACAATTTAAATTAAGTATGTTTTGAATGTTGATATTTGTGGTATTCACGCAATGAACAAATAATTCAAGACTATTTTATATGTATTTTATTTTCATAAACGGAATTATTATATTTATACTTGATCTTAGGTGAATACGATTTCGAGTTTGTAGTATTCACGTCATGAACAAATAATTCAAGACATGTATTTTATTTTCATGAACGGAATTATTATATTTATATTTGATCTTTAACGTGAATAGATTTAGCATATTTATAAATTATGAGGGTAGAAATGTCCAAAATAACATTGTTTCTTTTTTACGTTAACAATATGGATCGTTTGAGCTAAAAAAAAAAAATTTTTGGAATTTTTTTTTTGAAAAACTTAAAAAATGGCGTTTCCAGAATTTTCCAAATTTGTAGTGTTAATTCTGGAAAACTGAATAGTAATTGGAGAACTGAAAAATTTTCTGAAAATTTTCCATTTGGGAAAATGTTGCTGTGAAACAGATTTTGGAAATATTTCCAATTTTTAGAAAATTTTCCAAAAATTAAACAACCCTTAAATGGCTTGTGCTTTTGAATCTAAATATGAATATGTTTACCATACTTATATTTGATCTTTAATAAACTTAAAATGGGCTACTATTTAGTTTATTAATCTTAACAAAAAAATAACATTAGCATTGTTTTTTAATTAAAATAAAATTCATTTAATAATAGTAGTAGTTTTTTTTTCAAAAAAGTAAGAAATAGTTGTTAGGTGAATACGATTTTGAGTTTTCTAAGGTTGGAAAATGAAGGCTGGAAAACAGAAAACGTACTGTAGCTGTGAAACAGAATTTTGGAAAACAGAAATAATTCCGGAAATAACTCCAGATGAAAAATTTTAGAAAACAGAAATAACTCCAAACAGAATTAATTCCATTATGAAACGCAGCCCAAAATTTGCTTACGAGGTGGGATGGAAAAAGGAGAGTTGTTTTTTTTTTGGTAAGATTTTTTGCCTTTTTCCTCGTTTTTGGTCTTTTGGGCCTCACAAGAGTAATGGGCCACGTTTAATCATTCAAGGAAATCCCATCTTTTCGTTAAAAAAAGAAAGAAAGAAGTAATTTACCCTTGAACTTTTGGTTAAAAATGACTTCTAAATTAAAAAAAAAATTTACCTCCCTGATTAATTTTAATTTTGGATTTTTCTTTATTGTTTTTCATTTTATGATCCCTAATATTCCTTTACATCATTATGATGCATTAGAGAGCATGGACCATCTAGTCGTACTGTATCCCTTCTATGATCATTAAGAAAGAAAATGAAACATTCTTGTTCAATACTATGAGTTATTGGAATATGCATGAAAGCTAACATGATGGGATACAAATTGGGAGCCACCACCAAATCTAACCATCTAATGCCTTTAATTTCATTTGATTGAAGCCTTAATTTTCCAAAAAGAATAAGAAAAGAAAAATCATTTGATTGGAGGACCCACAAAAAAAAATACATTGTAAATAATTGAGCTGCAAATTTCCCTACCCAACATATGAACCCAAGTTAATGGATTTCTAGCTTCACATCATTTTATCTATTTTTTATTTTTCTTTTACACTTATATTTTATGTGAGGAGTGCATCGTTTGCTATAGATAGGCAAGCAATGTGACACCCACCACCTAGATCCAAATCTAGAGCTACCTCTTACGGGGCTGGCAATATTTGGATTTTAATAAGTACTTTTGTTTTCTATGCTAATATATAAAGCTAAGCTACTTAATACTTATTACTCCCTCCTTCTTTTATTAAACCTCGTTTACTATTTGGACACGCGTATTAAAAAAGTCGGATGACTTACTATTTGAGATAATTTTACTCCTTATTTTTACTCGGACGTACGAGAAAAATTAAGAATTTTTTTTGGGTCAAATAGTGAGTCATCCGATTTTTTTTATATATGTGCCCAAACAGTAAACGACGTTTAATTTCAAACGGAGGGAGTACATTCTTAGGGAGACATAGCTATGCTCTTTTAATTTCCTACTTCACCTATTCTCAAATATGAATATAACTTATATAATCCTTTTGTATATTATTGAACAAACACTTCGATGGAATAAGACGTGTAAGCCATGTATTGTTTGTTTAAAAAACAAGAAAGAAATAAGTGATGTAAGTTTTTTTTTTATTTTCTTATGATTTGGTAGGAGATTGAGTTAAAGTTCGAATCTTATCTCTATTTATATATATATATAAAAAGAAAAAAACCTAGGTTGGCTATTTGTTTTGCATTTTCATTCTCCTAAACAACGAAATTTTGTAATTAATCTATTGCGTTTCGTATTTAGTATATGAATTTTATCTCCTAAGTAGCAGTTAGGCGCCAAAATTTTACCATTTCCCACGTGAAGGCTACCCCTCCCATTTTGCCGCCAGATTAGGGATCGAATCCTAGTCTCCCCACTTGTTCCTCGTAAGCGCGCAAGAGTACTTGGTAAAGAGTGTTTTATGCTAACATGTAGATTTTTGTTATAATTTTCATCCAATTAGGAAGTGATATTCCCCTTTGATCTGATTTTTACAAAAAAAATTGGACCAAATTAAAATATTACGGTTTTTTAAATATATGGACCGAACCAAATCATTTGGAAATGGTTGGGTTCGCTTCAGTCCATTTTTAACTGTTCGGTTCAGTAACATTTATGACTTTTTTTTTTTTTTTTGGACTCTTTCTAATCTTTTTATTAGGGCTCATTTAAAATATAGTCACATTTACGAATAAAAATATTATCTTATTAGAAAATTTGAATTTAAAATAGTGGTACATAAACTAAATACCAATTCATAATAAACTATTTGACAAAAAAAAAGTCATAACTTTATGTTTTAGGGGAGTTAAAATATAAAAATAGATTATATAAATTTTCTATATATATATTAAAAATTAGAATGAGGGTTGTGATTATTTGAAACTTTTATTTAAGGTTTAAAAATAGCTAACTCTAGTAAAAACATTACTTATTACTTATAAGTTCTAAATAAAAATTATACTACAACGTACTAATCAGTTTCTAACCACTGTTAATTTAAATATTTTAAATCAATGGCTCATTTTTACTAATTCGTACTAATAAGTGAAACCCAACAAACCACTTAATACAAACAATACAAACCCACGAGCCTAATTAATTAAATCATTTTCAGTTTCCAATGAAATCTTAAAAGGACCGACATACTCTTAAGATGTCCCATTCCCCAAAAACCCACGAGCACCCTACCAAAACAAATTTTATGAAATTGAAAAATATATAGTAACACAATATAAAAACTTTAATATATATAAAGAAAAGGAAAAGGAAACAAAAAATATTCAAACAATTCTTGCTAAAAGAAAACTCAAATCAATAAAGAAAAGTACTCCCGACCCACACAACCTTAGAACCATATCATGGGAACAATTATGATTAGGAACACCATTTGGTCAAATGCAAAACCAAAATTAGGTTATGGAATAAAAGAATCACAAGACAATTTCTCAAAATCTTTTTCTTTAGATCCGCCGTTTGATGGGTCCTTACGAAGGTCTACAAAATGAATGGATTATTTTAAATTAGCAGCGATCGACGAATATTAATTATGATCAAATAATATAAAATTTATTTTACATATTATATATGAATGCATCATTTATTCATGAATGACTCAAATTTCAACTAACTATACGAAATGTGTGAATTACATATCTGGTGCATCCGGTGTAATTTTAATAATCTATTCTAAGTGAGAATGAGGAAATCACAAATGCAAAGGACCTCATCATTCCAATTGGGTTTTGAAAGCATCAAAAGGAGAAGAAATGTCTAGGAGAAATAAACCCACAGATTTCAATGGAGGATAGATAGAAGGGAAGAAAAGGAAACAAAGTCAGTTGCTCGAGGACGAAAAAGAGGGAATTGAAAGAATAAGAAGCCAAACAGAGAGAGAGAGAGAGAGAGAGAGAGAGAGAGAGAGAGAGAGAGAGAGAGAGCGCTCAAATCAATCTAGTAAAATGGAGCCAGCGACAAACAACAACACAAGGAATTAGGGAATTACTAGGAATTGAATTGAATTACTACTACAAGTTTTTGGTTTCTGGAGAATTGCAGAATCTCAGTCAACAGAGCAGTCAAAGTTTCTAAAATCCAATCAAAACCTCACCCCACCATCATACTATGATCGATTTTGCCAACTGTATCAAAATAAATATTGCCACCATCTCCTCTTCTCCTCCACTTGTATTCTATACATGTATATATGTATTTCTACCTTTTATTTTTATATTTACACTTCGTAATTATATTAATATTATTTTCATTAGCAAATATGTCAAATACTGATCTTTTAAGAAAGTGAGTGAAAAATACTTGAGATAATAACTATTTTATTAATAAAATTGTACTTATTTATGTGTCAAAATATGATTAGAATTTATTATTTTTTTATATTATTAGTTTTATTTAAACAAATAACTAATAAGTAAATATGAAAATGATATGTATATTTTTATTATAAAAAATTAGTAAAAATATTATATCTCTATCGTTACTCATTCTCGAATACTTATCCTAATATTTACGGACATAATAAGTATTATTTTTTCATAGATAAAAAATAGTTAGAACTCAAATTCTATTCGCACTTTATCGTCAATAAATAATTTTTTTTAAAAATAAATAATTAATTAGTCATTATCAATATTACAGAGTCTAGTCTAATAGTCTCTCATTAGATTATTATTATTAGTATTATACCAATAGAAAAGGAAAGGAAAGGAAAAGAAGCCCACAAAAGGAAGAAATTGGAAGGGAGCTCATGAAAAAATCGTGTCTGAGGAAGTGGAAGGAATAAGGGTTTTTCATCTTTCTGTCAAACTTATTAATGCTTTCTTCTCCATCTCTTTTTTTTCCTTTTTGGTATTTCTTTCCTCTTTATTGAGTAGTAGCAGGAGCAGTGTACTGGTTCTACTATTCTTTCAAAAATCTCTCTTCAATTTCTTTCTTCTTTTTTTCTTCCTTTCTGCCCATTAAACAATGAAAATGGCATAATACCAATCATCCTTTCCCCTCAATAGGAAACACCCATCATTGCTCCCAACAATCCTTTTCAACCTTAGAAACCTGAGCTTCTAAGAATAGTAGAACCCTTATTCTCTTCCATGATCAATTTAAATATCTCCCCTTCTCTTCCTTCTCTCACTCTTCAATTTACCCCCAATTAACTCCATATCCATCATCTCTTTCTTCAATCCTACCATGGATCCTTCCTCTGCAAACTCTGTTAATGGTTTCTACTCGTTCTTGACCAGAGGGATCGATGACCTTGAACGCGTCTACCTCTCCAACAACTTCATGTCAATCCAATTCCTTCAAAGGGTTCTTTCCTTGCTAAGATCTTTCCACACCCAATTGACTCTGCTTGTCCAGAAACTCCATTTACCAGTTGGGGACAAGTGGCTTGATGAGTACATGGATGAGAGCTCTAAGCTATGGGAGGCATGTCATGTCCTTAAATCCGGCATCTCTGGCATGGAGAATTACTACTCTTCTGGATTCAATATCACTTCTTCTCTCGACAATCATCCCCATCTCAGCACCCACCTGTCTCGCCAGGTTCTTTGAAAATTTTCTCGAAATTTGCTTTTGGTTCTTCTTGAAAAATCCCATGTGGGTTTTGGGTTTTGGGTTTTTGATTAAAGCACTGAAAACAATATTTGGATTTTTTTGGAACAGGTAATCCGAGCAATTTCTGGGTGTAGAAGAGAAGCGGCGGGATTGGAGGAGGAGAACAGAGCTTTGATGGAGACGAGAATCCAACCTTTGTCTCTGCGATTCGATGAGAAGGTTTCGATAGAATCCAAATTGAATGGGTTCAACGGTTTCAGAGGGGTTTTGTACGCAATGAGGAACGTTAGTTCTCTGCTGCTGATGATACTTCTGTACGGTTTCGTGAATTGCTGGGCGGAGCCGAGTTTTGTGGGCGGGGGGAGCGGCGGCGGGTATGAAGGAGGGTGTTTGCTGTTTGGGTCGGCGTTTATGATGTCGACGGCGAGGCTGCAGCAGAGGGTGGCGGCGGAGATGTGTGGGATGAATGGGATATTGATGTACGAGTTCAGGAGATCGAAGGCGGCGATGGAGGAGCTGAAAGGGGAGCTGGAGAGGCGGTGCGGCGGCGGCGGAGGACAAGAGATGGTGGAGTGGGTGGAGGAGGTTGGGATTAGAGAGAGAGTGGAGAATTTGAGAGGATGGTTTGGAGTATTGAGATCTGGAACGGAGAATATTATTGCCCAGCTTGATGATTTCTTTGATGAGATTGTTGAAGGAAGGAAGAAGCTTTTAGACTTTTGCAGTCATAGGTAGGAAAAAAAATAGAACAGAAAGAAGAGAATTAGTAGGGAAAAAAATATTACAAGCTTTAGAAGCAAAGCAGTTTGTCACCAAAGTTGCCTTTACTCCTCCTCTACTTTTCTTTTAATATAATATTATATTAATTAGTATTATTTTTCTTCCATTTCTTCTCTTCTTTTTTCTTCCTATCCTTAGTTTGCTTGTTTATTACGGTTACTCTAATTTGAAGTTCCTTTTCTTCTTCTTTCTGTAAACTGAGAGTAACCCTTTTTTCTCGTAACTCTTAAAGTTTGCCTTATTTAAGGTCGGCCTCAGCTTTCTGTCAAAGACACACTTTTTGTTGCTGTAATGTTTGTTTCTAAATGCAATTTCTTTTATTGACGGGAGATGGAAGTCGAATCTTAAATCCTTACCGATACTAATGAATTAGACGCCGATGGGCTAAAAAAATTAAGCTCTCTTCATGATTGCTTGTCACATTAATGTATGATGAGAAATGGACAAGAAGTGAGGGGGGCAGCTTTTTCACTGTTGGGTGAAATGGGCACAAGTTAAATTACTGTACTTGTTGTACACCTATATACAGTATATATCTTACTTTTGGATGTAGAAATAGTAAAAATGTTAGGATACTTTGTACTAGAAATAGCAAAAGAACAGTATTGATAGAAAGTGGGCTGGCTCGGGCTCTCAGCCTCAGGCTGGGGTTTGGGTTTGGGTTTGGGTTTGGCACTAAGTCTAGTTTTTGCAATTGCAGCATTGAAGAGAGAGTAGTCAGTAGTCAGCAGACAGAAGTGGTGACTGGTGTGGTGAGTATTTATTCTCTGGTTGTTATGGTAAGAAATGGGGTAATCATTTTGAGTAGTGGAAAGAATGATGAAAAAGTGAAAGATACATACATGCATCCATACATACATACATACATGCATACATACATAAGAAAAAAGTGTATGACTGCAGTACTGCTGCGAAGATTCCTGGGTTTCTTCTAGCTTTTAACTTCAAACTCTTCTTTTACTTTTGGTCTCTTATTTATTATTAATAAGTGGTAATTATTAGTGAGGTTTTGTCTGATTCGATTTCACTTTCAAAGCAATGGAGTTGATCATGAAACATGAAAACCTCTCTTTTACTGCAAAAAACAAGCTGACATTGTCTCTTCTGCGCTGCTGCTCTCTCTCTTTATCACACACAGAAATCATAATGATCAAATATTATTATAATTATGTTTGCCATCTTCATCTTCTTCTACTTCTTCTTCTTCAATCTCTTTTCCCCCTCTTTTTAGGGTCTATATATATTAATAAATAAATAAAAATACAGGAAATATGGAAGAGAGAATAGAAGGGGTCGCTGCTTTCCCATAATTTATTTATGCGTTTTTGTCGTTTGCCGGAATTTCATGCCTTGCCTCCTCTCAAGGGTTCCACAATCAATCTTTTGCTGACCAAACAATAATAAATAATTCATCATCATGGGACAAAATAAACAAAAAAGAAACACGAGTGCCACTACTAGTATATCTATCTGCACAACAAGGTCATGAAAGAAGCATAGCACCAAGTTTCGGCAGGCAGCGGCAACGGCAGCGGCACTACTACTATTACTACTGTCAAATGATCATTACCCGCTTTAACCAACAAGACCTGACGACTTACACTTATTACTATAATAATAATTACAAAGCTCCAAAATGAATCCATCAAAAAATAATATCTTACCACCATCTATGAACAAAACTGTAGATAATAATAAAAAATTCAGAAAAAAAGTTAGTGTGATTAAATAATTCCTTATAATCAAAATTGCATTAAAATAAGAGGGAATTGTTATTTAGTACTACAATTAAGAAATATCAAAACAAAGAGTTTAAAAAGAGGTAAAATAGTTATGGAAGGGATTTTTCCACTAGAGGCTCTAAAAAATGTATGAATTACATGCAAAAATGTTCATCTCAATTGCTAAGACAATTTTTAATTAAGACATTATCGATTGTTAGGCGAATCAATTTACTTACTCTCTATAGAAATACACTTTGATCGAGATGTTCTTAATTAAAAATTAAATTATTTTATATTTTCTAGTATCATCATTTAATTTAGATGTCTACTTTATTTTCCAAGTCTTCTTTATTATTTACCAAAGACTTGCAAAAAATAACTGATCATTTAGTTTCAATATCAAAACTGCACATATTTTAAATATGAAATAGATAATGCTGACAATTAATTTATGAATTGAATTCATAAGTGCAATGTAGAAAATATGAAGTACAGTTAGAATTCACAAATGAATGTAATTATACATTTTTAATTTTTACCGAGAATTAAAATATTTTAGCTAAAAAAATATAAATAAATTGCATAAGGAAAGATCTTTGAAGCAGGGAAGAAGTTGAAATTAAAAAGAAACTGCAATTAAAATAAAAGAATAAAAGTTAGATTGTCAGTAATTTAAGAAAAAATTAAATAGTTTTTTATACTTAATCTCCGATCAATATTCAAAATCTTAAAATTAAAACAAACAAATTATATCTTATCGAAAAGGATTACTACTATACCCAAATCAAATCCTATTTAAATTTAAATATATCTAAAAACGCTCTCCATTCCTAATTTCGCATCCTGTGTCCAAAACCCGGCCCGTTGCTTTCTAGACTCTCAACTACACAGGTCTAGAACTCATCTTGATCTGAAAAATATATCTCAAAGAGTCCTTTTCTCCTTGAAATACTGCACAAAATATGACACTTTTAGCTCATTTTTCCTTAAACTATTCTCAAAGCTCATATCTACAATAATGAAGGAATTGAAGCTTAAAACAACAAAATCACCATTCAAAAGATACGCAATTAGATAGTAAATACAACCAAAATAAATGCTCAATCACATAGCACCAAGTTTGGACAGGCAGCTGCAACGACGGCGGCAGCAGTACTACAATACCACTATTACTACTGTCAAATGATCACTACCCGCTTTAATAAACAAGACCTGACGACTTGCACTTATTACTATAATAATAGTTACAAAGCTCCAAGACGTAAAAGAAAAAGGAAAAATGCAAACAAATTAAACTCGATAGAACCAACAGGCAACAGGCAGGCCACCAGTAAGTATAACATAACCATTATTTGCAAATTACAAAATGTATAACTTCTTGAGATGCAGCAAATCGGGGGGAAAAAAGAATTACCTAAGCCCTTACGAACTCTTTAACCATGTAGTAGTCGTAGTAGTATATAATTTTTACAGACTCGAACAAAAAAACAACAGGAGAGGATAAATATTTCGCCAGCATATCCAAAAGATTCATCGGAAATCTGTGATTTACAGGAGATGAATGAATGAAATATATAAATGTGGCATGCAGAAAATGTACTATAAGTTACCATGCAGCCAGTGCAAGGAGCCACAAAATCAAGAAACAGGCCGACCAATCATATTCAAACATCAAACCCTGGCATTGCAAACTGGGAAGCAAATGCCTCCACTCGGTTACGGAGGTCTGCAATATCCCTGTTGTTCTGCAAGCTTCTCGAAAAATCTTTCTGCAATTTCCCTTGTTCCCTCTGCAGAGAACTCGAAATCTGCGCTGCCCTCAGAAGAAAGTCAGCAATGGTCTCATAATCAGCTTCCAAACAGCCCCTTGAAGTCATAGCAGGAGTTCCTGAAGGAGTTCAAATTACGGAAAAATTAGATAAGGAAAAATTAAGTTGTTCTTAGGATACTAACTAACTGTTTTACTTGACTTGAAGAAAAAAAGGACATACGCCAATTATATTTTCACATACATCACTCAACATTGTTAAGCGTGAAAGTATTAGCATCTCTAGCACCATTAAGGAAAATGTCAGCAACTTAATTTGAGATGCAAGTAACCCTCTATAGTGGGTAATCAGATTTTAGGAACCCAATGGTGAGCAATGATGCCTTTGTGCAGCTATAGAATGATGAGCTGACAGCAAAATTCTACTGATTTTTTTAAAACCAAATTGTGTAGTGATCTTGAAAGTAAAGATTTGTAACTCACATACCTACATGGTGGAACTAAAATTTCATCGTTTATTTGGAAACAGTGGACACGGTAACTATTTCCCACCTACTAGTTTTCACCCAGAGAAAATAACATAATACCACTTACCAATTCTCACCCCTCCAGGACAAATAACACCGTTGTCACCAAATATGGCAGTTTTATTTAGAGTAATGTGGCACAATTCACATACTTTCTCATAGATCTTGCCTGTAAATAAACAAATAAATAATAAGTGAATATCAAGAGGTAAGGGTAACACAAAATGAACAGAAAGGCACTCATGCATCATTTCATACAATAATGTAATAGACAAGGCATGCAAAAATGCTTTATAGGATGCATCCTGCATTAGTTTTGTTTGAACCCACCCCTGAGTTACAATGGACATTCATCCAATTTACTTTTTTCTGTACTCTTCTTTTCATTACCATTAGCCAATAAATAATTCCAGCTCTAAATTGATAAACCTTCATAAACACCTAGCTACGTGGACTTAGGGACCTAACATTCTAGTAACAATAAGACAAAAGCCAATAAATATTTCCAGAATTCTACTGTGGTCTACTGACACCGACCATAAATGATAGTTCAGCATGACCTAGAAAGGAAATCACATGATTACAGCTGAAAACTAAACCATATTATGTCAACTTTTGGGTCCTCCATAACTTGGAAGGTTCGGATCTCTGAATGTTTAAAAACTACTGCTTCAAAAACCTCTTTTGCACATATCGACAAGAATCCCAAATGATGGGGTGTTTCCATTTGAAAAACTTCAGTTGGAAAGATACCATCTAAACACTTGTTTGTTTCACTCTTTCTGCACAAGTCTAAGGCATTCGATTTGGATAGAGGATGGTAATCATTTACTTTAAAGGACGTTGAAAACAAATTAAAGACTCTCTTATCATTCTAGCTAAATGCTTGGTTCAAAAACTTCATAACCATCTTTTCATGAATATGCCGAGTCTGCTATGGACTAGACCTTTTTTAACAAGTAGCGCAAAATAGATTGCTCACTAGATGTCGGAAAAAAAGGCCATGTTATGCCACACACCTAATTGGGCATGATGCTTACACATTATGAATGTTAAGATAAAGGGAACGAACAGCAAGAGCTAACATCACCCCAATCCGGTTAACAGATCAGCTACCTATACAGTACAAATTGCAGGAACAAATGAGGAAAAATAAACTAATACAAAAAAGATAAAGAAAAAAAAATCCGTCCTTCAGCATCATGAAATTATACCATATTTCTGAGAAAATTAGCTAATAAGATGGTACATAACTAACAATGAATGGCAATCCACAGAACATGACTTAAGAACAATACCAGTCAAATGAATCAAAAGGTAATTTCCAGTAACATCATGACCTTTTAAACATACCAACTTAGGTTTTTCTGTTCTCTAAAAACATTGCAAGTTCTTAAACATTTTGCAGCATCGTACTACTAAGTGCTTCTGTCGAGATATTTCTTCCCATAATGCAGCTTATCATTGTAAAAGGTAGTTTAGGGTTGAGGGGAAAATGCTTCCAACTGTTAATTTTCGAAAGCTAATATTTGTGTGGACAAGTACAAGAGTCTAGAGATCATGGTCACTTTGCAGTTAGTCATGTGGCTTCTTTTTCGCAACAAAATAAAAGAAAGCAAATTAAGTCAATCCTATAACTTATAGCCCCAACAGAAAGCTTTGGTGCTTAAAAAAAATGATCAATTATTTCGATTCAAAGCATAAATACAGTTTATTTTAATAATGATCCACTGTGGTGAATAATGTCCAACTATATAATACCTGTTAACCCAAGAGGAGTTAGATCCCAGAGCAATAGATGGTTGTCAGTACCCCCAGTCACCAATCTGCATTTTCTTCTCAGCAAAGCAGATGCCAAAGCCTGAGCATTTTTTCGTACTTGTTGCATGTATGCTTTGTACTCTGGAGTAGCCACCTGTTTTAAGGCTATAGCAAGAGCAGCAATGTGATTGTTGTGAGGGCCCCCCTGCAGTGATGGATGAACTGCAAAGTTTATCTTTTCCTCGAAATCATAATGGCAGCTACCATCAGCATGATTGAGAGGAATGCCTGGTTTCCTAGATTTTGGTCCTTTCCTGAAAAAGATGATTCCTCCTCTAGGCCCCCGAAGACTTTTGTGAGTAGTTGAGGTAACTATATCACAATAATCAAATGGACTAGCACATTCCTGTAAATGAAAACGGATGATGAGAAAAACAAAAAACAAATATTATGTTCATCGACTGGAGCAAGTAGCATGCTATCTGTACAATTTATTTCTCATACATGAAAAGGAAAAGAAATCCATATACAAGCATTCACATATACAAGTAAACTTCTACAAAGGGGGAATATTTGGTGACTATCAACTTCAATAAGCTAAAAAAAGCTCAAGAAATATTTCAACAGCTGACAAGCATTGCAAGTCTGAATAAGATCAACCATGAGTTTGTAATTTAAGTAGCTAACATATCCATACACATTCAAATATCAAATGCGGCATAAGCAAAAAAAAATAACAACAATAAATAATAAAAGATGAAAATCAATTCAGACTTGCCAATGTCAATGTGGACTCTCTACATATTTGAACACTTAAAAGGCATTCCCCTCCAACAAGCAATTGGAAATAACAAGCAACAGCATGGGACTCAAAGCATACTAAACTGCATAGTGCCTTCTAAGTACAGTGCATGAATCTGACAAGCTACACGTGGGTTGCCTTCCTAGCACATTGGGTAAACTGAATAGTGCCTTCTGCACATATCCTAAAATAACATACATGCGTACAAGCTCAGTCGTTATCAAAGCAAATGTACAAGGACAAAGTAACAGACAAAAGTTCAACACGAACAAACAAAGATCAAAGCTATCAAAATGTAGAAAAATAAAAAGATAAAAGCACGTGATAACACCAAAAGTTTGCATCAAACTCCCAAAGCAGAACAGTAGCACACTAGAACAGTCACAAACCTTAGCTGCTACAAGACCACTAATATGTGCCATGTCACACAGCAATACTGCTCCAATCTTATCAGCTACTTGTCTAAACCTAGCATAATCCCACTCCCGTGGATATGAACTCCCTCCACAAATAAGAATCTTGGGTCTGAAATCCATGGCCTTTTCCTCCATCTTATCATAGTCGATATACCCAGTTTGAGGGTTCACCCTATAGGGCAAACTCTCAAAGAAAATGGAAGAGGCAGATACCTTTTTCCCTCCAGGAGTATAATACCCATGGCTCAAATGCCCTCCTGATGGAGAATCCAACCCCATAATCCGATCCCCAGGCAATAAAAGGCCAGTGTAAACAGCAAAATTAGCAGACGTACAGGAATACGGCTGCACATTCACACCCCATTTATCAGAGTCAAGCCCAAACGCAGCCAATGCGCGACTCCAACACAATAGCTCAATCTGATCAATAAATTGGTTACCCGTATAGTACCTCGCCCCAGGAAAGCCTTCAGAATACTTATTAGTTAAATGACTGCCCAGAGCTTCCATAACCGCCCGGCAAACAAAATTCTCAGAAGCAATCAATTCTATACCTTTAAACTGTCGTTGCTTCTCTTTCTCCATGATGTCGAAAATTTCAGGGTCAGCTACTGACATAGTGTGATTCCCCCACGCTCTAACAACCGCGCGGCGTGACTCGTGGCACTGTTCCACAGACAAGCGCTTGGGAGGGTTTGGAGTTGATGAAGACGAGGACTGGGTGCAATCGCGTTGCCTCTTGAGACACATTTGGTGGCCCAACAGACTGAATTGCTCCTCATCTTCTTCCTCCTCATTATCACGATTCGCGTCTCCATCATCGCTGAGATCCCTCAGGTGAGTGCTGCTGTTATTGGTGGTGCGAAGGTGGTTGCGGCGGTGGTGGCTGTTCTTATCACTCTGATCAAGTAGCTGCAACGGCACCGGATTGGACGAGGACGATGAGACATGGGAGTGGAATCCAAGAGAGAGCGCAGATTCGGCATGCGTCAAATCCATTTCAGAGAGAAACCAAAACCAAAACAAAAACAAGAAAGGAGGAAATCAGGCGGTTTTTCCTTCCTTTCTTCCTAGAGGAAAGAGGAGAAGCAACAGAAACAGCCGCAGCGGCAGCGGCAGCGACAACAGAGGTTGGAGAAGGAGCAGCGGAGAGAGCGGAAGGTTCGGGTGGCGTTGGCGGTTGTTTCCATACAAGAATTGGATTGGAAGAGAATTGAAAAGTGAAAACCCTAATTTATTTGGTGACTTGGGAAAAGGGAAAGGAGAAGTAAAGGATAGATATGGGATTGGGAAGGGATGATAAGGGAATGACGAAGGAGGGGAATGAACCTGGACGGGAAGGTGGAGGCGAGGGGGTAACTGGGGATAGGCGGTAGTAAAGGGGTAAATTGAGGATGGAATGAAAGGCAGGTTCACTAATCCTCCCTCCCTCCAATATTTAATAACTGTCATTTTTAAAAGTAGTATAAATTAAAAAAATAATTTATGGTAATTTTTTATTGGTGCACGTTGTCCTTTTTTTGATATAATTACGATAAAATCATTTGATTCAAATAAGGCTTGGAAAGCGGATGCTCTCTTCCCTCTATTGTTTCTCTATTTCCTTCTTCTTCCTCCTTCTCTTTTTGTTCTGTATTTTTTCTTCTTCATATTGATTGGGTTTAGATTTTGATTGGGTTGGTCGGTGTTGGGTCTGTCATCAAGTTGTCGTCTCCGTTCCGGCCGCACCAACACCACCGACGCTCTTCCTCCTTGTCTTTTCTTTTATGTTTTCTTTTCCTCCATGTTGATTGGGTTTAGATTTTGATTGGGTTGGTTGGTGTTGGGTCCGTCATCAAGTCGCCATCTCCGCTCCAGCCGCACCAACACCACCGACGCACTTCCTCCTTGTCTTTTCTTTTCTGTTTTCTTTTCCTCCATATTGATTGGGTTTAGATTTTGATTGGGTTGATCAGTGTTTGGTTGGACGATTTTGATTTTAATTTGGTTGAGGAAGGAATTGTTATTTGTGTTTGAGGAAGAAGGTAGAGATGGAGGATGAGTCGGCAAAGATGAACAAGAGTAGTAAATATGATCAAGGTAGAGGGGTGTTTGGTAATTGACACATAGAATGGCTTACGTGTCATTAAAAACGTCAATTAATTGAGTCAGTATTTTCGGTAGGCAAACGACAGATATATGAGTACAGACGGAGTAGATCATTTTACTGCTTTTTATTTGTTTTGTTCTTTTTGTAATTTGTAGGTTCGGTTCGGTGTCTTTCCTTTTTTTTCTTTTTTCTTTTCATTTCATTTTAAAAGATGGGCTGGTAAAGGTATCTAAGAACTGGATTTAATCAAAAATTAAATTGAAATTGGTCAATTACGAACCAAACTGAAATCGAAAAAAAAAGGTCCAATTCTGATTGTAAAAAATACAAATCCAAAATATTTCAGTTCTACAATTTACAAACCTAGTAAGTGACGAATCATGTGTCTATATTTTATTTTTATATATTTTTTATAATATGTAAATTAGAAAATAGATAGAAATTGAAGTATAGATAGATAGAAAAAATATTTATAATAATAATACTTATAACATAATGCTAGCTCAACAGGTAGTCATTCCACGAAGTCTTGAGAATGAACGAGTATTATACAAGGTGTTGAGGTGCAAGATTGGAGAAAGATGAGGTTAGGGTTTTGAAATATGGGGATTTTCAGATTTTGTGGAGATTTTATGGTTTTTCCTAGAGGAATTAATCAATTAGTTTTGTTTAGATGATGATTTAGTTGTTAAATATAGAGTTTATAGTGATTTGGTAAAAAATTAAGTGAGTATTGGGAGATTTTTGTAAGAGTTTTGGGTGTTTTATTAAGAGAGTGCAGAAATTTGTTGGAGAAAAAGATATGAGTAGTTTAGTGGAGAAAAAAGGTTTAATATCTAAGATTCGATGGGGCGTCCAAAGAGGAACGATATACCATCTGTACTAAATAAAACAGTACAGGTGGACCAGCCATGAGGCTTTGCATAAAATGCCCGATTCGACCATTAGTTCACCCATATTCTGAATTTCTTCGACTTGACAACCCAAAAACTTAGGCCCCGTTTACTTCAGAGAAATTTCAGATAGAAAAATTGCTATTTTTCTAAATTTTGCACCTTTTCATTTCTATCCGAAAACTGGAAAACGTGTTTACTTCGCATTTTTCTAAAATAAACAGAAATTTGAAAACTGGAAAACGTGTTTACTTCGCACTAATTTCCAATTTTTTGAAAAATGGAAATGTGTTTGGGCTACGCTTGATCCTGGGCATCAGGACGCTTGAGCTTGGGAGTCATGACGCTTGATATTGGGCGTCATGACGCTTACTTAATTTTGATAGAACCCATAACTTCTATTTGGAGCTCCATGACGCATGAGTCTTGCATGATGACGCTGGGATGTTTTCGCAAAACCATCACTTCTGTTTGGGGCGTCATGACTCTTGATATTGGGCGTCATGACGCTGGGATGTTTTCGCAAGAACCCATCACTTCTCTTTGGGGCGTCATGCCGGTTGATCCTGGGTGTCATGACGTTGGGATGTTTTCGCAAGAACCTATCACTTATGTTTGGAGCGTCATGACGTTTGAGCTTAGGCGTCATGACGCTAGTATGATTTTTGCAAAAAACCATAAATTTTGTAAAAAACCATAAATTTTGTTTGGGGAGTAATGACACTAATATATATCATCAATCTACTAATATTCCATTACATTTAAATATATTAATTCATATTTCTACATGAAAATAAAATACATATAAAATAGTTTTATTGTTCATTGCACAAATATTGAAAAAAATGACATTAAAAACATACTCTATTTGGCTTGTTAATTCCAAATATTCTAATGATTATTATGATGAACCCATAAATGATTTGCAATATCTTCTCTAACAGCGTTCATTTGTTCTTGCTGGGACATATTCACTTGAATACCTTCTTGCATCTCACTAACTTCATCCCCATCAAAGTTCTCTAGACCTTCCATACCATATTCTGTGAATAATTGATCAGCTCTATCTTCCATTCGAATAAAATTGTGCAGTGCACAACAAACTAGAGGTATCAATTTTTGACGTCAAAGAGGGTAATTCGGAATAGACTTTAAGATTGGAAATCTAGCTTTGAGGATGCGAAAAACCCTTTCAATAACATTTCTCAAAGATGAATGTCGATAGTTAAACAATTCATATTTTCTTCTTATCCTTCCTCGTCCATGAAAATCATTGCGATGATACCGTTCGCCACGATAAGGAGCTAAAAATCCTGGAATATTTGGATAACCAGCATCAACAGCATAATAGTAATCTGCACAAGATAAATACAATCAGTAAAAGATGGTAAAAAATAATTAATAAATATTGTTATGAATTACAAGAACAGTGTTTCACCTGTTGGAGGCATAGGAAATTGATTTTCTTCCCTTGTTAATGCATCAAGAAATACGCGAGCATCATTAGTTGTGCCTTCCCAACCAGTATAAATAAAAGTAAACATCAAATCATGCGAACACGCCGCTATAACATTTTGAGTAACAAGTGATTTTCTACCCCGAAATGTTTTTTGTTTGGATTTAGGGGCACAAGCTGCGACATGAGTACCATCTATTGCACCTATGCATTTCTAAAAAGAAAAAACACAAAAGAATAACTTAAATATTTAAACATCAGTAGTTTATTTTTCAGTAACATGAATTTAGGCTAGACATGCGTACCTCAAAATATGGATACCATCTAGGATTTCCAAGAATTTCTGGCTGAACGGGTCCTCTGTTAACATGTTTGATCAAATGAGTTGCTAACGCAGCTAAAGCGCGTATCACATTCTTGACCCAAATGTGCACAGTCTTAGTAGAGTGCTGATATCGGTCTGCCACCGTCCTTTGAGTTGCTCTATGGCATAATACAGCCAATGCCATTGCCAAACCCTCTTCTACACTAACTCCTCTTGTCGCGCTTATTAATTCCATCGTTTTCAACCTATCACATAAATTCAAAAACACATGTGGTTTCATACGAAAGTTATCGTAACATATAGTTGGATTTCCCAATAAAACTTCAAGGATATATGCTTGACCACTAAGCATAGATGTGCGACAAGGTGTTCTTCCAATTTGACTACTTTCACCTTCCATTAGCATACGAAGCTGCGCCAATTCTTCAAAGTCATTATCATCATCAGTGGAACTATCACCACTTGAATTGATAACATAAGTACTTGAAGTGTTGTTATAATACTGTGTCATTTTATCTGCATCATTAAATTAATCATTACATCACATTTGGGTTATAAATGATAAATGGATGAGAATATAATGAACACCAATAAATTAACAATATTACATGGAGAGAGAGCTTTAAACACAATTGAAAGATGAATAGAAGAATGAATCAAAATCGTTGAGAGAAGCTTGGGTTGTAGAATAATGAATTTGTGAGCTTGTAAGTGTATTTTTGTGTTTTGAGCTTCCTTGTCACTTAGGGCCTTATCTAAGATGAGTATATATAGTTTCCAGAGGTTAGAGGCTCTTCCAATAAAGACTAGCTGTTTGTCCCAATAAAAACTAGCTGTTACATGTGTCAGATGCTTCAGCGTCATGACGTAGAGACTCGGCGTCATGACGCTGAAATATTTGACACATGAACCAGCTGTTTGTCCCAATAAAAACTAGTTGTTACATGTGTCAGATGCTTCAGCGTCATGACGCTGAGACCTGGCGTCATGACGCTGAAACATCTGACACATGTAACAGTCGTTTGTCCCAATAAAAACTAGTTGTTACATGTGTCAGATGCTTCAGCGTCATGACGGTGAGACTCAGCGTCATGACGCTGGCAGTACGATTATTTGAAAAAGTATCCGTTATGAGATCAGTGTCATGACGCTGGAACTGGGGAGTCATGACGCTGAAAACAGAAGGCTATGAAAAAAATCTAATTAATTCAACATATATCAAGTATTAATTCAAAACTCATCTTATTGCTCGTTTGTTATCTCGATTGCAAACTTTAAACATTTTTTAATTTAAATTTGCAAAACTAATCTAATTAATTTGCGTATGCCATGGCAAAGTTTGAAAATTAACTCCTTCATTTTAATTTACATATACACATATACATACTTCTCCCCCTTTGTCATCAACAAGAACTAAAATCAAACAATTAAGACATGGGGAATCAAAGCAATTCATACCCGTTGGGAGAATTAAGCAATTGTTTAAAAGAGCAAACACATAAAAAGAGAAAATTACTTCATAAAAGTAATCGTTCACAAAATATCGAAATCATGGGAAACATACAATATGGAAGTTCAAACATAGACCAGAAAATAACATCAGTTTGATACACAAATTACAAATGCCAATGAAAATTATCATTGTGGAGGAGGAGGAAAGTGAGCCTTCAAGAAATTGAAGATTTCATCTTGGCGAGCTTCAATCCGATCCCAACGCTCAAGGCTGGTAGCGTGAAAGGCATTGAAGTTAGTCTCGAGTTGATTGAATCGTGAGTTCAGCTCGGCACGTAGAGTGCTATAGTCACCCTCCGCATCTCCACCTCCCGCATTCCCCTCATCCCCACCATCTTCATCCATGGCTGACGGGTGTCGAATCCGATCATAAATAAAAAGATTACAACTTATCACTAAGCAGCAAAAAAGATTTGTGCATAGGGCAAGAGGTTCGAACACAGGGACAAATCGGTCCAATCTTGGCTTCTCCTGAAAATGACAAAGTAAAATGCAAAGGGGGTGAGATGATTCTATAAACTAGAAATAAAACAGTACAAGAAAGTAAATGAGCGAACGAATTGCAGCAAGAACAGAACGCAAATGAAGAGAGAAAATCAGTAGCAAAACAATCCTTGGTAGGGATATCCTTGAGGTGACTATACTATGCAATTGATCATTGATAAATATATTTTCCGAATGAATTTATAGAGATGTTAAAGGAATAAGAGACCCTCTATATTCCCAAGTTTCCCCCTATACAAGCCAATTAAAGAGACCCTCTATTAATGGCCCTAACCTTCCTAACAATTTGTCAAGTTGCTGGAAAATTGTAACCACACGGGAAACCCATTCCTAGGCCTAGGGATGGCATTACTCAGCCCTGAACCCATTCTTTCCTTTCTCCTAGCTTCTAAAGACAAGTCTTATGTCAAATAGTTACTAGTTGTCTACTTAATCTTCATAAATGCAGGAATAGCACTGACATAAATGAAACCGACATTACCCATTCAAATAAAATCATAGGTTAGCTAGGCCTAGATCAAACAAGAATGAATTTAGCATTTAAATGAGAAGGAAAGAAATACAAAAACATTCATATTAAGTTCAATGGAATCTCACAATAACATTCATAGTCAACCTCTCAATCTCTACCAAGAATCAGAGATTTAGTTACAATACATAATTAAAATTACAAAATAAAACTTATGGTTCAAGTGGGAAAATGCTGGAAAATGATGGTGAAGCCCGCTGCTCCTCCCTCTATTCCGTCCCTCTTCTTGGTCTCAGCCCAACCTGTCCCCTCTAACTTGCTAACCTCCCTCATGGACGAAATTCCTCTCTATTTATAGCACAACCTCCCTCTCTTCATGCTTCTTCAATAAATGGCAGCAAAGGGGAGAGACACCAAAGAATAAAATATTCCCAAGTGAACAAACCCATAAATGCAAAGTCTTCAAGTCATGGAGCCTTGTGAAAATGTTCTTTGTCACTTGTAAGCATGCTGAACAATCTCCTCCCTCAACTTCCGAAGAAGCAACACTCAAGGATAAAATAATGGTAAGCATGCAACTCCAAAAACAAGGAAGAGACAAGAATAAATTCTTGTCTAGCACTAATAAATTCCTTGTGGAGTCTCCAATGAGTTCTTGAGTCAATAAAAATGAGGGAACACGAGATAGTGGAGTTGGGAAGCTGTCTAGCATGCTTAGGAGACAAGAAAAGCACTAAGAAATATTAAATTCGTTGGCACGCAAAATCAGGTCGGACTGCCCAAAATTTCACCAGATCGGCTGACTCATTCCTAGGCCTAGGGATGAGTACGGGAAAATTTCTGCAAACAACCTCCAAAATCAGCAATGATTGGAAATGCTCTATCTTTCACCAAATCTACTCTTTTTCTTTCCCAATGATCTTTCAAGCCTGAACATAGGAAAAGAGAAGTAAATGGCCAAAAGAAGCAAATAAATACTCTCAATCCACAAGAGAAAGAGAGCATAAAACATCGAATATAAACAACCAATCAATGGCTGCAGCTTCATCTGGAGGTGGAACTTGTCCAGCACGATAAACAACGAGTTGTCCTGCCTGCACAACAACCTCGTCCGCTGCTTCACCAGTCAAATCCCTTGCAACCACATAACGTTTCCCTTGTCTTTTAGCAACTTTGTATTGAAGCTTTCCTTGCGCATTGAGCTCCAACTTAAGACGATTGGAAATATGAGCCGCATCATATGTCACATGGGTTTCGAAAAATTCACTGCACGAAGGGATAGATATACAATTTTCTTCTAAAATGAGCATAATCAAGTAAGGATATGGAAGATGGACTGTGTGGCCAGCTTTAGAAAACTTGGGTTTAGCCATGTGATTTAGGACCAAAAAACCTAAGTTCAAGGGATTCCTTCCCAATAAGTGATATAAAACCCAAATTTCCATACAAGTGACTTCATTAAGACCCCCGATCCTAGGAAGAATGACGCCGGAGATAAGTTGCCAAAGTAGGAGGATAAATGGGTCTAAATAACTTAAGGGAATGGAGCTAGGAGGTCGGATATCGGGTGCAATTAGGCCCCATTGGGCGGTAACAGAATGAGGGCGCTTGACCACGGCTCCTCGTCCCTTAAACTCACACATTCCTTCATTTGGTACACCTAAAATCCTACACATCATGGCCACATTTACCTGAATGTTTTTACCATAAATTCTCGAAGTTATGACACATTCATCAGAATCATGCATCTTATCACTAGGAACCATGTTTGCATAGAAAGTCCTAACAAAAACAGGACTATAATTTATGCATAATCCTACAACCCTTGTCCATCCTTGGGCTTCTACTAAGGAAGGCAATGAACATTCAATGAAATTCTCTAAATTAAACCTATGAGGTCTAATCATCCCAACATCCTTGAAAGAAGATTGGTAAGCTAGAAATGTGTCATCATTAGTAAAAAACCTGGGATCAAAGGTGCTCAGTGGCTCGTAAAAGTGAGGATTCCGACGGGCCAAGGCACTAAAGTCAGGTTCCGCCTTGGAGGATGGGGGGGTGGACCGAGGATTTGATTTCTTCGACTTTGAAACATTTTGCGGCGATTTAGAAGATTTTTTAGACTTGGAATCCCTAGGACGCTTGGAAGAGGATTGTCCAGTCATTATTAAGAGAAATTTAAAGGATTTTTGGAGGTTAAATCGAAAAGGTTTGAGGATTAGGGGTTACGAAATTGGAGATTTTAGGGTTAGAGGGGACTTAGCGATTAATCTATGTAATTTCTTGTTGGGTTTTGTTTATGGAATGATAAGGATGAATACTCTGAATTTTGGAGGAATTTGGACAAGGTTTGAGTATTTTTTGAAGGAGAAATCGATTTTCTTTAGGGTTTTGGAGAGGGAAAGCGGGTTGGAGGAGAGAGAGAGAACCCTAGGAGCGGCGACATAATAGATAAGAGTATATATATATTTATATATGGTCGGGCGTAATGACGCTTGAGGGTTGGCGTCATAACGCTGGGATGTTTTCGCAAGAAACCATCGCTTCTGTTTGGGGCGTCATGACGCTTGATCCTGGCATAATGACGCTGGTCTGTTTTCGCAAGAAACCATCGCTTCTGTTTGGGGTGTCATGACGCTTGATCCTGGGCGTCATGACGTTGGTCTATTTTCGCAACAAAACCATCGAATGTTATTGAAAATTTTGACAAAGTGATATCACATAAATCACTTTTGTATGTTCCAAATGAAATCACTTTTAATCCATTTGGTGACACCAATAAATCACTCCTTAATATAAATGTCATCACAATACTCCTTAATATAAATGTCATCACAATATTCAACATAAAAACCACAAAGCTTCACTTATATTACATTCCAAAACAACATCCAAGTTAAAAGCAAGACATAATATAAGTTTTTGTCATAAAGTAGGCTACATTCATTCTATACTCTTCAACCAAGACCTCCTCCTCTCAGAGGACATCTTCATGAACACTTTCCTCCAATAAGGATTTTCGAACTGCACAAGTGCCTTGTTGTAAGAGCCATCTGAGACATCTCCTATTCTATCCATCGCATCCATGCACACATCAACAGAGTTAGGATCACGCAATGGACTTGTAACTTCAGTAGTTTCTCCTCTAACCTTCTTTGCTTTTTCTGTAAAATATGAAGCCTTAGCACTTTGCGATGATGCGAACAATTCCATGCACGAGTCCCACTTCTCAGAACTACCCCTCTTAACGCGCCTAGGACCTGGATCATTACCAACAACATGTTTTCCTTTTGAGGCCCTAGCACCAGACTTCTCACCTTCAATTCCATCACCTCTAGACACATGAACACCTTGGTGCAGGAATTGTTGCTCAGTTTGCCGCTCCTCATCAGATGTTGGTGGCAATTGTGAAGAAGAATGACGCAGATGTCTAGTAGCTGTAGATTTGTTAAACACCTGACCTAGCAGCTCATAGTTTGGACATCCTTTCTTTCTAAATGACCTATAGCTCTTATTTTTCTGCAATTAAAAAAGACAGTTAAGATGTTAATTAAATTCTAGAAATTTATGACAAGAAGGAAAGTTGTAAGAAAGTGTTACATACTATGAAATACATTTGCCACACATCTTCTGGAGCATTCACCGTGTTTAAACTTGATAGATAGGTGACTCCAGTATGCTCTAATAATTCTAAAAATTGCCGATGCTTCTGTCTCAGCCGACTGTATTTCCCTTGCAACTTCATTCCTCCAAATCGTTCACCGATGGCCAAAAATATTTCTTCATCAATCTCTTGCCAATCCGTACCTTTAAAGGTGGGTGCACCATTAGGATGTTTCTTAACTCGCTCGTGCAATATTGTTAAAAAATTCTCTTCATTTCCATCGGACCATTTAACATCTTGGTTTTCTCCCATTTTTCTGCACCATATAACCAAAAAGGAAGACAATATCCAATAAAAAACAAACAGCAAAAGCATAAATATACATAGTTGGTAAAGAGGCATTTTCACCATTTCCCACAAGTTTCTTATTCCTTCATGGATTCTAACACAAAGAAGTGAAGAACCCATGCCTCAAGCATATAAATTTCAAAACTTACAAGAGGACAAGACAGTAATTCATACAACCAAGAACACAATGATAAGCACACAACAAGAACAACATCATGATTACAAAAGGAGAGAAAGATGAACAAAGAGAAGGAAACAGAAGAATGTATACCTGCAGGCTGCAGTTTGCTATCCTGGGGATGAGTTTAAGGACTGAACAGAGCCGACTGCTTTGGTGTACAAACAAAAACAAAAAGATATACAAACTACCAACTTAGCATTCAAAAATCGAACACACCAGCTTCACACAATGCAGATGTACACATAATGAGAAAATAGAACCAAGTTAAACACAAATATGGCCAATAGATCAATGCCTACAAGAAACAAAACCCATCTATTAAAACTACACAACTTCCCTTAAGCTATGCTTCCAAATAAATCAAAAAAGAAGACTCAATACCCAATCAAAAACAAACAGCAAAAGCATTGCCCCATTGCCCTTCTACCAAAGCAGACATTCAAAGAGTAAAATTTCTCACAATACGACAATGTCTATTTCCATTAAAGGTGTATACATCCTAGGAATTAGATGGACACACTCCATCAACTAGGTAATAATAATAATAGGCATAACCACATCCTATATGAAAATGGAAGCTTTTAACTTTAGCATAATAATTCAGGAAAGCCAAATTAATTAGCATAGTCGTCATTGTCAAAACTATAGGACAACAATTTCCTTTACCACACCGCATATGAATAAACTCACTCTCAATTAGCCTAATTCAGCACCACAAACACATAAAGTCAGGTATCACACTAAGCCCCAGCCTTCAGACTCCATCATAACCATTTATTTGGAGATTTTTCATTAGCAACAAGAAACAAAAAAAATCCTAATTGGTTTTTCATTTTTCTTTTCTTTGGAGATTTTTATCAAACAGTTGGTGTGTGGTAAGCAAAATGTAAAATAAAAATTGAAGAGATTGAAAAAAGCAACTTGTGAGCTTGGTGATAGAAGCGCACAAAGAAGAGAGCTTGGCTTGAATACTTAAACAGACAACTAACTAGAGCAAACAAGAGACAAATATCAACACAAATTAAATTAAAACATACACAAAAATTACTGTAACTCAAAAAGGATTATGAAGAAGTTGTACCTGGTGGAGAAAATGAAATTGCCGGTTACGAGTGAGTCATCGTCGGAGTGAGAAATGGCCAGGTTAATGAGCAGAAGAGAAGAATAAGGGTGGCGTGAGAAAAGGCTATGGAAGAAGAACGTCGGCGTGAGAAAAGGGTAGGAGAAGAAGAAGAACGGTTGCGGGCTAGGGTTAGCAAAGGTGAAAAGAAATGAGAGGCAGATGAGAAGAAATGAGAGGCATCGTGAAAAGAAGAAGAAAGGGCAAAATTGGGTTTTAGAAAAATTCATTTAATGGTACTGTTTGATCCAATAGAAACGCGCGTTTCTCATTTGGAGTGGAAAAATGGAGATCTTCAAATCTGCCTTCTCCAAATTTGTTCATAAATGAACAGTGCGGAGGTTTTTTATTTCCATTCGAGAATGGAAAAATGGGCCAAGTAAATACATTCTTTAAAAAAACGTCCATTTTTTTAAAAACTAAAGATTTTTCCGGAAGAACCTCCGAAATAAACGGGCCTTACTTTTCTTCTTTAAAATCACCACAAAAATCCTCAATTCTCTAAATTGGTAACATTTGTTAATATGGAAAATATTTTCCTATAATTATATCTTTGGGTAAGCTTTTCTAAATTCTTTCACTTAAATTCTTATATTTTTTTAAAATTGCAATATGATCTTTATTGTTTCTTAAAAAATACAATTTTAACTTTTATAGTAATTAAAATATTAATATATATATAGATTAGAGGGGAAATGTAGAAGATATATTATGACCCAATTTTTTTTTTCAATTCTCATATTTTTTTTTGCAAATCTCACTATTTTTTAAATATATTTTATTGCCATGTACGATCCATACATTGCAAGTTTTTAATGTATTTTTTCCCAATATTTTTTTGTCTAACGTTTTAGAAACCCAGAAAGAATTAAATAGCCTACCTTTTCTCTCTCTAATCTTTTATTTCCAGGCTCCCAGCCCCGACTTTCAAAACCCTAGTCCTCTCTCGATTCACGCGTCTTGCCCTTCGATGAAATCAAAATCAAGGTCTGAAACTTCAAATTTCGAAGTCAATCCTCTCCGCAATTTGCTTTGAAGATAACCCATCAAGCTTCGAAGGTTTGCCTCTGCAAATTTTCCCCTTTCTTTCATCACCTCTTGGATGGGTGTAGAGAAGCCTGACAATCTTTTGGTGTTCTTATCTTATTCTTCTTCTTGGCGTGATAAATGTTTCCGTTGGCCTCTAAACTGTTTGATTAATGATAGAATCAAAGGTTTTACCTGCTGGAGTAATTCCCTTAAACATAGTTTGTTTTGACTGAAACACAGTTTGTTTTGTTTTTTTCCATTGGTTTTCAATGCTCATTAGCCTGTGGAAGGGTTTCTCTGACATGTTGGTGTGTGTTTGCTGCTTCGGATTCCATTTGATTTTCTTTGTCTGAAATTAATTTTTTTTTGTGCAATGATATCTTACAAACCCATTTTTGAGTCTTCTGCTTGCCACAGTAGCTATCGTTTCTGGTCAGTTCTGGATTAGGAATATCAGAAATTATATTTTTTGTGAATGCCAGTGTTACTTACTAAACAACTTGTGATGATTTCTTCTTTTTAGGATAAAGTGGGAACACAAATAGGGAGTCCTAACACGCATTAAACGGCTGGCAGACTGCGATCTCTGTTGTGATTTTTATCTGTTTTAAGCTCAATGTACTCACTTTCTCATTGGGATTATTTCAACTTGTGGATTCTACGCCCGGCCTCCGCTATCTCTTTTGTTTTCTTGTTCATTTCTCTTGGTAACTCTCTGTTGATATCTTAATTTCATAAGTTGATTCTTTCCTATCCATATTTTTCTCTGTGGCATGAAATTAATTTTCTTTTCCCGAAAATTTCACCACGCAGGATGGTTTTTGGCATGGAAGCTTGTGCTGGTCCATGTACCTCTGGTGCAAGAGGTCTTTAATTTGCGTAAAAAGCCTCCTAAACCCAACCCACCGCCTCGTAGATTAACCAGATATTACAACTCCGTTAATTCCCGAAGTTCTGCTTCTGGTAAATATCGTTCGCCATCTTTTCAAATACCTCTGTTCCTTATTGTTCACAATTCTCTTGTGCACATGTTTACTTTTTGAACTTTGTGATTATCTCTATAATGTCAATTAATGACTGCCATACTTTATAATAGCGTGTTTCTGCGTCGATATGAAGTAAAAACGGATTTTCTTTTCATTGGTTTTTATGGACCTTATGGAAAAGGGGGAAGAAAAAATGTACATGCGATAGGATTGGCCCCTTGGTCTTTTTGTCATTTATAGATGCTTAACTGAACATTGGTTGGGAAGGAGCATGTTCTGGTTAAATATGAAATGGAGGTAATTTTATGTAATCTGGCAATTGGCAGTCCGGAATTATAACCTGGTATGCATTTTGGATGTTCTCTACTTAGGAAATGATTTTATAGCAAGTGGAAACCAACTGCCTTAATGAAAACCGAGTAAGGAAGTATGGTATGAAGGAATATTTATCCAAGCTACTTCTCTTTCGGTGGTTGAGCTGGAATGGATTGACAGTTTGTCTTCGTTCCTTTGATGTAAATTTTTAACAGCATTTGTGGATGCTTACTGTATGTCTCTCATTTTCTCACGTTTAATGACCTCATTCAAATTTAGAAAATAACAACCTCACTTGATTTTCTCTAAGATCTGAATGAATTACTTTAGCTTGGAAGCAACAAATGTTAGGCTGCACGCCCGCACTCTCTTTCTTTTCTTGTTTGAATGAAATTGTCGACTGCATGAAAGAATTTTGCATTCCATGGTTAGACATTCAATCTTTTATAATTATTAATTTTTAGGGAGCTGGTGGTCATGCTCTATTCTGTTTCTACTTTTGTGTTGCCATGTTGAAGTTGCCATAGTTTAAGAAAGCAAGAAAATGCACTGTGATACAGTGGGTATCCTTATTGTTCAAAGTGTATTCTCTCGCTTTGATAATAATACGTGAGCTTCAGGGTCATTTTATTGTTCCTTTGGTTCTTTTGTTTCCTGGCTGATCGCATCATTTGCATGACCGTTAACTTGCATGACACTTGCAAAACACCATTGCGAATATGAGGGAGTAGTTGATAAGAAGAAGTCTGCTTTGTGATATTCTTGAACAAATTTCTTGTGCTTCGGTTGCATGCGTATAGATTGGTCGCCTTTTTCCTAGCAAAACTTATGATGTTTCCAATATGTACAATGCAGGATAAGGAGCTGAACTTCTTGAATTGTTCATTGTCGTGGTCTGCTAGAAGGATTGCAAAAGCATCAGAATTCAGCCCCGTCTCTAGATCCTCGAATGAAAACGAGGTTTGAAGTGTATATATGATTGGCATGTTTGCTTGTTGCTTCTGCACAAAGCGTTTGTATAAGTTCTGGTGTAAAATATCTGAATCGCGCATTGGATAAGTTTTTGCTGGTTTTGTTATCAAGCTAAAGCAATTCATGTGGAATTCTGAATCTTGAGTTCCACGAGGGGCTGATTTTTGTATGAAAAGAGATTTCTGGTTTGTAAGGATTCAAACATTTGACTCATAGACGTACATATTTTAAGCATGCCACATCATCCACTAGAACTGGCGTGGTGTTGATATATGGCATTCTAATAAAATATACATTGTAATTTTTTATAAAATTATTTAATAGATACTCCCTCCAACTTTATTTATTTGACGCGTTTAGGCTTAAAATGCGTTAAGCGAATTAGCTAACGCCTTGCACGTTTTGCCGTTTCCCTCCCTCTTACTATTACTCCTTTTGTCACTCGGATGACGTTGTTTATGAAAAAACGACTTGTCATACAAATTTTTTTAGGGAAATGAAATTCAAAGGAAACAAAAGGTTGAGTGATTCTAATTTTCACAACTCATCTTCCCTCTTCTTCCAAAATCTCCAAATTTCTCACTTTCATTTCTCACCCGAAATCACTATTCGCTCGAAATGGAGGGAGTTTATGATACGATCCCCAACGTGCCTTTGCCACTAGATGGACCTATGACTCGTGCTCGAAGTAAGGATTTGCAGGCGAAGCTATCACACATCATCCACAGGGAGCTTGCATGCGAGACAAGCATCGAAGAAGCTGTGCTTTGCGAGAAGAGTCCGCGACTCATCACCCTGCTCACTGTCATTGGCGTAATCACGCCCTGTTACGACATGATCACGTCGCAACCAGCAGCTCACGAGGAGCTTCGGCGTAATCACGCTCCGCCCTCGCCGTGATTACGTCACAAACAGACGGGTTGCCTTCCGGAGCCAGACCCCCAGCGTGATCACGCCTCCTCCCAACGTGATCACGCCATGACCACCCAGGATTTTGCGTCAACAAAGGAAATTAAAGACTTTCCTTTCCTTGGCTGATTCGCCTCCTTATTTTATTAATTATGGATTTATTATAATTAGTTTCCTTATTAATTAGTTAGATTAGATTGAATTTATTTAATTAATTAATTAGGAGTTTAATTAGAGAAAGGATTTCTTTTGTAAGGATTAGGTTTTCCTATATAAGGGAGCCTCCTTATTCTTTGTAAAGGACGACGAATTTTGATAATTGAAATACAGAGAATTTTCTCTCAATTGTTCAGCTTTAACCTTGTTCCTAATTGAGACCGGACTCTCGATTAGATCTGCAAGTAAAACCGAAAGTCCACTTTATTGAGTCGCTTCACCTAGGTTGGTATTCACAGGTTGAATACAGGGTTAAGGTTTCGAATCAAGATCCTTTCTTGCTTGATTTGGGTTGGCTAGTACAGGTTATTAGCAGGGTCAAACGCTCAAGAGAGTTTTCATTTCGCATCGTTGCAAATCCAGGCTTGAACTAGATCCGGAATTACGTGCTACGCATCCTACACAACTAGGATCGTATCAGTTGGTAGGGGAGCTCAAGGCGTTCAAGTTTGGTAACTATCCTTTACGTTTATGTTGTCTTTGCAAGATTGGTTCTTCTTCTACCCATTCTAAAACCAATCTCTTGTGTGCTTGTGTTAGTTACTTTGTCTGTTGAGTCGATCTAGGGTTCTAGATCAAATATTGCTTTTGTGTGCGATTTGTTGTGTCGTTAATTTAGATTAAATCTCTGTAAAAAAAAAAAAAAAAAGAGTCAGTTTGTTACTTCTCGTTCTTTTCAAATCAAAAAAAAAATCAGATTCAAAAACGGAACAAAATACAAAATACTATGAGGTATTATAGAGCTACTGTCAAAAGAATTACTCAATTTGGTGGTGGCAACTGAAAGTTATTAAAGAAACAAGTTCAAACACCTAAATCGTATTACATCTTCATTCACGGCTTGTGAATTATTTGGGTCCTTTCGTGTCACTTGAGCTTTCCTTGATTCCTATACGCTGATTTCTATTCTAGTAGAGTATTTGTTTAATTGATTGTTCTTGGAATTACTCAATTACTTTACATCCAAATTTTCTTTGAGAGTCTTTTGGAAGCTTTTTCTTGGAACTCTTGAGTCTTTTAGTGGCTGGACAATTGAAGGAAATTTGTGTGAGAACTTAGTGAGATTAATAGAGAGCTAAACACGAGAGTAAACACGTGAGGGAGTGTTAGCAAATTTTTAGGACAATTTTACGCTTGTTTTGGTTACTTTGGTGATTGCAAGAATGTCGGTAGAATCAGAGAAAGTTGGCAACTTGGACCTAGCTACGATCTTTCAGAATCTAACCGCAAGGTTTGACGCCTTGGAGAGTAGGTTGAGTGAGTCCTCCAGCCCAAAGAAGGAAACACCTACTCGACACTTCGTTCAGACTCTCAATCCCGAGAATGCTAAGCATGTGTATGACGAACCCCCACCCGATGGAAAGGCCAAGGGTTTGTTTGGAGGTTTGCCTGGAGGTTATGTTGGGGGAGGATATGAGGAGACGAGATTTGTGACTGGTCCTATATCCAATGAAAAGGTTCCTCGACGTGTGCCTACTCAAAATCTCCGTGGAGGTACTAACCGAGATGATCACCACGAGCTCCATGAGCAGTGGCGCGAAGTTCTCACGGAGAGGGTTTCGAACAACCGATCTGATGAGCGCGAGGAAGATGTGTTTGACCACCATGGGCATGACCGAACTGATGAGCGGCCACCTAGGCGTGAGGAACGGGTTGATTCCAATTTGGGGAGTATTAAGATGAAGATTCCTCCCTTTGATGGCAATGATGATCCGGATGCCTACTTGGTATGGGAGAGGAAGATGGAGCTGATTTTCCTGTGTCATAACTACTCGGAGGAAAAGAAGGTCAAGCTGGCCTCAGTTGAGTTTACTGGTTATGCACTACATTGGTGGGACAACATAAACAAGCTAAGGGAAAGAGTACAAGCCGGGCCTGTTGAGAGATGGGGGCAGATGACAAGCTTAATGAGGGAGCGATTTGTGCCCACTTATTTTCAGCGCGACTTATACCAACGGTTGCAAACCATGACTCAAGGTAGCAAGAGTATGAGTGAGTACTTCAATGAGTTGGAGATAGCGCTGGCTAGAGCGAATGTGATTGAGGAAGAAGAAGCTACCATGTCCCGGTTTATTAATGGACTCCATCGGGAGATAGCTAATTCATTAGAGTTGACTCATTACACCACTCTCCAAGGGATGCTTCACATGGCGATTAAGATAGAGAGGCAACGCAAGGAGAGGTCTTCCTACCCCTCGTCGAGCACGGTCAATACGAAGGCAGCGCCTTGGAAGAAGACACCATGGGTGAAGGACAGTAAAGGTGCGAAGAAATCACCTCGGGTTGCACCACAGACTTATGGAAATAGGGGTGTGACGTGTGCCCAATCAACACCAAAGAATTTCAGCAACAACGGGTCTTCTAAAAATTCGAGTAATCGGGTCCCCACCAAGGATATTATTTGTTTCAAGTGTTCCGGGAGAGGTCTCAAACAATCCGAGTGTCCGAATAAAAGAGTTCTTATAATTCGAGAGAATGGTGATATGGGTTCGGAGGATGAGTGTGAGGAGGAAGAAACCGAAGTGTTTGAGGAAGAGAGAGAACGGGCTAGCTCAGATGAAGAAGATGAAGGTGAGTGTGGTCTGAATCTTGTTATTAGGAGAAGTCTCAATGCTCAGGCCAAGACCGAGGAAAGTGTAGAGGAACAACGTGAAAATCTGTTTCACACCCGTTGTATCATCGAGAAGAAGAGGTGTTCTATGATCATAGATAACGGTAGTTGCACCAATTGTGCTAGTACTTTATTGGTGCACAAGCTGGGTTTGCCGACCACTAAACACCCGAGGCCCTATTCTCTGCAATGGTTGAACGATGGCAGTGGTTTGAAGGTGACCAAGCAAGTGTTGATCGCATTCTTCATCGGAAAGTACAAGGATGAGATCCTTTGTGATGTTGTGCCCATGCATTCCAGCCATGTCCTACTTGGGCGACCATGGCAGTTTGATAGGAATGCCAATCACGAAGGGAAGACGAATCGGTATAAGCTAGAGAAGGAAGGGGTGAAGTACACACTAGCACCCTTGAGGTCGGTTCAAGTACTAGAGGATCAGCTCTGGCTTGAGAAATCCTTTGCTGAATTTGAGCTGTCTAGACCGTGGGAAAATAAAGAAAAAGAAATTGAAAACAGCCCCCATGAAAAAAAAACATGGGTCAATGAGAGAGAGTCAAAGTGAGCAAAAGAAACGAGTGAGAAAAATAGCCCGCATGAAAAGAGTGAGCATGCGAGAGGAAAACACACGCATGAAAAAAATGAGCATGCTAAGAGTGATCAAAACAGAGTGAATCTTTATGCGAGAGGGAGAGAAGTGAGGCAAGCACTTGTTGCACAAAAGAAAAGAATTGACGGAAGTCGCCCTCTGATCCTTCTTCGTTTTAGGCCTCTTTGCCTAAACGTTTCTAACACTAATGATTCCTCTTCTATGCATGTTGGTATTTCCTCTCTTTTGCAGGAATTTCAGGAAGTTTTTCCCGAAGATATGCCACCAGGTCTGCCACCGATTAGGGGAATAAAGCATCAAATTGATTTCATGCCCGGATCAACAATTCCTAATCGGCCAGCTTATAGGAGCAACCCCGAGGAGACCAAGGAGTTGCAGCGACAAGTAGATGAGTTACTTAGCCGTGGGTATGTCTGAGAGAGCCTCTCACCTTGTGTCGTACCAGTGATCTTGGTTCCAAAGAAGGATGGAACTTGGCGCATGTGTGTGGACTGTCGAGCGATAAATAAAATCACGGTAAAGTATCGACATCCAATTCCTCGTTTAGATGACATGTTAGATGAGATAAGTGGTAGTCAGATATTTTCTAAGATAGATTTGATGAGTGGCTATCACCAAATTCGCATGAAAGAGGGTGATGAATGGAAAACGGCTTTTAAAACGAAATATGGGTTGTATGAATGGATGGTAATGCCGTTTGGTTTGACTAATGCGCCTAGTACTTTTATGAGGCTTATGAATCATGTACTTAGGCAATTCATTGGTAGATTTGTGGTAGTTTATTTTGATGATATACTGATTTATAGCAAATCTGTTGATGATCATGTTTCAAACCTTAGAGCTATTTTTATGACCTTGCGAGAATAACAACTTTATGCTAAACTAAAGAAGTGCTCATTCGGGTTAGAGCAAGTTTGTTTCCTTGGTTTTATTGTTAGTGTGCAGGGTGTGAAAGTTGATGAAGAAAAGATCAAAGCAGTCCAGGAGTGGCCTACTCCTAAGAACGCAAGTGATGTGCGATCTTTCCATGGCTTAGCGAGCTTTTATAGGCGCTTTGTCAAGGATTTTAGCACCATTGCAGTACCATTGAATGAGCTGACCAAGAAGAACGTGGAGTTCAAATGGGGACAGCCACAGGAAGAAGCGTTCCAAACGCTTAAGGATCATCTCTGCTCAGTGCCTGTGTTAGCCCTTCCAGACTTTGACAAGGCGTTCGAGGTGGAATGTGATGCTAGTGGGCTTGGGATCGGTGCAGTACTTATGCAAGAGAAGCGCCCCATAGCTTACTTTAGCGAGAAGCTTAAAGATGCGCAGTTGAGGTACCCAACCTATGATAAGGAACTATATGCACTTGTACGCGCCTTGGAAGTGTGGCAACACTACTTTAATGCCGCGTGAATTCGTGGTGCACACGAATCACCTCAGTCTCAAGTATCTTAAGGGATAGAGCAAGTTGAACAAGCGACATGCGGCTTGGCTGGAGTTCATTGAGTCTTTCCCTTACCATATTCGCTACAAGGAAGGTAAAGAGAACATAGTAGCTGATGCACTATCGTGAAGGTACGCGCTTATTTCTGCTATGAGTGCTAAGTTACTAGGATTTTCACATATCATAGAACTGTATCCTAATGATGTAGATTTTGGTGGACTCTATAATTCCTGTATGCATGCTGCTGAGTCTCAATTTTATAGACATGATGGATATTTGTTCAAGCGTAAGCGTTTATGTGTACCTCATTGCTCCTTGAGGGATTTACTTGTACTAGAAGCACATTGTGGTGGATTGATGGGTCACTTTGGTGTGACTAAGACATTAGAGGTGCTTAAGGATCACTTTTATTGGCCTAAGATGAAGCGTGATGTAGTGCGCTCAGTTGCTAGATGTCTAGTGTGTCGTAGGGCTAAGTCAAAAGTGACCAGCCATGGTGAATACATGCCCTTACCTGTACCTTCCCATCCTTGGACCGATCTGTCCATGGATTTTGTTGTCGGTTTACCTAAATCTAGGGGAGGCACGGATAGTGTATTTGTAGTGGTCGATCGATTCTCAAAGATGACGCATTTCATTCCTTGCGCTAGTACTAATGATGTGACCTACATCGCTAACTTGTTCTTTAAAGAAGTAGTCTGTTTGCATGGAGTTCCTACTATTATTGTTAGCGATCAAGATAGTAAGTTCTTGAGCCATTTTTGGCGGGTTTTGTGGAAGAAGCTAGGGACAAAGTTGCTTTATTCTACATCATGTCATCCACAAACCGATGGGCAAACAGAAGTGGTTAATAGGACTTTAGGGTCTTTATTGCGCACTTTGGTTTCTAAGCATAATTCTACATGGATTGATCATATATCTTTTATTGAATTTGCTTATAATCGTTCTGTTCATTCAAGCACTCATTATTCACCATTTGAGATTGTTTATGGTTTTAATCCTTTGACTCCGTTAGATTTGACTCCTTTACCTCTAAGTGATGTGTCAAGTTTAGATGGAGTTAAGAAAGCAGAGCTGGTGAAGAAAATCCATGAGCAAGCTAAGCGAAACATTGAGAAGATGAATGAGCGGGTAGCAAGTAAGCGCAATCACGGAAGAACACTAGCCTCCTTCAATGTGGGAGATTGGGATTGGCTGCATCTACGCCGTGAGCGGTTTCCAGCCAAACGACGTAGCAAGCTGTCTGATAGAGGCGATGGACCATTTCAGATCGTTGAGAAGATCAACAACAACGCCTACAAGCTTGATCTCCCTAGTGAGTATGGTTCAGTTAGTGCCACGTTTAACGTTACTGACTTACTTTTGTTTGATGTAGGAGATAATGAAGAGGAGCTGGTTGGAGCGAATTCGAGGGCGAATTCTTTCGAAGGGGGAGTTTATGATACGATCCCCAACGTGCCTTTGCCACTAGATGGACCTATGACTCGTGCTCGAAGTAAGGATTTACAGGCGAAGCTATCACACATCATCCATAGGGAGCTTGCATGTGAGACAAGCATCGAAGAAGTTGTGCTTCGCGAGAAGAGTTCGCGACTCATCACCCTGCTCACTATCATTGGCGTAATCACGCCCTGTTACGACGTGATCACGTCGCAACCAGCAGCTCACGAGGAGCTTCGGCGTAATCACGCTCCGCCCTCGCCGTGATTACGTCACAAACAGACGGGTCGCCTTCCGGAGCCAGACCCCCAGCGTGATCACGCCTCCTCCCAACGTGATCACGCCATGACCACCCAGGATTTTGCGTCAACAAAGGAAATTAAAGACTTTCCTTTCCTTGGCTGATGTGCCTCCTTATTTTATTAATTATGGATTTATTATAATTAGTTTCCTTATTAATTAGTTAGATTAGATTGAATTTATTTAATTAATTAATTAGGAGTTTAATTAGAGAAAGGATTTCTTTTGTAAGGATTAGGTTTTCCTATATAAGGGAGCCTCCTTATTCTTTGTAAAGGACGACGAATTTTGATAATTGAAATACAGAGAATTTTCTCTCAATTGTTCAGCTTGAACCTTGTTCCTAATTGAGACCGGACTCTCGATTAGATCTGCAAGTAAAACCGAAAGTCCACTTTATTGAGTCGTTTCACCTAGGTTGGTATTCACAGGTTGAATACAGGGTTAGGGTTTCTAATCAAGATCCTTTCTTGCTTGATTTGGGTTGGCTAGTACAGGTTATTAGCAGGGTCAAACGCTCAAGAGAGTTTTCATTCCGCATCGTTGCAAATCCAGGCTTGAACTAGATCCGGAATTACGTGTTACGCATCCTACGCAACTAGGATCGTATCAGTTTATTTCTAGGATTCACAGGACGAAGGCATTATTGATTTTGCTAGTCCATTTCCAGGATTCATAGGACGAAGGCATTATTGATTTTGATAGCGACTGTTACATGTTTGTACTGGACTCCATTGTCACCGACGACGCAGGTATGGGTTTCAGTGAAAATGAGAAAGCCATATCTGACGAAATTGTGGAGGACACATTTGAAAAAGACGAAAAGAATGCGTTTATGGAGGGCGTCACTGGGCAAGAAGAGAGCTCAAGGTTGAAGGTCAACGACGGAGAATCAAATAAAGAGCACAGTGGGCCGGCGGCTGATGTATTTCCTAGGGTTAGTGAGATTGAGGTAAGAAAATCAAAGCCCCCTTTCCCTTTCGATCTCAACGAGTTACCAATTATGGAAATTTCGCCACCTTTATCTCCGAGAGTTGATGGGATGCAAAATTTTAATTTGAATAAAATACCACCTACTGATGTTGATGAAGGGAAAGCACAAATTCAAACAATGATGTCACTGAGGTGAGGGATTTTGACCTCAACAAACTTCCAACTGTTGGACGTTGGAAGTTTACAGATGGTGTGGATGAAAGGACATTTATTCTAATGTTGCGCATCCGTGTACCTGGTTTCCATTAGACAAAGTAACAACTTTTGTATGTATGCTTTTGGTCTTGAACAATTGTGTATTCTTGTTCATCATGGCTTGTGCAAATTCTGGATTTATGTTGCCAGAATTTCTATTTTCCACTAAGTATGTGTTATTAATTTTGTACGGAGTACATTTTATGATAACTTATTGTGTATATGAAAACCTTTATCCCAATTGAATCTATTTCCCACTCCAAGTGGAATAGATCTCTGGTTTGTGTTTTCCTTTTAGCATGTTATTGTTTTGCATACATAGGCTTCTTATTTAAGAGACTTAGCACTTCCCATAACAACTTTTAGCATGTTATCAAGGGACACCTTCAGACTCTCCCTTTTGGCCTCCAACCTGCATAACGTTTTCGCCAGTGGAACTTGTGCTTGGCTCATGGTGGGGATGAAGTCCTCTGCAACCACACAGTCCTCGTCATACTGTCGGAGAACATCATCCCTTATGTTCTTGATGGTTGCCGAAACCAACAAAAATAAATCATACAATTCACCATGCACAATTAATTAAAACTGTAGCAAGTGGTAAAAGGATCGAACCACAGGGATTTCAGGACAATAATAATTTCTTTAAATAACCAAAATTGTAACAGTGGTAAAAACCAATGAGTGGGATTTTTGTGTTGCAATTAATTTAATAAACAGAGAGAATAAAGACAGTAAACTAGAGATGATTAAGTGAACTCAGATGATGATAAATTCCGGATAAAGACTCTTTTCGGGTCACGATTCATACATGTCGATCATTGATCCAAGTGTTTTCAAAACTAAATTTTATAGAAAGGCTATAGAGACTAGCGGTACTCTGAGCCTCCTGCTCTCCTCCTACTCAAGATTCCTAAGGCGGTACTCCTACTAGGATCCCTAACCGATCAATAACTCTAAGGCGGTACTTCTAATATAGTTTAACTGAAATGTCGATTAAACACGGGGAAAGACCTTTCCCGACCTAGAAGAGAATTTCTTCTACTCCTATAAATCAGATTCTACCCTTTTCTAATTAGCTCTTACACTAATTAGTTGCCTGCAGATTCCTATCAACGATGTAGCATCCAACGTTTCTTAAGAAAAGCTGTAATTGTTCGAATTAAAGTCTAAGGTGATCAAACTTAGATCGAATAAGAACAAATTGACATTTAAATAAAAATAATAGAAATACAAACTTGGATTTTATGAAGTTTAATTTGATCTCACAACAAACGAATCATGACCCTAGAGCCTTTACAGAGAATAGATGAATTAGCTAGAACAAGACATAATTAAATCAAACAAGTATTATACATGAATTAATTAAAGTAAGAAAGGAGGAAAAAGTATTGTATTTCAAAATCAGAACAGTAGCCGAATGTATGTCTTTTGGAAGAGAAGGGACAACCTTTTCTATCCAGCTAGGTTTAAAAACAATCCTAATCCAACTAAAAATCCTCCATAATAGGATTCAACTAATTATTTAAATAATTATCAAAAATATGTTTCAACTAATTTGCAAAGTTCAATTTATTTCACAATCCAGCGTGCATCCCTCTTCTAAATCAGGCCCAAGCCCATGATGGCTGCTGATAGAGCGTTTTATGTCCACAATTCCGCCTTCTTTTGTACGCCTTTTTAGATCATGATGCTACTTATGTTGCTATGTTTACTCACTTTTTACAGATCTGGGCTAATTAAGAGGAAAATACGAAAAGGACATTTTCTATCATTTTCTGGAAGTAATAGAGCAGCTAGGCCGAGCAGCTGGACGTTCGCGGAAGGCAGCAGTGTCCTAGCGAGAAAAGGAAACAAGCCCAATATCGGATCCGCTAAAATTAATGCTCCAGAAGTCCCAATCGCAGTAGAAGTCCTATGGGGAGTTGAATTCAAATCGGAATAGGAATTTAATTTGTAATAATTCTATAAATACTTTTAGTAATTAGGTTTTTGGGGCCTTTTTTCTCTTCTTCTTCCCCGCTGAACCTTTGACGCCACCACTGCCTTCGACATCTTTGTTTTTCTTTTCAATAAACTGGAGCGGTTGCTCCGGCCGGTAATAATCAGGATCTATTTCTTCTTCATCTCTCTTGTTTAATTATGCAATTTATTTGCTTTTGTTATTAATATGTGCGGCTAAGTCTTCTTGTTCTTGGTAAGAGTCGATTGAAGGTTGCAAGGGAAGCCATGAGGTCAAATTGTACTTCATAAATTCTGTATTGGTATCTTTCTTGTTCGATGATTAATTGTCAATTTACCTAGGTTAATTATTAGCTTGATCACCTAGTAATTGAACTAGAGTATTACAATCGTCCTTGTAGTTATACCTAACGCGAAGCTGCAGGGTAAAGCAGATAACCATACTGGTCCTGACTGGAAACCTGGTATCCCCCAGTTGGATTGAACAAGTCGTTAGGGCAGAGCCTCGAGCGTACTGAGTGTCTCGCCCTAGACACATCTTACCTCTTCTTCATGGGCATTCGAGTGTTGCCTCCATAAGCGTACCTTGGAGGACGACGGACTGTCAAGGTTAACCCATAAGCGTACCTTGGGATAGCTTCTATTAGGAAGGTAAGCAGGGGACCTAAGCGTACCTGGTCCCTATAGTGCGTCTATCAGCTCGGGGTAGACAATGCTCGCACCAATGACCGGCTGACCATAATTGCAACCGGATTCAGACTCTTACTGGGAACCCCTGTCTCTACTGATTTCTTATTACTTCTATTACTCTTTGTTACTAGTTGTTATTACTTTCGTAGTTAATAATTAGACTAATCAAACAACTATTCAAAACCCCCCTTGTTACTTGTTACTAGGATTACTTAGTCTATCAGATTGAATTGAATGTTGATCCCTTAATCCCTGTGTTCGACCCTGCTACCATTATACACAGTTTATTGTGCACATTGACCGCAGGTTTATATTATTATTTTTGACGGGTTCTGTCACACCCCAAACTAGAGCATGTGACCGGCATGAGAGTTCAAATGAATTCCTGTATTCATCTCGGACTCTCACTCGCCTAACTTAACACTTTATCAAGATATTTTCCACAATTTACAGATGGTTCATAACGACAAACTCAAGATTTTGCTTTCATTGATTCCAAGTAATATATACAGCATCACAAAGTCACTTTACATTTACTACAACAAGTAACAGACTTATTAGGGAGATTGTAATTTACAACTTCCAAAACTTATATATATACAATCTAGTAATCGACTAGGCCCTAGCGAAGGAGAATGCTGGGCATACCGATTAACCTTGAAGAGTACTCCCCTAGATCTGCCAACCGACTCACTACCGTCCGCTACCAACTGAAAAATATGGTTAATACGAGAGGATGAGTTACCACAACTCAGTGAATAAATAATACAAGATATAAACAAGCATATACAAGCAATCATTCATATTCTCTATAATCACTTCATATAATTTAGTATAACCATACCAACGTCCAATGCTAGAATTTGTATACTCATCATAATACAGTTCACTATCAAGCACAAATAACTCATGTTCAGACCGTGATATTTCACGTACCAACACCATAATCCCTGCAGGCTAGGATATTAAATCAGACCGTGATCTCATCACGTGCCAACACCATAGTCCCTGAAGGCTAGGACAAGAGAAAATTCTCAATCACTCTCAACAATTTCTCAACAGACCGAAGTGCTGGCCAAGCCACTTCGTGCTACCGCCATAACCTCCGGCTAGCTAAGGTATACAAACCATGTGCACATGTACTAACACCACCCCTGTTAGTTAGGGTCATAACCAACATCATATACCATCTTTCATCACCAATTAATATCACCAAGTATATTCACAGCCATAACACAAAACATACAGTCATAACATAATTCATACGCATGCAATACTATCATGCAGTTTATACTTAACATTATTCACTCACAGTTGTATATACACAGCAAAATTCACTTCACATGCCCCGCTCACTCTACTGTAGGATCTGTCTGCTTCACACCTAACACCATTTAAATAACATACAAGTTATTTACACAATAATTAAATAAATTTCAGACCTGTACAATTATTTTAAAAGACCAGCACAATTTCTCATCCCTTCTTTTCCTGTTTCTTTTCAATTCAACTCTTTTCTTGCAACAAATAAATTAATTAAAACACATATTTATCCAAAATATTACACATTTAAAATTATAAATAGTTTTCCCAAAACTGATCCTGCTGTAGGGACTAATCTGCAAGCGCTTAAACATTTAGGACTAAACTTCACCATCTTCATAACTGTAGGGACTGAACCGTAATAAATTTTCTGCCACTGTTTTTCCAGAAATTTCAGACTAATTCATACATCACATACATACCACAACATCTAATTTATCACTTAATTAGTTTCATACTCATATTTCCCATGAATTTCAAAATTAAAACTCCTAAGGTTAAATCCCTAATCCACACGTCACTAAACCCAAACCCATTAATTAAAACTCATTTGGTTATCATTCAACACCATTACTTAACATTTATATTCATTTACATTCAAGATTTTACCAACAACTCATTCACCCAATTGCTCCTGTACACCCAAATAACCCTAGCATATTCACCCAAAACTAAACCTAAGTTATTCCATAGCTCTTAATTGAAAAAAATCCATATAAATATTAAACACAAGGAATATACTTACTAGTTTTTTTTCAAGCTAAATCAATGGCAGCACCCCATTTTTACTTCCTCTCTTTCCCGTTCTCACTTCCCTTTCTCTCTTACTATTTTCCTTATTTCCTTTTCCTATCTTTCCTTTACTTTTTCTCGTACTCACTTTCTTTCTTTTCTTATCCTCTCTCTCTCTTTCCATGACACATGTCCTTTCCTTTCCTTATTTTTATTTCTTACCTGAACCTTATCCCTTTCTTTTCCTTATTCTATTATTTCTTTCCTTTTCTTTCTTTTTTTTCCAATTCTTTTTATTAGTTCATTATAATTATAGAAAGCACTAATTTATACGAACCCAATACAATTTCTAACTCTTTTCTAATCGAACTAGTACTCGTCTAGCTAACTAAAATAAATCGAAGTTAAAATTTCTAGGGGTCTCACAGGTTCGACAACCGATCAGCTGCTGCTTTAATTTTGCTTGACTGCTACAATTGCTCATCATAAAATCAAGAGGGAGTTACTGTCTCTTTTCACCATCTTTTCAATATTTAGGCTTTGCAACCTACTTTCTGCAAAAAGGAGTGAAAAGTGCACACAATCAGTAGAATCATCATCTAAAATGGCAAGAAAAGATGATGATTAAGTAGACATTTTAGCACTCAATCAGTTCTTCATGTGGGTACTGATTTCCTGCATTTCTCAATCTGTTGTTCTGTGGAGATCAGCATGTTCTGCACTTTAATGACCTCCCTGTGTAGTTCAGCACCACAATGCCAGCCATATCAAAAATGTTCTTGGCCTCATATGGATCCATTGTTATGTTATAGAATGAAAAAGTGTGGAAAATAAGATATTGGGAGTTTAGTGGAAATTTAGCAAGTGTTTGATGATATGGACCTTAGGGATGGCAACGGGTATCCATACCCGGATATCCGCCCATACCCATAGTTGTTTGACCGGGTAATACCCAAACCATACCCGGTTTGACTGGGTATGGTTTGGGTATTACCTATACCCATTCGGGTATAACCGGGTATAATACCCGAAAATACCCGAACGGGTATATGTATTTTTTTTGTTGATTTTTTCAGTTTCTGCTTCCACTTCGACTTCCACACCTCCCCATTTCGCCGTCTCCTTCTTCTCCGACCAGTGCGAAGGCCCTCACCCTCACGCCGTCTCCTTCTTCTCCGACCAGTACCCTCGTCACCTCGCCTCCCTTTCTTCTCCGACCAAAACCCTCTCTCTCATTGCCTCTCTTTCATCGTCAGCACCAATAATCTGGGACGCCGCTTCCTCTGGGTTATATTTCTGGAATTCCAACAACCACTGCATCCACCGCAGCTCCATTGGCTTCGGGGATCCTGAAAGCACCTCCTCCGTCCTCGCTGCTACTCCAAGGTTTTATCCATTTGCCCGCTCCCTTTCTCTGCTTCAATTTTTTGGATTTTCTGTTTAATTTTCTTTTTTATATTTGGTAGTTTATGTTTTGCTATAGTATTGTCAAATTTCTTATAATTTCTCTGCCAAATTATTGTTGTCGTTGTCCCATTTGTCCCTAATGAAGCGCTGTATATTTGTTGGTTGGGTCTCAGAATGAGCTGCTTGACAGTAACTGTGGTATTCTTGATTTACTAGGTGAACTCATATCCAACTGTTCGAGGGTTTACAACAATCAGAACTGGAGGGGATGATTATGTGCAAGCTATGATAGTTGCAGTTGAATATGTGATTCAACAGCCAATTTAGGAGGTACTTTAATCCTTTGTTGTTGAATTTAGAGATGAGAGTGTGTGCTAATAGATGTGTTGGAGGAAACAATTATTGAGGGTTATTTGGGAGTATTAATTTTCTTCTAATTTTAACAACTGCCCTCTGTTGTAAGACGGAAAATGATTGGTTGGTAGTATGCTCCTGTATGATTGAATTGGGTTCATCCAACTCTTAAGTGGCTGAAGGAAGCAAGATGCAAAATGTTAAAACATGCAAAATCTCTATACTAACATAGGTGGTGGTCCCAAATTTTCAGTACTAAGTTAAGAACTGTTGATCTGCAACAGCACAGTTTAGGAATTATGCAAGTGAATGGAAAATCAATCTTGTTGGTACAATATTTTTACGTAGCTTTGTTTTGCATCCCTAACCCAATGATATTGTTATTCTCTTTTTATTCATTTAATTCATTTACTCTCTGAAACTGACACTGGTGCCATCCAGGTACCGAGTTTAACTCCAAGAAGTTTGAGACTTTTTTTTGGTGATGTGGCTGATAGCGAAACACTCAAACTTTGGATACGCACATCTTTTAGTTCAAAGGTGTCGTTGCTGCCATGAAGATTCGATGCACCCAATGACTGGAAGTTGCCATTGCACTTATAATCTGTTAGGTAGTTGAATGAATGCCTCCCAGGTTTGTTTGTCCATCCTTTTCTTACTCGGTTATTTGCTGATTTGCCAATAGCTGGCAAGTGAGGAAAGGCGTGAGATTTGAGTTGACAAGGATGCGTGATAGGGCTGGTCCATGTGAATGGTATACCTTAGATATGTTTAGATGTAACTCTCCAACTGTTCCCTCACGTAGGAATGCAAGATGAAGAGTTTTGAGGTTATTGAGTTTGGTGGAGGTGAATCAAGTTTTGAGTTGTATGTGTACTATATGGAGTCAAACTCCTTGTACTCTGTAAAGGAAGAAACTGTAAATTAGCAAATTGGCTTTAGTTCGGTACTCATTTTTCCTTCCATTGATGTAATCATACAAGGTCTTATGTAACTCCTGTGTTGAACCGCTTTCACTCGGCTTTCATGTTAGTACATAACTGTTTTAACTGAACTGCTCTACACTTTCCACTTTCCACTTTCCAGTGTATAATAATAAGCAGAGGTTGGAATTCTTTTTTGATCAAAAGTAGAGGTTAGAATTAGATTACTCTTTTTGTAGTTTTTACAATTAGTGATATTTACGTTTTAATAAAGTAAGATGTATATTTTTTAAACTTTCCTTATTTTGAATTTAAAATGAGTATTATAGCTATTATTTCATTTCATTTAAATCAATAATATTGTAATTATAAAACTACGTATCGTTTCATAAATTAATTATGTTACATTATTCATTTTTTAAACTTATATTAAATGTATTAAATAAATAAGTTTATTAAATTATGAATAAATTTATTATTTTTTGGCGTTCATAAAGGAAAAAGGTAAAGAGGTAGAGTAGAAAGTAGAAAGTGGAAAGTGGATGGGATGGGCGACGGCAAATCAGATGAAGATGGTAAAAACCGAGCCAAAACGGTAAAAAATGAGTCAAGATAGTAAAAAAATGATCTAAAATGGTAAAAAACGAACCAAAATGGTAAAACCGAGCCAAAATGGTAAAAACCGAGTTAAAACGGTAAAAAATGAACCAAAATAATAAAAAACGAGCCTAACCGGTGAAAACTAATCTAAATAGTAATTTTTTTATTAATTATAAAAAATAAAATAATTTGGTGAATTGGATTATCCATTATATACCCAATTGTAGGGGTGTTCATCGGTATTACCGAACTTCCGAATTACCGAACTTCTGAAGTTCGGTAATACCGAACTTTTGAAAATGCAAACCGAACCGAATTACACATTAGTGATACCGAAACCGAATTACCGAATTGAAACTTCGGTAAATTTCGGTTTACCGAAGTTTCCGAAATTATTTCCAAATCAGAAGCAAAATTCATAAATTCGTTCGTAAATGCATAAATTCGTTCGTAAATACATAAATTCATAAGTCCAATACAATCCGATAAAATACATAAAAACATCAAAATGACACATTCAATCTTCTGCCAATCCATATCAGAAAATTAAAGTGACACATTCAATCCAAGTCAATTGTTTCTTATCGTTGTTTCATTTTGTACTGATGGCAAAAGAAGGCAGCGAGCTTGAGAAACCAGCTGCACCACCTGAACTTCCTGAACCTGCAGCACCACCTGAACTTCCTGAAAATGCAACCATGCTCATTACAATTGTACAACCTTCATAAATAAATAAATAAAATCTTACTACTATTCATTTCATTCTAAAACAAACAATAATTGAGGTAAATTTTGATGCAGTGTGATTGGTGCCATTGTAATTGCTGGTGGTTTCTATACATTCATGTGGAGAAAGGCCAGAGAAGAGAAGGCAGGAGAGGGAAGTGAAGTAAAAATCTCAGAATCAGCATCCGAAACCCTATTTAAGGAGCCTCTCCTACAAAGCAAGACACAGGAATCCATTTGTAGAGATTCACATGTATAATTATGTGCAACAGATTCATATTCACCCTTGTATTTCTGTGTATAAGCCATTTTCCGAGATTCTCCTAGAATCTCAGTTCATAAAAAATATTTATGTTGTGACTACTATCAAACAGCAATACTTGATATGTGGAACAAACCAATTGGTCTGTACGAGAGGTAGCATTTCAATTCTCTTTCTTGCAAACCAGGTGATTCAAATTGGTCAAAGAAATGAAAAGCAGATTGGCCAGATTTTCAAGACATCTTTTTCAATAAATTAAAACATCTAGGGACTGGTTAAACAAAAAGCAAACAAAATTAATCATTCAAAGTTGAAAAGATATAATCATTCAAATCTTATTCTTAAGTTTATTTTGTTGTGAAACAGAATTGAAGAAATGTAATTTGTACAACTAAGACCAGAACCTACTTTTTCTTCCAAACCAGGACTGATGATGCTACTCCCTACCAATTGTGGGAAATCAATTGGAAAGGAGAGAGTTAGTCTCTGCCTCGGTTTACCATGGTTTACTAAACATGAGCAGATTCAGGCATATTTGCGCAGCAAAGCACACACATGTAGAATATCTAAACATGCAATCCAAGTAATCCAAATTAAACATGCAATCCAACTAATTCAAGTTCAACTGCCAATTAAACTTACAAATTAATCTTCTGCCGATCCATCCAATCCAAGTAATCCAACTAAATTTCTGTAACGGTGGTTTCCAATGACATTTGAAAGAATTCTGAAAATCAAAGTATTCCAAGAGATAGAAAATATGAGTAATTAAATGTAGAAAATAAATTAAGTGCAAAACTCAATTGCAATAAAAAAAACTTACCCATTTCCCATTGGTCAAGCTCAGCAAGGTCCTCTTCAACTTTCATGGATACTCTTGATATCCTGAACCAATCATGTGCACATATTAAGGCTTGCACAACCATAAAAGAAATGCACAAGATTCCTTATACTCCTTGAAACTACGTAAAACAAAAAACAAAGAATAAACAAGAAGGCACATAAGATAATGGATGTCTAGTCAATAGCAGACCCATGGATGCGAAGGAAATGGAAACCGACACATAATGCAAGTTGTGAGCATAAAACAAGTAGTAATGGCAGGATTTGAAGCAGAAGAAATTGATAGAACATGTCACTTTCTGCATATAAAATACATGTACCCAATACCTAAAACATTGAAATAGTAAAAAAAATACAGAATCTCTTGCAAATTGCAATACGAATACATGAGATTATCCAGATTAAAAAATTTCAAAACCCTTGAACACAAAGAATCCAAAAAGAAATCCCATCTTTTTGTTGTTCGTCAACATTAACCAATCCTACAATCTCTATAAAGCTGACAACACAACCATAAGCAGAGGTAAATTACGGCAATACATTCATGCTCACAAAAACATTATGCAGAAAATTGAACCATAAACCCTAGAAAACCAATAGAGTTTCAAAATTTAGCATGGTCATTAATGAACAAACCCTCAATAGAAAAGAGAGCAGCATGAGAACAGAAAGGGTAGCCATTACCTTGATTTTAGATGAGGAAATGGAGGAAAAGAAGTGAAATCCAGAGTGGAGGTGGTGGTCGGGATTTGAGAAAGAAGAGAGAGTCGATGGAGGAGACAATGCGATTTGAGAGAGAGAGAAAGGTCGTCGATGGAGGCTGGCGATCGGCGAGTGGAGGACCGGAGGAGGTGGCGAATCGGAATCTGGCGATCGGGATTTTAGATTTGGGAGAAGAGAGAGAGAGCGAGAGGTGAGTGACTGGTCTGTGCGTGTGTTGTGTGTGAGTCGTCGTGACCGTGAGAAAGAATGGAGAACTGAGCATGGGCCAAGACATGGGCCAAGGCCTAATGGCCCTAATACATTGGGTAAAAATTTCGGTAAGTTCGGTTTACCGAACTTTCAAATTTTCATACCGTACCGAACCGAACTTAAAGTTCGGTAGACGATTACCGAAACCGAAGTTACCGATACCGAAATTACCGAACCGAAATTGCAAACGGTTCGGTTCGGAAATTCGGTAATTCGGTTATCGGTAATTTTGAACACCCCTGCCCAATTGGGTATGGGGCATATTGGGTATGGGTAATAATGGATATTTAGTTTTGGGTATGAATTGGATATTTACCCATACCCGCCCATACCCATTTTAATATACCCATACCCGCCCATACCCGCCCAATTGCCATCCCTAGATATGGTTAGGAGGCAGAGATGTGGTTATTTTATAGACTTTTCAGAGGCAATAACAATAAGGAAACATAAAGAAGGGGTGTGATTGAGTTTGCAGACGGTTATGGGCAAAGTTGATTGTGGAAGTTGTGTAAATGGTATTTTGATGTCAACAGGTATCTGCAAATCTGCAATATTGCTATCCCTATAAAACAGGGGAGGAAGGCTGAGAGATTCTCGGCTGAATGCAGAGAATCAAATAATTATTTAATGAAGCAGTGTAGATGCATAAAGTGTTCAAGGAAGCAAGGGATGTGCAGCTTGTGTTCAAGGAAGCAGGTGATGTGCAAATTGTGTTAAAGGATGCAGAGGGATGTGCAGATTTATTCAACATGGAAGCAGGGGATGTGCAGATTGTAATTATAGAATGATATGAAATTCAAGAATGTATAGATTCAATGACATAAATCTGTACAATTTAAACAAAAGTGTAATACAGATTGTTGAAGTCCCTGAATGTAAACAAAAGTGTATCATCTCATCATTGTGTAAGTCTAATGAAAATAGGGTACAGTACACACATTCTTTCAAAGTTAAACAAAAAGACATCTTTATTAATTGTAGCAAATTACATAGTTTTCTGTTTACAGCAATAAAGTGCATAGATAGACAAAAAGATGCACAGTTGCAATACATACCCCAAAAGAAATGCTTTACATTTGATTCACATACGTATTCACTATTTAACTACACAATTGCACTACATACCAAAAACACATTTACAATTTCACATGCTAAAGAACGAGAGAACATTCACCTGCAATATGCTATGGTGATATTAGTGCCACTGCATTGGCATACACATCAAGAAGGCACTGTATTGTTGATGGAATTTCCCCTAACCTCTCAAGCGCCTTCTTCCTTATGTGAGGGATCTTGTATGCGTTACTCCCTTGACATTTCAACACTTCAATCATGCAGGTCTGTAATGTCATGAAGATGTAATTGCTCTTCTTCTGTGAAAAAATCTGATATGCATCTTCAACAACAACAATTAAGTCAACAACGGATTTAACACACTGTTTGCTTTGGAGTGACTGAATTGCTCTAAAAAATCCTAAGTCCAAGACATTTAAATCTGGAGAATTAGGAGGCTGACAAACAAGTAACGCATTCAGTCCACCAGCTTCAACCGCACTTCAACATCATCATGATGGACATGGGTCTTCGCATTGTCCTATTGAATGAAAACCCTTTCCATAATGTTCTCTCTAGGCCATTATTTACAATTGCTGGTAATACTTTCCCTACCATGAACTCCCTAATGACATTTCTGGTGATGTTAGTGATTGGTTTAATCTCTATAGTGTCACGAGGCCTGTTGAGACTTGTTCTAACAGCTGCTACAGATTCAACTAAGGGAAATACCCCAATTTTACTATCAAATGTACAAATACCATTAGAGTCAAATCTAGGCCTAGCAACAGCAGCTAAGAACATAACTTTAAGAATAAAATTTGAGTTCTTAATGGTTCTTACTGGATCAGTCTCGTTCTGCAGAAGAAAATATCTCGATGATCTTTTGGTCAAAAAAACCATTTCTCATCAATATGCACAGTGTTGTGCATATGATAGAAAGAAGGTTGATGTGGTACTGATGCTGGGTCGATATTTGAGATGCAATGCTTCATTCTGTTTATCAGATTGTCCTCTGTGAGTAAGGGCTTAATTGCATTTGAGTGGCGCCTTATTGATCCATCCTTTAACTTGTTAATCAGAAAATGCCTGGACACACCCAGAGCTTGTGCAAGGCTGCTTATGGTCGTCCTCTGCTTCAACGGAATATCTCTGATCCTTTCTAAATCACATTCAATTCTTTTCCGACCACAATTCTTCACTCGATGATTGTGATGGTCGTGGTTACCTGATTCCCTTGCACGTTTCCAAAGTCTCTGAATTGATCTAATTCTCACTCCAAACATGCGAGTAGGGGTGCCCATTCAGTTATTCCGAATTTTTGAATTCCGAATTTGCAAAATTCGGGTATTCCAAAATTTGGATTTTCCATCCCGAACCTGAAATTTTAAAATGCTTTCCGAACCTGAAATTCCGAATTCATAATTTCGTAAATTTCGGAATACTTGAATTTTTCAAATTTTCTGAAATTATGAATTTTGACAATTTCCAGCAATTTTAAACATACAAATTAAGTTAATCCAGTACATAAATCAATTTGAGTAACATCTGCCATAATATCCCCAACAGCATAACTGGAATTGCAAAATGAAACTGCAGAACTGGAATTGCAAACTGAAAATGCAGAACTGAAACTGGAATTGCAGAACTGAAACTAGAATTGCAAACTAAAATTGCAGAACTAGAATTGCAAACAAGATAAGTAAATACAAATTGACAACAACAAAATCAGAAAGAAATTTCATAAATTACAACTCTGAATACATGGCCACAATCTTTATACCATACTCTCTTGAGTTTCAAATACAACCCTACCTGTAAGAGAAGATGGTGGCGATGACTGACGATAGTGGTGAAGAAGATGGTTTGTTGGTGGGTCGGCGGTGTTGAATCTGTTGAAGGGTCGGCGGCGCTGGTGGTGGACGGTGGTGGTTTTGAAGATGGTGTGTTGGTGATGGTGAGGAGAGATCCAGAGGAGAATGGTTGTGAACGGGCGGCGCTGGTTGTGTTGGTGATGGTGGACGGCGGCGTGTGTTTAAGAGAGAATGAGTTGAAATCGAAAGAGGAGGAGAATGAGTTAGGTTATTTATTTGGGCTTAGCCTAAAACGGCGTCGTTTTATGCTTGTTAAATTCGGGTATTTCGGGTACCCGAATTTTTCAAAATCTATCCCGTTCCGACCCGAATTATAAGATACCCGAACCCGAATTTTCGATTTCTGAATTTCTGATTCCGAAATTGAAAAATTCGGGTCGAAAAAATCAAAAATTCGAGTCTCGGAAATGTTGGGCAGCCCTACATGCAAGCCACCTCTCTAGTTCGTCCTCTCTTCAATACACCATTTTCCATTTTTTCCAGCAGGCAATGATACGCAGCCTTTCTTTCTGCTTCTATCAATTCTTTTTTAGAAACTAACCACTTCAACAATTAGCAAGGGGAGACATGTCTTAAAACAGAAATTGAAAATTGATTTTCAGAAAATGAGATTGAAGTAATAACCTTGAATATCCGATTGTTAGCTTCCACCTTCTGTATTCAATTCTAGAACGTTGATCACTTGATTGACCTCATTATTCGCATTCACGATTATATTGTTTGTTCCAAAAAAAGATGCTCCATGAGAATCGAATTCATCAAGTCTAGGGGAGCTGATTTCGGGAGATTGTGGACTGTTTGGCAATTGATTAAGATCAAACAGTGGTGAATCCATTTCAGAGATGATATGTTTGGTTCGTAGAGGTAGGTGGAACACGATTGGAAATGACTGGAGTGAGAGGCTGATTGAAATTTGAAACCCATTATGAAATTCAAACGAAACAAGACTGTTAGGATGAAGGGGAGCAAAAGTTAATTGAAATTTGCTTCAAATTTTGCTGAAGAAATTGGCGGGCTAGGGTTTGAAGGGAAGAGGAGAATGGGAATTGATTTTTTAACGAGCGTTTGGTCGTTGAAGGGAAGAAGAATATGGGTTGCGTGTTGGGGAAGCCCAAAAGGACAGAAGTTTTGGGCCAAAATTCGAAATGTAGCTGTTGGAGTTGTTCGGGCCCACAACAATTAAAAAACAAAAAATGACAAAAAGTTGCCTTGCATAGTGACTGCGTCGGACTTTTTTAATTTTTAAAAAAACGACGGCACATTAAATAAATAAAGTTCGAGGGAGTAGAAATAAATTGTTAAATTTAAGTTATAATAGCAACTAATGTGGTCAGTTTATTGGAAAAAAACTAATGTGGTCATTATTTGTAATTAAAGCTAAATAAATGTATCAACTTTTAGTCTCCCTCATTAGTTATAACAATAATGTTATGTTAAATAAAACACTAAAATTAATAAATAATAATTATATCTTAATAAAATTTTCTTATCTTCCCCTTACATTTAAATATTAATGCTTATGTTACTAAACTTTTAACAATTAATTTCTATTAATATTTACTATTATTACAATTAATTATTATATATATAGCAAAATTATTTATTTATACTATAAAAAATAATTTATATACTAAAAAGATTTAATTAATACATAACCTTTGTCTACTCATTTTCTCTACAATCTCCCTCCTCTCATTAGTCATGTTTTTTTCTTCATTTTTTTTTGCAAAGTCCATGTATGTCAACTTTTCCCTCCAGTGCACAATAAATAACTTTTTCCTACGGATTTTTACTGATCATAATACTTATCAATTTATTTTTTTCGAATCATATATTTTGTGTAAATGACAAAAAAAAATTATGTATCAACCCAATTTGATGATGGTGTGATAATTTGAGTGGAAATTAAGAGTAAAAATGAAACAATGTGCAATAAAATAAGATTAAAGATCATTGTTCTATGGATTTTTACTATCCCAGAACTCCATTTTTTCCCCCAAAAGGGAGTATAAGGTATGTAATTCAAATTCAAATTTCACTAAATAATTCTAAAATATAAAGAAAATAAATTGTCTATATATCTACGATATATTTTGTATGTTATGTTTTTAATTGTTGGTGTTTATCTATTACAAGATTGCAAAAGTTTTATTTATTTTAAAATTAGAGGTGAATATTTAACTACTAAATTAATTTGATAAAATAATGTTTAATCACCAAATAACTTATAAAAATGCTTACGGGCGTAATATGAATTTTTTTTGTTAAATAATAATGATAGTATACTTTTATGAGACACGATATTAATTTTAATACGTGGTGGCATGTGTAATTATAATAATTAAATAAAAAAGGATATTAATAAAATGAATTCACACACTAACAAATAATTTGAGGGAAAATGGAAGAAAAATGAACCTCAGAAAATCCGATCCCACTATTTATTACTCTATTTATTAGGGTATTTTAAATTAATTACTATAACGACCCTATTTATATTTATATACTTAGTATAATTTTAAAAGTAATACTAGTATTTATAGACTCTTATAAGTTTGAACCCTAAACTACTTTGACATATCTAAGCTCATCACCAATGAATAAAAGGTGAATGTCGTTTTTTTTAATTTATATTTTAAATATTTTTCTTCTATATAATATAATGGATAATGGATGTATATTTAACTATTTGGATATTATTAATACCAAAAAAAGGAACTTTTTGGAAATTATCACTCTATTTGATGAATTTACTTGTGATATTTTTTTAGGCAAAAAGTGGCAATAAAATAAAAATAGTAATAAATAATTTAAAAAAAAGTTCGATAAAAAAGATACCCGATTCCTACTAATGACCATTCAGCAATTGATCATCTCTTTCCTAGTTAATAATTTGCTACCACCAAACATTGCTCAATAAGGACCCAAAATCAGCACATGATATCTTGTAATTTTCAGGAACGCCACTTTTACATAAAAAAGTTGCATGATCGCAGATGCTTACATGTTTTCATTTAAGCCTCTCTAAAATAGTAAACTGTATTACTTTTGAGATTTCCAACCTTCATACCAGATTTTTAACCCTGCCCAGTTGGTTAGCTCAACAGCATGCTAAACTAAAGTATGGATGAGGTGAGTATTTCTAATAAAAAAATCTTATTGCAACTAGCTTGCAATAAAAATCATGCATGTTACTATTTTCCACGTCTTTTTTGGAGATACAGCTCTATCATTGCTAAAGGTCTTGGTCCTAGACATCAAAGGACGACAATTTTTCTCCCAGTCAAAAGAAATTCATTTGCCTCTAAAAAATCTTTGAATGCTGATCACCTCCAAGGTGATGGATCAAATTATAAATATGCTTCTTTGAAAACTAACCTATCTTTCATCCAATCCAGCAGCTGCTGCAGGCTTCCCAGCAGCACCAACAGCGGCTTTCTTAGTGCCAGGCCCCGAGGAAACCTTAACCATAGCAGGTCTTATAAGCCGATTCCCGAGAAGAAATCCACGCCGAAATTCTTGAATTATAATACCTTCCTCATAAAGTTCAGATGCTTCACGAGCAATGGCCTCATGAAACTACAAAAACAAAATAGAGAAGATTGTCTCAACTAGTAAGGAATAAAACAACAGGCAGATAATACAAGTTGGATGACACTTCTTCTACACATTGCAATCATTTGAAATTTTAATCACAAGCACCATTTTACCTTACCTTTGAAAGCTGTAAATTAAACTCGATTTCACTGAATCTACAAAGTCTTGTAACAAAAAAATACATTTGTGCATTGAATGCAAATTTAATGTAAATCTGTAGAAACTTTGAGAAAGCTTAATGATTATTCACATAAAATATTCATTAACAAATAGCAAAATCATAAATCAATTAATATTAAGCCACTTGTCAAGTTTCATGTACCCCAAAGAAGATCGTAAAGAAAACCCAGCCGTAACCCAACTTTCAACAAGGCAGGTTCAAAAGAGGCGAAACCTGAACCTGTCCAACCCAATTACAAATCCATTTGAAAGGATCTAACCAATTCTCATACTTCTCCCATGGTGGACCTACCCCACCCTATTAGGAAGAAAAAACATGACTTAAATGGGGGAGGTAATCTTTAAATGACTCACATTTCTAAGTAATCTTGTATTACTTCAGATGGGAATATTAGTAGCAAGCATGTGCATGTATCACATATTGTGATGGTTCCAAGTAGAATTAATTCCTCACTAGATGTGATGATTTTTATTTTTAATTTTTGGCTTTGAAAGCAGTATTGCAGAGGATTGGCAAACCAAACCAAAAGCTTTCCTATATGTCCAAGCCATTCCCACCTCTATACCAAAATTCCAATTATCACTATTTCTTTCAAGTATTGATTTCATATAATAAAAACAAAGAGTGTTTCATTAAGCCACTGAAGTTGGTTAGTGGTAAGGAGTTAGAGAGACCTTTAAGATCAGGGGTTCAAATCCTTGTAAACTAAAAAAAAAAAGGTGTTCCATTGCGCCACAATATTAGTGGTATTGAAACTATATATAGGTTTTAAGAGAGAACAAAAGTGCACGAGACAATAAATCTCTTTAACTATACTTCTGCTCTATATTTTACCTCATAAAGCCATTATAATAGTAAGAACAATAAACTTGTCTCAATAGATGCTCACTTACCGAGGGATCAAAAGGCTTTCCAATTGTTGGTACAGTAGCCACCTTCAAACTTCTCATAATTTCCACAAATTGCTTGTAAATGCCCTGGTAACTTGTATCAATCTTCTTTTCCATTTCTGTTTCAGGCTTAACTTGTTGTTTGGCTCTTTCAAAGCTATCAACCATAGGCAAAAGGGTCTCAATTACTTCCCCCTGGGCATCATTTCTAATGTTAATCCTCTCTTTCTCTGATCTTTTCCTAAAATTATCAAAATCTGCTTGCAAGCGAATATATTTCTCCTTGCCGGAGGTTATCTCTTCTGACAACGATGATACTTTCTCGATTAATTTTTTATTCTCAATTTCGATGTTGTCTATCAAAGCCTCAACATCAGATGCAGACTTCTCATCCCCATCAAGAATAGCTTTCATATAAATTTTAATAAGGTTCTTCAGGCCTGGTACACTGTCTTGATCCGTTTCATTTATCAAAGCCTCCGCATCATTCTGTCGCTTACCTTTGGCATTTGTCTAAATAAGAAAGATAGCATAGAAACCAAAACCGAGTAAGGATACAGAATAACGTTATTCAAGAGAAATAAAGGAATTATGTATATAATACAACCATATATGAACATGAATTGCTAGTTTAACTTAACATAGTGACAGAGAAACTAATATGAGAAGCCACTTTTTTAATCTATCATTATTGCCACAAAATCTAACATCCTCTTGGATCTGCCATACAGGTAGTCTACCACATCCCATAACTCACATGAAAAACGTCATTCATCAGCGTTATGAAGTACATTATGGAGATTAAGCCTCACGGCTTTGAAATACATAATAACTCGTCACAACTTGTACAAAAAACAGGCAAAAGATAACATGTTACTTAAAACAAAAGCTAGTCTCAAAATTATGATTCTAAGTTATCCTATCCTCCTAACTCAACTTATCTTCTGAAGCATTCAGCTGGTATGATTTTTGGTATACTTTGAAACTTGCCGTAAAAAGGCTAGTATGATGGACACAATTCTACACTGGTAGGTTACCTATCCAGTAGCAATCTCAATGTTTTAAAAAGTTAACAGTTTAGGTTTAACTCATGAAAGCTGCGATTAACTACCCACATGTCAACCTTAGGCAAATCCAATTTTGGAATTCTCATGTCAACCTTAGACAAATCCAATTTTGGAATTCTCTAAAAGTCAAACATACCCTAGATACCACGAAAATGAATTTAAATCCCTTCATACAATCATTTTATCCTAAATAATGAAAGTCATCATAAACATAGGAGAAACCAAGAACTACTTGAAATATGAAGCTATTTACCAAAAACTTCCCAACATTTCTACACCAGGCAAGTGAACAACTAAAGTTTCCAGCGCTTCTTTTGTCCTCACCTTCAGTCTCATAAAATCTAGCATATTACAGCTGGTTGAACACATAGACAATCTTCTATCTCAAGCAAGTTGGGCTCCAACATTAAACAAATTTCTTTATTAATTAGATTTACAACACACACCATCTGATTTCCGCATTAATCATCCCAATAGACTTGTATTGACCCCACTAAGTTATAAATTTGCAAGAACAAATCCCAAATGCTCAAATAATCCATAACTCAACACAGAGATTAGCATCGAAGCTAACTACTGCTTCATTATTCTAAAAGTGAAAGCGTTGCACACTATAATAATGGATATACATCACATACTAAAGTTCAAATTGCACAACAAGTTTACTCTTTTCTAAACACTGCAAAGAAAAAGTATAGAGAATGCAAAAGAATAATCTAGATTGCTCAATCAGTACAAATATAAAAAGCAAACAGAATTTGATACTGAAGTAAGTAAAACAAGAGCATACAGTGGGAGGAGAAGAGCCTTGGGCAGCTAAACAAGCCTTGAAAGACCGACTTATGGAGTAACTCTTGGTGTTGGCGATTTGAGATGAACTGGAGAGAAGATGTGCTGTGATGGGTTTGCTGAGAAAAGGTTTCCGGCTGAGGGAAAGGGCTAAAGATGGGGTTTTGGCTTGTAGGGTTTTGGAGGGTTTTGCAGAGAAGGAAGAGGGAATGTAGGGTGGAGGCAATAGAGAATGGTTAGAGAAAGAAACAGCCATTGCAACTAAGATTTGAGGATGATGATGATAACGGTGGATGATTGATGGGGTTTCAATACCTTAAAAGAATTATCGATAGAGTGAAGCAGCTGATTGGCTGAACTGACCAAACTCCTGAATTGTTTCAGTTGGCCAACCAAAACCTCAACTCCTTTTCCAGTTTCCACACCCCGGAGAGGCGGAGACTAGATTAATTATTTTACATCATCCGGACGGACTTGTCGATATTTTATTAATAATTTGATTTTAGAAAAATGACCTAACGCACGTAATATTAATTTACCCCTCGTTTGGTTTTTGGAAATAAAAATCTTTCATCTGTGTTATTTTTCGTGGAAAGTGATTTTTAGATAATGATTATTGGAAAAATTATATTTATTTTGTTTGGTTTGTGATTATCAATTCTAAAAAATGTTCAATAAAGAATATAAATATATTTTTTAAAAAAATTTAATCATAAAAAAGCTATGTTATATTGTTAAAATATAAAAATTCTTTTAAGTTTAGGTAGCGTTAGGTTCACGGAATGCTACTTTCTCCTTTGGAATCACTCTCCTGGGAGAGTGATTGAAGGAAATATTAATTTTTTATGTTTGGTTGGGATTTAAAATTCCCGAAAAAGTAACATTATTATGTTTGTTTTATATTTGGAAATTCTCAAGAAAATCCTTTCCTATATTTATGTTTTTCTTATCTTGTTAGGTGTCTAATTATTCTTTTATATATATATATATATATTATGTTACACAGTTTTCTCTAAACACGTTGGACTTTCTCTCTATTTAGTTATCTATCTTTTAACAATTAAAATATCAAATGAGTTTGTTTTGTGGCTATAGTATTTTATGCAGGTTAAGAACATGACAAATGATATAACCTTCATATTAAAATCCTTATAAATTATAGCAAAGTATGACACATATTATTCTAACAATGTAAAAAAACATAACCGCAATGTTTTAGGAATAGAGAAGAAAGAAGACGATGAGCAGCAGATGAAGTTTTAGAAACAGAGAAGGAAGAATATGGTTTATTAGGTTATTTTCTATAATTATTTTTGGACAAATATATCATTTATAAATAAATAAAAATAACTTTTCATGCAGGAGGGAATCACTCTCCCCGCCCCGTAGCTAAAGAATCACTTTCTTCCATTTTTTGGAAAGTCAAAAAAGTTAAGGAAAGTTGGATTACGGAAGAGAGTAATTTTTTGTCGCAACCAAACACAATAAAACTCGAAATCTCAGATTCCTGAGTCATTTTTTTCTCTGATTCCGCTAACCAAACACACCCTTAAGAAAGTTTGATTTTGCCAAGAATTACTTTTCATTTTTTACTAGCCAAGATATATACAATATTTTAAAATTTAATTAATTAGTTATTTAAATTTTATTTAATGATTAATAAAAAAATTGAATTGTCATAATTAATAAGGAAGATGAATAGATATTGGTTACATCATATTTTAAGTTACATAATCAATAAATTAATTTACAATATAATTAATTAATAACTTAAACATTTATTTTACTTATTAGTTAATTAGTATATAATGTGTCATATGTCATATGTCAATCGCTTGTTAATTTAAAAGTATGATGTGTCATTATCGAAAACTTTCAATGCTTTGTGTATGTACGAGTTTTACATAATTCTAGTCTCGCACCCGCGCGATATGTAAGCATATTTTATTCTAGTTTGTATTAATAAAAAAATTAATTTAAAATTTAAGATTTAAAAGAAAAATATATTATTAGTGCAATACACTATTAATCTTAATTTATTAATTTTTTAGTATATACATTTACAGTATAACTTTTAAAATAATAATTATAATAATAGTAAGAATTATTAATGTAATATAATAGATAGCTTAATTTTTTTTCAAAATCTTTGATTTATTAATTGTTTTTATTGTATTATTAGTTTCTCTAGTATATGTTTACATCGCCATATAATCTAAATATTGAGAGATAATTAATTGCAATAATGGTGAGATTAAATTATTATTATAAAGACTTAAATGCAAGTGAACATGAATAAATTGTTTGATGGTTACACTTTCATTTTTATTCATTAGCATTTTATTATTATTATTACCTATTTAATATTTTATTTAATAATTACAATAACACATGTCAACACCATAAATATTGAAGGAGATAATGTGTCAAATTCTCATACATTCTCTTATTGCGTCAACTTTACTACTCCCTCCGAGTTTTATTAAATGTCTTTTCTTAGTTTTTATAATAACTAAGACAATTAATTAGATTACAATTATTATATAATTATTGATTAAACTGTCTTTATTGATTATCAACTAGTCCTTTTTAATTTTTCTCCAAAAAGTGATTAATTTAAAATTGCTTAGAGTTAATTTTGTCATTAACTAAAAAAAATGATATTGAAAATTGAAAAAATTACAATTAAATAGTCAAAACCATTTCTTGAAAAAAAAACATCTTTTTTGAAACGGAGAGAGTATATACTAATTTTATGTCTGCGCAATGCACGATTTTTTTTTCTTCAAAATTAATTCTTCATGCAATAATTAAACTATATTATTAGCATAATATGATCAAATTTATTCACTATTTGTATTGAGATTAAAATGAAAACCTTGTTTGGAAGTTTTATTTGTATAAGGATCAAAGTTAATGAAGTAAAATGATTAACGCTTTAATAAAATAAATAAAAAGTGATTTAGTTTTATTTGTTATGAATTAAAATGAATAATTTTTTAGTATTTATTTCATCTTATAAAATAAATAATTTAAGAATATAGAGGTAAACATAAATAAAATAAATATTGAGTAATACTAAAAATAATATTTAAGTATTTTAATTTTATTGTATAAATTAATTAATTGATTAAATTAACCTAGTAAAAATTGATAAATTATCAATTTCAAATACTATATGTAAATTTTATATTAATTTTTAAATGTCACGCGTCAACACTACATTAACTATATTTTTATATAAATTTTATATTATATTATATTATATTATATATATATAATACCAAATTTGGAGCTTTTTTAATATGACATTTATGTTAGGAATCTAAGTTCCCTCACCTACTTTTCCTTGCATTCCAATAACCAAATGACCTATATATATATATATATAAAAGGAAAATCCAAAAAAAATAAATAGGAAAACGATATAGGAGAATAAGAAAAACTACTTTTAAAAGTAATAACTGTTTAAATATTTATAAAAAATTACAAAAGGGAAACCATTAGATTCAATAAAATAAAATAAAAGGAACATGATAATTGACCATCGAAAGTGATTAGCCGCTTTCGGAGTGGCTTAATCATAATCATTCATATCGATCTAATAAGTTACAATTTACTTTTTTGTAACTTTAACTTGTAATATAAGTGCTCTTTAAAAATGTTATAACATGGCACCAAAAAATAAACCACATTTTGTTACTTTCTTTCACAATTAAAACTCTTAAAAGAAAATAGTATTCAACACTTCATGATTAAACACAAATGGTAATGTTTTATTAAATTTTATGAAAAAAGTGAGAGACAATCGGTGTTATTTTTTCGTCGAATATTTTATTAATATGAAACTCGCTCATGAACGTATTTAATTTTTTTTATAATGACATAAATACCTTGTGATAGTTCTTCTACGTGAGGGTTTAAACGGGAAAAAATAAGTTTAGGGACTTATTTCTCTTAAGTTATTTTCTATATTAAAGTCAATCTACTGGGAAAAAAAATGGATGGTAAGGATACATATTATCCGAAACAGAGCTAATTTGAGAGAAAAAATAGCATCCGAGGGCTAAATATGAACTTGTCTCCAAAAAAGAATAAAAAAATGCCAGATTCTGATGGGTTTTTCTTTCAGCTGCTGCAGGGGACCATTTTTGTTCTTCTAATTCTTAAAGATAAAAGGAGAGATTATTTTAGTTAGCAGCACAGAAAGAAGGGAAAGGCTGAAAGGTGGGTAACCCAAGATGATGAGGATGAAATTGATAAACAAATAGAAAGCTCATCTTGTTCTGTTCTGCAACAAATGGATGAACTTGTAATTTTCTTACAAAAAAAATAAAAAAGAAGAAGAGTACATCGCCAGGTCATCAAGCTAAAGTGACACAATAATGACAGAAGCTCTGCCTTCAGACCATCATCCAGTGAGCAACTCCTAGCCGTCCATTTGGTACTAAAAAACATCAAAGAAAATAGAAAAAGTTTCTGAAAAAGAAAAAAAGATGAAAACCAGTGTTGCCTATAGGTGAAGTAGATCAAGGAAGGAAACAACAGATTAGTATTGGTATTCTTTGGAGTTGTGGAAGAGGAATAGAAGAAAGCAGTTCTTGGTGTCTGTGTTTTTTAGGGGACTGAAGTGAGGTTTTGAAAGAAACAAGTGTGTTTTCCACTTTCTCTGCTTTCTGTTTTCTGTTTTCTGTGGAGGAGAAAGAAAAACTAATGGCAGCTGAAGAGGTTAATAAGCCTCCATCACTCCCTCCTTACCCTGAGGTACCGCCACTTCTTTCCACGCACTCCTTCCTTTCGTAAATAAACCTATAAATTTATCACAATAATAAAAAAGAAAAATCCTTTCTTTTTAACTAGTATCTAATTTTCTCTTATCTTTTGTTTGATTAATTCTCAATTTTTTTGATTTCTTTTGTTATTTTTGTTTTAAGGGTCTTGAGTTCTATGGTAAAGGACCTCCTTTTAAGATGTAAATTTCTGATTTCGCTCATTTGTTATCAAAATTGAGCTTCAATACTTAAATTATTCATGGTTTCCTGTCAAAATCTGCAGACTAAAAGGATCCAGTTTCAGAAAATTCTCACTTCACATTTGGTTATGGAAATAAAACAATAGTAACAAAACCTAATCTATTTTCTTCTTCTTTTTGGTTCTTTTTTGAGAGGGTAATTGGTATTCATTTGGATTGGTTTATGATAATGGTACCCAAAAAATCTACGCTTTAGTTAGTGTGTTCCTATTTACTTGAAATTGCAAATGTGTAGATTGTGCTATTTTTACTTTTCTGCACTTTCCTGAAACCCTAGGTGATGTTTTCCTTAAATTGTGTTGCTATTTTTGTTTTTTCTTTTGGTATATTTGTTAAGGGAGAATTTGTAAGCTTGACTGTGCTCCATATCTGTTCTAGTTCTTAGATTTTGCAGCGTTTTACCTTTAATAAGTACTAGCAGTTGTCTTTTATCCTGTGAAATTCTGACATGACTACGATAATTTCATGAACCCTTAATCCTTGTCTTTCAATGTCCAGTGCATTTGTGCTACATGGTGCTTTAATTTTTCCTCGAAAAAGAGAATTTTGAATCCTAACATTGTTGCATTTTCAGCTTCAATCCATTTAAATTTTCCTGTTTTAACTTCTGCTTGTCCATATTTGTATTTTCCAAGAAAATTTAGTGCCGATGAGTTAAATGCACCGATAGGGACACTGAGCTCGTAATCCCAGTGTCAAGAACCTGTGTCTATTGAATTTTAGCAATCCTATTATCTTTTGTGCATTGAGAATAAAAGCCCCCTTTTGCAAATTCCAGCTGAATGACTGAGTTAGTTTCAGTAATTTGACTTTGACCTCTTGCACATTGGGTGTTGTTTGATGTTTTCTGTTGTTCATAGATGATTTTGTCAGCAATAGCTGCACTGAATGAGCCGAATGGATCAAATAAAACATCAATATCAAAGTACATCGAATCGAAATACGGAGATTTGCCTGCTGGCCACACAGCACTGCTCGCTCACCACCTCAACAGAATGAAGGATGCTGGAGACTTGGTCTTCTGGAAAAACAACTACATGAAGCCAGATCCCAATGCACCACCAAGACGAGGACGTGGCAGGCCTCCTAAGCCTAAGGATCCGTTGTCCCCAGGCATGGCGTTGTCCCCTTCCAGGCCAAGGGGCCGTCCACCGAAGGATCCAAATGCACCTCCGAAGCCAGTGAAGCCAAAACTTTCACCCACAGGGAGTGGAAAGCCAAGAGGGAGGCCACGCAAGATGGCACGTCCCTCTGGAGGAATGACTGAGCCGAGTACAAACACAGCAGTGGCGATGGCAGCTGGTAGCGGGAGGCCTAGGGGTCGACCCCCAAAGGTGAAGACATCAGCCATGACTGAAGTGAGTGTCCAAAACTAGAGAAGAGGCCTAGCTGCTTCCAGTAATGACAGTAGTAGTTGGTGGTGTCTCGTTGTCATTTCCGTGTTTGTAGGACTTAGAAGTGGTGGTCGTGTGTCTTCTGGTTAGTGTGTTAACATGTGTGCTTCGCGTAACCTGTACAAGTGGATGATTGTAGGTGTTGTTGTGGTTGTGGTTGAGGCGTTTACTGGTGTATTGTTGTAGCTTTGGTAGAGAATGATTTGTGCACTTGTAACTCCATGTCCATTGCTTGTGTTTTTTAGTTCGAATTCTGACTCTTAACTCCATATCTGTTGCACTTGCAAATCCAGTCCTATGGAATTGTGCTTGGGGTGTTATTTTCAGCCTTCCCAGTCCCTCAAGTCTCTGTAGAAAATCCAGATTTCTAAATCCAGTCCTAGTTTTGGTTGGTGGTTCATGTGGTTTTTGAAAGATGACTAAGTTGTCTCAGTCAAGACTGGCAAGAACCTCATCGCTCAGTCTCGATGAGGATAACCATAATGAATAACTTCGGTAAGAAAAAAAGTGTTGCCATCTCCAATTTCAGATCAAAACGGATAGCATTGTGTCCCTATAATCAGTGGATGACAATTTACTTTGAGAGCATAAACAGAACAAACAAAACATCTCACAGTGATGAAGAAATAGTGCATCAGAAACATAGAGCAATCACATGAGATGTTCTCACCTCATTCCGCTCCTTCTGTAACTCCTCCATTATGATAAATATCCGCTCAATTCCAACACAGCACCAACAGCTGGAACCTTCTTCGAACCATATTTTTCTATAAGCTCATCATAACGCCCGCCAGCAGCAATGGAACCAACCTGTTGCGCAAGGGCACAAGTAGGGGTGACCATGCATTGGAGAGTCCGACCGACTGATCCGATCCCAACTAACACATTCAAATTGTGACAAACTTGACTGGAAAACAATGAGCTACCCTGTCAATTCTGGCGGCAGAAGTTTTCTTACAGCTTCGAACTACCACCAGACCTCTTCAATGCATCCTTAACGCACAAGCAAACCATTCCCTTTCCCTCGCACCGTCTTCTTCTTTTTCTTGTCCTTCTTGTTATCCACTACATCATCACTAATGGGATTGAGATCAGCAATGGTCCAATCCCAGCCCTCAAGAGCAAAGAATGCAGTAATCCCCTCCCAAGCCACAATTTTAATAACCATAACATAACAATCGATACACCTCATGCACAAACTTCACACACTCCTCATCCCCAAGCAACCACAAAGCCAATTCTTCAACCTCTCCAGCTTGAAACATTCTTTATCAAACAATTTCTTCAATCCATCTTTCAGCCCTCCTTCATTGCCAATCACATTAAATTCATCTCTGCTCGCCGCAAACTACTATCCCCAAAATACGACAATGTCACCGCCAGCCCTGACAATAGGGAACCTATCGCGTTTTCTACAGCACTTCTTGGCCTTTCGGCCCCAGAATTCAACTCAACACGCGTCATACCATGAATTGATTTCACCACTTCCTCAACCTCGATCCCATTAATTATTGGAATCTCCGAAACGGAATCATTCTCCACTTTACCCACTACAGCCTCATAACCAGTTAATAAACCCCTTACGTTCCTTGCAACTTTACCCACATTGATCTCCTGTATCTACTGCAGCAAAGGCCTTGTCGTCTGCCTTCAACGCCTCACATGACAACGCCCCCAGTGCATCTGCCACAACGGCCAAACCAGAGGCCTGGTCGTCCAAAAGTGCGCATATCTCAATCAGAGACTTCTCCTCTGTTGTGGCCTCAACCTCAACATGTGACGCGTGGCCAAGCTGGTGTGCGCGCGTGGTGGGCTTCGATTCTTGCAATGGTGGTGGGATCCACTCGGAATAAAATTTCTATTGAAAACAATCAATTTGCGACGGAAAAATCTGTAAAAATTTAATGTTGAATATTTTCTACGGAAAGTTTTAAGGAAAAATATGTGCAACACTCATCGGTTGATATTAAAATATTTCGGTATTTGACGTATCGAATTAAAAAAATTAAATATTATCAAAATAATTTCCTGAATCTAGAATACAAAAACTGGCAGTTTTAAACTGCAATTTGAACATCAATCTAAATATAATCTCGCATCCACAAGAAACATTGCATACAAACATTAGTCTTATAATGCAAATTAGAAGATCCATTAAGTTGCAAATCAGTCCAGTCCACGAGAAGTACAAGAAACACCAAAACAATCTCCTTTTTCCCTTGAGGCTTGATACAGGGAGATATCTGCTTTTACTCTATTACCGACAAATTCTATTATTCACAAAAACAAGAGAGGGAACAGAACAACAACAATCTATGAAATATGATATCAAAAGCAATCTAAACTAGAAACACCATCAAAATCATTTCGTTGACCTCAAACAGAGCATGCATATTCGTTCACATCCCAAGAATACATTATACAGTACAGCTAATTAAAGCATAAAGGCATACATACATAATACACCTTCCATCAAAACAATGAGCAAGAGCATGCATTCATAATCTATTAATCATCGATTAATGGTCGAAGCGCAGCTCAGATATAATCTTCTAGTATTTTCTATACGAATACATTTTTTAATAAACCCTACATGCCATGTCAATAGAGCTTTGCAAACAAATCCGCCGCACTATTGCTTTTCCGAAGGGTATGAACAAACTTTTACCTCCTATAACAAAGGGGCAAGCCTATCAATGTGTCTGAATTCCATCTCGAAGAGCCAAGGTCTTCCATCTACTTTGTTCAACCACCTAATCGAGTTTAGAAAGTCATATTCTAGAATAATTGAAGCCCTAAAGAGAGCGTCATTTTCAGCAGATATTTCCAAGGCCTTCCTAATGGCAACCACCTCCGCAAGATTTGAGTCCAGTAAAAAACCCTCATTTTTGTTTACTTCTATCTTTGCAAGCGAATCCGCCACACCATTGCTTTCCTGAAGGGTATGAACAAACTTTTTATCTCTGAGAACCAAGGGACAAGCTTATCAATGCGTCTGAATTCTATCTCCAAGAGCCAAGATTTAGAAGGTCAGATTCTACACTAATTGAACCCCCGAGAGTGCGTCATTTTCAGCAGATATTTCCAGGGCCCTTCTAATAGCCACCACCTCCGCAAGGTTTGAGAACATTTCCCCTACATATTCCGAAAATATGCAACTTATAAAGTTGAATACTTGTTACGCTGTAAACTCATCATTTTCAACCTCTTAAAATACTTATAAAACCGTGTCGCTAACTCGTTATCATAAGTTAACATAATGAAAAGATATTCAAGTTAAAATTTCTATGGCAATTATAACACATAGTGAACAAAGCTTTTAAGTTATCCGTTAAATCATACTCTTCCGTTTTTTAATAGTTGGATTTAAGTAAAAAATAAATCTAATTAATCGTCTCATTTTTTTTTAGGTTGTAGGTTAGTGATTTTCCCTCTCTTATTCTTAATTATACTTAATTAGAACACTTAAATACCTAATGATATAAAAAAAATTAATAGATTTAAGGGTATTACTATCAAATATTTTAATTCCAACCAAAATCTTAATATGTGAATTATAATTAAAAAATACTACTAAAATAAAACGGAGAGAATTATGAATATTATCAACTTATTTTTTTCATACAAAAAGAAAGTAAAACAAAAACAAACAATTAGACTTTGATAAAAAAACACTTAACTATCTTCTAATTTTATTTTTTTTAAGATTGACTCTCCTAGAAAAATGAGGGAACCAAGAGCATTACATACTTAGATTGAAAGCCAGATTAACAAGACCATTTGTAACTGAATTGGTTTTCTATAGATATAAAAATTGAATGATATTTTTAAACATTGATGGATTAGTAAATCGAATAGATCTAATTTTTTCTAACAAATTGAATATAAAATATAAATATACTTTAATCTATTGAGGTGTGCGAATCAAAATCTCATATCGGAAAAAAAATAAAATAAAGATAAAATATAAGAATAGCAAAACTCTTAATGGAATAAAGTTTTTTTATAAAAATCGTACAGGTTCAAATTCAGGTGGTTTTTATTTCTTCAACACAATCGTCAAATAAGAAAATATAGAATATAAATTGAGTAAAAGTGCAAAACCCAGCCGTTGCAATCCTTTGCACAACTGTCACGGTGTCTTTTGTTCTTCTTTTGGAACCATAGTTGTGATATCATCATTATTGCTAAAATAAATAGAAATAAAATGCGCCGTGTCCCCACACACATGTAATTTACTGGTTGGTTATTGGTGACAAAATATTCATACTAGTTCGAATTTAAATTCAAATCTCACCTCCACATGAAAGAAAAAATCACATCATATCATATGCCCTTTTAATTTTTTGGGTTAAAAATTAATATTGTTCAAACATATTCAAACTTTAAAAAAAATAACTCTCTTAGAGTAATTTTCTTCGATCCTCATACTAAAATTTGAAAAACGTAAATTAAAATTTAACAAATTTCTTATAAAAAATCTGTAATTTTTGAGTAAAAGATGGAAGAAAATTCAAGGGGACAGCCTAGCTGGTTGAGATGGAGAACCAGAGTACTTCGTCCGTCCATTACTATTTTAATGGCACATGATTAAATCATACTCCTTTCGGTTTATTTTAAACGACTCTTACTATTTGGGCACGCATATTAAGAAAGTCGGATGACTCACTATTTGAGATAATTTTACCCCGAATTTTTTCTTGAGACGTACGTTCGCAAAAAAATACGAATTTTTTTTAGGTCAAATAGTGAATCATTCGATTTTTTTAATATGCGTGCCCAAATAATAAGAGTCGTTTAATAAAACCGGAGGAAAAACATAGTCTTTTTTTTAATTAATGGTTTATTTCTTTTTTGTGTCGGTGCTGTTTGTAGAAATACAAATAGAAGAGAGGGTCGACGAAGTTGGCATCCATTACTATCTCCCATCTTTTCTCCTATTCCTAGTATTAAAATACTGAGAAAAACAGCTTGGAAATCCACACCAAATTGGCAGCAAGATTACAAGACCCATACCAAAAGATGTTTCTATGGAAAGGTGCTTTTGGATTTATCAAAAAAATATTTGGCTAAATGACAACTTTAGCCCCCTGTATACGTGTTGTAATGAAGTTTTTTAATGCGATTTCGTATCGTGAGAGTTTCTTATGGACCCTTATTCAGGAAGTTTACTAATTGAATATTTAAAAATAGTTGGTTATTATAAGGCTTAAAAAAATCAATCTAGTTTTGGTGTACCTCATTTGTGTCTTTAATGTGATTTAAATCCCAATTGTGCCTTTCACTTGCAAGATTGATTCAATTCGGCACTTATTTCTTTCATTGGCACGAATTTAATAAAAGAATTAAACAACCAAAAATGTTTTATATGTTGATGTAGAAAGTGTGGGAGATGTGGTAACTACGGATTGGAATAAGTGGGTGGTATCACCAAATTTTGCAAATGTCACCTACAATTTGGGTGTTTACTGTTTACCTACCTTCGTAATAATATTTTGGGCAAAAGAAAATTTGGCAAAAGCAAGAAATCCAATTTAAAAATCATTCTATGGTGAAATTATACCATAATTTTCTCTCCATAGTCGAAAATTACATTGAGTTATTTTACTTATGTTCCCAAAACATTAAATCTCTCTACTCTTGCTCCAGGTGAAATTTGAAGTTTTTTATGTTGATGTGTTATCATTTGATTGGTGAGATAATTAGATAATGACACATCAGCAAGAGGGACATAAAGTGTTAGCGAATTAAAAGTAGAGAGACTCAATGTGTCGGGAACATAAGTAGCGGCACCCTATATATCATTTCCGACTAAGTAGAGCTAGAGACCCAAAAAATTTACTTCCACTCCCCTGTAAATTTTCAAGTTCTTAAAATAATCCTTGCAATTTTATCATTTTTAATTAATCCTATTTATATTTGTTCCAAAGAATATTTTTGACTCTAAAATGTAATTGGATTTATGAATAATCTAAAGTGTAAGTAAATTTCCTAAAATATTTCTAAATATTTTCTAAAGTTTAACTTTCATAATTTTCTAAGATGTTTCTAGATATTGTATAATATGTAATTTCCTATATTAAAAATAAAAAAATGAAAAAAAATGTCCAACATAATTCTTCTATACGGTATAAGTTATAACAGGCAACCTCCCGAGAAATTTAAGCTAGCTTCGCCTTTGGTTGGATCCAAAAGACACCTTACGTACTATCCTAAAGAAGATTAAACCATATGTAGTTATTGAATTTCATATAATTATATAAAAAGGTTGTCATAATGCTAATAATTATGTTATTGACTACTCCTTTCATTCCATTTTAATTGTCATTTTTTTATTTTTCACCATAACTAAAATAATCATTAGATTATAATTTTTGTATAATTTTTGATTAAACTATCCTAACTAATTATGAACCATTTCTCTTTAATTTTTCTCCAAAAAGTGGTTAATTTAAATTTATTTATGCTTAATTTTGTCATTGACTACAAAAAACGATCTTGAAAATCGAAATACGACAACTAAATAGGGACAACAATTTCTTAAAAAAACGACAACTAAAATGGGATGGAGGGAATAACAGAGAAGGTTGATTTTGGGAATACAAGTCGTGTTAGGTGTGTATTGGCGTAGAGCCCGTTTGGATTTTATCTACCGTGCGTGGTTTAAGCTGGGCTACAACCCAGCGAGAATCAACCCATACCAATTTATATTGTACTCTCTCCGGTGTGAATTAAACGTCGTTTTAGGATTTGCTTTTACTTGTATTTTAGGTGTTAAACTTACTGAATATTGGGATGCGAGAAAGACATTTAATTTGCACCCGAGGGAGTAAGTTTTAGAACTATAGGAGCCAAAATAAAATATTTTGAAAATTAAGTGTCTTGCACATTTATTTTGGTACGTTACAAAATAAATATATACTAAAATAGTTTACTATATTTTGTGTGTTTTTTTCTTATAGGATGAGGTAAGATTTGAATCTTGATCCTAATTTTTATTGATACATTTGATATTAACAAAACAATGAATGAATTACATGTTTATAAAAATAATGATAAAATAGAGAGAATCATTAATGGTTTGCTTGCACTGACCATCCATAGTAGAGGAGGTGCGAGTGCAATGTACTTTAATTGAAGCCGAAATACACAAAAATGCAAAGATTAGGCGTTAGCCAGCTACGAGGATTCGAAAAGGTTGCAATATTCTTTCCAGTATTTTAGTGTACGTACTACATACAACTTTTATTTGACACAAATACCCCTTAATCTCTCGTTTAATCCAACTTTGTCAACCTATAATTGATAATCACGGAAGTTAATAACTTGTTCAATTTATGCAGATTCACGACCGGACCCAAGGATCCAACCAAAACTTGAAGGTAGCCCCATCACCCACCTTGTAAGACATAAATGTACCAATAAAAATTTAGACAAGGATTCGAATCTTATTTATATTTATTATAAAAAAAATTACTCCCTCTGGATCGAATTACTTGTCTTCCTCGCATCCCAATATTCAGTAGGGAACACATATCGAGGAGGCCGGATGAGGTACTATTTGACCCCAAAAAAATTCGAATTTTGTTTTGAACGTACGTTAAGGAGTACTTCCCAGAAAAAATTAGGGGCAAAATTGTCTCAAATAGTGAGTCTACCCGCCGTTTTAAGATACGTGCCGAAACCGTAAAAGCAAAATCTAAAACGACATTTACTGAGGGACGGAGGAAGTATTATTTTTTTACGTACTTTTAAAGTAAAACAACTACTCCCTCCATATTGAAAACAATGACGTTCTAGGCTTTGGCCCAAATCTTAAGACGACACTGTGCGTCTTGTGTTAATACAAAATTGCCCCTTCACTGCGTTGTGTTAATACAAAATTGCCCATTCACTTATCCCTCCCAATTTTCAGATTTCATTCAACTGAAAGTGTTTCCGCCCAAATTTTCAAAATTATGGACTTGCAATTATCCTTTCAAACGTCCACGAAATTGTGAGGCACAATGGAAGACAATGTTTTCGACCCTTTCAATTTGTTTCCATTCCATCCACAACCATTATCAGACCTCGAGTTAGTTAATGAAGGGCTACAATTGCCTGGTAGAAATCAGGAAGAAGGCATTGCAGATGGAGCAGAAGAAATGGCCCATCATCTAGATGATATCCATGAAGATTTGACAGAAGTTAATGAAAACCCAGAACCAAACACTGTGGTTGAAGGTACAGTTTCTCAATTTACAGTAAATTTAAGAACTCTCCGGGTTTTGTTCGTATACATTACTTTCCCCTATGTGAACTTATGATTCATATCAAGCTCTAAATCTGGTCCTTAATATCCTCTCCACTGCTGAAAAGTAGAGTTCCAATTTGATCAATGCTTGCTTTTATTATTTTTCAAATTGAAAAGGAAAAATGAATGCCATTCCTATTCAATATTCATGGTTAGTTCATGCAACTAAAGATGCTTAATTGCAGCATTAGATTGTCTGGTTGCATCTCGCGCATCATTGTAAATACTGCCAGTTAGTCCTTGCCAACTGTTTTTTGATGGAATCGATTTTCACATTCGCAGCCCTAGCTTCAGTGCTTCCATCTGGGTCCTTGCCAACTATTATTCTTCCTCATGTTTAGTGACTGGTTCAGACCATTAAGGATTTGTGTTTCTTATTTGGAATCTGATGTTTAACCTTATTCTGCTGTATGAGTTCCATACTCCCTGACTCTTAAAGTATGTCTCACTTGATAAAATTTGGTAACACTTGTAAATTAGTAAATTCAAATACACTTTAGGGTGGCTGCATTCTGTTAGTACGAAGAGGGAGGAAAAACAGCTGAACTGAAACTGTTATCATAGAAGTTACACATTTAATATTAAACTTTTATGAGAGTCATGTTTCCTAGTTTTTCTGAATTGTTCAGGATGGGAGTCTATTTTATTAGATGGAAGAACAGTCTGTGGGAAAGAAATATCCTGTTAGCAGGTAATTCATCTAATAAAACTGGAAGCAAGTGAGTTTATGTTTGTCGATTCATCGTGGTTTCTGGTATCAGGAGTATGCAAGATTTCTATGTTTGTACATAGCAAGGCTCATTGAGTTTTCTTGTTGGTTAGTATTCCATGGTTTCTTCAGGTCATATTTGCCTTCAATTTTATTTATTTTTTGGTTTTCCTTTCTCATTGTGCAACTTGTTGTATGCGATTGTTATATCAGTTGTAATCTGATTGGATAATTATTTTTATTCAATTGTAATGATGTTGACCTGTTAACGGTAGGTTCAAAACGGGGAAGAATAGAGCTCTGTATTGAGGACAGAGTCGCAACTTACAATATGCTTCTACAGAAAAGTGTTAATGGAAAGTTGAAGAAGACAACAACAGGGCAAGTTGCTGATATATTCAACGTGCCCATTCGATCAATCCAGCGGCTTTGGAAAAGAGGTAGGGAGTCAAACAACCACGATGTCTCTTTTAATAGAGTCAAGAATTATGGCAGAAAGAGGATTGAATTTGACCTACAGAAAGTCAGAGATATTCCTTTGACCGATAGAACAACCCTTAAGTCTCTTTCCTCTGCTTTGGGTGTTACAACTTCGTTTCTGCACAATAAATTGAAAACGGGAGAGTTGAAGCGCCACAGTAATTCCATCAAACCAACATTGACAGAGGCAAATCGTGTGCAAAGAGTTCGACACTGTCTCTCATTGATTGATCCGGCCTCACTTCCAGCAGCTAATTGTTTCTATCACATGGAAAATGTGATTCACATAGATGAGAAGTGGTTTCTGATGACAAGGAAGGTTCAGACGTACTGCCTCCTCCCTGATGAAGATGAACCTGTAAGAACCATCAAAAGTTCAAATTTTATTCCTAAGATTATGTTCATTTAGCTGTTGCTAGGCCTAGATATGACTGTGATGGGAATTGTACATTTGATGGTAAAATTGGAGTGTGGCCATTGATGACAGAGGTTGCTGCTTTGAGGTCTAGCTCAAATAGGATGGCAGGAACATTAGAAGTTAAGCCAATTCAAAAAATTGATAGGAATGTCATTAGGCAGTATATGATTGAGCATATCTTACCTGCCATTAAGGACAAATGGCCAAGGGATAGCCTCATGGATCCAATTATCATTCAGAAGGATAATGCAAAAACACATATCCATGAGGATGATATTCATTTTTTAGCTGCAGTGGACAATCTAGGATTGAACATTAAACTGTTGTGTCAACCTCCTAATTCCCCTGACTTAAATGTGCTTGATCTAGGATTTTTTAGAGCAATTCAGTCGTTGCAAGAAAAGAAATGTTCAAGAAATTTAAATCAGTTGGTTGAAGCTGTAAAAACAGCATACTTTGAATTTTCTGATGTGAAGGGTAATAGCATTTTCATCACTCTCCAGTCATGCATGATAGAAATTTTGAAAATTAGGGGTTCTAATGCTTATAGAATCCCTCATATGAAAAAGAAACACTTGGCTAGTCTTGGATTGCTTCCTTCCAGATTGTCCTGTGATCCAGTTATCCTTGCAACAGCTACTGCTCATCTTCCATCTTCACCATGTAAGCGAATGTCTTTTCTGTTTTTGCCAATCCATAATATTTACCTTACCATTGTATTGACATTGCATTATTAATTCTATTTCAGGATATAAAGTTCAAGATTGTTGTTGCAAACCTAGGGCAAGTTCTGTTTTGGTTAGGAGTGCTAACTAGAATTGGTTTATTTTTTGGTAGATATAGTAGTTATTTGGTTAGGAGTGCCAACT